>CM061044.1:79181283-80381283 GCA_030762985.1 Adelphocoris suturalis
TATCTTCTTGTGATAATGGGGCAATCTGAATATTTCTCTGCTTAATACTTTCCCTGAAACCTGTCATGCAACAGAACCGATACTCATACAAGATACCTCTCTTTAGACCAATGCCCTTTTCCTTTTTTCTTGGGGTAGGAGTAACTGGAAACGGGTTTTCTTTGGCCTGTTTACCTTGTCTGGTAATGGGGCTATTCGTCTTCATCTTGTGTTAATAGTTGGGGACTCGATAGCTTTAAGATTCTGATGAACAAAAAAAATAAAGTACGAGTCCCTTACAAATTATCAATCATCCTGTCATCCAAGGTAACTCATAGAATATGGTCTTAGATCTTCCAGAAAGATCCAGCGGTTTTAGTCAAACTGACTAGAGATCTTCTTGAGATAATTGAACAATCTGAATATTTCCCTTTTAGATTAAGAATGTATTCCTTCCAGATTATAGAATCGACTCTCCTGGAGCCCTTCGCCCTGTTGGGTTTTCCGGAGAGGGCCTCTCATTGGACAATGCCCTTTTCCCTTTTTTCATGGGGGTAGAAGTAACGAGAAACGGGTTTTCTTTGGCCCGCTTTCCTTGTCTGGTAATGGGGCTATTCGTCTTCTTCTTGTGTCGATAGTTGGGGACTCGATAGCTTTAAGATTCTGATGAACCAAAGAAATAAAGTACTTTTCCGTCACAAATTATCAACAATACTGCCATCCACGGCAACTGTAACTCATAGAATACAGTCCTGTCAAACTGTTCGGCTAGAGATCTTCTTGAGATAATGGAGCAATCTGAATATTTCCCTTTTAGATAAAGAATGTATCCCTTCCAGATTACTAAATCGACTCTCCTGGAGCCCTTTGCCATATAGGGTTTTTCGGAGGGGGCCTCTCATTAGAAAAATGCCCTTTTCCTTTTTGCTTCCGAGACTGCAAGGCTGCGGAAGCTTTGTTTTCACTTTCGGAATGAAAAACAATTTTTCGATCCAAAATCAAAATTTCCACTCGCATTTTGCGTTTCAGAGCCTCCTGAACAAATTTGGTTCCGTATCTGTCTGTCTGTCTGTCTGTCTGTCCGTCCACATTTCCTTATAACAGCCATAACTTCCACAATTTTGATCCGATTTTAACTAAATTTTCAGGGATCGTGCGGGTTAAACTCTAGATGGTCCCCTATTAACTTCATCATGATCGAATCAAGGGTAGCCTCTGCGCAGGCGCTAACGTGAATTCCTTGTGACGGTCATAACTCGGTCAATGTTGAACGGATTTCGGTCAGATTTTTAGGGATGATGTGGTCCCTTGATAAGGTCCCTTGAGATCCCATAAGACAATCATCATAATTGTATTAGCGGTACGCTCTGCGCATGCGTGAACGAAATATTCTTGGTACTTGTTACGGTTCTTGCAACAGCCGTAATTTCCACAATTTTGATGCGATTTTCTTCAAATTTTTAGGGATCGTGCGGGTATAGCTCTACATGGTCCCCTATCAGTTCCGTCATAATCGAATCAACGGTAGCCTCTGCGCAGGCGCAAACAAAATTTTCTTGTTTCGGTCATAACTCAGGCAATTGTGAACGGATTTCGGTCAGATTTTCAGGGATGATGCGGGCAAGGTTTCTTGAGGTCCCGTATCACATTCTTCGCGATCATCAGGAGCGGCACGCTAGGCGCTTGCGCGAAAGTGATGTTTTTGTTACGGTCACAGCTTCGTTAATTTTATCGGATTTTGTTCAAATTTTCAGAGATGATCCCGGTAGAGTCCCTCGAGGTGCCATACGAATCGTACGGTATTACCAGTGATTGTGCCCATCATGCCGGGAATTTATTTGCAGGGAATATCCCCAAGTTTTAATCATGAATTTAGATCAAAATATTAATGAAATCCTGTAAATCAATTAAAAACTTCAGTTTTGATCCGATTTAGACGAAATTTTCAGGGAACATGCGGACTACATCCTGGATGGTCCCATATTAAAATCAAAATTTCCTTATTAATTTCATTTATTATATGTACCATTCAGCTTCCAATTTCCCACCTTATTAATTCCCTGATGCCAGAACCGGTCGTTTCTAGTTTTCTGGAATTTAATGGTGACGTACTGTGAAGGTCACGAGGAAGCTCATGTGCCATTTCCTTGGCAGTGTATTTTCTTTGGCCTGTTTCCCTTTTCTGGTAATGGGGCTATTCGTCTTCATCTTGTGTTAATAGTTGGGGACTCGATGGCTTTAAAATCTGATGACCCAAAGAAATAAAGTACTTTTCCGTCACAAATTATCAACCATACTGCCATCCACGGCGACTATAACTCATAGAATACGGTCCTTAGATCTTCCAGAAAAGATCCAGCGGTTTTAGTCAAACTGTTTGACTAGAGATCTTCTTGTGATAATGGAAAAATCTGAATATTTCCCTTTTAGATACAAAATGTATCTCTTCAAGATTACAGAATCGACTCTCCTGGTGCCCTTTGCCTGTGGGTTTTCCGGTGAGGGCCGCTCATTAGAGAAATGCCATTTCCCGTTTTAATGGTGGGTGTGGGTGAGTGTGTTGCCGGGGATAGGGGGGGGGGGGGGGGTAGTAGTACGGGGAAACGGGGGAATTCGCCCGGTTTCTCTTGTCTGGTAATGGAGCTACGAGTATACGACTTCACCCTGTATTGATAGTTGAGTGCTCAATAAAATTAAACGATTTTGATGATGCAAAGAGAAAATTCATTTCTTCCTCGAAACTATCAATCATACTAGCATCACCAGCAACTATAACTCCAGAAATCAAACTGAAATGAAAATTGCTAAGGCACATAAACTAAACTCGTAAACGAGTTCCACTATCTGCTTTACAAGCAGATTCCATGTTACATGGATATATGTCTTCGATTGGGGATTTCATAATGGTCGTCCTCGAGAGTTGTAAACAAATCTTTGGACTGTAGGCGACGAAATGTAGGATAAAGAATTTATTTTATCATTCTTGGAGGCACAAACAGCATACTATTAATTAAAGTTATTTCTCCAATACAGAAGCAATGAGTTGTTGTTAACAGTCGACTGTTGTCAGGGGATGAAAATGTTTCCTATGGAGTGGAGTAAATAGAGAGTTTTTGTTCTTCCCGTAAGATTTTTTCCCGTTGACGCGTAGAGCAGCGTCTAGAGCAAGCAGCTGGAGATGCTAGCTCTTCACGTGATTTTTACGCGTATTTCTACACGTATACGTGAAAAACCAAACGCTAACGACACGTTAACGTCGCTATAAGTGTTTCAGAAGCTGTTTCGTATTCTTTTCGTACAACCTATTCTTATTTAAATAATCAATTGCTTTATAATTATTTATAAATACATAAATTATAAATACATTTATTGCTTAGGTACCTTAAATGGCTGATTTTTTTAGCGTAGCACTTCACTATAACCTCTCGATTTGTTGACCAACCAACGTGTTGTTGGCAACCACACTGTCGTTACCTTTGCTGGTAACTGCGTAACTGCGGTTACCTTGGTCACACTGTGGTTAGCGGCAACTGTTGTTACCTTTGCGTCAGGCTATGATGACTACCCGTAGGCCGAAATTCCAACGAATGCATTTTCCTTTGCACGTGTAGATAGGCCTTTTTCTCGTACACGCGTAGTTCTACACGTTGACGTGAAGATTCGCGCATGCTCAGTTGGTATTTCAGTCTTTCCACGTACACGGGTAGAAAATTACGGGAAGAACAAAACTCTCTAATGATGCTATTGCTTTACGTTAAGAATATTGTAACCGGCTTATTAAAATTGTTTATAGTCCAATCAACTTAGTTTAGGAATGTAGCCAGGTACGTAAGGAGGGGGAAATTGGTAGCTTGAGATGTGAACATTTATCACATAAATCAAGCGCTTTCCAACGAGTGGCGAACGATTTTTGTGAGATGAAAACTGCGGAAGTTCCATTCCCCTAGCAACGGCTGGGTTGTACGTGAAAAACACTGAAATTGTGACATCAATTTTGCGTCACGGAAATTTTTGGTTGACCCCCCAGAGCAAAGACATATCCATGTCAAAAGATCCAACGGCTCAGTCAAACTATTTGTCAAGAGATCTTCTTGTGATAATGCGACAATTTTAATATTTATATTTTTAATAGGTACGTCTCCTACGAAACTGTGATATAACCAATGGTATCATCTAGATCTCACAGAGCCTATATCATTATATATTCACCTATATCATAACTGCAATAAAAGCTAAGAATTCAAAACCTCTTTTTGAAAAGACGGTTATTATTTAGAATACGTTTTTTGCAACAAAATTTATAGTTAACAGTTTCCTTGCACTCATAAAGCTCTAATTTGAAAACAATTTAACATTATAGAATACGATGATTTCCGAAAATTCGCACACAAGGTCATGCTGCATGACTGGAACCTTCTCACGTTCTAGACATCTGATCTCGTTCAAATGAGGAATTTCATTACGACAACATCAATAGTTGCTGCGGATGCGCGAATGTGAAATCCTTGCAACAAGCATAACTTCTACAGATTTCATTTGATTTTGATGACTTTTTCTGGGAATGAGCGGGTTAGGCTGAGAATGGTTCCTTATAAATTTCATCACTCAAAAATTGAAAACTGTCACCACGCATGCGCAAATATAAACTCGATCAACACACTTTTTTTTTTTTTTTTCAAAATCGTTAGGATGTAGGGCAATGACGATTTGACTACCTCACATGAGTTTCCCTAACCATCCCTAACCATCCGCAAAGTTTAAATCTTTGTAAAATGCATGAAATCTAGAGTTCTCATGTGTGATTTCGATTATTAAATTTCAGGGCGAACGTTTTAGACAGTATAAGTATGGTCCCCTCTCTCTAAAGCTTCCAAATCACTGGATTGATTTAAAGCTTGCGCAAACGTAACATTTATAAAGCTATATTTTCTTAATGTCTGATTGAAGATTTTTCTCATTCTTGGAATCTTTAAAGATTATTTGAAACATTTAAATGTTCTATGCATTAATATTATGGACGAGAAAGCTATGTGTCACTTCCAACTTGTCACTTTTTTTTTTTTTTTTTTTTTTTTGCTACATTAATAATGGAAGGTTTACATGAAGCTGTTAGGTACCTATTTCAAGAACTGTTCAGGCTTATAGTTTATTGTAGCGGGTTTCCACAAAAATTACCAACTAACTCGAATATAGTCTCCATCAGAAGAACAACTTCAAGTTTTCCTTTCGAGTTATATTGTCTGAAATTTCGCAGTCACCTAAATGAATTTTTTAGTTCCCGTTCAACCGTTTCACACAATTACTCATTTGAATAAACGCACTCATTTCGCTTTAATTCAGGTTCATTACTCCACCCAACCAAAATAATTCATAATCGTAAATAAAACATGATCCAATTACCTCTGTTCCGACCATTTTATAATCAAAAGAGCGATTTCACGGCCAAGGAATCGAAATGATTAATGAAACGCCATTTGGTTTGCACAACGGGAATCTTCTCCCCTTTTCCCTAATAAGCAATGTTGGATGCTTGCAGTTTCATTAGAACCAGTCGTTCTGTTTACTTATAAACGAAACCCTCTCCAGGTTTAAATACTTGATTTCAAGGTAGTATTTGCAGACGCCATTTTCTGTCTACTCATGCAGCTTCCCATACGCCTGAGTTGGTGTTCCTTTTATATTTGAACCGATGAAATCGCAGTCCAATTAATTGGACGACTGGCGTTGGAGGGTTAAACATCTCGGTGAAAATCCGTCGGGTTTATTCTCCGAGAAGCTTAAGGTTTTTGGTTTCGTAGGGATACGTATTCTGGTGAAACAGAATACTGGCTTATGTCGACCCGACGCGATATTATTTTTTTGAAAGAAGAGGTTCAGGTGCGTACCCATAACGCCTTCGGGGATTAATGTCGCGATAAACAAAAATTATGTTTTGAGGGGGCCTTGAGAATTAACCCCATATGAATGTGAGTTTATGAAGCAGGTAATCGCTTAGATGGAAGAATATTTTTAATCCTCTCTACTCAATTAACTGCAAACGGACAATCCCATTTCTGGACCCAGTCATAGATCCTAATTTCAGTTATATCTGCTGGTCCGGTTATCGTAAGGGGATTTTGGTGCATAGATTGTGGTAACGTTGATGACCCGGATCTTCATTCACTCTCATGTTGATGTACCTTTTTCCTGCCTAAGTTCTTAGCAGGAATCTATTGGCTCTCCATATAGAGAAACCGAACAAAAAAGAGAAACCAAACATATTGTCAATCTGATGATCACATTACACGAGTCCATCTCACCAATTTACTTTGTTGCTGTAGGTAGATGTGGATACAGGGTTCTAAGATGAACGATAATTGTTTTGTTGTAAGTACATTAACCCCTAAGAACCCAAGCATCGAATTTCCGAGGCTAGAATTTTTCTCTTCGTTGTTTATTCTTTCAAATGGTCTAAATAAGCAGGAAATGAAAAAACTTTTGGAAAATAGCTATTTTTGGAAAATTTAGCCAATCCGTTGCTCCACAGCAACATTGGGCAGCCTGCGCTCTTGAAGTGTTGCTCGAGGGCAACATGGGGTGAACTCCGCTCATACCTCTACACCCAGTGTTGCTTATAGGCATCATTGGGTGAGATGGGCTAAGGTAAATGCGCCTATGCACACCATGGTTGCCTAGAGCTGGCTAGTGATAAATGCAATCACCCAAAAAATCATATGGAAATGCCTTCTAAAATAGCATTTCGGGCTATTCAACAACGAATGGGAAGTAAAAAATGGAGATAGATTTGTAACAAAGACGTGTAATAATTAGTTTTTTCCATAGGTAATAGGCTATTCAATAAAATGAAAATAGGTCACCTATTAGGACACAATTATAGGAGAGAAAATTTAGTTAGGATTAAAAATATTGTTCATCAACTAAAGCACTTGAGGGATGGATGTCAAGAGGCGCAACATCTTCGGTAGTATCGGGAGTTCCATCCTGGGCACAGAATTTTTGTGATGATCGGTTTTCAAGCCCCTCTTGGTCAACGGAGGCATCGTCAGCAAGATTGTGGTTAGCCAGAGGTTCAAAGGTAACACAGGCAGAGGGAATGATGCCTATGTGACTCCTCCTTGAAGAAAATGGCTCTGCTTGAGGACTCTCGATTCCAGCCATAGTCTCTTCATCTGATGCATCATTATGGATGGGCACCAACACCTCACAGTCCATGTATTCCTCACCCTCTCTGGAAGCATAATTGTTTTGAGGGTTTTTGAGGGTGAAGCAGGTCTGAGAAATAGCGCAAGAATCCAAACCCAAGTTCATCACTTCATGAATCTCTTCCACAAAAAATATCCTCAGACTCGTCTCAACTTTGTCATTGTCTACTTTTTCATCATCTTCACTGCCATGTCTGGCTCTGACTTATCAGGGATTTAGGTACCCCCCCAGAGGTGCAATGGGGGCCTAAATCCTCGATAAAAAGGTAGACGAGGTTGACAGTATCCCGTCAGAGAGATACCACTCCTACTAATAGCATTTAATGAGCCATGTTCGGAGTAGATTGGTTTTCCAGGGATCTGGATCGCCCATCCAACGCCAAACTCAGCTTCTCGAAAACACGGGTATCAACGTGCGACACCCGTTGTTCATCAACGAGGCGACGACAGCGCATTCTTTGAGACCCCAACGGGACCTCTATGACGGGAACTCTGTCACAGACTCCACACCAGGTTTTTTGGCTGTACGTCTTGGGTACAGTCTATAATGGGGATGTCCTCATTCCCTTCATCCTTACTCTCACTATTGCTAATTGAAAGTTGTTTTTGTTCCTGCCGTCGTAAGGCAGGTTGCACCATCAGATGTCCACTGAGAGGATGGGCTGTTGATTCTGTAACATAGGTAAATGTTAGAAATTGGATGAATAAACTAATGAAATGAGTCAGGGAAAAGAGATCTGGAATTTTCAGTTTACCTAGCGCTAAACAGCTGAACAGAATAGAAGTTCGCGCAGTGTACCTCTCAAACCACTCAGGTATGAGGTGTTAGGATAGAGGAGTCTACCCAATGTCGATCTAAAACCACATAACGAGGAATTTGGGTGAGTAGAGCCCGCCCTGTGTTGCTACCAAACCACATTCAGGGGCCTTGAGTGAGTGAAGCCTGCCCGATGTTGCTTTCAAGCAACATTGAGGGGCCTTGGGTGAGCGAAGCCTGCCCGATGTTGCTTTCAAGCAACATTAAAAAAATTAGCTCTGGAGGTGTAATAAACCATCCGATTTTGACTTCCAAAGCATAAATCACTTCTGTAGAATGTGATTTTTGTGGAAAAAAATTCACAGATCATTTGGGTGAAGAATAAAGTCAGCATAATAAGTAAAACTTACCTTCCTCCCACGCCGATCCACCCTGAACGAGTTAGCAGCATTGATAGCACTTATCACTGTTCAAATCCACCAAAACTGATTCAGGATGGCCAACATTCACTCTCAGATTCTTCCAGAAGAGATAAAATAACTTGTCAATGAGCCTGGACTTCCCGCTTTTTTTTTTTAAATCGTCAAAGTGAGTGTTGCTTGAGACCCACATTGGGTTCCTAGGGGTTAAACTCAATGTACAGCTAATAAGAGTAGCCGAAATGGCTTTTGAACGAGTATTTCAATTATGGTGACATGAATAACCAGGAGGTACCGTGGATGACACTTACAGCCACCAAGGCAGACTAATATTCCTAATTTTAATATTTAAAAAGCTACGCCATAATAAATTGTACGCCTAGCCGATGTGGATAGAAAAATACTTCTAGAAATTTTGAGCACAGGCAGCACCCTCTTTTTCTTTTTTTCTTTAAAAGTCCAAATAGATAGATTTTGCTTCCTCACTACCGAAGGTGGGAAAGCTGAGTTCGTGACTGAAGTCGAAAAAACGTTTGTCCTCCAAAATCAAAATTTCCATGATAAGTAGCGTCACTCTAAGGTGAAATGCTAATTCGACCCCCTTGACTTCATCAGGTTACCATCCGCTGTGATTCGCCCCAAATGATAAAATCCCCTAGCAACTTATTCCAATTGACCTATCTTTTACGAACTCTCTATTAATCCAGACGTAAAAGTTCTCATCCCTTAGGTGAGGTAAGGTATGGCCAATATGTATGATTGTGTCCAAGAATCATGATCAATGTCTCCATGTTGGACAAAGCTGTGTGACTCCTTAAGCCACGGAAATATCATCTCAACAACAGCTGTTCTTTACCAAGTTAGTTAGTATTGTGATTAGTGGATTTCAACTGCTGATTGTTCTCATAACGTTCTCCACTTCATCTATTGTTTCCTTGTTGGGCCCAAACATGTGATAATCATAAATGGTGAACGATCTGGGCTGTAACGAGCTAAGGTTCAGTGCGATCCAGCCAATTTTTGGTGGACAGGGCAACTTTTTCTTGCAGCAGCAGGACTTCTAGTTTTTGCTTCCTTCGTTTTCAAAGAATGCTCTTGGGCATGTTAACATCCAGTTACGCACAAACTTCTGTCCCTGCTGATTATTCTAAGAACGTCCTCTGCTCCCCCTGGATGCATCCTTGAGAAGCCCAAACATGTCGTAATCACATAGTGAATGTTCTGGGCTGCAAGGAAGATGTTCCGATGCGGTCTAGTGCATTTCAACAAATTTGATGATTTGCAGGGCTACTGCATTTCATCTCACATTGTCTTACAGAACCAGAACGCTGAAAAATTTGTCCAAACTCTCATAACCTTGAGTGGTCTTCAATCTACTAGTAGAGAACTAATTTCTCACCAGAAGGTGGGGGGGACGGAGAAGGCTATGGCGAAACATGAAAATTCCATTAGATATTTCAGTTCATTCATCTGTTGGCATGAAATATAATCATAGTATCGTACAGTAATTAATAAGACAATAACTACGCCCACCGAGACTTAAGTTCAAAAGAACTTGAACCCCCTGGTGGAGCAACATTCAAGCAACATTTAAAAAAAATTTTTTTTTTTTTAAACACGATAATTACCTACATAGAAGTAAGTGAAGGAAAAATGTTTGGAAGAAAAGAATAGACCTTCTCATTTTAAGAAATTAACAATGGATTAGATTTTTGCAATGTAAACAATTCGCCTCACCAAGCCATGAAATTTGGAATTATACACAGTGTTATTTAGGTATATAATTGAGTAAGTTCGAACAGAAAACGTTGAATAAATAATTTTTGAAAGAATAAACTGAATGAAAGGCCTTACGATTAATTTTGTGGACATACAAAAATCTCTAAGTCGCAATATAAGAATTCCGCCGATAGAATTCCGTGCGACATCGAGGTAATATTGGGACATTCTGATGTAATAGTGTATGGTAATTTTGATACGTGTGCCGGGCGCAAATCAAGTTTGAAAACCTGGAAGCACGATTCCATAAAAAACAGATATGACATGCAGGTGCCCATGCGTCAATTGAAACCCATAAATGTTAACCGTAGGTAGACACGAGGATAGTAAAAAACGTTTGCTGGATCCTTGATGAGTCAAAACAATTTGCCAGTGGCAACGCACGTTTTCATCAAATTATCGTGAAAATGTCTTTCCTTGCGAAACCCAATGTGCCCACTTAAAAGTTCATTATCATCAGTTAATACATTACCTGGAACTGTTAATGAGGGAATCGAAGGCTCCATCAAATGAGAGCATAATGCAAATCATCCGTTCACCTCTTGAACTGTTGAGGTATAGGCAAATGAACATTGATAATTGTGAAGCCAAGTTTTTATGAGCAATTTAACCAAAACTTGCTCTTATGTCGGGTTAAGCTCAGACGTCATGTCGCGTTGGTGCTAATTGTAAAACGGGCCCTAAGCGGAACTGTTATCACTAGTATAATATATCTCACATAATGTAAGAATGTTTATGAAGTAAACGGTGTGAAATAACAGCCAAAAGTTCAACTCCAAGAAGGAGAGGTAGCTAGAAGATTTTCCCTAGAGAACGCGTCCTTGGGCACCGGATAAATTAGGTAAGTGTGATGTATCGCCTTCCCTTTTCACGGAGGTTTGCAACTGTTCAGACTCGGGGATTGGCCCGAAATAGCGGGAAATAACCAAGTTGAGAGAGGAGAGAAAGGGAGCACCAACAGTAACTACCTTCAGTTCCAAAACTGACACTCCGCAGGTCTAAGGGAAAACGCCATCTCGCCAGTCAGGCCCTGAAGTTTGTAAACTATCTTCTATTGACAATAAGATGAATTGTCTGGGGTTGGAACGGGAGGTGGAAATGCTGTGGTGGGACGGGAGGGGGGTCTCTGCCAAAACTTTGGGGACGTTCGATGAACCTGCAAGTATGTTTCGAACTTCCCGAGTGCCAACTAAGAAACGTACTTTACCATTAGTTAGTTCTTGGGGGAATGTGGTTGATCCCCAGAGGTCATAAGAAACCCAAACGGTACTTCCTGTGATTAAATATCAAGACTTACTGAAAGGATAGTCTTGAAAAGAAATAATATCATTCTTCATGAAACTTTGAGTCCGTAAATTGGATTAAATTGATAGCAATGCTTCCAAAACAACACAATCGTTAAATTAGATTTTGTTCGATTATTTATACTAGCAAGCTTGTGAACAACTTTGGAGGAAAGAACTAAGGTAATCTTCCAGATTCCAAACTGTTCGTCCCTTATCACATTTCAAAGCTTCAAGATTTAACAGGTTGTTGGAGTTTGAGATAATTCCAGTCACGTAAGTTACGGGAAGTTTAATGTTTCAATTTTTAGAAAAAAAAGTCCAGTCATGCAGCATGACCCCATGAGCGAATTTTTGAAGAAATCTTCGACATTTCAGTCGCTATTAGTCGTGTAGAGAAATTTTAGTTTATGATTTTGATAGACAAACATGGAATCAAATTATTAAAAATAATTAGGAGGTACTCATGCTTTATTATTATTAAACTAATCTTGTAGATTTAAAGACAAATGTAGGTAAATATTCATAGATTTCGATGTCCAATGTGGTCAGTATTGAAGGCAGTTGAAATCTTAACAGTATCCTATCATAACATCATCAAATCTTGACATAAAATAAAATAATATACCGACGTCATATGAAAGAAACGTATTTCCACAGCCAATCGATGATGAGGCTTTATATTACGAGTGATGTAAAGTCAGTTGCATTCGAATCTAGTATCCTACAGCAAGAAATGGGGATCTATACTATTGACGGCCGAGCGGAGCGAGGCCTTAGGCTTAACGTTACTGACGGCCGAGTGGAGGGAGGCCTTGAGAGTAACGTTACTGATGGCCAAGCGGAGCGAGGCCTTGGGTCTGCGTGCTAGTACGTACATAAATAGAACTTCTTCATAATTTCATGGCTAATATTTTCTAAGCCACAGTCAGTATTAAAGCTACATCAAGTCCTAAAACAGTTGAGCGTAAAACATTAAAGAGAGCGACCGAGAGAATCGGAGGACGGAATATTTCACAGAGTAAACTCATCAGTTGTAATTACATTTTTTTTTAAATTTTTTTATTTAAACAAGCACCTACTACCTACGTTTTAAACAGCATGGTTCTAGGATTGGTTATACAGGGATACTTCCATAAGAGTAGTTCAATCTGAATTTGGACAATGTTTCATGCAAATATTACCGATTTTTACAACTACCGAACGGCAATATTTCGATTTTTGACTGATTTTTCAACTTTTTAATTTTTGAAAACTTGATACATATTCTTATAGAAAATTTTACGCTGATTCCGAATATACCACATGTTAGTATGCTAAAAAAATGTTTTCGCACAACAAATCGCAAAAAACAGGCTATTTTGAAATTTTTGACTACATTTTTGAAAATTTCAACCCGAAGATGTAATCCGATCATGCTGGCCAACGAACTTGAACTTTCGTTTTGTGTTCTTAACATTTTAAAATTTGTTTGAAGTTTCTAGCACAATTCTACGGACAGTTATCGTCTGGATCAGACACATACATACGTACATGCATACATACATAAAAAAATGCGTTAAACTTCAGAATATGATTCAGAATAGCCTGAAACGGATTTCTGCATTAAATTTTTTCAAAAATTCACATTCTACAAATTTTGAGGCGAGAGCAATAGCTTAATTTTCTTCGAAAATTCGCTAAAATCAACTGTGCCAGATCACTCTTCAAGATCAACTAGAAACTCTGGAACTACCAAATGCTATAGTGTATTAAGAAACCTTTCGATTTATTATTTTTAATATTGTACATCTGTAATCGACCAATAAACAAAATTTTGTAACACCCCTCAAAGCATGTAGGTTTTCGTTTCAAGATTCGCAAGATCCAAAAAAATTTTAAATAAATAAATAAATCCTTTAGGACATCTATAGAATACAATTACAAAGTATGGAGGGGCTCTGATCAGCAGAGGCTAATTTCTTTCCTAATTGACTTTTGGTTTTTTATTTAAATGGAGCTCCTTTGGGACACCTCGCAAACAATTACGTGGTATGGAGGCGTACTGATCACCTGAGGGGCCTCTGAGGCCAATTTTTTCTCTCAAAGTACTTCCTACTATCCTAAGCTGTGTATACAGCTGGCTCTTTTCCATGAAAGTGGCAAGAACTCGACAGAATTCAACTGGGTCACCATGTTGGACTGAATCATATCGGAGTACTCCAAGACTGGGAGAAACTCACACACCAAGATCTTAACGATGCAACTTCGGACGTAATTGAAAAGTACAAAAACCACTGTTGGAGCCAAGACATACGAAGAACCCTGGACAGCAGTTACAATCCCATGTTCAGAAAAATAGACGATTTTAAAGGAAAACAGCTGGATTTGGCTTAAAGCATTAATAATATTATAGATTGGTCGCTCAGCTAATACTCGCAACAAAGAATACTGATATAGAGAAAATAAGATTTGTCCACGAATGCAGCAAGTATCTGCTTGACAGTGGATAAATGTGTACAATATGCAGTCAGATGGTACCGGAAATTATGACACACGTCTTGCTCTAGTACTCTTTATATAAGCCATTTATGGAGTACTATCTGGCGGAATATTTTTCACATGACAGGTCGAAGTCAGGGAAGATGAAACCAATATTTGCAGCCTGCTGGAACTTGGAAGCGACTTCTTATTTATGACGACCCTTTATCAATATCTGCTGCGCCGTTTGATGGCAACGAAATCTGTATGCCGAATTGGAATCTTCTTCATAAATTCCCACCAACATACCAACAATTCAACTAATATCTAGGAGGGAAGGCATACCTATCTAATTTATATTTAATTCAAACCTTAGTGTTATAAATAAGAATTAAATGTGATTTGCAAAATGTGGAAGTTCAATTTGTATTTCATTTAAACTTTGAAATAAACCTGTGTATTATGAATAATAAAACGTGTGCCAAGTTGGGAGGGGGGCAGGCAGTATTATAGCTTCCTCATATATTGTAACATGGACGTTTAGAATTAGTTGAAGAACAAAGTACGAGTCGAAATTATTGATAAGTCGACGTTATAAAAAATTAATGTTTGCGCATGCGCACAGACTATTATTAATCCAATGGCAATGAAATTTATAGGGGATCGCCTAGAATCTATCCTGAACAAACCCTGGAAGTGTCATCAAAATCGTTTCATTAGACTCGGAGTTTTGCCTGTGTCAATCAATATTAGTTTTGTGCATGCACAATGGTTATTACTCTACCAATCGCGATATAATTTGTAGGGCATTTTTCTAAAACAAATATCCAATTACCTACCGAGTTTGAACAAAATCGAACCAACAGATGATGAGAAATGGACGTTATGAAAAATTCACCTTTGCGCATTCGCACATGCTGCTGCTGATTCGACGGCATTGACAACACAGGTGACCGTCTAAGGAGCTTACCCACACAATAACAGAAAATTTCATCGGAATCGGACTGACACGTGGTGTAGTTTTGGGTGTGACAAGGATTTACCACAGACAGACATCAGACGGACGGACAGACACAGAACCAAAATTTATCGGCAAGCTCTCAAACGCAAAAAGTAAGTGGAAATTTTGATTTCGGATGACAAAATTTGTTTCCTCTTCAATCACGAACATAGCTTCCTTACCTTCGATAGTGAGGAAGCCAAATGTGAATCGAGAGCTGTGAAAATATTGAATTATAGTTCAAAAATATGAAATTTAAGTTTAATTTTGTCTCGAACGAACTCTTGTAACAATCCTTGTGTTTTTATGAAATAAAAATATTTGAATTGATAGGTAACTAGGTACTTTTTCTCAGACATTTCGCTAAAAGGTGCTTTCTACAAAGGCATTATATAGTGCTTAATAAGTTAATTTACTATCGATCTGTTATGTATGGAAATATTGTAAAAAATATTTTTGATGAATGAATTTGATCGAGTTTGAAAAAAATATTTAATAAGCCTTAAACTAAAGGATGGACTGCGTCTCCGAGCCTTTGTGAGAGAAACAAAGCTTTACTCGCACCTGGGGTTGGCCATAAAGAAAACAGATTTCACTTTGTTTTCACTATAAAACGAAACGTAATCTTCCTTGCTGAAAATAGGGTCTGAAAGGCAAAACACGAATTCGCTTTTAGTCGAGTATTATGATAAAGGATCATCTCCTGTCCGAGTTGAACTTTTTTCTCGACACCTACTGCTAAATAATTTTAAAATTATATATATATATATATATATATATATATATATATATATATATATATATATATATATATATATATATATATGGTGTCTCATGTTATATCCGGCAAACTTCACCCACAAATTTGGAACTAATTTCCATTCGAAAGTTCCTCCTAGAGATTTTTTTAACGCTTTGTTTTCGAATTATTCAATTTTTAAGCATTTTTTGGTGATTTCAAATTCAACTCACTAAAACGGCCGTAACTCCCTTAATTACCTGAGAAAATTCAAATTTGATTATACTATTGGAAAGAATTTTAAATTTCCCATCTCTCTAATGTACCATAAACGTTTTTTAAGATGGTTCAAGTGGTGAAAAATCAATCTGGAAAGTGAATCTTGTCAAATCTTAAGAACGACCACTTTAATACTCAGTAGGTTCGATGGAATTCTACCGGTCAAATTCAGGCTGTGGTCTTAAAATTTGCGCCAGAATCTCAGCTTCCGAACGGTGTAGTTAATTTTACTTTTACTTTGCTAATTAGGGGAAAAAACTATGTTTTAATGTTAAAAAACATTGTTTTTTCAATGAAATATAGGATTTTCTTGAAAAATGACCTTCAATGAAAATACGAGTTAGGGGTATTTTTTCACGCTGAATCGAATGGTAATTCTTGCATTTCTCCCCTATCCCGTTATAACCTAGTTTTTCGCTTTAACTAAAAAATTAATTAATTGGTATGACAAATGTTATGTGATTTTAGGGGTGAAACTAGTAAGCTACAGTGTAAAATTCGGTTATAACGAGGAAACGATATTTAAATGTACATATTAATCATATCCAGCAATCTCTAGAAAAACATTTTAAAACATTGTTTTAATGTTTGAAGATGAATCTTATTGATAACGGAGCCCGAATAAACCAAATTTTCAAAGAGACTTTCTAGATTGCTTTCACGTGATTGAGACTCTAATTCGGTTTCTCCTACCAGTATAACAGAATAAATATTTAAATAAAACTGGTGAAAGTAAAAAAAGCGAAAAGGAAATAGAGCCGAAAACATCTCAGGTGGAGTTTTAGAAATAGGGTAGAGGGTAAGATTTGAAAAAGAATATAAGGTAAACGGAATCTTAGTAAACAAACACCGTATGTTTATTCTGGCCTGGTTTCCACAGTTTCCTTGTTCCTGGTCTGGTTTGTTTTCGAAGGCATCTGGTCAACTTTTGTAATAAGAAAGCAGCTAACGCCGCGTCAGAGGTGCCGAAGATGTGAATGAACCACTCGCTTTAGTTCAGATTGTTTGTAAACCGAATAGGAAGATATTTTCAGTGCACTCTTTCGTAACGTCTTGATAACGCAGAGTTAGCATAAGTATATTTTGGTCTTCCCCTTATATTAGCGTATAACATGCTTTTACCGGGACCTTGTGACGAAAAAACGAGACTTAAGTAGCGGCGGATCTAATTTCTTTGCTATTAAAGACCAGTCACTTGGTGTTTGGGGGATGCATCGTTTTGTGTAGAATTTTTCTTGACGGTTTTTTATGTTTTCGGGGTGTTGAACACGAAACCGAAGCTTATCAACAAAATGTATGTGCCGAACACAGTTAAAAATTCATAAAATTTCGACACTTTTTTAGGGATTTGTGAATAACTTTGAAACTGTGCGTTCTGGCCCATAAATATTAGATAGTTTTTGGCGACTCCAACTTAACATCACCCGTTACCGTAGTCTTGAGGGAGCAAATGAAGATGCTAACCCAAATGGAACCGGGAGAACGGTTGCCTTAATTTTGATGTCACGTTAACGGTGGTTGGGCAACGCGATATTTTCCCCCCAGGTGTCTTGTTGTACTGGTTGGCTAATCAATTTCTTCATTTCGATATGAAACGCCGATTTTCAATCCTGAATTCGAACTTCATGTTAGTTTCAGTACAAATACGGGCTAATTTCTCATTTTTAGTTTTCAATTCGTAAACAGGGCAACGATTACCGCAAAGATAGTAAGCCTCAATTGTGGATCACCGCGGTTTAGTTGCACTTATAGGTCATTAGTCGTTACGAACTTCATGTTTTTGGGTTTTCCGTTGGGTATGAACAACAAGTATGAAAAAGTATTTATCTCTATGACAATGAACCAGGATTTTACCTGACACAATCATCAGTGGAGGCAGCACATCAAGCTATGTTCACGAGAAAATTGCTGAGTGATCAGGCAAACTAAGAACAATACTGCGAAGTAGTGTCTTAAAACTCAGTTTTCTCTTTTAAAATATGTGAAATAATAATAGAAACAAGGCTCTAATCGACTAAATGGAGCCTGTGCGCAAAATAACGGATTTTTCTATCTAGTTGAAGGCTATAAAGCTAGACAGCGGAGGCGGACTTTAAATGCCACATTCGGTTTCTACGCGACTTGAAACTTAAAATAACCAAGTTTGGGGGGTGTTCATAAACCTACCCGCTACATCAACATAATTAGTTGGTAATGAGGAATTTGAAAAGAAAAACCATTATTATTTACTTCACCAGTATTCGAGTAATTCTAAGGTACCCAGTAGTGTTAAATTTACAGGAAGGTTAGGCTGGTGTCGTGTGCCTTTAGGTCCCCAAACGGGTGACGTAAAGGGTACGTTAGTGGTCACCAAAAACTCTCTATTGTTGGGAAGCTCCGGATTCGTGCTCACCGAACGCCAATTTCTGCTTCTGATGTTGCATCCCCACACTCCTTCGAGCCACCTGGGGACTGGACTAACCTATGAAGCTGAAATTTGAAATAGAAACCCCTTGGGACGTCTAGGAACGAATCATGAAGTCTAGAGCCTCCCAGATCAGCTGAGTGAGTTAAAACTGTCAAAAAAGCTAAAAGTCTAAAATCTTTGTTCGAATTGCAGATTATTATTTAGAACAAGTTTTTTTTTTTTTTTTTGCCATAGGTACAATTGGTTATTAAAAAGAAGTGTATTTCTTTATTTAACGGTAAGCCAAATTTACATGTAAATAATATTCTGCAATTCAATCAAAGATTTTGAATTGATTGCTGTGTGTGTACATAATTCTTTTTTTTTTTTGTGTGTATTTAGTGTTAGAGACCATTACAACAATACCTCAATGGCGAAATTATAGGTAGCACTGTTATTTTTATAAGTATTTTAAGCATTATTCTACAGTACGCCGCTGTAGTAATGCAAGAAAGTTTGGTTTAAAGTTACTTTTTTTGTTTTGTGTCCGGTGATTAGGTTAATATTAGTTCATTAGTCATGTTGCACTGCTGTAGCACTGTTTTCAGGTTCGTGGGATCAAATCTAGAACGTGTCTAGGACGTCTAAGTCTACTGTGGTGTTGAATCCGTCGTTGACGAGGTTGTTGGAGTGGATTAAGCATTCAAGAGGTGATTCCAGAGCAAAGTCGTTGTAGATAGTGCTGTTTCGAACGAATGGAGGCGCATGTAGAACGTTCTTCTGAACAGTACGGTTTTGGTTTTGCTCGATTCGTTTGAACTGTGAGCGAGAGCAGGTTCCCCAGATTGAGACAGCATATGTCCATATGGGCCGTATTAAGATCTTATAAATTACCATTTTATTCTGTGAGGAGACGTTTCTGCTGTTCAGTAAGGATTTCAACTGGTACGTTCGCGTTTTTAATCTGGTTAGGAGTTGTGTTACGTGCTCTTCAAATGTCAGACGGCGGTCAAGAATCACGCCCAGATACCTGTAGGCACCTGTGGAGATACCTGTGCATCATTCTGATGCCCACCCTTTATCATCCCCTGTTCCGGGATTGCTATGTCCTATAACGATTGCTGCCCCTTGAGCATCATTATAAGCGGAATCTGGTGAACCACTATTTGCAACCGTTCTATTCGTTTTGAATCACTCTGTATTTCTTCAGAAAAACAATTGTTATTTTGTTCATTGCGCTTTATATCCAGTTATACTTGTTTATTCGCAAACTTGTTCTTTGTCAAAAAACCAAAACTATCAGAAAATTGTGCTAATGCCTTTGAGAAATTATCCCACTTTCGGAAACCATGGGAACAGTTGAATGGGTATACTATTGCTAAAAATTAATTGAAAAAATCATAAGCAACGCTTGCATACGAGTCTGCAACACATTGGGAAATTTTATGTCTTTAGTTGCAGACTCGTATGTGTTGCAGACTCGTATGCAAGCTCTAAGAGCCACTCAGCTGATCCGAACCCTGAGCATCGTCAAGTAAATGTCCTAAGGAGGCTACATACGAAATTACAGCTTCCTAGAGTGTAAATACAGAAATTACCTGTTAAAATGATTTAACCACCGGTTCACAAATCAAACCGTTCTCGCAATATTCGGATCACCTGCTATGAATCAAATCATCGAAACACCAGCTCAATGAAATCATCAGAAATTAACAAGCAGTTGCAATCATGTTCACAATATCAATTATTGAGAATGATCACCTGTATGTACACAATTATTCTAATAACCATGCTCATAACTCAGCTTGTTGGCTACGCACTTCGCAGTAGTTAACATAACATGGTTGGATGAATCGAAAGCTTTCAAACGACTGATCAACAAATTTTGTGGGATGAAAAACGACGAAGTACATCAGTACATCATCAGAAAGCCAACCGTAACGTATTTTATTAACTCTTTTTTTTTTTAAACGCTTTTTTCGTTTATGTGCCAAAGTAAAGACATAAAATGTCAAAACTATTGTTACCTATGTATTTCGTTGCGATATAAAATTCGTAACTGTGGATTGCACCCCAAGTTACTTATTGTTATTTGAACTACGTACTAGTTTGCTAGCGTTCAAATGAACATCGTATCGTGGAGCTCATGAAAACGCACCGGGACCTCCTTTGAATATCCCATGACGGTTTACAGCAGTTTCACGGTCCTGTGAGAAAGGTCGGGCTAACAGCCAAGTTCCCGGGTTGTCTCAGGTGGAATGGCGTTAGCGCCATATTTAGGTCATCTCCAGACTTTAGAACGGCTCAGGAGTTTTAGTGTAGTACTTAGCCCCCCTCCATTTCCCAGCGCCATCCTCCATACACATTACAAGCTTACACGACGCCTTCCTTAGCGCTTTTGCATACGAGTCTGGGACTAGAGTTGAAAACATCCAAGTTTTCCTTAAAATCCATATAAGCATCCTTCAAAATCAAGAGCGAAAGTTCTTGTAAAAACTTGTCACTGGTCGAAATTCAAGCATTTTAATTTCTCCCTTGGTGGGAAAAACAAAAGATCATGGATATGTCTAGTACCTACTGCTTACCAGTAGGTACCTAGTACCTACCTACTACTCAATTGTATACCAACCATGTAGAGCCTTCTTTTCACAAGATTATTCCATGATGGTTACAAAACAATATTAGTTTATAACTTAGAGTAATAAATCAGCATTCCTTTACACTACAATGGCTTAGAGGTCATGAGATGTTGTGATAAAATGAGAGCATTCCAAAAAGTGGCGAACAATTTTCCTGATATGAAAACTATGGGAGTTACTCTTCCCTAGTAACTCATTGGTTGTACGTAAAACTCGGCGCTCCGCGCCTCGCCAGGGGGCAAGCCCCCTGGACCCCCGGTTACCTCTATTTACATACTTCGGACGAAATTATTGAAACACAGAATGTGTTTGCGTTGTCGCGCAACCAAGTGACAACCAAACAAGCGTCATTGTTTACTATTCATTTATAACATCAATTTATATAGTTATAGTATGAAACTACGAAAATTGCGTTGTCGCGCAACCAAGTGACAACCAAACAAGCGTCATTGTTTACTATTCATTTATAACATCAATTTATATAGTTATAGTATGAAACTACGAAAAAAAATACGAAATAAATTCGTGATAAATCAAGAGCTTTCCAACGAATGGTGAACGATTTCTGTGCGATTAAAATGGCGGAAATTCCATTTCCCTACCAACGGCTCGGTTGTACGTGAAAATCATCCGTCACACATTTCGTTCCCATCCCGCGTTCCATTTTCGGCTAGTTAGTCCATGGCTAAAACACATTCTGTGTTAAAATCAATAGAAATTCTACCTTCACTCTTCGAGTTAATAATAATCTAAAGTGTTGGATCATCACAAATTTTGGTGTCGTTACGCAAATTTTAGAGTGACCCCCAGCCCAAAGACATATCCATGTCAAAATGACCCCCAGCCCAAAGACATATCCATGTCAAAATAACCACTCTAGAAGAAACATGATGTATAAATACACTACTTTGAAAAATTACGGGATCACAGACGAATAAACTCAGTTTTGTATTCGTGGTTTCCTGATCGTAAAATACTTGTCCACTGAGACATATTCTCACTTTCGGTAAATAGACGTCAAGAAAAAGAGTAGACTACAAATCCCAGCACAGTAGAATGGCCCAGTGTGAAATAAACCAAGAACACATTTTGTGAAAAAATCTATTCTCGCGTCTTCATACAAACGGTCGACCAATGGTCAATTTCAAGGGTTTACCGAATTTGTATAATTAATTGAAAATCCGAGTTCATGCAAAGCAATTTTTCAATAATAATTGAGTTCAAAAGTATGGGATCACAGTATTTTCTTGTTTTTATTGTGGTTTTGAGGGGGGGGGGGGGGGGGGGGCTGAGCTGGAGGCGTGAAAGTTTGTTGCTAGGAGTACAACTGCCATAAAAAACCTTTAAAAAAATTAATTAATAATAATGGACTGTTCTCAGACGATTTAAGTACGAGAGGACGGATTGAAATGAGATATTCCATTTCTTGCTTTAAAACGATCCGCACCATCCTGTCTGACTGAGGACCCTATCTCAATGGTGCGGATAATTTTCAAAGCAAGAAATGGTATATTATTATATGGTAGGTATATTATTATTATTATTGTTATTTTATGGTTTATTATTATTATTATGTGGTGATTATTATATGAACTAGTAAAATTTCAAAAAAGTGCTGGAAAAATCACTAAAAATAGCAAAAACGGCTAAAAATAGTTACATTTATATTTGTTAGCGGAATATTGCTCAAATAAAGTTTATTAACTATAAAATAGAACATTAAAAATTTATGTGCAAAATTATGTAGAAAAATAATTAAATTTCATTAAAATGTGCTAAAAAATTGATTAAAACTCCAAAAAAGTTTAAAATCCAAAATTTCTTTTTGAATCGCAGAATATTATTTAGAACGAGTTTTTTGCCATAGAACTCGTAACTAACAATTTCTTTTCCCACAAAGTCCTTAATTTTCAAAACAATGTAACATAATCTAGTACGATAATTTACGAAAATTCGCTCATACGACCATGCTGCATGACTGGAACTTTATTTTTCAGTGAATCTGTATACTTACCCTTAAATAATGAACTTTTTTTTTTTTTTTTTTTTTTTTTTTTTTTCAGCATGAACTTGGCTCTTCAATGACATATACCTACAATTTTTGTAAACCCTTGAAAGAGGCCGATTGGGCGACCATTTGTTTGAAGACCCGAAAATCGATTTTTTCCTAAAATGTGTTCTTAGTTTAATTCACTCTGGACCATTCTATTGAGCTGGGATGTGTCTTGAACTCTTTTTCTGGATGTCTATTTACCGAAAAGTGAGAATTTGTCTCAGTGAACAGGTATTTTACGATCCGGCCACTACGAATCCGAAAATGAGTCTTTTTCGACAGTGATCCCTTACATTTTCATAGCAGTGTACCTTTACCAACCAGTTAGGCCGACTTCATAACCCCTTAAATATTCACTACGGGTGTCTTAACTTCTTCAATAGATGGGTTAAAACTTTTTTTAGGTTTTTAGTTGTTAGGTTAACACTTTTTTTTTTTTTTTTTTTTTTTTTTTTTTTTGCTACGTCCATTGTGTGATGTGTATCGTCTCCCTGATTCTTCATATTGTTCAGTATTTTCAAAGTATTCATTTTGTTTGAAAATTGTCGTGGATGTTCGATTAGTGTTGATTGATCACTACATTAGTTGTGTTTCAAGATTACTAGTGAAATTATTCCGAAAATCCCGAAATCCAATCATCGTTCTTGAACTGAGGTTATAAGGTGAGTTATCACATTCTATATTGATTATTATTCCGAATCCGATTCTATAGTGAAATTATTCCGAAAATCCCGAAATCCAATCATCGTTCTTGAACTGAGGTTATAAGGTGAGTTATCACATTCTATATTGATTCGGTACGAAAGGATTTATACATTCTAACTACTTACATACAGTTACGGGGTTTGGAAGTCATCGTTATTTGGAGATTCACTGCTGCATTGATTGATTAACTCAACATTAGAAATTACCGTAAATACGAAATCCAGAATAACGGTTGTTTTGATTTCACTCTTATCACGGACTAATATTATAAGGCAGGCCGGGCGTTGATAAATCGCACTCTGCGTTTAATTTAGTTTCTGCCGGGAATACCGTTATCTACCGAACGTAATTGTCAAGCCCGCTAATCAGATCGGTTTTGCAGGTTTGCCTATTTCCGCCTGTTAACACCTTTCTAACATTATTCTTGTGTGGCCCATACAATGGAATGCAGGAAATGCTCCGAACCGCTCATTGCTGCGGATGCTATCGATTGCAATGCTTGTCGCTTTTCTTTCCACTTCGGATGTATTCCTATGTTGGAAGCAAATTTTCGCAAAATGAGCCAAGCTACTAGAGGTTCCTGGAGGTGTTCTTTCTGTAAGTCAGGCAGGCCTCAAACTGTTAGCTCGATGATCCACCTTCGGTTCATTCTGAAACTGTAGCAAAAACTTTACCGATTGATCCTAACGCCGATATCAAGGTACTCATTGGTCAGTTAACTCTACAGATTTTTTTTTTTTTTAATTTTTTTTTTTATTAAGCCACTGAGGCCGTAATGGCCTATTGTAGCTGCGTTAACTCTACAGATGAAATCTGATAATGCTGCTCTCGTTAAGACTCAATCGGAAATTAAAAGCATGATTTCCGGAGTGGAAGCCAAGATAGATTCTTGTATTGCCAACTATGAGGCACTTTCCGAGAGAGTCGATCATTTACAGGCAGATGTTGGGTCGCAGCTGGCAGCAAACCTTGTGGATCGAGTAGACGCTGGAGTCGAGGAATGTGCTGTACTGCGTGAACATATTGTGGCCTTATCCGAAGATGTCAATAAGTTGAAGGGAGATAAACTCGGTGAGCGCTTGGCGAACTTGGAGCGAGGAGCCAAATCGATTGGAAGTAGTGCCATGAATGGCCTTACTTTCGAGGAGGCTATGGGAGAAATTAAAGATCGGCAAAGAAGATCGCATAATATAATTTTATACAAGATTCCAGAATCGGAGGCTGCAGTCCCTCAAGACCGTATAAAGGATGATATTCGCGTAATAAAAGATATTTTAAATACATTTTCAGTGGATTTTGAGGCTAATGTTTCTAAATTCAACCGCATTGGTAAACGGGTCGCCGGGCAAATCCGCCCACTCATAATCACGATAAAATCCCCCTCTATAGTCTCCAAGATTTTAATGGATAATAGATCAGACAATGCTTCATCTATCTCCATATCGCAGGATAGATCTCCTTTAGAACGTCAATTCTTGGAGAATTTGAGAAAGGAATTAAATGATAGAACTGAGAGAGGTGAACGAGATTTGACAATAAAATATTTAAAAGGTGTTCCTACAATAGTGACAAAAAATGTCAAATCACCGATGAATAAGCCTAGATCTCCCCCTCCAAAAAACGGCGGATCATGACGGCATTCTATCAGAATGTCCGTGGTCTAAATACCAAGCTTTCTGGTCTACGACAAATGGCTCCCACACTGAATTTTGATTTTATATTCCTTTCCGAAACATGGCTGCGTGAAGATGTTTATTCTTGTGAGCTCGGTCTGGCTTCTTATAACATATATAGAAATGACAGAAGTGCTTCTAATTCATCCAAGTTGGTAGGCGGAGGCGTTCTCATCGGTGTGTCCTTTGAACTCAGGTCTTCTTTACGGCACTGTACAACTGACAGCGTTGAGCAGGTTTTTGTCGTGATTCCGGACTACAGATTGGTATTAGGTTGTGTTTACTTGCCAAAATATTGTTCACCAATCTTCTTCGAGAATCATTTGGATGAACTGGACAAAATTACCGATTGTTTCCCCGACTACTCAATTCTTATAGCTGGTGATTACAACTTACATGGTGTGAATTGGGAAGCGTCAGATGGCGGGTTGTCATCCCTTCTAACACGGCCTCCTGAGCGGGTTTTCCTGCGTGAAATGATGAGTTTATTCAATCTCGTCCAGCATAACCTATTAAGAAATCCTTCGAATAATACTCTAGATTTGTGCTTGTCAAGCTTGCCTGACAGCTTGCCTTCGATCGTCTGAACCTTTGGTACCCTTGGATATCCATCACCCTTCTTTTGAATGTAAGTTCTCAGTTGAGCGCGCGGAATCAAGAATTTATGCAACATGTGCATTCGATTATGATTTTAAGCGCTCAAATTTTGCTGGAATGAACGAATTTTTCAATACCTATGACTGGAGTTTTTGTGAGTCTCTACCACTTGAGGAAGCTGTCCTCAAGCTATATGAAATTTTTTATGCTTCGTTCGAGAGTTTCGTTCCTCGCATAGTTAAAAGAGACCTCAATTTCCCGAATGGTTCACACCAGCACTGAAAGTATTGATTAAAAAATAGAACAAGCTGCATGCCCGTTACAAAAATACTGGCTATAATACTCTCTCATTCGTGCCGAATGTAAGATTCTTTCTCGATCTGCATATTCTGAATACATCAGGAAGGTACAGGACTCGGCAAATAATGACTTCAAGAACTTTTGGAAAACTATGCTAGAGGCTCTTCAACTGTTCCATCTATAATCCACTTTGGGTCTGAGTCGGCTGAATTGGATGTTGAAATAGTGAACCTGTTTGGCAGATACTTCTCTTCTGTGTACCGACCTATGAAAATGAATGATCCTTCTATTTCTTGTTGCTCCCTGGGATCATTTTCGATAAGCTCAGTGTTTATGTCTAAGGAGCTAGTGACGGCCGAACTGAGATCGCTGGACTTCTCGAAGGGCATGGGTCCGGATGGAGTGCTACCACTGGTTCTACGAAGTTGTGTGGACACAGTTTCTGGTCCACTTGCAGTACTTTTTACTCGTTCGTTTCGTTGGAGTTGGGTATGGTTCCACCTTGCTGGAAGAGTGCTTATATTACGCCAATCCCGAAGTCTGCATCCAAGTCGCAGGTAAACGAATACCGACCTATCTGCTCATTAAGCACAATACCTAAGACGTTGGAAAAGATCATAGTGTCGCAGATTGGAAGTTCTGTTAGACCGCACCTCTCTGCAAATCAGCAAGGCTTCGTATCTGGGAGGTCATGTTCAACAAATCTACTGGTGTTGCAGCACGCAATTTTGTCGGCCTTCGCAGATGGGGAACAGGTCGATTGTGTCTATACAGACTTTGCTAAGGCGTTTGACCAGGTGTCTCACGTTATTTTGCTCAAGAAACTCCAGAGGTTTGGTTTTCATGGATTACTGTTGCGCTGGTTTTCAAGCTACCTCGCTGATCGTAGGTTGTCGGTCCGAGTGCGGAACACTTTGTCTCAGTCATTTGTGGCCTCTTCTGGGGTTCCACAGGGATCTCATTTGGGACCATGGATGTTCTTAATATTTATAAATGATGTGGATTCGGCTATTGGGGACGGTGTGCAGCACCTGTTGTATGCAGACGATATCAAGATCTTCGCAGTGGTGAAATCGGGAGAGGACTGTGAGAGGATTCAATTGTCTCTGAGTGCTCTCGATGGATGGTGTAAAAAGAACGAACTGACTCTTAATATTAATCAATGTTCAGTGGTCTCGTTCTCTCGTTCAACCTCACCGATTGTAATGGATTATTCGATTACGGGACAGATCTTGCATAGAAAGACAGAAGTCATGGATCTGGGAGTCCTTTTTGATAACCATCTCAGTTTTTCTGGCCATATTGAGAACATACGTTCTCGAGCCATGAAAGTGCTCGCTTTTATAAAAAGAAGTACCAGGGATTTCTCAGATCCTGCTGCCTTATCGATGCTGTATACTTCGTTGGTCCGCCCATTACTTGAAAATGCATCTGTAGTATGGTCTCCATACTACCTAAATTCAATGGAGATGATCGAACGAGTACAGCGCCGGTTCCTAAGATATCTCTCTTTCAAAATGGGCAATAAATGGGAAGAGTTTGATCCCTTGGAAATGCTGAGAGTAATGAGCCTCGAGACTCTTAGGAGGCGACGTGAGCGAGCAGACGTAATTTTCGTACATAGATTGGCCAACGGTGGAATTGACTGTCCTTCTCTGCTCTCACACTTAAACTTTTATGTGCCGCCCTATCCAACTCGCCACATGCAAACTTTTTTTCTCCCAACTGTGACGACCAGCTATTTGCATGGTGGGCCCCTGATTAGATGCCAGAGGGAGTTCAACCGATTGGTAGGTTTATCGTCGGATGTCGACCTTCTTTGTTTAAGTGAGCTGGCGTTCAAGAGACATTGTAAATTATTGTTATGGTCAAGAATTTCTTAAATTATTTATGTAACCCCATTCTTATAATTGTTTTGTTGTGCTATTTATTATTGTTGAGAATTTATGATCTCTCTTTTTTTTTTTTTTTTTTTTTTTTTTTTTTTTTTTTTTTTTGCCATATAAAGCTTGTTTTGTTTGTTGAGAGTTTAATGTTATTGAATTTAACGTAGCATTGTTATTAAATCTAGATACAAATTATCATTATTACCATACTTGAACTGTAAATTGGGCAATTTTGCCCTTTAAATAAAATTAAATAAATAAATAAATAAAAACAAAATTTTAAATGGTAACTCCCTTATTTCTTCCGTAGATCTCAAATATGACAGTTATGAACATGCGCAAAATGTGTTGAGTGAGCACTAAATACAGCTTTACAAGTGCAAAAATGATTAATTACTGAGTTTTGAAGATTTTCAATTATCACATGTGATAGATGATTTCGGGGTATTTCT
This sequence comes from Adelphocoris suturalis, assembly GCA_030762985.1. NCBI lineage: Eukaryota > Metazoa > Arthropoda > Insecta > Hemiptera > Miridae > Adelphocoris > Adelphocoris suturalis. Next base: position 79,209,872 of record CM061044.1, read on the forward strand.
CCATGCTGAAGTGAATTGCTCTGCGCTGTGTGGAAATGAGAATGGAAAAGTGCAATACTGTTCGATTTTTCGGTGTTTTCCCATGTCTGTGTAGCAAATATCAAAAGATGAATATCATCACGTGGTTCTGCATGAAAAATACCCCTCAATCAATATCACATCTGGCAATTAAAAATCTACAAAACTTAGTGCCTATTTCATAATTTTGCACGTTTACAATGAAATTACGCTCTTCCGCGCACTAAAAAAATCGAGTGAGGGTCATTTTAATATGTATCATGTTTTAGCCCTGGGGTCCTAGCTATTTTTGCGAGTCAATTTTTTTCCGCGCACGAAACATATAGTGTTACAGTGATTTCCGCCTACAACCGAGTCGTTGCTAGGGAAATGGTACTTCGTCGTTTTTCATCCCACAAAATTCGTTGACCATTCGTTCGAAAGCTCTCGATTTATCCAACAATATTATGTTAACTACTGCGAAGTGCGTGTCCAACAAACTGAGTTATGAGCATGGTTATATGTATAAATAATTGTTTACACACAGGTGATCATTCTCAATAATTGATATTGTGAACATGATTGCAACCGCTTGTTAATTTCTGATGAGAAAACATGATACATGGTTGAAATTTTTGGTTCTAGAACAGAAATAAGTTTAGTTCATAACTACTGATGATCTATGGTGTTTAACCCGTAAGTTAATCCCACGGGAGCGTTTGACGGCTGCGTGTGGTCTTCGGAATAACTTTACATCAATGGATGAAAAACTAAGGATTCTGGATAAGTATAGGGAGGAGAAGAGCGAATTGGCATGGCAAGGCGTAAGGATGTCAGAAAGGTTTACCCTATATAAGGAGTTGGATCCGCAGGTGAAGTCTGATATGGATATCCACGCCACCAAATGGTAGTGTCCACTTCGTAGAGAATTTTTCGTGAAACTTTCTGTAGAATTAGAATCTGCCATAAAACTGGGAGTTCTCATTTAAAATAAATGCGCACGTAAGCTAAAATGTCATATTCGGGATCTACCGGTCCATTTAAAACATAAGGTTGTGTAAGTGTGTTGACCCGGTGTTTAATTCTTGATTTTAGTATTGCGATAGTTTTGCTTCCAATAGAAAATTTTTTTGACAACATAATACATGAAGAATAATGATATCAGAAATGCCGTGATGCCACACATTGTCTGAAAAGAATCGAAACAAAGTAAAAGTTTAGGGAACCAAACAATCGTCCGCCTTGGAGCTTCGAATGATCAACTCGGTACTCCCTCGGAGCATTTCATAGCTCAAAGTTTTCAATAGGTAAGGAAAAGTTGAATTGAAACTGTCAAACAGTCGAAAATTTATTCACAGTATAATAACCGTAGTGCCTATTGTGTGACTCAATATATCCAAAGCTCAGATCGTTATGACACCCGTTAGTGTCAATTCTACCAAATGTATTGCTCCTCGTCAGTAGTATGAGCCTACCATAACGAAGAATAAATCAATTAAATTATTGAAATTCTTCATTAGGAACGGTACGGTATAAGACACCTGTGTGTATACGACAATGAAACGATAACAGCAGCCCGTATTCGTTTGTCACTCTTCTTGCTGCATCTAACGGAGTTTTTGGCGTGCCTTGAGTGTTGAGTTACCCCAGGGTCTGCAAAAATACGAGTATACTGCTATCTCTCTTCTTTTGTCTCAGTAGCAGAGAGTCTCAATATTTCTGCAAATAATCAGATTGTTGTGCAATGGATCCCGGAACACTGCGATATACTCGGCTAAGAGCAGGCTGACCAGGCGGCAGGTTGAGCAACTAGGTATTCTCCCATCACGTCATCCTAGGTCACTTCTCCCCACACGAGTTCCGCTGACTGATGTCTCGACAATCATAAAGAGCCGAAATCTACTAAGCTGGCAATTCAGATACGACACCTCACCGTTAGAAAAGCGCCGTTTTCACCACTGCGTACAACCTAAAAGAAAGCAGAAAACCCTAGATATACGACTGAGGCCTGCAACGAAAAAAGGTTGTTCAGTTGAAAAGGCTGTGGGCAGGACATGGTAACATATAAGAAGAATTTTATATCTCTATGGGCGCACAGAAGACGAACCACCACCACCACCTATTGTAGTGTACTAGAAGACATGGAACACGTCATTATGGAGTGTATTCGGTAAGAAGACGATCGATCCATGTTACTCGTACTTGGTGAAATCATTCGAGAACGATCTCTTTCTGCAATCTTGAAAAGTGCAAGAAAAAGTGATTATCTTGAAATTTTAAACTTTTTGAACACATTGCAAATTTTTGTTAAGACCATTGATAATGTTTTGAAGTTTACTTTTTTAATTTTTTTACATTGAATTTATGGTAGTTTTAAAATTTTATGGTACATGGGTCAAAGACTTAAGCCAAATAATGAAAAAAAAAGACACAAGTACCGCTAGTGATTATTTACTACCAAGGAGTGTGTTTCAGTGAGTGATTATCATTTCTGGGGCTGGAGCGATTTACTTACCTATTTTAACTGGTTATATAAATAAAACAACTTGACATAGTAGCGATAAGATACAAAACAAAATTTGAGTCATTCTTACATGCGTGTTTCACAGGTTTATGTGAAACGAGTGAGCTAAAATATATTCTGAGTTCCAATAATTTCATTCGAAGGATGTAAATAGAGGTAACCGGGGAACCAGGGGGCTTGCCCCCTGGCGAGGCGCGGAGCGCCGAGTTAGCATTTAATTAGATATTAATGTGTATCCAAGTAAAAATCCGCACCCTTACCTATGTAGAATATTCTATGATGAAAGTTTCAGTGAGGACGTTTGCCACAGCCCCGGCGGTGCGGCGCTGAAAGGGATAAGTAATAAAATCTTCATACAACAAGTGGCATCCTTCCGATTTTTATTTTACACTGAATTCCTCTATCATTTAAGAAGTTTGCCTTACGGCTGTAAAACAGTGAAACTGAAACCTTCAGTGCTGTGATTAAAACTTCGTGAAGGAGCGCGTCCTTTCATGGGACATAGATAAGATAGGTACCTGGCTGTTCTCCTGGGAGACGGAAGGTAAAGTGGCTACGCGCGGTTTATTACGGATATACATCCCGGCCCACAGGCCGCGACATTAATAAGGCCCTTTCCCACTAAATAGGGCCAAAGGGAGATCCCCTTCCCGTGAGTAAATGATGAAGCGGAGTTTCTTGCGTGCGCAGCAGCACCCACCTAGTAAAGGCCGCTCCATTGGTCCCAATTCGTGGCTGGAGAAATATGCGGCTGGTTTATTATTTTCATCCCCTTGAGAGCCTTTTCGCTCTCGGCTGCTTCGGTAACGTCACGACGCGGAGCACATCAGCGTGAAAAACGCCTCGAATGCTTCTAAGTCTCTTGCCATGTTGTCACATTATGGGGCGACACGCTTCCCTCATTTTTAGAATGTGGAAACCTGGCAACAAAGGCGATATGGTACGTGTTCACGAACTCTGAGGTTTCCAGTAGAGATGCGCCGAATACACGCTTGCTATACTGTATTCTGCCGATTCGGCAATGTCTCGAATATTCGGCCTAATAGCGAATAATTGACCCTTGAATGACCTTGAAGGACTAAGTTTTTTCCATCTTCCCTTAAATAAGAAGTTTCCATACAGTACCTACGTGGGGGAAATCTCTGCATATATACATCTTTTAAAGGAGTTGGAAAGGCTCAAAATTGTCTATTTTAATTTGGAGGTGACGTCTTGGAGCCGTGATGCCTTTAAATCTATGAAGTAAATTCTGGGTGTCTAAGGAGTCCGCCTAAAAAATTTCAAATCATTAGCCTCAATAATGTCTAAGAATCTACCTACCAAATTTCAAGTTGATAGCTCCGAAATTGTAGTCTTTAGCACGCACGCACGATGACAAATAACGAAGAGACCCACTTCGTTCGTCAAATATATATAGGTGGAACACCCGCTGTAAAGATAAAATATTTCAGAACTATCTTGAAACATCGTGCTCTGTGAAAGAAATAAAAAAGTATCTGAATGATGTAGCTACCATCTAAGATGATCTCGAATCGATGGCACCGCTAGTTACTCGATTTTTCGGTGCCTACTCAACATTTTAATAGTATATGGGACCTCCTGGGGTATGCCCCTGGCGAATTGCGGAGATATTTATTATCTGTATTTCATCAAGTATAATATTATGTAATATTTCTTTACCATGATTGGTACAAAAGTACGGTATATAATAGAAAATATATAAAATGATATATCGGGGGAAAATATCGATATACGATATATCGGAAAGCACTGGTATCGAAACAAAAAATATCGATATTCTAAATGTAGATATCGATACCATTTCCTAAAGTGTTAATCTTATTTCCTATACTTCGCGATTTAATAAATTAACTTAATTAACAAATTATCAGTAGGTAATGGATAAATGTATCATACTCTAATTTGAATCCTTTCTATTCTACTAAGAATGGGTAGGGATATCCGATACCACGAAAGTATCGATGCTGATATCGAATCTGGTATCATATGCCAAGTATCGATTCCAATATAATTTCAAATGCAGAAGATCAATACTATTTAATATCATTTGATACCACGTTTGGGGGGGGGGGGGGGGTCTCTCAATTGTCAGTCCCTACAAGAAATATGTTATTGAAAAGAAAAGGAGTTATTGAGGGGGAAAAAGAGTAGGTATTTTGAAAAAGACCAAATGATTTATTGTGAACAGTAAACAATAAAATATATTGAGACAAACAATTGGTACCACTTCAATCCAAAATCCATCCCCCACATTACCTTGGCAAGCCCATTAAAAAAAAGTAATTCTGTCAAATTATTGAGGGGAAAGTCGGTTCCTAGCTTGTGATAGAATTTTTCCATGGGCAAGTTCTTCATGGGGCATCCAAAAGTCCCGAACAAAAAAACCTACTGAGAACAGACTCTATTTGTGTTTTTTAAAGCTAAAGAAGCAATATGTATCCATAAGTTATAGGAAAGAATGAATGAAAATCAAGTTGAAATATTTCATAGAAATGTATCGATACCGATACTTTGTTCTGATACAAATATCGGTATCAAATGAAAAGTATCGATACAGTATCGGTATCGAAAAGTATTGGATATCCCTCAAACTATCAAAAATGAAAATCAAATCATTTTTTTCAAATTAATTAAAACTAATTTTTTCTAATGTTTTTGACTTTTATGTTACGTATAAGCTCATTTATTCTAAGATTCACACTGCAGTTATTCTGTATTTTATATTGTATGCTTTTTCTCTATAACTAACTGAATTTGTTTTTATTATCTTGTTGTATATTGGGCTTTTCGCCCGTTCAATAAATAAATAAATCCCTAATAGGGATATTCCACTGAGAAAGGGTAGGGATATCCGGTACCACAAAAGTATCGATACCAATATCGAATCCGGTATCAATTGCCAAGTATCGATTTCGATATAATATCATATGCAGAAGATCGATACTATTTAGTATCTCAATTGTCAGTCCCTACAAGAAATATGTAAAACCATGAAAAGTCGATGCCCGTATTTTTTTTAGGTAACAAAAAGGATTGCAATTTAAAAGGGTTATTGAGGAGGAAAAAGAGTTGGTAGGTACTTTGAAAAAGACAAAATTATTTATTGCGAGCAGTAAACAATAGCTGTTAATACAATAAAATATATTGAGATGAAATTTATTGGTACTACTTCATTCCAAAATCCCCACACTACCTTGTCAAATCCACTCAAAATATGCAATTTTGTCAAATTTTTGGGGGAAAGCCGGTTACTAGCTTCTGTTAGAATTTATCCTTATTTGGAGAACAGCCATTAGCTGGGAACTGATGGAGCGACTGGAACTAGTACCTTCCTCGCAATCTCATGTTGAGTTGTACAGCTTTGTCATTTCTTCCCACTCTTGAAGTGGGTCAGACTGGAAGGCGCTGATTTTTGTTGTCAAGTATTCATTGAGTTTATCATATTATTTTTCATGGGCAAGTTCTTTATGGGCCTCCCAAATGTTCCAAGCAAAAGAAAAACCTTCTGAGAACTGAGTCCGTTTGTGTTTTTAAAGCTAAAGAAGTAACATGTATCCATAGGTATATCGGAAAGCATGAATGAAAATCAAGTTGAAATTTTTCATAGAAATGTATCGATACCGATACTTTGTTCTGATACCGGTATCGGTATCAGATGTGGAGTATCGATACCAAAAGTACCCATATCAAATTAAAAGTAACGTAAGTACATATACACCGTTCATTTTTACTAATGGGTGGTAGCGTCGAAGTAAATCATCGATTATTATTGGCATGGTCAATGAGTATTGATATTCCAGCTGGCCCTATCGATACAGCAATCTATTGGAGAATAAAAAAATAGAACAGAAACCATTAGTGAATTTTCGTGGAAAATGAAGCTAAGTATAGCAATAGCTCGGAAAATTTTAAAATCAACATTTTTGAAAATTTTCCTCACTGAAATCGGTTTTGAGGCATTCTGAAACTATTCCTGAAGTTAGAGCTTTTTCATAAGTATATATAGGTATGCACAGTTTTTGAGATATTGAAGTGATGAAACTTGGAGAGCGTTTTTCGGGTGTCTGTCACTAAGTACTACTACTGATCGAAAAAATTGCGCTTCTTCATGGTTCATCAGCTCTAAACCGAAAACGGAATAAGACACCGCAATTCTGGTTTCACCATCGTATTCAGCACTAAAAAACTTTTAGAATAAGGTGTCTTTTGGCAAAAAGTGGATTTTCATTTTCGAAGTGCCCCCCTTTGAGTAGTTCAAAAACTTTTGGATTGTTTTCCTGATTTTTGTTTGCTTAAAAGTTAGTATCAGGCACACCACTCTCCAAGTTTCACTTCGATATCTCAATAAATTTGGAGAAAAGTGGGGAAGGGGGGAATTTGAGACACCTTGTACATTAGTATGTGTTATTCCAGACGATAACTCTCCTTAGAATTGAGATAAAAATCCCGTTCTTGCGCCAAAAAATCAAGTTTTCCTAACGAAAGGATGAGTTCATTGGCCAACACTTTTAGAGCACATTATTGGTCAAATAAAAATGTAAATGTCCTGACAAAAAATCACTCAAAACGGCTAACAATCGTTATGTTTACGCCGCTCTTTATTTTCGACTTACCTGGGATTTTCATTTTTCACTCCATAGCACAATATTCACAAAAGCACAATATTCTTATCACTAAATACTATTAAATCATTCTTATCATTACCTTATCATTCAAACATTATTTTTTCTGTCCACGGCGTATCAAGGACGGGTGCGCTGGATTTGTGTTAGCTGATCTATGCTGGGTTGTCATAGCGCATCCCTTCTTCATGTGTTTTTGTTATTTATTGCATTTCTATTTATCTATTTATTTATCAGCTCTTTGTATTTGTAAAAATTATCTAGTTATTAGAACACTTTTTTTTTTTTTTTTTGTTGTTGAGCAAGTTAAGTGCAATTAAGTGCAAGTGATTTGTGATTTGTTGTGCTCCGGCTTCCCTGTGACGTCACTCGCCAGCCATCTTGCGGTCAGCCGGTCACCTGGGATATTTTTTTCATTATTCTATGCTCTACAACCGTACACCGTCTTGCGCCCCCTTTTCTTTCTTTTCATTTTTACCTCTTGTGGTTTTTTCATACAGTTTTCAAGTATATTAGAACCCAGTTTCCTTGTGACGCTGCACATTAGTTCGACCCGAGTTTCTCACGATCTGAGGACTTGTGGAGTTTATTGGAACGAGCGATCGCATTTTCTGAAGGAGCTGCTGGCACCTGGAGGTGACCATTTTTGAGTTCTGCGCCACGTGCACCCTCGCCGGCACCTTTGGGGAGGAAGGCACCACACACCTCAAGTATATCTTTCAAGTACTTGATGGACAGAGGTAAACTTGAACACTTATCTAAGTAATCGCATATTATTGCTACCCGCACTATATCAACTACTGCTTTGTGGAGCCACCCATTACCACATCTCTACCTACCACGTCGTCAGACCTACCTACCAATTTAAAGACTTTTACTGATCATAGATACAATACCGAATCCTTCTTGTATGCAATATTAACGTAGGTACATACTGAATATCAATCTGGGTGGCCACTCTCTAGGTAGGCTTATTAATTGTTGAAGGCGCATTACTTGTCGACAAATATAACTTGTGGAAGCCGTGGTGTACGGTGTTTCCAAACGTACCTTTTGAATTTTATTGCTTACGTACCTATATACACATTAATTTTCTCCCAAATCGGGAGTGGTCCTTCGAGAAGGTTATTTATAACTATCCATTAGGTAGGTACTTATATACACATCTCATCATCAACTTAGGCTCCCGGTAATTGGTGCATATATCCACACCTATCATCAATCTTTTCTTGAGTGGAATATAATAGTCACCCCACCGGCCCAAACACGTTAAAATTATAATTTTTAGCATAATATTGCTCAAATAAAGTTTATCAAATTTGAAATAGAACTCTAAAAAATAAATAAATAGAAAAATATAGGTATATATCGGGAAAGGAATATTATCGTCGGAGCGTCACCAAAAACTATACAGATTGGTTAGGGGGTGTTGCTTTATCCGTATAAGGTAATGGTCAAATGGGCGAATTGACAAGAAAGACGACCTTATACGTATAAGGGCACAGTAGAGATTACCACCAGACAATGCGTGATCCAACCACCAGATTTTCACATATAAACCCCCTTCAACAAATTGACGAAATATGTAAACTTGCAAGGTATCTTCTAAGACGGCTCTGATGAGGCCAGTACTTGGCGAAAGCGCTCAGCAATAAACTCTATGATTTGAGAAGCCTTCAAGAATTTCTCAACCCTCAAAAACCATTACCTAAAACTATTCATTATACTAATTCAGGATGTTGCAAGTGTCTACCAACCGAGTTGATAACTCCTAAAATACAACCTGTAGTGGAACACATACACGCTGACAAATGCTAGGCGAGTAGTAAAGACTACTCACTGCTGATCTGCGTATCTAATAGGGCTATCTAATACAGAAACAATAAACCTTCATGAATAATTTACTGAGTTTTACATGTAGATTTACAATACACAGTTTGAAGTACTAGATATTTCTCACCCCAACATGGGTATTATCGAGATTTGCACTGAATTGTCTTCATGTTGTCTACCTAAATCAGTCATTTCGCCCTTTCTGCGCCGGACCTGCGTCAATCTTCAAACCCAACCAACCAACGAGCTGATGGAGATGCGCGTTGATTGAGCGTGGGAGGAACCCTCCTCTCATTGCTTATGCAGGGCGTTCGGACGGCCGCTTTGGAATAATTTATAAAACTATCTCTTGATAACCTGACCTTCGTCTTGTTTTCGCCATAAACTCTGATAAACGGGGCGCGATTTCGCCTCGTCCGACACCAATCATCCTCTCTCGACAGCCCAAGGACGAGAGCCAACGAAACTGGATGTTATTATAAATTAGGTGACGAATCCTTCGAAATTGTCCCTGCAGGGGTGAGGGGAGGGAAGATGAAAAAAACGTCCATCCTTTCTTCCCCTGTAAGGGAACGTCAGTTTAATTAAACCGGTTTCGGTCAGTGGTCATAGACCTTCTTCAGCTACAAAACCCAGAAAGCTCTGAGCACCCTAGGATATAAAAATAACACAGGCATAAGCGTCAACAAATAAGCAGAGAAAAAAAACGCATCAAGGCTAACTAAAAATTGAAGATGTCAATACTATACCTTGAAAATCATCAACAACAGAGAACTTAAAATATCAAAACATCCTCCATCAAAACTTTAATGAGGGGAGAGGCAAAAGTGCTGCAACCTTTACAAAAAAAACCTCACCAGTACAACAATAGCCACTATCAAAAGAAAGCTGGGGAAGAATCATAGACTATAATTTAAATGAACAATAAAAGTAACAACCAATAAAGAAGAATACTAACAGAAAAGAGCAAAAAATGATTCTTACCAAAATATCAGTATGAAACTGAATAACAATGTTCCTTGGGAAACAATAGCAAGAAGGCGGCTCTAGAAGAAAAATATTTAAACTTGGTAGAAACAAAAGTCTTCAACAAAACTGCAACTTCAACCAAAGTAATTTGGAAGGAAAAAGAAAATGTGAAGCAATTTATAATTCAATAATCAGAGCTCTCAAAAGGGTTAGATAATAAAACAATATGAAGCAACAGGTGAGGACACTAAAAAGAAAGAAAGAGAAACAACATAGGGAGAAAGGAACCAATAGGGAATAGTTGTAGATTTGATAGTGGCTATTGTTGTACTGGTGCTTTTTTTTTTCAAACTACTACTACAAATATACACTAAATAATTACACGTATTGATAAATTACACAGTAGGATCAAAATTCTTGGAAAAATGTCTTTCTTATGATACATTCTGAGACCTAATTTTATCATTCGACAGTATTCCCAGTAAAATAGAGTACATAACAGGAAATTCTTAATTCACAGTAACTGCTCTATTCCCTTAAATAGCGATAAACAGGGAAGAGTACCTAACACGGGAGAGCAAGTGCATAGGAATGTGTCGTTTGTGAGTGATAGAATCCGATTGAACGAATCACTCAGTTGAGCGAATCACAGGACGAATAGGAAAAATCAACGTTCGTTTATGGACGCTATTAACATTGTACGTAGTTGGTATCTCGACTCGTTCATGAACGAATTCACTGCACCTATGATCGGTAGTTATGAACGTCATACTCCACTTCTAATGTAGTAGTAGATACCCATTTCGGCTCGCTCTTGACCGAATAGTTCATTTCCTGTAAAGATCGGTTGTTCGGGATTGATTAGAACGAATCTTTGAGCATGTATCATGATGACTTTAGGCGAACGATGTGTACCTACTTCATAATCTATTTCCAACGTGACGCCCAAAAATTGTTCATACATGCACCGTCAATCATTCCTATGCAGGGACAGAATCCGTGAAAAGCTCTTAAAGTTCAGTCACTCGATCAGCTGGGGCCAGTTCATAGAGGTAGAAGAGTAAGAAGACAAGAAGTGTACTTGTATGAGCCAATCACGGAGGAGAGAATCATACAAGACCGAATCCTACGCCCTCTCTGAATGCTTAAATTTTGACGACAAATTAGGAACGTTTCAAGAACGATTACTCTCCACCATTGAATCAGTTCCACTTAGCCGTTCGAGTACGTTCCAGCTGTTTTTGGGAACCTAAGACTTTAGGCCTAATAAGACAAAACGAAACTGCAGATGAAAATTTCCAGTACCATTTTCCTATTCTCTAAAATCGAAAAGAGGCAAAATTCACATGAAATGTACAAAATGTATCCTAATTCGTTCTTTTGCCGCAATAAAGAGGTAAAAAAAAAAGTGAGATAAAGAAATCGTTGTTCTCCAGAAGAACGAAACACGAACGACAAACTCACTTGTCAACCATCCTTGTTGGAGTATCTAAGTACGTATATTATATGGAAAAGACAGTTCAACGTCCACCAACGTTATGCAGTGACAGTGGCGACAATAACCATTCCGAAGCGATGTTTCCATGGAGATATTAAAATGCCTCACTTTGTTGCGGTCTTGTATACAAGCATTTTTTGAAATAACAGAGATTTCAGATTCCACATCCTAAAAAGTTTCTGTAGTTCATAGATGGTACCGTAAAACATTTGTGTACCGAAACAGAACCTGTGATTTGATATTTGGGTTTCGTTCGAACGTTCAGCTGGGGACAGATAGAAGACCAATAATACCAGGAGTCTTTCTGCATATAGTTAGGTCACTCACAGACAAGAGAATCTTACATGATTTTCCCCGAACCACCTATGAAGTCAGGCATAATCCGTATAACGATGAAACAAACGAGATTTTGGGTCAAGTTTGAGGATTACCTATTCAAAACAGATAGTCCGAAATGCCCAATTATCGGAAGGCCCTATTTAAAAGTACCTACTGGATTTATATGTGTTGAATAATTGAACTGTTCACGTCTGTATTGCATCGCTATTTTACCGTCTAAATTTATCGAAATGTCGAAATAACAAAATCCGATCCATTCATAGAAAACGAGTCGTCACTCAATTAGAAGCGGCTTTTAGCTCTTACATCCAGTCGTGAGGTCAACCGTTCAGTACAAATCGACTCTGAATAAATCACGTTACCCGTCAACTCGTCACAGGGAAGCGTCAACTCGCAAACAGACTCGGCCGATCGATCGGCATCTGCTCGTTTAGTGGCCTCAGGTCGTCCTTTAATATTCATAGGCGCCTTCCCCGGGTCAATTAGGGACGTCCATGATTAATATTTGTTTGCCCAACCGGTGACCAACGGTGCCGGTTCCCGATGGCTGTGGGTGTCGCCGTATCAAGTTTAAGTGGCGATTTCTACTTTGTCTAAAGGAAGCTGTTGATTTGATTTCCGATACAGAACTAAGTACATAAAGCGTTTTTGGCCTCTCTAAGCTGTATAATGACAAAGCAGCAGACGCAACTGCAGCTCAGCAGGTCCTAATAAAGCAAAAGAGACTGGTTATGGTGCAGGACCTTAGCATCAAGGACAGAGATTGAAATCCTATTATCAAATCTTCCAGTTTGGTCGCAGATCCAAAGATCGACCGTTATTCAAGTAGTCGGATTTTCAAACTTAGAGTAGAAATTCTGAATCTGAAATGTTGTCTCCTAGCGTCTGAGGAATGCTCGTTATGTAATACCCAAGCACGAAGACACCCACCACTTTTTGTACTTATACCCAGTTTTAAGTGAATTTAGGGTTGTCTGTTTTGGTAAGCCAATTCGATGAGGTGTCCCGAACATCGCTATCGTATTGTAAATTATCTTGGCGCTAAACGGCGATGTGAGTGCGTAAATTTACTTTTTGATTCATTTTATTGAATAAGAGTAGATTTCTTTCAAATTTATCCCTGCTCGGTTTCTTCATTACTGCATGTTAATAATCTCTAGTTGTTCAAGAAGTTAAGTGTGCCACCTCTTTCGACAGACGGTTAGAGTAAACAATGTCCTACTGTTAATTTTGTCACATAAGACTATTACTTCATGAAAATGTATGAATAAACGTTTTCCTTCTTCTTCTTCTTCATTAGGTTTTTGAGAGGATCGGCTGTACACAACGATTAACGGCTGGGATGCAAGAGAATCTTTTGGTGCCCAACTGTCGTTCTCTGCACAAATCAGCACGATCCGCTCATAAGCAATGCTCTCGGTTTTTTCTCCAGAGGAGGGGATTCAGTGTTGAACTAAAATCATCAACAGCATATTAGAAAGTTGAAATTTCCCAATTATAAGGGAGGAGGTTATACTGAGGATGGAACCTAAAACCGCAAATAAAAATGACATTACTCATCAAGGACCGATAGCATTGATGAACATGGCTGTCAAAGGATTCATCATTGCATAAGTGAACGTCTGGGAAACTAGCAGAGGAAGTGGGATTGGTAGGAGAATCTCCAGCTTCAGAAGACAACAGGGGTGCCGGGATAATATTTTTATCTTGAACGCCCTCATCAATTTAAAGTTACAAAAGCCCAAAGGTCGGTTATACTGTGCATTCTTGGATTATTCTAACGCTTTTGGTTCACTTCTTCGTACAGTGCTTTGGCGTATTTTAGCAAAACTGGAATTAGGGGGAAGATTTTGGATAGATATAGCTAAGGTTAGTTTAATAACAAAGGCAATGGAGGGAGGTGCAAAGCAAGTTTTGGCTAATAGCAAATGCCAAAGTTAGGAATCCGTCTATCGCACATTTGATTCGTTAGTAGGTGCAGTTCTACTCTACAGTTTGGAAATTAGGTGTTCTGAGATAAGGTAGAAAAAATGCAATCAAAATTTATCAAAGCTGTTCTATTCTTACCCCAAGGGACCCTAGGGAATATAATTAGAAATGAGACGGGAATATTAAATATTGGTTCACAAATTCTTGATCGCTGCTGAGGGTGGTGGGAGAAGATTTTGAGTATATGGGAGACTGGAGATATCCCCAAATTTGTTATAAATCGCTAACGATTTTAAATGGACACGGTATGGAAAAATACGATTGGGCAGAACGTCTTAGAAAAATACTTTTCGGACAATGTTGGCAAGAACTTTGGGAGAATCAAACCCGAATGAAATAAAAGAAAAACATCCGCCTATTATTCAAACTGATTACGAGGTCAAAATACAATGATTGAGAACGGATATTGTACTCATCTTATAGTGACTATTATACATATTTGACTACGAACATAGTCGAACCAGTGTACTACTTAAAACATGATGTAGGTACCTATTATACAAATAAGAATGTTGGCCCAATTAAGAATGAGTAATAAAACAAGGTTAAATTGCTAATATTTAAGCAATGAATCCTCTATAAAAGTACTCCGCATTTGGTATGGGAGTGTCCTTAATTAGCGGCATATACAGGGAAATATCTAGGGAATAGAAGGCTATCAGATAATTTGTTTTAAGTTGTTTTGAGGGGAGGGAGTAACAGAAGAACTCCACATGGTTTCCCAAGATATTAGAGCATATTATATAATATTAGAAGGTTTATTTACTGATTTACTGACAGATGTTGATTTCGTGTAAAATAATGTTACTGTTATACGAAATAGTAAATTTACATTGTATAGGTCGAGTACCTGAAATAATAAAGGTTGATTTGATTGACTATTACTTTATGAAAATGCATTAATAAACGTTTTTCTTCTTCATTGGGTTTTTGAGAGGATCGGCTGAACACAACGAATAACGGCTATGATGCAAGAGAAACTTTTGATGCACAATTAGTACGCTACTCTGTACTAAAAATTGGGCTGAAAAATGTACCTACTTAAATCTTTTATGTAGGTACCTATTAAAAAATCGATTAAAACTTTTAAAAAAATTAAAAGTCCGAAATCAGTTTTGAATAGCAGAGCATTGCCTATTAATTAATAAGTTTTTCGCATAAAGTTTGACATCGTAAAGTCATCGAATATTGGTTCATCGTACGCGCAATAGTCAGCTATTATTCAAGCAAATGCAGTAAGTTACAAATCGCATCGAACGAAATCGGACCAACTGATGATAAGAAATCGACGTTATAAAAACTACTACTATTAATCCACTACTCCATACTACGCACGGACTACTATTAATCCAACGGCAATTAAATTTATAGGAGACCGTATAGGAGCTAAACTGCACAACCGCTGACAATTTCATAAAAATTGGTTCATTAGTCACGGAGTTTTGTTTGTGTAGATCAATTATAGTTTTTCGCCTGCGCTATAGTTACTGCTCCACCAATCGCGATATAATTCATAGGGAATAGTTCTGGAACATAAACCCATCTACTCCTGAATTTGAACGAAATCGGACCAATAGATGATATGAAATCGACATTATAGAAGATTAACGTTTGCGCATTCGCACAGACCACTATTTATGCGACGGCAATGAAAGTAATAGGGGACCGTCTAGAAGCTAACCCGCACAATCCGTGAAATCGTCATCAAAATCCACCCATTAGAGTCAGAGTTTTGCCTTGTCAATCGATATTAGTTTTGTGCATGCGCAATGGTTATTACTCCAATAATCATGATATACGAACTAAATCACTCGCGACGAAGTTGTGGAAACCCATTACAAAACTGAAGTTAGTGAAAAAGTTGTCTATTTCCACGAAAAATAAAGAGTTACAATGTTAAATCGATTTCGACGGTTAGGCCATCATCAGTAACAAATAATAACTCAACAATAATAAGTTATTGTTTGTTACTGATGATGGCCTAACCGTCGAAATCGATTTAACATTGTAACTCTTTATTTTTCGTGGAAATAGACTACTTTTTCAGTAACTCTATTTTTTAATCATGATATAATTTATAGAGCGTTTTTCTAGAACATATTATACCCAATTACCTACCAAGTTTGAACGAAAAACGGAAGTTAGTGAAAAAACGTTGCTTATTTCCTAGAAAAATAAAGAGTTACAATTTTAAATCGATTTCGACAGTTAGGACATCATCAGTAACAAACAATAACTTATTAGTTATATTGTTAATATGTTATTATTTGTTACTGATTATGGCCTAACCGTCGAAATCGATTTAAAGTTGTAACTCTTTATTTTTTGTGGAAATAGACAAGGTTTTTTCACTAACTTCCGTCTTGAAATGGGTTTCCACAACTTCGTCGCGAGCGATGTAGTTCGTATAAGTTTGTACGAAATCAGACTAACAGATGATGAGAAACCGAAGTTGTTAAAACTCATGTTTGCGCATGCTTATAGGCTACTGTCAATCCGACGGCACTGAAGTTTATAGGGGACCACCTTGGATCTAAGCCACACAATCCCAGAAAATTTCATCGGAATCTGACTGAAACTTTGTATAGTTTGGCGTGAAAAGGATTTACCACAGACAGACAGACAGACAGATGGACAAGGAACCGAAATTGATCAGCACGCTCCGAAACGAAAAAAGGAAATGGAAATTTTGATTTTGGATGACGAAAATTTTCCCGACCTCACACACGAACACAAAGCTTTCCTACCTAGTAGTGAGGAATAAAAAAAATGAGTTATGCATTTTTTGTGCATGTTGTTAACATCTCCAGCACTTTTTTTTTTAAAGGTTTAAGCCTCATCTTAACCAGAAGGGTCATTAGGGCATTGAACAAGGTGTCTAAAGGGACACTGGAAGTGGTACGATTCTAAGGGGAGCCATGCTGCCATCCTTGACTAAAAAGGAGCGCCATCATGGACCCCACTGGCATAACTGGAGGGGGGGGGGGGATAAGGGGTGGACATATAACCACTGTTTATCCCTTCAAGTGGATAAAAAAAAAAACCCAAAAATAAAATAATACAACTAAGACTAGATGTAAAATAGGCTAATAACTATATACATGCAACATTTATAAAATCAGCAAAAAGTGAAATAAAACTATGACTATATAAATATATCACAGATCAGATATATCACAGTTAGTAGTAGAGCTCAGTGGCTCCCAGGTACAACAACAGGGATCGGACCTTGTCTGAGGGGGCTGATGCTGGACTCGGAGGACCACTAGGGCTGGGCAGTCCTCCAGAAAGTGGCGGATGGACAGATCACCCCCACACTTCCCACACACAACATCTCGAGCTTCTGCACAAAGAAGGTGGCTGTGAGTAAGACGGGTATACATCTCCAGCTTTATTAGGAATTCTGTAGTTTTGTGATATAATATATAAGTTTCAAGGATGAATGCCTTTGGTTCATGTGAGTATTCAAGATTGTTGTTTTTATTGACTATGCTTCTTGTAAATAAGTCTGTCCTACAAAATAGCTCAATTGATTCAATATTTGTGTTGGAAATTTTTCTTAGTTCAGGTAGGTAGCTAATATGTTCATATTTTCTCCTCAACATGGTTATTTTCTAATTAACAAAATTATACAATGAGTAGATGTTCAATGTCAGACGGTCCTAATAGATTTGGGACCATAATTATCATTACATGTGGAGATTATTTTATTTTACGTTATTTCATGTACTCTTCCTTATAAAGCATGTTTTCTTCTTCTTCTTCAAATTCATTGTGCTCAAAGTGCTCAAATTTTAAACAGTTTGACATACATTTATTACGTTAATTTACGCACATTCAGTCATAAGATCTTGCAACTGGAACGCTTTCCCACACATACTACACTCATTCCTATGAAAAACATCTGAATTATCAACGATTCTAGATCTATCTAATAGTTTGGAAGAAATTTTATCGGATATCCCGACTATCAAATGAGATAAACGCTGCCCAGCTTCCCAATGGTGAAGCTATTGTTTTACTCCGCTCGGACGAGCGAATCTCAAGGCCGCCTCAGTCGTCCACGCTCTGGCGATGGGAAACGTTGTAACTGGCTTCTACCGATGACATCTACCGAGTTAAGGCCACTGAGGTTATCTCCAGTTATTTCAATATCGCCAGAATAATATGAGGACTGTGATTCAGGATCGGATTTCGCGACTCTGAAATTTCAAAAAGGCAGGTAAGTGCAGCATGTCAATTGAGAGCATTGATTTACCTTCCTAATAACATGACAGCTCATAGGAAAGCGGAAATGCCTGGCCAGAAATTTCTCGACCCATTCTAAATACTCGTAGTAGCCTTGGTATTTCCAACCGAAAACGAAAAAGTTTATGTGTAACGAAAGTGTGTTGTAACTATTTCTGATGCTTTCCGCTTACAACCGAGTCGTTGCTAGGGAAATGGTACTTCGTCATTTTTCATCCCACAAAATTTGTTGACCATTCGTTCAAAAGCTCTCGATTTATCTAACCAACTTTTAACTATTAATGCATAATTAACTATACTTATACTATTAACGCAATAACTTGTTAACTATTGCGAAGTGCGTGGCCAACAAGCTGAGTTATGAGCATGGTTATTGAATAATTGTTTACACACAGGTGATCATTCTCAATAATTGATATTGCGAACATGATTGCAAAAACTTGTTAATTTCTAATGATTTCATTGAACTGGTAGTGAGTCGCTGCGCTGGTGATGAATAAATAAAACAACTTGACATACTAGTGATAAGTACACCTAACAATATGTCATTCTTATATGCGGGTTTCACGGGTTTATGTGAAACGCCTGAGCTAAAACACATTCTGTGCTTCAATAATTTCATTCGAAGAATGTAAATGAGGTAATCGAGGGTCCATGAATTTTTTTAACACAGAATGTGTTTTAGCCATGGACTAACTAGCCGAAAATGGAACGCGGGATGGTAACGAAATGTGTGACGGATGATTTTCACGTACAACCGAGTCGTTGCTAGGGAAATGGTACTTCGTCGTTTTTCATCCCACAAAATTCGTTGACCATTCGTTCGAAAGCTCTCGATTTATCAACAATATTATGTTAACTACTGCGAAGTGCGTGTCCAACAAACTGAGTTATGAGCATGGTTATATAAATAATTGTTTACACACAGGTGATCATTCTCAATAATTGATATTGTGAACATGATTGCAACGCTTGTTAATTTCTGATGATTTCATTGAGCTTGTGTTTCGATGATTTGATTCATAGCAGGTGATTGAGTATTACGAAAACGGTTTGATTTGTGAAGCGGAGGTTAAATAATTTGAATAGGTAATTTCTATACTTTACACTCTAGGAAGCTGTAATTTCGTTTGTAGCCTCTTTAGGACATTTACTTGACGATGCTCAGGGTCCGGATCAGATGTGTGGCTCTTAAGCTAATTTCTATGCTTTACACTCTAGGAAGCTGTAATTTCGTATGTAGCCTCTTTAGGACATTTACTTGACGATGCTCAGGGTCCGGATCAGATGTGTGGCTCTTAAAGCTAATTTCTAAGCTTTACACTCTAGGAAGCTGTAATTTCGTATGTAGCCTCTTTAGGACATTTACTTGACGATGTCCAGGGTCCGGATCAGATGAGTGGCTTTTAAAGCTAATTTCTATACTTTACACTCTAGGAAGCTGTAATTTCGTATGTAGCTTTAGGACATTTACTTGATAAATCGCTCTTGATTTATCACGAATTTATTTCGTATTTTTTTTCGTAGTTTCATACTATAACTATATAAATTGATGTTATAAATGAATAGTAAACAATGACGCTTGTTTGGTTGACACTTGGTTTCGCGACAACGCAAACACATTCTGTGTTTCAATTTTTTTTTTTTTTTTTTTTTTTTTTTTTCTAAGGTTTAAAACCATAGTAAAATACTCATGTCTTCTTTAAGGGGAGTCAGTCCTACAAAAAGTTTCTTAAATTTTACATTACCTATTCTCTACTGAATTATGAGCAGTCAGATATATAACAATATTTATTGTTCCGGATATGGAAACTCAAGAAAACCGAGTTCGAAGTGGGCGGGCTCCCGCTCTAGACAAGAGAGACCGCACCTTTCACGTGCTCAAAAAATCAACAATCTTGGATTCAGAAGCAATGAACGAACTTCCTAACCAAATCCTTACAAAGCGTTCCCTAACCAACTATAACCCTAGCGAAACCTTCCCTAACCAACTATAACCCTAGAAAACCTTCCTTTATTCCTCTTCTCATTGTTTTTAGACAGCCAAGTTAGAACGTGAGAAGGTAGCAAGCTGTCAAGCTCGAAAAATGTTCTTCTTCGGAAAAACGCGTTTTTCTCAACACAACATTTTCTGATGCTTACGTGCCCTTTGTGCGGTACCTATTCGACCATTTTTTTTTTTTTTTTTTTACGTTGCTAATGGTTTGTAAGACGGGAGGGTTCGCCATAATTTTTATTTCAGAAGTTAGTGGTTGTAAAAACCCAATTTTTTATTTATTTATTTTTTATTTTTTTATTTTTTTAAATAAAACTTTAGGAGTGTATTGAGAGTTTAAAAGCCCCCTTCTATTGGTAGTCCTTAGTGAGACAAACAAAAAGATCATTGGATTCGGATGAGTAGTATCATATACGGAGAAAAGTCCACAGAAACTGAAAAAAAATACTAAACTTTAGGTACTTCTAGCAATGTTGATTATTTTCCCGTGGTTTTGATCATCAACATCTAAACCGTCGAACTAGAAACCATTTCTAATTTTCTACTTATTTTGGCAATTTGTCACACTATTCTTGTAACAAGTACCTATTTCTGAAATTTGAGCAGTTGGTGAGCACCACATACCTATTAAGTAACTTTCAAATTTATGGAAAAAAAAAACTTTTTATAAATGATATTTTGTGCAGTTTTGATCGATTTCTTTGAAATTTCAATGCAATTTGAGCAAATTTTAGTGTACGTTCTAGTTCATAGTTGATGAACTTTTTCTGATTAATTTCCACTATAATATATAAATTAAATATTTACCTATTGCTTTTTTTGTGCGAATTTTCTAATCATGCATTAATTTAATTGTGCTCAAAATGTGCTCTTCAATAAATTTATCATCATTATTTTACGAGCGAAACTTTTAATATGTAGGCTGACAATAGTAATGACAATTCTCGAAATTGTAGAGACGAAGGAGAATGAGATCACCATTCTGGTAATGTGATAAGGAAACGGCCATCTGTCTTGGACTCACTTGATTAGTTCCGTAGCAGCAACCGCCGCGACAGTTTTAGCATTTTTACTAGTGCCCTACCCGCACGTTGGAAGACGAACTATAATAGATAGATTTATTTGTATGACACAAGTTTACTTAGTGGATATAAGTACATCGTCATTTGAATTACCCAAAAGGACTGATAGCAATAAAATACTATGAAAGATCGCTGCAAATCATTACACAAAGGTTTATTATTTCTGTATTAGATAGCCATTCTACGGAGATCATTTCCATAATAATATACTATGTGATCAAAACTTGGCGCTTCGTGCCCCCCCCCCCCCCCCCCCCCCAATATTTACAGCTCCAGGATTCTCAACTTTCACACTTAATAGTAAATGTCAAAACAAATACAACAGGTCGAAAAAGAAATTAGCTTCAGACACCCCTCAGCTGATCAGTGCGCCTCCGTACCCCGTAACTGTTTTCGAGGTATCCCAAAGGAGCTCCATCTACATTGCAGCACCGTGATTTGGTCAATAGGAGAAAAATCAGCCTCAGGGGTCCCGGAACTGATCAGAGTCCCTCCATACTTTGTAATATTGTAATCTAAATGTCCAAGGAGCTACATTTCAGGTTTCAGCATCATGAGTCGATTAAGAAACTGTTTAGGCTTAGAGACCCCTCAGCTGATCAGTGTTCGCTGATGACTGAATTGTGGATATCGCAAAGGATCTCCATTTCTGTGGCTTGAAGAAATGGAGCATAATAGAATTTACGCTTGCGCATGCGCAGAATGAAGTATTGATTTGGCAAAATGAAACTGACAGGGGACCGTCTACCCCCTAGCCCGCACATTCCCTGAAAATCTCATCCAGATCGGATAAAAACTGTGGAAAATAAGCTTGTTTCAAGAATTTCATATTGGCGCATGCGCAGTAGCTATTAATGATAAACCACGTTGAAATTGATACAAGATGATCAAATTGTCATCCCCCAACTATCATCCAAATTTGAGCGAGATCGGAAGACTAGGGCGTGAGAAAATTATGCTTGGTAGAATTTACGTTTGCGGATGCACAGAGTGAGGTATTGAGTCAAGAACGATGAAACTGATAGGGGACTGTCTCCCTCCTAGCCCGCACATCCCCTGACGATTTCATCAAAATCGGATGAAAATCGTGGAAAATAAGCTTGTTACAAGGATTTGCGAACACACGACAGATACACACAGACTGACAAACAGACAGACACACAGACAGAACGAAAGTTGTTCAGGATGGTCTAAAACGGTCTAAAAACGGGGGGGGGATTAAAATTTGTTTTTCTTGGTCGATCACAAATTGAATGAAAGAATGAAAAGATTGTTTCCACGGAATTTCAAAAAACTCGTAGACACTCTAAGGGGCTATTAATAAATTTTATTTTCATTTCTGACATAAGGGTTCTTAAGGGTAAGGATTTCATTCCAGGGGAGTGTGAGGGAGAGCTTCGTTTCCTAGTGTGTGGTGTTAGAAGACTGCGAGGCGTAAACGTTCATAGATAAATATATAATATTAACGTTCATAAATATATATAATGTAAATATTGTCGCGATTTCTCGTCTGGTATATTGTGGTTGGCTTCTGGGAGACTGTCAATCTTACTTCTCACAAAGGCAATCATTGCGATGTCATATAAGCCCTAAGCACGAGTTTGAGATACCAAAATTTAGGACGGCATGTGGTGTCATGGTTATCTAATTTTATAAATTATGCACGATTATCTAATCTATGCATGATTATCTAATCTCAGCGTTGATTCCAGGGAACCTGTTGACTCCATCCCTGCTAAACTATGTTGCAGCAATGGAATCGCGAAGACAACGCAGATCGTCAAGATCCAAACATAATCGGATACTCGTACTCGAATGATTTCGAGGAGGGTACTGTGGTATACAATCGAAAATCAGTTATGGGATACATAATAATACTAGTCGGTTTGGCAATAATCGTTTTGGGTCTTATTGTAACTTTGTTGTATTCAATGTTTTCTTCTAAAGCAATTTATACTTGAGCAAAGATCAATAATAGTTCCCATGTCAATAGTTCGACCCAGTTCCGGAATTATTTCTGAACTGTTACTGAAACGAACCGTTTCCAGAAAAAGGTTGTTCCACATTTAGTGTTTTCACTACATATGTCTCTTTAATTAGTTTCCAGGACTGTGTATAGCTTGCAGCATTATAAACCAGCAATTTGTATTAAGTGTAGAACGCGGATGAAGCGCTTGTGCTAGTGATACAGGAGCACATATGGGTAGGTTCTACCTATCTAATTTTCAAGCAATAAGAAGTCGCATGAGTCCTTAACATGGTGCAACAATTGAATAATTGTTATAAATATGTTATCCTAGAGAAATACATAAAAATAAACACTTATCGTGTTCCATTTAAGTTTTTTATCCTAAGATTCACAATAGCAATTTAGATCTGCAAATAGAAAGTTTAAGTCGTATTAAAGATATACAACCCTTTTGAAATCCACCCAAAGTTCAAACCATCTCCCACTTAGCATTGTGTTGATCTGTACCCAACAAGGTGCGGTCGCTTAAATATCTATTCGCGAACTTTAATATTTCAGATATCTACCTAAACTCTGAACTCTGCTGGTGTCGAGTCCCAGAGTGCATCTGCTTCTCAAATGTTTAATAACTCCCTATGGTGAGTGGTGTCTGATTCTTTTAGGAGTGACATACTCAGATCAACCGTTGTTTTCTTTCACAGATATTACCAGAGTTGAAAACACATCATAGAATGCTGTTCTATCAGCTTCATGCTACATCAGTAACATCGTCCAAACCATCTGCATTTTCTGTTCATAAAATTCTGGAATAGTAATCGTCACTCATAAAGGTAAAGCGAGTTATAGCGTGTAAATAGTGGTCTTCATATTGCTCGTTTCACCATTGAAAATCGTCGAATATATCAGAACTAAAATCCGCATTATAATGTGGTATACTTGCAACACACAGAAAAATATAAAGTTTTTTCTATATTTAAGAAAAGACGTGTAATTTAAAAATCACTCACATCGCTCATCAATAAAGATGAAATTCAAAGAGTTTATGAGAGATTGAATCATGATAATAATCTGATGCAAATCAACCAATCATCGTACCAAAAGCAGCGCCGTTTTGTCGTTGATGGCCTTACTTTTGTGATTATTCTCACTTGTTTCTCCTGCAAACTAGGCCTACAGCAATTCAAGCTGTAATTTGCAGAAAAAATAAACTGTTTCATTAAGGCCTTTCATATGGAGCAGAATCCGCTTATTGATTAGCCATTGAACACAAGTTCAAACAAACCACCCGGTAATGTCAGACGTGCCTCCGTACATATTCATGCCGCCACATCCTTTCTATCACCGCAGAGTCGATATGACAGCATATTATATCCAACATTCACGCTGGTCGGTCTTCAAGGCTCGAAAACGATTTTTTCTTTTATATGTATGAGTACTTAATAAAAAAATGCAGTTCATATTTAATTGACTTCTGACCTTTCTACAGCATCATTCAAAGATTCATATCTCGATGAATACTTCGTCAGAATCGCAAATAACTATACAAAATAATCATTAAAATTTTCAAAGTGTCTCATCCTGAAAGCACTGATTTCTTTTCAACTGAGGGAATTGGATATAATTTCAATCTAGCAAAAGCACCCTGGATAGGCTACACACGGGAGGTGGCAATGAAGTGCGCAAAAAGGTGCCTTTTAAAAATTGTCGTGCATAGATTCTCCGCTTCTGAAGAAATTTCTCTCACTAATTCCGAAGCTACCCAGAGCAGTGGTCCCTTGTATCGATCCAATTATGAAATTACTCCCTATCTGAGACCGGACACTTTCTAGTTGGTGAACCTCTCACTTGCGTTCTTGGAAATTATCTCATTTCAGAAAATGAGAACCTTCTCAGGAGGTGAGCAGTTGTTCAACACACTTCTCGATAATTTCGGAAAAGATTATTCCGTGAGTACCTGCTTGAATACTTTGATCCAAAAATGAAATGAAAGTGAAGATGAAGACTCAAATCACCTCTTGACAGAATTTAGTTACGTAATTTTTAGCTCATTTATTGAAATTTGAGTAATTTAAAGTGCTCAAAAAGTGCTGACCAACGACCTCATCCTTTCATTTTTGGAAAGCTCGATTTTTGGGAGCAAAAAAAAACGGTATTTTTTATCACAATCATAAGGAGAGTTATCGTCTGGATACACACACACACACGTATATATATATATATATATATATATATACACGCATATGTATATATATTTATATATATATATATATATATATATATATATATATATATATATATGAAAAATATATAAACTCTAGGATTCGTTTCAGAATGCCTCAAACGGATTTCATTGAAGACCATTTTCAAAATTTTTTAATCTAAAAGTTTTGGAGCCATTGCAATAGTTTCATTTTCTAAGAAAATTCGGTAAAATGTTCTTAAATTCAATTAAAATTTGCAAAAAAAAAAAAAAGTGCAATAATTGTTTAGATTATTTCTATGTTGGTTTTTACAGCGGTTTGTATTGCGGAATATTATTAGAGACAGTTTTTTGTTCATAACTCTGCAGTCGCAGTGATTCTGCTCGCATTACAGCAAGTTCAATCACACTCACCCATCCAGTTAGTATCGACACTGACTTCTTACATTCTCCAGATAACTTGAAGTTTAGTCCTTATGGAAACTTCTAATTTAGAAGCATTCAATCTTCTATGTAATGCAGATCTCAATTTAGTTAACCTGATTGTATGAGCTATCATCGGAATGTATTTATCAGGACGATTCGGAATAGGCACTACTTGTATACATATCAATCTGTAAGGTGTTGACAGGAGCATGACTGGGAGAAGTTATGAAAAAAAAAATAATAATAATACAAAAAATATTAACAATTATCTCAAGATTGTCATCTATAAGGTCGTTTTGAAAAGAGAAGCTGAGTGTTCTGAGAATTTTATGTTTGCTAATAATCAATAAATTAGAGTTAATAAGCATGGATCCATAAGTGATGGATTCCTAATGCCACATCCTTTATAAAATCAGATGAAAATTGCGGGTTTATGAGTGTAGCAGGCATATCTCCATCGCACTTGTGCAAGCTACTAGTGTGCTGAAAATTCCATACAGAATCATATTATGTTTACTCCTCAACCTTTCTGCATGGAAATCAGGCCAAAAGAAATGCAATACAATCGCATGCAAATGACGCTGGAGCTAGTTAAAATGTTCCTGTTGATGACATTAAAACATGAAAAAACTCGTGGATATCGTACAGATCAGCGAACATTCTAGGCAACAGAGAGAGAACCATCATTAATCAGGATATTCTTAAACGTAAAGTACAAGTGGAAATTTTAAATTTGAAATTACGGTTTTTTACCATAAAAGTGCACATCAAGCTTTCTTTAACTTGGTTGGACTGAAAGCAATATGTTAAACAAAATTATATTATTAACAAACTGTTGAATAGTAGCGTGTGGGTTTTATTTTTGGCAAATTAATTATCAACCTCTGGTTGTCCAACATCCTGAAAGCTTTGTCACGGTAATGGACAACGTAGAAAATTTACAATGAAGGATTGGAAGATGTCAAAGTTGTGTTTCGAGCGCCTCCGGAGTGAAATGATTTTATCTGACGGGTGAAACCAGGCTCTACCTCCATAGTTCACTATTTACTATGATTGACGTCTGTAATATCAGTCTGTTGCGGGTGGGAACCGGGTGTTGATAGCGCGGACGGAACGTCAATGCCCCGTCAGTGGGATTCTAGGACCAATATTATTCAGAACCCTCTCCACTTCCCTGACCGCGAGTGTTGGACCAATCAAACCGAGCCAATCCCCATTAACAGGGATGTTATTTCAATCCAAAGAGCTTATTATTGTTTGAAGGAATTAGCTCGAAATGCACATGTCACCTCGCTACCTCCATTATCCAATCAAACTCAATTGTTTGACCATTTTCAGACCAAACAGAAGCGATAGCAGCGGGCTTTTCCCGATTTAGAGTTCCCATTTTCAGTTTCTAACCGAATGTTCAACGTTAGTTCAAACTGTGCAATTGCGCTTAAATGGATTGAGAGAGCAGTTGGTGTTTCAAGCAGGACTGAAAACCTTTTCAAGGATTCATTAATTCGTTCCCGATTAACGAGATCGATCTGCACAGTGAGCCATTTCTGTGATTCCAATTATATTGTTATCCAATCAAACTAAACTTACCTACATTATCAGAAGCGAATGCATGTTTTATTTAAAATCTGGAAATCTATAATGTCCGTAGGTACTACTGACAGAAGTAGAGACATTGCACCTATCATGATTGTGTGCCTATGTATCGACTATATTCCACGGAAATGTAAAGGTACGTAAATATTTGATCAATAACGGGATGAATGAGTAATAGAAACGCCGCAGAACTGTTGATGGGAATAATACGGTTCTATTAAAACCTATTACAGAATCCTACATAAAACGGTTGGACTCGATCTTTATACTAATGGATCCACTTTCACCGAGTAGATCGGTCGAATCATCAGGTCATCTCAACGTAGGGTTCATACCTTTACAGATCCTAGACCCCACAATTTTACGCTTTACAGTAAACGTTAGAAAAAAGGTGAGACAGGCTAACAATAAAAATCTATCTATTAAATAAATTCATAATACATTCGTACTTTCATTATTCCAACGAAAGGAGCAGGTAGATGTGTTTTTGTTGCATTCCACCACACACGTTCGCTATTTTCAGTATTTTCACTACAATAAAGCTGAAATTTGGTACATAAACATTTGTGTAGGGCTCATTGACATTCTGCTTTCTCTGTTGAGAGAAGTTGATATTAGGTGTACACCATGTTCGCCCCCATTATAATCACTCCCTTTTATGTCAACACCGCGTAGAATCAACCCGTGCGAGTAGAAATACGAAAAATGTATAAAGGTATATTGAATAATTAATGTGAATTAACTGCTTAATTATGCACCATCAGTGCTGAAGTTAAATTAATATTGTTTTAGCAAATTATTGTTGCAAGTTCTTGTGGATCTTTGAGGGGTGTTCCAATGATGTTCAGAGTAGGTTTCCCTGTTTAAAAACGTAAGATAAATGTTTGCTGTTGAATGTGGAACCTATGGCACAAATGTTTTAATTTGGATTTGTTTTGACAAAAATCTGTCTTTAGCTCTGGGGGTCAGTAAACATTTTGAGGGACCACGTGAAGTGTAAGGGAGGTGATTTCTAGTGATTCCCACTTACAACGGAGCCCTTCCCAAGAAAATATAACTCCGTCCGTTTTCATTCGACGGAAATTGTTCAAAACTCGATGGTAGGGATGGCACGATACTCAAAAGTATCGATACGACCGATATTACATTACACCGATACTTAGAATACTAAACAAGTAGATCAGTGCTCACGAAGTAAGTCACATGATAGCGCATTTTCATGTAAGGAGATCCGCGTGAAAGGACACAAAATGGCTTTGGACCTCACTCAGCTCATCGATGGCATCTCATGCGTCTTCAGCATTCTCTCTTGAGCCTCCCTCTCAAATTTTAGCCTCCTGCGTTGAATAGTAGACAAAATGGCATTGCAGCTCACTCAGCTGATCGATGGCTCTCATGCGTCTTTAGCATTCTCTGTCGAACCTCCCTCTCAAATTTTAGCCTCCAGCGTTGAATAGTAGACAAAATGGCTTTGCAGCTCACTTAGCTGATCTATGGCATCTCATGCGTCTTCAGCATTCTCTCTTGAACCTCCCTCTCAAATGTTAGCCTCCTGCGTTGAATAGTAGACAAAATGGCATTGCAGCTCACTCAGCTGATCGATGGCTCTCATGCGTCTTCAGCATTCTCTCTTGAGCCTCCCTCTCAAATTTTAGCCTCCTGCGTTGAACAGTAGACAAAATGGCTTTGCAGCTCACTCAGCTGATCGATGACCTCTCACTTGTCTTCAGCATTCTCCCTTGAGCCTAACTCTAAAATTTCAGCTTCCTGCTTCCTGCGTCGAATAGGAGACGGGAAGTGGCATTTAAAACGATTTTAAGAGGACATAATTATATACATAATTACACACATTCATACATCAACGAACAAATTGAACACAATAGCTCGATTTTTTTTTTTTTTTTTTTAAGAAAATGCCCCAAAAAAACCGAAAACTCAACCAATTGCTGCCAACTGGATGAATAGCTTTCAATGAACGTCAAGGTTGTAGAATACACTCCATAATATTAGAGATTTTCCACCAATATGTTGCTGTCAATTATAGTCAAATGCAGGGTTAAAATCGAAGGTAATCACCAACTTCGGTTCGCTCTCAATAAGGTCCACTTGAAAAAGTACTTGAGTATTTTCTTCCTAAGAATTTGTTGGGGGGGGGGGGGGGGGGGGGGGGTCGCAAATGAGGGGATGGTAGCGAGAAATAGATTGAGGGTCTCTGGATTTACAATGGGCTAAAACGTAAAATGCGAGTGGAAATTTTG
The DNA here is from genome assembly GCA_030762985.1 of Adelphocoris suturalis. NCBI lineage: Eukaryota > Metazoa > Arthropoda > Insecta > Hemiptera > Miridae > Adelphocoris > Adelphocoris suturalis. The sequence continues at coordinate 79,239,439 of CM061044.1, forward strand.
ATTTTGGAGAAAAGATTTTTATATCCCGAAAGTGAAAACGTGTGCTAAGTTGGGTAAGCAGTATAGCTTCCTCACATATTGTACATGGACGTATAGAATAGTTGAAGAACAAACTACGAGTCGAAATGATTGATAAGTCAACGTTATAAGAAAATGTTTGCGCATGCGCATTGACTACTATTGTTCCAACGGAGATGAAATTTATAGGGGGACGTCTTGGAGCTAAACCGCATAATCCTTGAAAATTTCAATAAAATCGGTCCATTAGTCTCGGAGATTTATCTGTGTATATCAGTTTTAGTTTAGCGCGTGCGCTATAGTTATCACTGCGCTAATCGTGATATATTTCATAGGGAATTTTCCTGGAACATAATATATACTCATCTACTACCCGAGTTTGAACGAAATCAGACCGATAGATGATAAGAAATCGACGTTATAAAACTTAAGGTTTGCTCATGCGCATTGACTTCTACTTATGAGATGGAAATGAAAGCTATAGAGACCCGTCTACAAGCTATCCCGCAAAATCCCTGAACATTTCATCAAAATCGCTCTATTAAACTCGGAGTTTTGCCAGTGTCAATCGATATTAGTTTCGCACATGCGCTATGTTTTTTACTCTACAATTGCGATATAATTTATAGAGCATTTTTCTTACCTACCGAGTTTGAACGAAATCGCACCAACAGATGATGAGAAATCGACGTTATGAGGAATTCACGTTTGCGCATGCGCACAGGCTACTGTTGATTCAACGGCATTGAAAATTATAGGATACAGAGTAGGGGCTAATCCTCACAATTCCTGAAAATTTCGGGCCTGAAAGTTTTGGGCGTAACAGACAGACAGGCAGATATCAGACACACAGACACGTAACCAAAATTGATCAGCAAGCTCTGAAACGCAAAAAGCAAGTGGAAATTTTGATTTTGGAGGACAACAGTTTTTTTTACTTCAATCACGAACACAAAGCTTCCACACCTTCGGTAGGGAGGATGCATACATCCTTCCAATGCCTATTGGTGGATTTGGAAGCCGGCTTCCAACCACTAAATATAACCAAAATTTTTTTAATTCGTTTTTGTAGGTGATTCGTACTAGCTTTATATCACTCTCCATAAGGTGAAATCCGAGTAGGTAGAGCTCGGATCCCTGCTCTTCATAACCTCCCATACCACCAGTCTTATCAATACGATCCCTCCGTTTGCTCTAACCCACCACCGACAAACATTGAAGTGATCTAGCGGTGGCTTTACCACCGTTCCAGCTCCTCACTACGTTTCCATTAGATGCGGACTGGAGGTGAATTGCGGTAGAGGCTCCACGTATATCCGGGGTAATTTGAATCACTTTCCTTTGTAGCTCGAATGCAACCCACAAGGGATCGCTTCTTTCAGCTAACGCAGCCTCTCATTTTCCTCAAGGCTCGTGTCACGGATTCCCTGAAATTCTCTTGAAGTTCAGGTTCGGATCTGAATTTAATCACTTTCAAAAACGACTATACTTTCACCTAAAAAAAAAAAAACGGACGGTAGACCTATGGTTCTACAGTCAGATCATTTATTTTAATATTGATTAATTTTACACATTATTAGTTCATTATGGTTACTTAGCAATATTAGTTTATAACTGAGCGTAATAAATCAGCTTTCCTTGACACTACAGAGGCTTAAGGATTATTGAGATGCTGTGATAAAAAGAGAACATTCCAAAAAGTGGCTTACGATTTTCCTGCTATGAAAACTAAGGGAGTTACACTTCCCTAGTAACTCATTTGTTGTACGTGAAAATCAATAGAAAACCCTACCGTGACGTGACGCTTGTGACGTGATGAAAACAAATGGAAACGTCCTGTTAATCATTATTAATCGAAATTTCTTTTAAATGTAACTTTTTTTAAATTTAACAAACGCGATCTCATTAATTTCTGTGTTCATGTATAATACAAATTCATCGACAGAAAATCACTATAAACAAATTGTATAAGGCCAAACAGGTTTTTGCTGTATTAATGTACGTCTTACTGTAGGTATTAACCTATTATTATTCTATTTCTTTATTCTTTAAATTAATATTATTTTTTTTTTTTTTATTTTTATTTATCTATTTATTTTTCTTTTTTTCTTTGTCCTGTAGGCCTTTTGTTCTTCTTATTGAAGAGGAAAGGGGCCGTGCTGGTGTCGTCTCCAAGCCTCAGTGAGGCCTGTTCCTTTCCGATTTGGGGATCTTGATATGTTGCTGATCTGAATGCCCTCCTGGATAGATAGATGACACATTCCATAAATATTTCGATAGTACAAATTCAGAACTTAAGGTACTCGCTTTGCTCACTTATCCAAGTTATGCGTGGCCCGTATTGTTGAATAAGGTTTACGCGATTTGCCCATAATTTCATACGTACCATCACGTTTGATGCGCGTTTGACATGACATCACACATGCTTCTACATAAAGGACACATAGCTTAAGTTTTATCCTTCAAGGTATGAATATAAAAAATTTTCCTACTATTGTGGACAGTGTACTTAACATTGATATCGGCCTATAATTTCCGAGCTCACCTACCTCCCCACCTTCACCTTTAATTGTTATCCTGGGGGTTAGTTTGACATCCCTGCTGGTAGTCCTGATAAGTTCAGCCGCTATTAACATGGACGTTTTCAAAACTTCTACGAATTCAGTAGCAGCAAGGTTTAATATCGTTGGTATTTGTGACAGATGACCAGTTTGATTCACTTTGTTCGAATGATGTTTTCTTTCTGGTCGGACGGGTATTGAAGGTATAATGAAGGCCGTGGAAAACTGATCGGTTATAGTGCTCCTGGATGCCTCAGCTCGTATGGTTTCCACTTAGTTCGTTCGAATAGTGTAGCATCTGAGTGAGGGTTTTCCCATTTCTCTGATGTAGCTTTAACCAATCACCGAGACAATGTCTGGAACACCTCTTGAAGTAGGAAGGTACCCCTTCACGAAGTCATCAGTGGAGTAAAGTATCCCCGGTGGTCTACTACTGCGGAACCGACTTTCTATGCTTAGATGTAGCGACTTCATCACCAACTACTGACCAAGTGCGGTAATTAGTATTACAAATCCTTCTAGCTACTTGTTCATTATTTACCTGAAAAAATTGTTTTTGGCACAAGCGCATTCACGAATTCACCCAAACATTCTACTTCTACTTCCATGATGATTAATAGGTACTAAATTATTTTTTCACAGGTACTAAATCATAGTTTCTCCATGTTTTTCACACATTCTAAATTATTAACATATTCCATGATCCTTACAATACCTTGCAGTTGTTATTTTGTTCTAGGTCGATATTACTAAAACATAGGATTGCATCTCCTATCAATTCGTAGATTTACATGAAAACAAAGCCCTTGACTATCAGCCGATCAATTTAAATCAAGTCAAACCTAAAAAACAGTTACTGCATCGGCCGGGAATCGAACCCGGGCCGCCCGCGTGGCAGGCGAGCATTCTACCACTGAACCACCGATGCTTGTTCATCATCTGGCTCATTACCTTTGTTCCGTCACCGGCAACTGGAATCTTTGATGAAGCTCAACTTCAACCAGCCATATTGTACCTGTTGATGCTCTGAAACTCAAACACTGCAAATTATTACACAAAGGTTTATTATTTCTGTATTGGATAGCCCTTCTACGCAGAACACCCGTCTACAATATTATTAAACCAAGGGACCTAGGTATCTAAACACCTACATCTGCATAGGTATACCTAGGTACTTAGACGCCTACAGAAGAGAACTTAATTAAATTAAATAACACACCTACACTCGCCTAGTATTTAACCTACGCTTCAGAAGTCCTTCTACAAGTTTCACTGCTTATTATGATTCTGACAAAATTAGGGCCATCAGGCCCTCTCTACCATTTTAACAGAAAATTCAATTAAGTACCTATACAAAAGACTAAAGGAAAAAAATCAATCTTCAGCTGTTGAAATCGCCACAATACAAATCAACTTAATGCTTATAAATTACTTAAGTTATACATAGGTATTTGCTCAATAATTTACTCTTAAGTGCATTTTTAAAGGCACTTATATTTTGTACTGTAGGTATCGAAGAAGTGAACATTTTCTTTGTACAATCTAGTGGCAATTAGGTACATGAAATGAAGGATTATTCTCGAAGTGCGATGTACTGGAAACTGTAATAATCTAGGTGCGTTTTAATATCATGAGCGTCACACATAAAAGTTGGTTGTTTGTATTTCAAAATTTTGAAAAGCAAAACTCCTAGCCTATACTCCCTCCACTCCCTGATTTTCACCCAACCCAATTCCCTATAATATGAGGTTATATGATCCCATTTTCCGAATTCAAAAATGAAGCGAACGTACGCGTTCTGTGGCCGTTATAATTCATCATATTTTTCAGCAGGCACATCACAATAAGCTGAAGAAACGTACCTAATCCAAAATAGGAAGAAACATGGCTTTAACCAATTCTGCTCTCACATGTTGCGGGAAATGGTGTGCAAGACTTCTAAATTGATACAGACCTTTATATAATATAATAGAGATATATCCTTGCGAGTGCAAAAGAGACTTGCTTGCCCCATTAAATCGATTATCAACAGTAAGACCTAGGTTTCTTACATTTATCTACAAATAGTAGTTGAACCATTTATCATTACTCTTTCACATATCTGATAATCAATGTTATTCAAAAATATTGTTTCCACCAACTAATACTTTACTCTTATTTTCATTAATTTTCAAAGCATCTCTTAAACACCACTCACTAATTCTACGTAAATTCTCGTTTAAACATCTCGCTGCTTGATTAAAAGATTCAACTTCTATCTCCATCAAAATCTGTAGGTCATTTTCATATAATTTACATATCAAATTTACATAAAAAGAATAGCACTCAAATCAATACAATCTTGATATTGATGCTGTGGTGAAAACCACCCCCTCTTTTCAACAGCCCTTTTCAGGGCTACCAAAAAGAGGTAGGCACAACACAAAAATATTTATAAGACGTCGAGTTACAACTCCGTCAAACAAAATATTTCACCAGAGAGAAAATACGAATTTCTCTCTCAAAAGTGAAATATTAACTAGAAACATACAAGGCGACCTCCCTAGACACTTACTGGGCGAGAGAGATGCGACAAGTATCTCGAACCAAGTCGCCTTGAACGAGAAAACTCAAACAGAAAATCAAACGTCCTCTAAAACTAGCAAGGACAATTCAAACAAGCCTACTCGCCAATCAGAAACACTGATTACACGAGAGACAATAGGCGAACCAACCAAGAGGCGGCAAGCAACCACCTCTGGTCCAGCAGCCACCCCGGGGACCCCGTCTGAACAACTGACGCAGAGAAAGCACCCGAGGTCCCCGGCTAAACTCAAGGTCGTCGGCTCCGCGACGGACGCTCGTAAGCACCCCGGAGGACCAGCTCAGCTATCATACTCGCAGATACTGAGAAAACAATGTGCGAGCCAATGAGATTACACAGTCGAATTAATGAAATTAAGCGGACCAATCAGGAGGCGGCAGGGGGCGGCCACCTCCCTATAAATACCCCGCTCGGAGCCTCCGAAATTCATTCTACTCTCCGCTCTCGACGACGACACCTCGAAGTACGAAGATTTCTACACGCTCTACGCTGACGAACCTTCTGCATCCCGAGTTCATCTCAAGAACGGCTTCCTACTGCTTTCTACAAGGCCTACCTTCTCTCCACACAGATCTCGCATTGGCATCTACGAGTCCAGTGATTATTCATCCTGCTCATTGCCCAACGTAGTTCATCTGTCAGGACGCCACCCGGTACATCTATCGATATTCTCTTTAGATCGTACGCCCGAGGGACGTTCCGAGCCGTATCACCCGGGTTTCGTAGCACTAGGCTCGTCACCGACCGCTGGGATACGCCGGTAAATTACTCTGCTCATCCGCTCTAATTTACCGTCCAAGGAAGTCTTTTTCAAGACTACAAGGTAGGACCCTGACATACGAGCAAAGGAAAGAAGCTCTGTCAAGCGAGTCCACCTTCCTAAACCCTCTATTTCTGTACATAGAGGCATCGAAACGAGCTAATAACTCGTCTATTTCGATGGAACGTCGGCCGTCTTATTTCCTCATGCAAGGGGAGGCAGACGACGGCGAAGCCGGGCCTCTTAGCCCCCGTAGCGCTACCTACAGGCTACCCGGCCAATCCGCCGGTCCCAGCGACGGCGCAAGGCTCGATCCTCACGACGAGATCGCCTTCTCACCTAACGTATTCGCTAAGGAAACGTTAGATCAAGCCTCGCCTATACAAAAGATCGAGGATACCTTTCAGACCCGCTCTGAAGTCAATCATTACGATTCGACCAAGCTGTCCGAATACCCACGATATTCGACACAAGCCTACCCGGCCGATCCGAGTGTCAAATACACTCCAAATGTACAAAAAACGAAGGATACTTTTCAGTACCTCAACCAAGCTCAACATATTCCTCCTACAGATATAAATCTTAGGCCGGAATATTACAAAACGGCTCAGTACCAAACTGATCGAACCCAGCACCCACTATGCGAGCCCAGTGCTCTACGCGGCTGCGACACGAACTATCTCTCAGTTCATCCCGCCAAGCAAGCTGACCTTGACGGATTCGCCCACATTCCTTACAGGAATAACACGGGGACTAACCCGCATAATCAGAATATAAATGTCCCACTTGGTCTACCGACGCCAAGTAAAACATATATAAATCCACTACAAATGGTGACCCCGCCTTTGAACAGGCTTAACACGGAGCATTTCGTTCCCTCTTATGAAGCTAGTGGATTTCAGGGAACCACTGCGGGCGTGCGACCCCCGCCGGGCCTCTACGCCCCACATCTCACGCAACATCCCTCTACACAAAGTGGCTTTCGAGCACTTTTAGAGGAGATGGGAGATTATCAAAAACCAATCTTCCAAAAGAAGAATATCGATCGTGCACTCGCCGAGTTCGATCAATACTGCGTGCGAAAACACCTGAGAACGCAGAACGAATGCTTCTCAGCTATATACAAGTGGGTACCAGAAGAAATGAGGGAAGCTATCGACTCAGCTTACCTCACGGCACCCCACGCACCCTACGAAGAGGCCAAACAGCGCCTACAGCGAGAATATGGGTTGTCCTTACAGGACAGGCTCCTCGCACTCGAGGACCCCGCATCTCTCGCCAAAAAACCCAGCACCAAGTACCACGAAATGTACTCTAAAGCTGTTGGGTACTTTTCAGAAGCTCTGATCACTCAAAAGTGGATCGAGACTCTACCCTTCGAAGCACGAGGTATGGTCGCAGCTCAGCCTACCACGACCGCCCGGCTCGACCTAGCTGATACGCTACACGCGTACAAAACAGAGAATACCTCTCTAAACATACGAGGAGTAGAATCTACTCCGAAACCCATGAATACTGGTTTCAAAAAGGCCCTCTCAAAACAAGCTGAGTTCAAACCCCAACCAGTAGAGAGTAGGCCTCACAAACCGACGGCCTATGTCTGTCGAAACCACGCACGTTTCGGTAACGAAACTCGCAAATGTGCAGACCCAGAACACTGCACTTGGAAGACAAACACTGCTTCCAAAACTAGCAAAAAGGCAGCGACTATAAGCCAGCCTAAAACCTGGGTTTCAAACGAAAATACTCAGAGATCGGTACAAGAAAGTACCGTTCCAACCTCCGACGTAGAGAGTTCGGAAAACGAATAACTGCCAGTGTATCTGAGCCTATACACCGGCAGTCTACTGAGTATAAAGGGCTTTTTTTCAAGTGCAAACTAAATGGCACTGAATTTCTCATCGACACGGGAGCAGAAGTGAACATTCTGCCCCACAATGTCACAAAAAAATTGGGCTTAAAAATTCGTAAGTCCAACGTTAAGCTCACAGCAGCTAACGGAGCCCCTATAGACTCACTAGGGCGAGCTGACACGACAATTAACATCGGCCTCGGAGACATGACCACCGATTTTATGATCACGAAAGTTGATCTAGCGATCCTAGGTATACCATTCCTCGAGTCTTGGGATATCGGAATACGGGTCAAACACAAGTACATTTATAAAGATAAAATAAAGAGCTATGCCGATCAAAAAATAGCTGCAGTCATGAACAAAAAATTCACCGACGAACAAATAGCAGCTACTATCCCTCATCGTGACAATAACCCTCAACCAGAGGACGTGCAAATCACGGAGGACGAAAACATTCGCTCTATCATTGACAAATACAATGATAAAATGAGCAAACTTCAAGGAAAGTGGAAAAACAACGGGGTTTACCACCGTATAACCACGGAAGGAACACCAGTACACTTCCGAGCAAGACCCATGGCAGGCGAAAAACGGGCTCAAGTCAAAAGTACTTTTGACAAAATGCTTTCAGAAGGCATAATTGCACCATCAGATTCCGAATGGGCATCCCCGTTACACTGTGTGCCGAAAAAAAGACGGGTCATGGAGAATCACCGGCGACTACCGTTTCCTGAACGCAAAAACGAAGAAAGACGCCTATCCCCCTCCTCACATTCGCTCTTTCCAAGCGAATTTACATGATACACGAATCTATTCGACAATAGATTTAAAATTGGCATATTATCATATTCCGATGCACCCAGATGACGCTCATAAAACTGCAATTATTACACCTTTCGGTCTTTATGAGTTTAAGAAAATGAGCATGGGTTTGGCCGGAGCGGCTCAAACATGGCAAAGATACATGGACAGCATCATGCGAAAATTTGATTTCGCATTTGTATACCTAGATGACATCCTGGTGGCTTCCAAAAATTATAAAGAACACATGAACCACCTCAAACAAATTTTTGACAAGCTAGGAGAACACGGACTTCGAGTAGGTTTTGATAAATGCATTTTTTCAAAACCTACTGTCGATTTCCTAGGTTTCACTATCTCGAAAGAAGGGATAATTCCTAAACGAGATAAAATAGAAGCCATAGAACAATTTCCTAGGCCAATAGACGTACGAAGTCTACGCAGATTCCTAGGTATGTGTGGTTTCTACCGAGCATGCTCAAGTAAATTCGCTCACACGGCACAACCTCTGTATGACTCCATTCAGTCAAACAAAAAAAATGACAAAACACCTATCGAATGGACATCAGAGAGAGAAAAAGCTTTCAACAGCTTAAAACAAGCAATGATTAAAGCTACATTACATAATATCGCTCATCCACACCCTACAGCAGAGTGGAGATTAGTCTGCGACGCATCCGACACACACATCGGAGCGGCACTAGAGCTGGAAATTACAGACAAACACGGCTCGAAATCTTACCAACCATTGGGATTTTTCAGTAAAGAAATTCCGGAACAATGGAAGAATAAAGCATCATTCGACAAAGAGATGTTCGCCGTTTACCAAGCTTGCATTCATTGGCACAATGACTTGGACGGCCGATCTTTTCATATTTGTTCAGATCACAAGCCTCTGCTAGGCACGATGCTTAAGAAAAATGCACATTTTTCTAAAATGAGATTAAGATGGCTAACATACATCTCTCAAATGACGAGCGACATTCGTCATATACCCGGAGAGAACAACGTCGTCGCCGACGCACTCTCCAGACCCTTCGATCCAGTTGAAATTCAAACAAAATCGATTTCAACCCAAACGGACGAGGGTCCACCCATAGCCGAAATTTCGCAAATTACGGCTGCAATAGAGTGCAATCTTCTACTGCACATTTCAAATGCACAAATTCGTTCTCCCCCTAACGCAGAGGACAAATTGAAACTCACACAAGGAGAAATTTGGTGTAACCTAGATCTAGGACACCCAAGACCTTATATTCCAAACGAAATAAGGCAAGAAATAATCAGCCAAATTCACAATTTGGGACACCCAGGTATACACTCTACAGTGTATAAAGTTAAACAAAGATATTTTTGGCACGGACTCCGTGCAGATGTCTCAAACTGGGTCCGAGCGTGCGAAACTTGCCAACGAGCAAAAATCACTCGCTCCGTGAAGCTCCCGTACTCCGAATTTGAGACGGCTAACAAATTTTCACATGTACACGTTGATATTACCGGACCCTTACCTTTAGCTAAAGGAGGGAAACGTTACATTTTAATGATGGTTGATAGAGCAACGGGTTGGCTAGAGGCAGTCCCTCTTAACAACATCGAAACAACCACGATCACAAACGCCTTTATCAATATTTGGGTAGCTTCAAAGGGCGTACCTAAATACATCACAAGTGATCAAGGCACACAATTCGAATCAGATCTATTCAATTCCATTATGGAACGTCTCGGAGTAAAACATACTCACACGTTACCATACAAACCATCAACAAACGGAATGGTAGAACGCAGAAATAGATCTTTGAAAGAGGCTCTCAAAGCACAAAACGAAAATTGGCTCGACGCACTTCCGAAAGTTCTACTCGCCATGCGTACGGCAGTAGACCCAGCAACGGAAACTACACCGTTCCAAAAAGTTTACGGAATTGACGTACCACTCCCAGGAGACATTTTCGTAACTTCTACAAACCTTTCGGAGCCTCTCTTCTTCCGGCCTACGCATATTAAACATAATAATACGAAATATGCCGTAAACATGCCCAAAAATTTGGATACATGTACACATGTCTATATCAGAGTGCCCACACAGCTCACCTCTCTGCAATGTCCTTACACGGGACCATTCAAAGTGATTAAAAGAGATAAGTTTTCGGTTACAGTGCAAATTGGCGAACATACAAAAAAAGTTCCCAAACAGCAAATAAAACCAGCTTACACTCTAAACTCGGACGAAGCTGTGTCACGAAACCAAAATCAGGCAGAAAGTAAGGAGAAAACTCCCCGAAAATCCGCCAGAGGGCGCGTCCCCTCTACCAAATTCGACGAGAAGTGGGTGACTGCACTCGAAACAAGCCACGCCCACTTTTCTTGGGTAGGAACAGTGGGAGATATAAATATGAAACACCCCACGCCAGGAGCTCATACCAACTTTGACCATGGCAGCTCCCACTACCACAGAAGAGATGATCACGGAGGAAGTGGAAAATCTCCTACTCGCCGAGGAAACTCCGGCAATCATCAGCCCGCTACCGCCGTCGCCGGAGAAGAAGACACCGGCGGACGCCAGCGCGCCGAGAGAGGTGGTGTGGAGAACACCAGCAGCGTTCAAGACACCGGCTGCACCCGCTCCGCAGCTGCCCAGGGCTCCGCCCGCTCAACAGCCCCTCCCGGCTCCACGAAAGTGGATCAGCTCGGGCGACGTGCCCGTGCCTCGGTGGGACGAAATGAGCGCGGCGGGGTGGACGGAGCCGGAACGAGCACCTCCGCAACAGCCCAGCCGCGGCCGCGGGCCAAGCCCTCGCGGGTTTGGCTCCCGTCGGCAAAGCTCGGGCCGGCCACGGCCGCCCCGCGGCGCTCGTCGAAACCGGCGAGGCCGGGGCGCACCCCAGGTGCGGGACGCGAGGCCTGCACCTCCGCCTCCGCCCCAACTGGTGAGGGTTTCTTACGGAGAATTCCGTGTGGACCTCCCAGTTCTCCCCAGCCGGCGTCGTCGTTAATAACACGACGTCTTGGGGGGGCACCTGTGGTGAAAACCACCCCCTCTTTTCAACAGCCCTTTTCAGGGCTACCAAAAAGAGGTAGGCACAACACAAAAATATTTATAAGACGTCGAGTTACAACTCCGTCAAACAAAATATTTCACCAGAGAGAAAATACGAATTTCTCTCTCAAAAGTGAAATATTAACTAAAAACATACAAGGCGACCTCCCTAGACACTTACTGGGCGAGAGAGATGCGACAAGTATCTCGAACCAAGTCGCCTTGAACGAGAAAACTCAAACAGAAAATCAAACGTCCTCTAAAACTAGCAAGGACAATTCAAACAAGCCTACTCGCCAATCAGAAACACTGATTACACGAGAGACAATAGGCGAACCAACCAAGAGGCGGCAAGCAACCACCTCTGGTCCAGCAGCCACCCCGGGGACCCCGTCTGAACAACTGACGCAGAGAAAGCACCCGAGGTCCCCGGCTAAACTCAAGGTCGTCGGCTCCGCGACGGACGCTCGTAAGCACCCCGGAGGACCAGCTCAGCTATCATACTCGCAGATACTGAGAAAACAATGTGCGAGCCAATGAGATTACACAGTCGAATTAATGAAATTAAGCGGACCAATCAGGAGGCGGCAGGGGGCGGCCACCTCCCTATAAATACCCCGCTCGGAGCCTCCGAAATTCATTCTACTCTCCGCTCTCGACGACGACACCTCGAAGTACGAAGATTTCTACACGCTCTACGCCGACGAACCTTCTGCATCCCGAGTTCATCTCAAGAACGGCTTCCTACTGCTTTCTACAAGGCCTACCTTCTCTCCACACAGATCTCGCATTGGCATCTACGAGTCCAGTGATTATTCATCCTGCTCATTGCCCAACGTAGTTCATCTGTCAGGACGCCACCCGGTACATCTATCGATATTCTCTTTAGATCGTACGCCCGAGGGACGTTCCGAGCCGTATCACCCGGGTTTCGTAGCACTAGGCTCGTCACCGACCGCTGGGATACGCCGGTAAATTACTCTGCTCATCCGCTCTAATTTACCGTCCAAGGAAGTCTTTTTCAAGACTACAAGGTAGGACCCTGACATACGAGCAAAGGAAAGAAGCTCTGTCAAGCGAGTCCACCTTCCTAAACCCTCTATTTCTGTACATAGAGGCATCGAAACGAGCTAATAACTCGTCTATTTCGATGGAACGTCGGCCGTCTTATTTCCTCATGCAAGGGGAGGCAGACGACGGCGAAGCCGGGCCTCTTAGCCCCCGTAGCGCTACCTACAGGCTACCCGGCCAATCCGCCGGTCCCAGCGACGGCGCAAGGCTCGATCCTCACGACGAGATCGCCTTCTCACCTAACGTATTCGCTAAGGAAACGTTAGATCAAGCCTCGCCTATACAAAAGATCGAGGATACCTTTCAGACCCGCTCTGAAGTCAATCATTACGATTCGACCAAGCTGTCCGAATACCCACGATATTCGACACAAGCCTACCCGGCCGATCCGAGTGTCAAATACACTCCAAATGTACAAAAAACGAAGGATACTTTTCAGTACCTCAACCAAGCTCAACAGATGCTAACAATTTTGTGCAAAATCAGCTAGCTTGGTTTCTAACCTGGTTGAAGTGGTAACTTGGTTATGATTGTAGGTATCTTGGGTGCGAAGGTAGAAAGGAAGGCCCTACACGCTGTTTAGGTATTTACCATAAAGCAGTGAGTAAATCGTAGCTCTCTTTCCTGATCAGCTGAATGAGTTAATTTTTTTCTTGTTACACCCAGGAAGTTGAAATTTGATAGGAGACTCTTTGAATCATTTAGCGATCCGGAATCGATATTGCGCATTCTACGATCCGTGGCTTATCAAACTATAAAGCATAAAGTAGGTAAACCAGCATTCCCACAGTCAGAAAAAATTAAGAGGCTAAAGCATGTTCACGTTTTAATAATTTTAGACGCAGCCTCTAAATTTTAACATCCTGTGTCCTGTTAATAACTAGATAGTGGCTTCCACGATGAAGTACTATTTAATTTATTTACTTTTCTTTTTTTCTATATGAGTTTTGGGTTTTACGCTTCTTGAAATGTGAACAAATACATTTTGAGAGGGGGTTAAAAAAAAGTTTTCTCTTGGCCTTTTTCATGTTAAGCAATCATGATTTACATGAAAAAAAAAAAAAAGATCCGATCGTTCGCCGTCTGCTGATGTCCGAACGACGTCCGAAGCTTTTCTCCGTAACTATTGGACCAAGCTTTATGACATTTTGGATCAAAAATCATACATCATCTATAGATGTGCCAGTAACATCGGCATCAATTTTCATCAACGATAAGGGTAGCATTGAAGGAGTGAAATTTTAAAAAATCGAGATCTCGAAAACTTCCGAGGTAGGTAACATAATGATTTTTTGGTTGTCATTGATATTATTGACGTGTGGTCCACAAAACTTTGTGACTCAGATCTAAATGATATGGGCCTGCTGAGAAGAGAATGTAAGCAAGGAAAAAGAAGGCAATTTGTCTTGCTTTCATTCAACAGAAGTTCATTCAAGTGTTTTAAACACGAATAAACTTTGGTTGATGCAATCCTCAATTGAGTACAACTCCACAACGAGAAAGTTGGTACCATCAGTATAATTTAATACTAGTAGATTTTCAGACATTATGACAGCAGGAAGATCATTCACCAAGGCTAGAAAGAGTAGGGGACTCAGAAAACTTCTTTGAGCAACTTCTCTATAGTGGAGTAACTTTCCGTTGAACAATACTGTTCATCATAGGAGCTCGTAACAGAATTTCAAAATGTTATACAACTACCTATCCATCTTGATATTCGATTTTTAGGTTATTTTACGGTTACTTAATTGGTTTGTGCTCTCGAAACAGTTATTGTGCTGCTTTTTTGAGATAATTTCCAACCCTGGGTTGGCCTTCTTTTTGGTTCTCAGAGGGGCAGTGGATCTTCTGGTACCTGCAAAAATGAGACTCTCTCAGTACTCATATCAAAGGAAGTGGTCCTTATACTGCTATCTACTCGTAACTTGTTTGAATTCGGGGATCAACCCCGCAAGCGATTCCCATCGCCCCGCAACCGACCATGGCCGCGCATTCAATAATTCCTCACGTCTGCCCGTGCGACGCCGTTATTGAGGGGATGGAAAGTCCCACCCCGAAATATGGAAACGGAGAGGTCCGAGAGAATCGTATTTCGTGGGTCACTTCGTGTAGTTTAATACTCGGACTGCGCGGTGAATAGTAATAAGGGAATGGGATCTCCTACTCCAGGGTACCAGGGCTCACCGCCCGTCGCCACCCCTGGGTATATAACATGTTCAATATTGATAGGAAACTTCGGTCCTTGATCACAAAATATCGTATGAAAAATAGGTCCGAACGTTTCCAAATACATATTTTTTACCTCTTTCTATACTTCAGTGACACACTTTATTAGAAAATCCCTTACAAGCTTGTTAGTTTCCTCCAATACCAGTTAGGGGGAGATCCTCTTCGGCCATCACTAAGACCCTTACTCGAGTGGTTTTTAAATTATTATTTAAACGAAAGTGGACATCCTATAAGATCTGAGGCCAGCTTTGATCTTCTATTAGCTATATTATTTGCCTGTTTGTGATTTCTGAATACGATATCCGTATAGATGAGGAATATAGTCTTTCTCCTGATATTGGTTGTTTCAACATTTCGCCAAGCTACGAGTAGAATCGGATTTCTGCCCACTGTGCGCCGACCTCACAGTGGTGCCAAATGGGTGATTTTGGGACGAAGCCCCAAGCTGTTTGAATATGTTTCTAAAGGGGATCAATTTTTATGGGTCCCAGATCGGTTTTCTCACAACCATGTGTCAATGGGTGAAAAATGGGAGTAAAAATGGTTTTTTGACATGAATATGATTGCACAATGAGTCAATGAGTCTTATTGCACAAAGCAGGTACCTTTTGAATGACTTTTGAGTTTGCCGAAGTTCATCGTAAAAAGTAGCTGTTAACTGGTGGTTCTCTATTAATAATTTGTTATAGGTATGAAGTTTTCTCCATCTGGACAAGTGTGATTCTGATCTTTTTTCTGTGTTTTTCCAAACCAACATCAATAAATGAACATTACGCGAATCAGAGTGCAAAAATACCCCAAAATCATGTATCACACGTGACCATTAAATATCTTCGGAAATTCGATAGGTATTTCACAATTTTCGCTCAATTTGCGTGTGATTGAGCTCATTTTCGCGCTCTCAAAAATTCAAGTAACGGATCATTTTTCATGAAATTTTGTGTTGAATCCAAATCTGCAATAAGAAATGGGAGATTGCATCCGGAAAAAAAGTTGGGGTTAATTGCGCATTTGCGCTATTGCACGGTGAGCAAAAATGTGGTTGAATAAATTTCTCCCAAAACATTATGGTGGATGCATTGTTTTTTTTTGTTTTTTTTTTTATGTAGGGATTGGAGGTGGAAGTGGTGACGAGTCTTCCAAAAGTCAGATTTTATTTATATGCCGACTAGTTTCGCCTATTATAGGCCTCTTCAGGACATCAATATTGTTCTCGTGGTTGATACACTAGAAGTTAAATACAACACTGCACACAGTATTGATGTTCTGAAGAGGTCTATAATAGGCGAAACTAGTCGACATATAAATAAAATCTGACTTTTGGAAGACTCCGTTACCTACTCCTTTCACCTTCAATCCCTACAAAAGGAGGAAATGGGGACCAACCCAACATTATTGTGGGGGGGGGTTCAACTTATATTAACAGAGATAAGCCTCTGGGTCATAACTCGTGAGACTCGCAATATGTCAATTTTCAAAGTGATAATATTTCAGTTTTCGGTAATATGCTAGGTTGTTGAGGATTATGTCATTTCCAGATAGAACTGTTGAGTGTTAGACCGTTTTGGTGTATTCATGACATTCGAGATTTGATTAGTTCGGTAATTGATTATTAGAACTAATGAGGGGCGATGATCGATAACCAATTACAGAAATCAACCGATCAATCAAAGCTTCGTATTCGGTCTGTGATCATTATAAATTACCAACGTGAACTGACATGCTTGCCACCTAACCACCTTGCATTGATGTTTATAAATAAAAGATGATTATGCAATCGCCAAAATTATAGTATGGTTTCATCATTATTTATTTTTGCGAAGTTTCGCTGGTATCGTCGAACTTATTTCCTTCAGTACACCGATCTTGTTTCTTCTCTGATTGTAAATGATTTGTAAGCTGTTTAAAAATGCCTTTATAATTAAAAATATGATATTACTTTCGTAGCTAAGTGAATTTACAGAAGATATTGACAGCAGATGCTTTGAAACATTTAAATAGTTGTTGACAAGACCGGTTCGGAATGATCAAAGCATCGATAAGTGTTCCTGTTCATTGTTAAGGAATATATTAAACTTAATAGTAGGTATCTTAACTTATGATTTACAAGTACAGTTCCCCTAGTTCCTTGTGTTGAGATGCACCATGGATTGGATTCATCAAGATGGACAGAACCCTTGGCAGAATTTCCGTTTCGAATTCGATTCGGAAACTCTCTGAGGTAAGCAGTTGGCTCAGCAAACACTGACCGCTCTAAGACTGCTGTTTACGAATCGCTAATCTAATAGCTTTAGGAGCTCAGTGAGGTAATGGGTTGTTCCACTTGGGCTGACGCTATTCGCTACTGCTTGATAGGAATTCAACTTAGGGGGATAACCAAGAAGGAACAACCGTCAGTATAGAATCGAGTTATCATCTACCAACAAGGTTATCATCTTTTTCGTATTTTGAACATGATTGTGTACATAATTCATTAGCTAAAACAATGAATGAATATAAAATCCAATGTCCGATCTTTGAATGATAAAATGCGCCTGAGGGTGACTGAGGGTCCACATTCACTGATGTGGTGTGGGCGCGAAGCGTCAAATATTCTACAAACTATCTCTGACCTATTTTGTTATCTGTAACTTTCAGTTTCATAGACAAGGACAAGATTTCTTCGTTTTGACTTTATGAGCTGTGCCCCTCCGGATGTATGTTCAGTTATTGATTGTTAGGGATGGTGATATAACCGCCCAACTCTATATAACTTTGTAACACTGTATTTCTTGGAAAGAGAAATTTTTAATAACTTTCGTTTCCTTCATTGGAATGAGTATCCACTATTTTGAGGCAATTGGCACAGTACGTATACAGAGAAAACAGTACGCGGTATTATTACCTTACTACAGGCAGTATATAATAACTTTAGTACATTATTTTGAAAGTTCCCGTGCCAGTAAGAAAATCGAAAAAACGAAGAACTCGCTGTAATGAAATTTACTCTTGCTCTGGGTTCCAGGTGCTATATTTGCTGAAGACTTTATTTGTTGAAAAATAAACTACAAACTATCTCTGACCTATTTTGTGATCTGTATCTTTCAATTTCATAGACAAGGACAAGATTTCTTCGCTCTCCCATTTGTATCCAATTTGACGGAAGGTATGTGTGACCGGAATAAATGTGGACCCTCCCGACATTTATTATATCGACTCCTTGCTGACTAAAATATCAAGTGATATACAGCTAGGAAGATATATGCGGACTAATCCATCCAAATGTGACTGATTAACATAGCGGCTTGGGAAAAGGGGGTCGCAATAGGGCCGTTTTACTCCCCTCCTCCGCTTTCATATAATTGGATATTTTTTGATATATTGTTCGGCGGGAAATCCCGCGTCAGCTACTTTTATTGCTGTAGGAGCAGCGGAGGAGGGCGGGTTTTGCCAAACATGACCCATATAACCGCCGCCAGGTGGCAGGCACGACTACCGGAGTTCTCGTGGCGGGTATGAGGGCCTCCGGGGAATAATATTTATTTTTCCGGAGCCTCTTTCGAAACCAGGAGGGGCGGTAGTGGGGGAAAAACCGCGTTCTGTGTTCAATATAACCGCAGCAAAAACGCCTTTCAATCAGGGAAGAGACAGATGGGGCGGGTGACGGGGCCGTAATGAAAATATTTGAATGGGATCGGGGTCGCTGTCGGTTTCACCAGGTTCCTGAGGGACGGCTGCGGATAGGAGTTGCGATGTTGCGAACAAACTACCGGCGGCGGACGTTTTGTATCGAGAGCTATAGGAAATGAATTGTGGCTCCATTCATATTGTTTGGGAACAACAGGAGCGAAAATAATTTCAACTCTGAGAAACAGCGAAAACCAACCGATGTCGATTTTACTTTAACAAATACCTATCCCTGTCGTGAACTCCCTTATTTAGAGAACGAATTACAGTTGAATTAATGGAATGTGAAAGAAATACTGAAATGATATTGCGACTATTCTCAGTATTAAGTATACATCAGCCTTCTTGTAATTTGGGACATCTCCCAACGGTTTTCAACGACGTGACTGTGTTAGAATTATCTTATATAGGTATGAATAAAACTGTACAAAATATCAGTACATATAAAAGAAAAATAGTAACTATTTTTTCATATTAAAAAATAATAATTCAAATTTTTGAGAAAAATTAAATTGAGAAATCAACGAAGCTGAGAATCTGTTAGCTACACGAGCATGTCCAACATCCAATTCGTACAATCACAGATGAAAAGGTGTGGTATGGAAAATTCTCAATTTGATTTGAAAAATTCTTAATTTGGATTGGAGAATTCTTAAATTGGTTTCGAAAACTGAAAATTAGTCTTTGAAATGCTATAGGTATATAGAAAGAATGAGGATTACTCTTATTTGTTAGAATCGAGAGGCGATTTGATTGGCTGAGCTGCGATCTACACAAGACCGAATTGTATGTGTTTTTGGGGAAACAACTAGCTAAATTGAGTGAAAAAATCGGTTATGACGGAGTTAGAGAGATCTGCAAGTGTTACCAGTCGATTCAGCGTGAAAAATACGTAGAACCCGACCCCGAACTTGTAGGTTCTTCGAAGATCGTGTTTCCAGAGAACCCTTGATTTAATTGAAAAAACCTCATTTTTTAACATTAAAACTTAATTAACTATACCGTTGGAAAGATTATTAAATGAAGCAGTTTTATGAGATTTGCCAGTTTCCTGGAATTTTTTTGGAAGAGTTGTAACGTTTTAAAGATTTTCAGAAATTTTATTCTTTCAAAGTTTTTTATGTTTGAGCTGCGGTTGTGATCTTTAGATGGGAATTTTCCTGAATAAAAGTGCACCACGCTTATAGAAAATTTAACGCTGATTCCAATAATGTGGCCAACAATTAAAATTAAAAGAATTAAAGTGGAAAATTTCAAGGTAAAAACACGCTTTTCCTTAAAAAAAACGGTTAAAAAATCATAACTCGAGAACGGATTGAGATAAAAATACGCGATTGGCGGCATTTTACTCCATTTTTGATGCAGTTTTAGGAAAAATTTGCTTGTATCTACGAGCAGTTCACCCTGTATTTTAGAATTGCACTGGTGTGTACGAAATATTGGTGACATCACTAAACTCTGATCTATATGACATCATGATAAGTTTATGGTTTATTCTATAAAATTTAAATTCGTTGGTTCATTAGTTTTGTACTATATCTGGGAAACAGATCAATTCTGTTCAACCCATTTATTTGGTATGAATGCTTCTCTCCCCAAAACTTGTATAAAACATTGCTTACTCATCTGATGGTATAGCAAGTGTAATATGAAATTAAAAACTAAAACATTTCAGGCATTTCGTGGAAGTGGAAGCAGAAAAAAATACACGGCCAAGGAAATGGCACATGAGCTTCCTCGTGACCTTCACAGTACGTCACCATTAAATTCCAGAAAACTAGAAACGACCGGTTCTGGCATCAGGGAATTAATAAGGTGGGAAATTGGAAGCTGAATCACTGGTAGTACCGTACGATTCGTATGGCACCTCAAGGGACTCTACCGGGATCATCTCTGAAAATTTGAACAAAATCCGATAAAATTAACTAAGCTGTGACCGTAACAAAAACATCATTTTCGCGCATGCGCCTAGCGTACCGCTGCTGATGATCGCGAAGAATGTGATACGGGACCTCAAGAAACCTTGCCCGCATCATCCCTGAAAATCTGACCGAAATCCGTTCACAATTGCCTGAGTTATGACCGAAACAAGAAAATTTTGTTTGCGCCTGCGCAGAGGCTACCGTTGATTCGATCATGACGGGACTGATAGGGGACCATGTAGAGCTATACCCGCACGATCCCTAAAAATTTGAAGAAAGTCGCATCAAAATTGTGGAAATGACGGCTGTTGCAAGGACCGTAACAAGAAGATTTCGTTCACGCATGCGCAGAGCGTACCGCTAATGCAATTATGATGATTGTCTTATGGGACCTCAAGGGACCTTACCCACATCATCCCTGAAAATCTGACCGAAATCCGTTCAACATTGACCGAGTTATGACCGTTAGCGCCTGCGCAGAAGCTATCGTTGATTCGATCATGATGAAGTTGATAGGGGACCATCTAGAGCTTAACCCGCACGATCCCTGAAAATTTGGTTAAAATCGGATCAAAATTGTGGAAGTAATGGCTGTTACAAGGAAATGTGGACGGACAGACAGACAGACCGACAGACAGACAGACCGACAGACAGGCAGACACGGAACCAAATTTGTTCAGGAGGCTCTGAAACGCAAAATGCGAGTAGAAATTTTGATTTTGGAGCAAAAAATTTTTTTTCATTTCGAAAGTGAAAACAAAGCTTCCGCTGCCTTGCAGTCTCGGAAGCAATATGATCGAAATCTTGAAAAAAAAGATTTTTAATTTATGTCATTGTCATCATGTACTCATACAGTGTTGGGCATAATCTCATCGTCGAATACGATTGTAATCGCGATAATTATTCGTTGATACTGTCAACGTGCGATTATATTAATTGTGTAATCGTATTTTTCTGACGGCAATTACACAAATATAACCCATAAAAATGCGTCACGGTCACCAATTTCAAGAGGGCGTCCCTCCTATTATTTGCGAAGCCTTGCTAATATTACCTATCTTCAGAGGGACATCCTTAAAGTGAATTCAACGATTGGAGCCCAGCCTATTTGTCTCAAATCTATTTCAATAGGATGTCGCTCTGAAGGTAGGTAATATTAGAAAGGCTTTGCATATTTTAGGAGGGACACCCTATTGAAATTGATGACTGTGACGCATTTTTATGGGTTGTATTCGTGTAATCGCCGACAGACGAATACGATTACACGAATACGAATATAATCGCAGTTGACTCAGAATCAACGAATAATTTTTGCGATTTCAATCGTTTTCGTATTCGACGATAAGATTATGCCCAACACTGTACCCATACCTATCCTACCCCAACATAGAAGCAAACTAAATACTCAGTTACCGGAATACCTTGTACCTAAGGCTAGGGACATTTTGTCACCTAGTTTACATATTACTGAAGAGCATGGTTAAAAATGGTTAGTTCTGAAAGGAAAATAACCCAAGCCAACACACAAATCAACTTACTCTATAATAAAACTTCCTCGTGGCTGCATAAATGTGACTCCCATGTAGTAACTGGGTGGTTGCCCTCCGTGAAACAGGAGGGTGAATGCTGTAGGTGGGAGAAGAGGTGTGAGGGTTGTAACAAAAAATTAAAAGTTTGTTTTATCATTGCCTTAACAGGCTGAGTACATAGTAATCTGAATTCTAATCCGTTGAGTAAACCTGCAGAGGAGGCGTGAGCTCCGTATTACCATAAGAATCAATTTTTGCGCCCGACTGAGGTTGGAGGGAAAAACATGAGGAGATTTTATGCCCAGATTG
The DNA here is from genome assembly GCA_030762985.1 of Adelphocoris suturalis. Classification (NCBI taxonomy): domain Eukaryota; kingdom Metazoa; phylum Arthropoda; class Insecta; order Hemiptera; family Miridae; genus Adelphocoris; species Adelphocoris suturalis. Next base: position 79,261,778 of record CM061044.1, read on the forward strand.
TGGATACAGTTTCAAAGGTAACTTGGTGGCTTATATTCTCATTTCTGATGTTGTTGGTTAAATCCAAAAATATCCGGCGCTCGTTTATCTCCTATAAATTATTATTGAACAAGTTCATGCACATTAATATATTTGGTTTAAAGCGGTCATTACAATAAACTACATTACATAGTCGAGATCAAAACAAGACAGAGTAACTTAAAATTTAAAAAAAAAAATTATTTGAACGGAGCAGATTTATGGGAAAAATGCCAAAAAGAAAAAATGCTGCAAATTATTACTCAATGGTTAATTATTTCTTTATTAAGTACCCCACCTTTGTAGATGAATCTTTATTATAAAAAAGAATAATCTACATAGTAAATTGAATTTTCAGCTATGGATCTAAATCAAGTTAATTTGGGAGATGCGAGTCGATGTTATTATATGAAACAAGTTTGGATTATAATGGGTGAAACAAGTCGGTACGTCCATCACTGAATCTAAATATCTATGTTGAGTTCTAAACCCACTTGCTTTAGCTCTTTGGTTACAAGGAAATTCATCCAAATTTTATAAAGATTTGGAGTTTAATCAAGATGCTGTTATGGCCCAGCAGTTGCAATAATACTTATATTCATTATTTTAGTATTCCAATAAACGACCCACAGGGAAGTAAAGAATCGCGGGAAAGTGTATCGTCCCCACTCTTCACGAAGGGTAGTTCATACTATTCACTATTCTCACTCGATAGCGATCAGATCTCAAGCTCTCATCTACCTCCCTGTAAAGTTCAGGTCAATTTCACCGACGTCTTATTATATCTCCTTCTCATATTATCCCTGTCTACAAATCCGAAGTATGGAAGGCAGAAACGAAGAAAACCTAGAATTCTGTGAGAGATTTATCAGTGAGATTAGTACAGCCCACATAGTGTATGTTGTAAGTATGACACAAATTGAGCACACCGTATGCCTGGTTGTCGCAGGTACTAATTGATCTAGCTTTGGTGGCTTTAGGTGATATTTTCGAGACATCGACGCTAGCGGATCACGGCGAGGCATAAATAACCTTGTTGTCATAGTGACGAGTAAACTATGCTAAGATATAGTGGATTATTAAATAATCCACTTATATCTTCGCATAGTTTACTCATATCTATTTGCCTCGACTGACCTCGTTCAGGACTGTCTTCTCACCTTAAAACAACTGAAGAATTTCATATCTCTGGAGTCGCACAACTAAGTACTCATATCACAAGTGGTCACATGAAAGGAGTCGCGACAAGAACTCTGCCAGGTAGAAAGATTCTCGACTTTACTTAGGAATACCCACTTTCTGTTTATTATTAGTTGTTGTTCATGTACTTCAACAGACTAAACTCGAAGTAGGTACAAACTTTTTTGTCCCACAAATTATACAAAACTCTCATAGGTAATAAATGCACTAACAATGCCTACAGGCATGGTCTTGGTTAATTCTACACGACTTACAGCAACGATTAATCTCAAATTGCTTGCGAGTCTACCTAAAGGTAGCGGGAGCATTGCTTTCACTTTCGGGAGAGAAAAAAATCCATTTTTTCACGCCCTAGTCTTTCGAGTTCGCTCAAATTTGGATGATAGTTGGAAGAAGATGATAGGTAAACGAGGAAGCTATGTGCCACACCCAACTTGCGTTTTCCTTACAGCTGGTTTTTAATTAAGTTCTCTTAATGTTTAGCTCTTTGCTGTTATTCAATGTTTTACGGCAAATATTAATGACATTTGAGTGAATTTTTCAGCATAACTTTGTGCATACATTTTTTAATGTTCTAGTTCATCGATAATAAACTTTTTTGACTAAAATTCTGATATAAAATATAAATTTAACAATTTTTAGCCGTTTTTTGCGATTTTTAGTGATTTTTTTAGCACATTTTTTGAAATTTGACCCATATGATGTGCTCAAAAAGTGCTGGCCAACGAGCTCGTCCTTTCATTTGGAAATCTTGATTTCCAGGCGCAAGAACAGGATTCCTATCTCAATCCTAAGTGAGTTATCGTCTGGAAAGACAAACATACGTATATATATATATATATATATATATATATAGATATATATATATATATATATATATATATACATTTGAAAACGCGATAAACTCTTGGATTCGTCTCAGCATGCCTAAAAATGAATTTCAATGAAGAAAATTTTGATTTTAAAAATTTTGCAGCCATTGCAACAGCTTTTTTTTCAACGGAAATTCGCTAAAAACGGAATGAAAATATATCACTAGATACTTATATATAATCAATCTAAACACTGAAAATACGTTTTTAGTGTCCATTTCGGACCTAGAAAAAGGATGCCATCACCGGTTCCTTTAACTTGGTGGTTCATATTAGTTCGTTTAGGGCTTGAGAGTTTTTCTAATCAAAATTAAATACTTAGTAGGAACCTATTTTGGGATGGTGAATGATTTCACAAATCGCGTATTGTGCAATAATTGGATTTGCTTTATGCAAATACGAAAAATTGATGAGCAAGTTGATCAAGTCTCATGAATACTTGGCCAGTCGACTTGAAAAGAGAAATATTCTGCGACGGCTACATAAAATTTCATTCCTTCAGCCTCGAAAGCTCGCCACTCCTCCGAAAAGGGTTGGGGTAGTTTCAAATGAACTTGCTCTCTACAGCACAATACCCCATTGTATCGAAGTAGACACTACTCCCTGGGAGAGGAGTCCGGTCGGGAAAGGACTTCTTTTTATTTACGATCCCCGTAATTCTGCGAGGATTTCGATTATGACTTCCAGAGAGCAGAAGCTTTGGAAAAAAGGGTGGGATCTCAACTTGGTCTTTTTTCAAAAGGGATTTTTTCCATCGTTTTTCCCCCTCAACAGCGACCCTTCCGAAGAATGATAACAGGATTCTTGTCCGCTCTTGCGGAATATGGAATGAGGAATGCGTCCAAGATGGAACGGAAGCGCACAGGATTGGTCTTACACGCCCTTAAAACGTGGTTTGGCCGGCCCTAAAATATCTTCTTTTTTTTTCTATCCGATCCCTCCAGTACAACGGTGGAAATAATGGCTTCTTTTTAATTGAAATTACAATTGCTCTCCACAATTATACGTCTTCTCCATAACTGGAAAATGAAGAATGATCGTATCTAGAAGTGAAATGTGGTCGTGGGGAGAATTATAAATCGTTGATTGTAAAAAAAAAAAGGGTTCCAGGTAATGTTTTATTTGCTTGTATTACCTCTCCTATGTGATCTGAGAAAAAGATTCACAGGGGAGCATGGAAATAAAGCTTCTGGAGTTATGGCCTGGTCCGAAGGCTACAAAATTTAACATTTAACATTCACCAATCAACTTCTGTTGTCTTGGTAATCTATCCCACTTTTTCTCCCTCCATCCATCCCCTTAAATGCACTATTAGATGTATACCCTAAGATGGATTATGCTGCCTACTTCTATGACCTAGTGCTTATATTGCCCAATTATGAGTCATTTAATAGATTGGAGATTCAAAGGTTTTTCATACCTCGAAACTAAATAAATCAAAAAATACCTTTAATTCATTTCAAGTCTTGGTTTCAGAAGGAGGCTCTCTAAAGGCCCTAGATGTCTTGCCTAAATCTTCAAAACCTGTCACAGTCGCGCAAGAAATGTTCGGCAGTCTTCTCCCTCAGTGAGGATTCCTATTAGTTTCCTCATTTGTACTATCGGTTGTGATATTATCCAGTGTGAGTGTGTTTTAACAAAACCAAATATACACATCCTAGTCTGTAAGTAAATGGTAGTAATTTTATCCATACTTTATTAGATCCTTTAAAGCTCATGTTTTGTCCTTTGTCTTACAGGCATTTCGTGTAATACCCAGAGCCGGTGTCGGTCCGTAAAACTTCTTTAGCGACCCCTGGCTAGCGACTATTATCTACTTCCTATGTAGACGTATGTCTATTTCACTGTTAGTTCTTTTAAATATGCAGTCCACACATCTGATAATGGCTAATAGAAGAAGAGCACTCATCATGTCCAAGTCAAGGATGTAGATGGCTTCGCTTCCAGCTTCTACCTTCGAGTTATCTGAGGAGCATGCCAGTCTTAACTGCTGTAGCTGTAGAATTATTCTGTCCCAGTGACAAATGTAACCATTGGTAAATATACCGCATTGATTCGCAACTCAGTTTATAGCAATGGTTGTAAAATTTATTATTTCATTATCGTCAACGCAAAATGAGTAAAGTGTAAATATGTCATACAGGTTGAAGGATTCCCAACTCAAGTTCATATCGAAAATTTTCTACAATGATATTTCTATGCATAGTTTTCAATAGAGATATTTACATTAATATTCGCACAAAATATAGTTTTCTCAGTTTTTATAATTAGATTTGACGATGCAACTCGCTATGCCGGACGTTACAGAATGTTTCTACTACCATAAACCTTTTTATAGAAAACCCAAAAATAGAAAATGTTCAGAGATAATTCAAGTTTTGATGGTGGTTGTGTGACATATTCGATAATGGGAATCGATTTTATCGATGTTTCAGAAAATTATTAATAAAATTCACATAGAAATGTGAGGCAATGAAAATTTGGAACAAGGATTGTTTACATAGGTATACGAATAGCTTCAGGACGCGCCGTATATCATTCGGACAGCATTTATTTGCTGCACATTGAACTGAAATGGTTGTTGGAAAAAAATCTAGCAGAAACAGCCAACTCCCACCAGACTGGAACTCGCTCTAACTGTTTGGTTCCAAGGATGAATGGTTGGAGTGTTTATACTCCCCACTAACCGTCTGGTTCCCCGAGCTCACAGAAAAACATCAATTCAAGTTGTTTGAAAAAATCTAGCGTTTCACAATGTGTGAGCATTCTGTGTAATTTCTCGAAGGTTAAGCTATTGTTATTGGATCATCTCAAAATTTAGTACAACTCACCGTTTTTTGATGAATTAGAACGATCTTGATCTGCTGGAACCAATCTCTGCGGATCAGTAAAATGGACTGCCTAGTGTTCAGCACAAAATACTCAATACAAAATCTTTAGGCAATCAGGAGTTTTCGGGCAAGAAAAAGGGGCGAATGTCTGAAGAAGGAAGATTGAAGCGATTTCCATTTCTCTTCAAGGAAGGAAGGTATCGATGAGCCAGGCAGCGTCCAGGCTCTTTTCGAATCTGTATTCAATGCGTAGTCCGCCGTAATTGTCAGCATCCAACCCCTGTTATTATTATCTGTATCCTTCACTCCCTTCTAGGGAAGAGGGCTGCTCTTGTTTCAATTCCTCTTCACTTTACACCTAAAACCCGCTCACAGCCCCTTATTGGTTTCCTGGGGGGCCCCTCAAAGTTCTCGAAACTCCTCGAGCATCCTAAAGGAACTCCATCAGAAAGGAACTCCTTCGGATCCCCTTCCGAAGGGATGAAATATCTTCGAGGAAAACAAAGTGTTCCTGTTTACGTCAATTGAAGGGTTCAGGGAGGAAATACGCAAACGGATCTATATCTACCTACGTTGAATACTAGATCGCTTCCCAAACCCTGCCCTTACCTTCCTGCCTTGCCTTTACCGATGTTGATTGGACCGAAACTTTCCCAGTATGGGGAAACGGGTGGAAATTACACCCACCCAAAGGAAGTGCTAGTTTGGCCCATAGTTCATTGCCGTTCCATTGAATAATCTATGGAGGATTACATAATATGGAAATGTATACAGATATTTATGTGCAGCACACGCCTCTCCAGCTTTCGAACTTGGTAAAACTCGAGAAGACAAGACAAGTCTCTTCCTTTCACTCGTAGCCTTGCGATTTCCCTTTAAAACACGTAATAATATATTTACTGATAAACACACGCTTATTTTAAGGGATCGGTGTATAAAGCCGAAATCGTTTAGGCTACGTCAAATTCGAAACTGTCAAATACGTTCTTGCAGATCCAATTCATCGTTCAGAACGTAATACGTTTTCACCAAAGGCTATATTTATTTTACAAAACTAAAGGCCGTCATATTAGTCCAATAACCTACCTACCAGTTATTGGGCACTTGCCCCAGTTATTAGACACCGTTTGCCCGGTTATTGGACACACAGAAATCCACCATAATTTGTGACTAATACCTACCTAATCTCCCATAAAACAATATGGATTATCAAAAAGTGTGAAATGATAATACTTACTAAGGTTTCTGGGTATAAAAATAACAAACAAGTATTCGCATCATTATAGAAATATTAAATTAAAACATAGGTTTAAAAAAAAATTGCAAAGAGAAACTTTTTGTAGAAAATTAGTTGTAGAATTGATCCCTAGGAGGTTAACAATCTCAAGTGTGAACACCCTGTATATGTAGGTACCTAATATGTATATGTGAGTATCCTTCAAGACGAAAACTCTCCTTAGGACTGAGATAAAAATTCCGTTCTTGCGCAAAAAAATCAAGCTTTCCAAACAAAACGATGATTTCGTTGCCCAACACTTTTTGAGCATATTAAATTGGTCAAATTTAAAAAATATGCTTAAAAAATCACTAAAAATGGCTAAAAACCGTTAAATTTATATTTTTTAGCAGTATGGGGTGTATCCCATTCTTCTCCTGCAGAATGGTCTCTTCTTAGGCTTTGATGTTTCCTTGGGCGTACGAGCCATTTTGAGAATTTGTCAACACACAAACGAAAACAAGTTGAAATATAGACCTACCTCCTGAAAATAGGTTTATAAGCTCAAAATAGCACCATCAATTGGTGAAGATTTGATTGAAATTCAAAAAATAGGTGGGATCTTTCTCTCTATGGACATTTGAAATAAACAGACACTTTTATGCCAGTGCCTTTTTTAGGGCATTTGGATAAACTGATGAAATCCAAGAAGAAACGGTATTTGCCAAAAATAAAGCTTCTAGGTTGTGAAAAAGCTACACTAAAGAGAACAGGTGTCCAATAACAGGACTCAAGGAGAAGAACAACTTTGACCCACTTATTGGACAGTGTCCAATAACGGGTGTAATCAACTTTTTGGTTGCAATTATTGAACACCACACCAAAACTAATTATGATGATAGTAAATGGAAACCACTATTACACGGAATTGAAGGAAAAATGTTGTATTATTCAGGGAAAACATCGAGAAACCGTAAAAACTCTGAAAAGTGGTTAAATTGTTCTAAATGAAAAAGCTTGTTTGGGTACCGTTCTGATAGTGACACAGTGCCGACGTGCTCTACTCGACTTTTAAACGGGCACTGAATCAGAAATAATGATGCTGGAACGTTCTAGGTCTCTTCAGCTCATCCTAGGATGGTTCCTTTGAACCCCAGTGAGTCGTTGAACTACAAAAACACCCTGCAACCTTATTATTCAAGAAAAACTAGCGGAATGTCCAATAACTGGTGCCTTTACCCCACCATAATGTGCTATCATCAATATCAACATCTATTGTGCATAATTTTACATAATTATACGTATTTCTGTATATTTTTATAGGTAATAATCAGATTATAAATTTGAAAGTTATGGCAATGTTATTTTCCTCTTCAAGACCAAATTGTGCCAAAGCTTTTCGTTACTCAAGATTCCTCAAATGTTCATGAATCAGAGCCTTTAATGAAGTTATGAAAAACGTTGTGAAACGAATTTGGGACATCAAAATTGTAGAACTACAGACTTAGCAGTAGTAGTAGTAGTAGTAGTAGTAAGTTGTTTATTGTATTAAATCAATGATTATTACAAAGAGTTCAGGTCCACTTACACATTATCATTAGAAAAATATATAATAGCTAAGAAATAAGTCAAATATCTTCTTCCTAATCAAGTTAACAGGACATTACAGCTTAATGAAGTACATGCAAAATAAACGAGGTCATCGATATGAAATTAATATAAATAATAATAATCCGTTATGAATCCATAACATCGACGCTATACCTGTGGTACTCGTACAATATCCACAACAAGCCTATCCTGTTGTACACTATACTATGCTAATGCTGTAAAGAACTACAGACTTCCTTGACAGTGTTAGTACCTCCACACGTTTTGCGCAACCTCCATGAAGTTTCTCCATACAGTGATGGGATCTTGGCTTGTGAAGCTCTTGTGCACAGAAGAATCCAATATTTCCTTCCAAAAAAAAAAAAAAATGGAATTCGTAATTAGGATTCCTTAGGCAATCATGCCCAAGCTCTTGTGCACAGCGATAAGTATGGCCTTCACCTGCTTTGAAAACCAGAGTTCCTGAAATTCTCGGAAACCCGACGCACAGCAGCTAATTACTTTCGGCCAAGAATTGTCTTCAACATTGGTTGAAAAAAGCTGTGGACAAACTTTGTTTGATCATACTATTGAGAAGAAAGAAATCAGGAGCTTCGCAAATCCACTTTTATAATGTTAGATATACCCGACTTGAATGTGAAGAAATAATAACACTGAAAAAATAAGATGTCTGTGTGGAAAGGGACGGCAAAGAGGAAATTTTAAAAATAGACTGCCCACGACAATATGAATAAGGGGGTAAATTACCAAGTTATGACTCAATAACAAATAAATAATCTTTGTGTTGCAAAGGGTTCATGTAGGTATTGGGCCCATCCTACAATGGGGGAACTTACAATTTATTTCTAAAAACAAAATGCGATCCTAGGTCAATTAGGCAATATTTCACAGCTCAGAACATACGAATTTGCCATTTGTTTAGGAATCACCCCGATAAATATGTCATTTCGGAAAGAGTCAACAACAAAATTGCGTGACTTTTTTTTACACGAAAAGTACAAACAAACTAAACACCCCATATCGTCACGAACAACGCTCAGTTGCCAAGTGTAATTTCGTTTGTTTTCATTCCACGAAAATCATTCACCACTACCACCACCATTCACCACTCTTTGGAAAGCTTTCAACTTACCTCAAAACATTACGCTATCGGATGCCCCCTTTTCTTACTTCCTATTCCATAAAATAGGAAATTCCTGAAGTAATCGAAAAAATTGAGGGAAGACAAAAAATAATATCCAAGATCTTGTTCCTCGCAAAAATTATGCGTTATCTAAATATAAATGCATAGGGTTCTTTTCTTCAGCTCCTGAGAGTTTCTAATCTTTTTATTCTACTTTGATTAACCGATTTCTCCAATTTCCACCATTTGCCTTTTTCTGAAACGGCCTTTTCAATTTTCCATCTTGGGAAAAAACCCCTAACTTCAAATTTTTAGGCCTTGTAATAAATCATGATAGTAAGGTACCTATATAGTTTTCAGAGAATAGGACCGAATTTTCCACATACGCTCAGCTTTGAAAGTATGTCACCCCGGATAATAGTAAGCTCATTTATAATTCACCAGGGTGGTCGCTGTCAAAGGAGCTTAGAGCGAGCTTCGTGTCAGTAGCCTCCAAATCCCTCAAACCTGAGACGGGGGTTGAAGCCGGGAGTTCGCGGGTGGTCGAGGTCCGCTGTGTCTCATCACAAAGAAATTATCTATGATCCAGGGTCTCTCTCATCCCCTGTGATTAATTTATCTGCAGAAGGAAAGGAGGATCGTAATAAATTTAGAATGGACAACGGCTCTTGCAGTAATGAAGCGAGGACTTCTGTAATGACGGTGTCCTAGTTATTTCACCGTCTGTGTAACATCCCTAGGTCATTCAATAACCAGGCTAGCCTTACACAAATGCTTAGACAGTTCTACCAGAAAATCTGAGTTCTCCATAACGTTGGTAATCTCCCAGACCCACTGAAATGACTATCTACAGCCATCAAATCAGCACCAGGAATTTCAAAGGCTTAATGATCAAGGCGTTGTTAGCAGGAATTACCATTACGCTCTCGAATATCCCAAAGTCGATAACATTCTTCCTGGTTTGGAGACATCTACAAATCATGGAGAACTCTCAACCCCCCCCCCTCTCGGGTGCTCTCTGTGCACCCGATTTTGAAAACATATGGATAAAAAGTAGATAGCAAGATTAAGAGTGGAAGTCATCGCCATTAACTGAATTTAGGATCCTTAGCCTGAGTCTGCTGCTACATGAGACTGTTGGGCTCTTGTTGGAGAAGTACAATAAAAACGCTGCAAATTATTTCACAAAGGTTTATTATTTTTTCAATTGAGTATGATCGTAGTTTTAGTTGGCTAGCGTACCTACGTCATAAGGCCCGTCCAGACTCCTCGGCGTGTCCTACTTCGAGTTGCCTCAACCTATACTTCTATAATTACTAGCCGCTCCGGCTCGCTACGCTCGCCTCCACGTCCAGCCGGGGGGCAAGCTCGCAAAGTGTGGCTGTATACATGCGATGTATTACAATTGAAACATGTAGGGGATGTTGCTCGCTTCGCTCGCAAACGGTAGATCTCTAAGGGTAGGTTTAACTTCTGTAGGGGATGCTGCTCGCTTCGCTCGCTTGAGGAAGTTATACTGCCCACTCAACTTAGCAGACGTATTTTGCTGTTGGAAATTCTTACAAACAAATTAGGTAAATCTTATAAAACTACGTGGAACCACAAAAAAGTTTATTTGGGGATGTTGCTCACTTCGCTCGCAAGGTATTGCTGCAAAGTTTGGCATGTAGGGAATATTGCTCGCTTCGCTCGCAAAGTATGGCATGTAGGGAATATTGCTCGCTTTGCTCGCAAAGTATGGCATGTAGGGAATATTGCTCGCTTCGCTCGCAAAGTATGGCATGAAGGGAATGTTGCTCGCTTCGCTCGCAATGTGTGGTATGTAGAGATATTGCTCGCTTCGCTCGTGTGAGGAAGTTATACTGCCCACCCAACTTGGCAGAGGTTTTTTTCTGTCAGAAATTACTATCAAACGCGGTACATTATGTGGAACCACGAAAATATAGTTTTTAGAACACTTCAGTAATAACAGTACAGTCAGATGTTGAATGTTTGTACGTATTTGTTTTCCAGTTCTATTTCTTCATAGGTATGGTTTTTTTTTTAAGTGTGGTATGTAGAGATATTGCTCGCTTCGCTCGTGTGAGGAAGTCATACTGCCCACCCAACTTGGCAGACGTTTTTTTCTGTTGGAAATTCTTACAAACAAATTAAATCTTATAAAACTACGTGGAACCACGAAAATTTTATTAGGGGATGTTGCTCGCTTCGCTCGCAAGGTATACCTGTATGTCCTTGAGGAAGTTATACTGCCCACCCAACTTGGCAGACGTTTTTTTCAGTTGGGAATTCTTACAAACAAATTAAATCTTATAAAACTACATGGAACCACGAAAAGTTTATTCGGGGATGTTGCTCGCTTCGCTCGCAAGGTATTGCTGTATATTTGTAGGAAAAAATCCGAATTTATTCTGTTGAAATGGCTCTCGCTTCGCTCGCAAGGTACCTATGTGTACCTGCTCGCAACCACCTCGCAAGGTGTGGCTGTGCAGATGCGATCCATTACAATTGAAACATGTAGGGGATGTTGCTCGCTTCGCTTGCAAACGATAGATCCCTAAGGGTAGGTTTAACTTCTGTAAGGGATGCTGCTCGCTTCGCTCGCTTGAGGAAGTTATACTGCCCACCCAACTTGGCAGACGTTTTTTTCTGTTGGAAATTCTTACAAACAAATTAAATCTTATAAAACTACGTGGAACCACAAAAAGTTTATTCGGGGATGTTGCTCGCTTCGCTCGCAAGGTATTGCTGTATATTTGTAGGAAAAAATCCGAATTTATTCTGTTGAAATGGCTCTCGCTTCGCTCGCAAGGTATACCTGTATACTCTTCAAGACGTAAGTGCGTAGGCCTGGCTCGCAAGGTATAGCTGTATAACTGTGTACCTGCTCGCAACCCGTCAGATGTTGAATGTTGTAAGTTTTCTAAAGGTAGGCCATTATTTTATGAGGTACCTATGTGTACCCTTCAAGATTTAACTGCGTAGGCTAAGTCCCTTCCCTCGCAAGGTATACCTGTATATGAGTAGGGCACCTAGGTGTACCTGCTCGCCACATTGTCATCGAACTCCAAACACGTCTTCCCAGAGCCTTCTCGCGAACACGGCAAAATTAATTTCTGATGTTAAACGCTTCTCCTCGCTTCCGCTCGCGATTTGACCAACTTAACGTCACTTTTTTCGATATCCGATTTCGGATTCAGATTCGGCGGACCCAAAGCTGTATTTCGCCCGCGAAAACCGTTCCGAAAAACGTACCTTTATGGGGTATATTTTAATCGGAAAAAACGTAGTTTTTGTCGGACTTTTCGAGAAAACACGGTCCGTACTTTCGCATTTTTTTGACGCATTTCCCGATACTTTTTTCGCGATCCGATCGCGCCGTCGTCTTTCTCGTTTCAAAACCTACGAAACCGGTATTTTTCCGGAATTTTCGACGGCCGTTTAGAGGGGTAGGGGAAGCGGGGAAGTCCAAAAAGCGCACATTAATTATTACTTCGACCCCCCTCCCGCCCTACGGCCCATGGTTCGGGTGGGATTAGAAAATTTTAAATTCGCTTATACACCCTATCGGAAAATCCCAAGAAGATCCCCCCACTCGTAGATCCGGCCTACTCAGCCGTTTGGCCGTGCATAGACACGACAAACAAACAGACAAACAAACAGACGGAGTTTCATTCTTATAAATAACTAGCCGCTCCGGCTCGCTACGCTCGCCTCCACGTCCAGCCGGGGGGCAAGCCCCCCGGACCCCCCATTAAGTTGCTCGCTTCGCTCGCAACGTGTGGCGTGTAGGGAATATTGCTCGCTTCGCTCGCAAAGTCTGGCATGTAGGATATGTTGCTCGCTTCGCTCGCAAAGTCTGGCATGTAGAAAATGTTGCTCGCTTCGCTCGCAAAGTATGGCATTTAGGGAATTTTACTCGCTTTGCTCGCAAACGGTAGATCCCTAAGGGTAGGTTTAACTTCTGTAGGGGATGCTGCTCGCTTCGCTCGCTTGAAGAAGTTATACTGCCCACCCAACTTGGCAGACGTTTTTTTCTGTTGGAAATTCTTACAAACAAATTAATTCTTATAAAACTACGTGGAACCACGAAAAGTTTATTAGGGAATGTTGTACTGCCCACCCAACTTGGCAGACGTTTTTTTCAGTTGGGAATTCTTACAAACAAATTAAATCTTAGAAACTACGTGGAACCACGAAAAGTTTATTCGGGGATGTTGCTCGCTTCGCTCGCAAGGTATACCTGTATATGTGTAGGACAAAGTCCGTATTTATTATTTGAAATGGCTCTCGCTTCGCTCGCAAGGTATTGCGTAGAAGTGCAAATGGGAACCCCCCTGTGAGGGTCCCTTCAGGTAAGCAACGTTGTGTAACGGCGGCCCGTGGTCGATTAATTTCTGATGTTAAACGGTTCCCTCGCAATTCCCCTCCCAATTTGACCTACTTTCCGTCACTTTTTTCGATATCCGACTTCGGATTCAGATTCGGCGGACCCAAAGCTGTATTTCGCCCGCGAAAACCGTTCCGAAAAACGTACCTTTATGGGGTATATTTTAATCGGAAAAAACCAAGTTTTTCGGCGGACTTTTCGAGAAAACGGGTCCGTACTCTCGCATTTTTTTAACGCATTTCCCGATACTTTTTTCGCGATCCGATCGCGCCGTCGTCTTCCTCGTAGGAAAACCTACGAAACCCGTATTTTTCCGGAATTGTCAACGGCCGCTTAGAGGGGTAGGGGAAGCGGGGAAGTCCAAAAAGCGCACATTAATTATTACTTCGACCCCCCTCCCGCCCTACGGCCCATGGTTCGGGTGGGATTAGACAATTTTAAATTCGCTTATACACCCTATCGGAAAATCCCAAAAAGATCCCCCCACTCGTAGATCCGGCCCACTCAGCCGTTTGGCCGTGCATAGACACGACAGAGCGACAGAGCGACAGACGGAGTTTCATTCTTATTAATAATAGAGATAGAGATATACGCATGTTTATATTTCTCGATTTGAGCTCCTATCTATTCAAATAGTTATTGCCTTAATAATATCATTATCTAAGTACGTACGAAAAGTCGAGAGGATATGTTATTAAATATGCGTAGGAAAAGCTTTGGTATTAACACACAAATATGACCTTGAAAAAAACATTCATGCCTCGAACGAACGCCGGCGCCGTACCCACCACAAGCCGCGGCGCCGGCGCCTCCTCTCACTCCACCCCCCCCCCCCCCTCTCGCCGCACCGTGACCCGATGAAAAGCGTGCCACGCGTGCGCGCGTCGAAAAAGACACTTTTTTGCCCGTTTTTGGCCCATAGCATCTATGCGAGTAAAGCGATCGGGATGGTTAAACGTTAGGACCAACTAGACCCCAAATGGAGTCTATGTGCAAAAGAACGGGTTTTTTAAGTCAATTCTTAGGCCTTTTATGGCCCGGACGGCGGACGGCGAACGGCGAACGGCGGATGGCGAACGGCGGACGGCGGACGGACATTTCAAATTTGGATTCTACATACCTTGAAACGTAAAGTGACAAAGTTTGAGGGGGGGTTATAAAAATTTTCTGCTACACGATCACATAGGCTTATTATTGGAAATAATAAACCAAAACTAGGCAGACTATTAAATCCCCCCCCCCCCCTCCCTTAGCAAAGACTCTATTCATTGTAGATTTTCCCAGGCTACATTAGCCTAATGAAATCTGTTTTACTAAAACCTACCCCTAACATGTTTTGGCAAATAGTAGAAGCTCTGCTAGATCGTGGTAGATTGAAATCATGCTAAAATTAGAATAGAATGGAATTTATGTAAACGATACGAAAAATATATACATATATATACCTATATATATACAAAACACAAATATTATACAGTTACAGTTATTATTATTTATTATTTATTAATATATATTTTATATTAGTTTGTTAAATTCAATGGATATTCAATGGCTATCTGTTAAAGGTGCTGTCATAAATTTGTGTTTTCACACTTTTGCAGCAATTGGTGAATCGGTAGAATAGTTTGAGAGCAGCACACGAATTCTGCATAAGCGTTGAGCAAAACCGCTTTACCATCTGAGGAGAAATCTAATAGTTAAGGGCAGTGATCTGCATGAAAAGATGGAAGTTAGTGGAAGAAGAAGAGAGATATTGGCTGAAGGATATGAAAAATTCGTTTTCCCATTTGCCGGTGAAAGTTTAAAGAGCTTTTTCCATATTTTTTTATTTTATATTAGTTTGTTAAATTCAATGGATATTTAATGGCTATCCGTTGAAGCTGCTATCTTGAATTTGCGTTTTTTAATCTTGTGCAGCAATTGTCGAATCGGTAGTATACCTGTTTGGAGAGCAGCGTATGAATTCTGAGTGGAATTTGGACAAAATCACTCTATCATTTGAGGAGAGATATAATAGTTGGCCATTCACTAATCTAGATACTCGTGGAATGACGCATACCTATCCGTATAAGTAGGGATTCAAAAAAGAAAGCCTTTATAAAAAAATCCTTGGAACCATCCTCTAGATGCGTTCGAGATCTTGTTTCGAATATCGAACAGCAAGTAGTAATGGGAATGTAATAAAAACTTTATCCGACATACTGAGGCACCGTGAGCAAAATGCCTAACCAGGAACTTGCAAGGAGTTTCTGGAGTTAAAACGAAACAGGGCCGAAGGGTTACTAGGCCGGCCCGAGCATCCTACCGCACTCCCCAACTTTACTTTAACTAGTTTAATTCGGGGAAAAGCTTTTCGCAACTGTTTCTAGTTTCACGCACCCACGCACAAAGAGGGAGGGGAAATGATTACAAAGGCTGTGTCCACGTTTTCTCCCGCTTTTGACCGTTTGGCGCGGAGGCCGAACGGAATGAAAGCGGTTTTGTTGCGCGAAAACGGCGTCGCTCCATTTCGTTATTTGGCTACCTTCATGAGGAGGGCTTTTCAAACAGGAGCTGAAACTGTTGACCTTTGCCCTCGCTCCCCTCGTAATGTGACCTTCATTTTTTTGGACATTTCGATAGTGAGTGTGCAACCACTTTGTCTTCCATTGTAATTTTGGGTAGTAGGGGCGGTTGTGGAACTCCCTCTCACGATTAATTGAATTCGGCCCTTTATATGACCTGCTAGGGCTTCTTATACAATAGCGGAAGTCAATCGGCATTTTTCGTTTGGTGGAATTTTTCATTTCTGATCCAAGAATCGGATTGGACTCCCTTGAAACTAACGACTGCGCATTGCACTGTTGTTTACTTGCAAACTTTTGTGTTTGTGTTGAAAGTGATTGACCTCAACTTGGAGGAATATTACCAGGGTTCCTCAAAATATTTGCTTTTGAAGTTGGAGTTTGCTTTTTGTATGTTTCAATGGAAAACTTTCGTGTGTTGGAATCGCACCCTTTTGACCTCAGATTCAAATTCAGCGCACTTAAGACTCTAGAGTACTAACGGCCGAGTAGTGTTTACCTGGTTACCTATCACAAAATTCTTCGAACATAACATCATAAATGCAATAAGCAGGTAGGTAGGTATGCGGTCTACATGACACCAGTAGATTTTTTGCCCGTTTTCGGTCACAAGAATCCAGCAGAATACTCTATTAGAAACAACTTTTCACAATTTCAACTAAATCAGGCCAAACTGAATCTCCAGTAGTACTTTGAGACTCGTAAACTTTAAATGCTTTTATCCCAAAATAATGAAAAAATATTGCTTACCTGATGATTGAAAAAACGCCGTGCCATTATTCGAAGTTGTAGCGCTCAAGGTTGTGGTAAGTTTGCAGGATCCTCGTACTAATATGAATCTTCGACAGATAGAACCAACAATCAATAAATTGGGGCAATCAATAAATCTTCCATTTATTGATCGAATCAGTCTCTCAGGCTCTAACACTTAATCCGTAATCCGAACTAACGTTGCATAATTTATCTCCTCCAAACGGACACCCCATAAAGCTCAGAACCACCCCATCCTTCCTATTGTTAAATACGCCATCCCCAAACTAAATGCAACCCGAATCCCACAACATTTTCTTTTGAGAAGGCTCTTAGTGTTTTGTTTGGTGCAGAGGGGCGGTAAATACCTTTCATCCCTTTACAGCCATTGCGAATGGTTAAGGGGAGGCAAATTGTGTCCTCGTAGATGCAGAAAACCACTCACCCCTAAGACGGGATTTCGTTCTCATTTGAAACTTTCCTCCCTCCCGTTTCTTTGAAAGAAAGACGAAAATTTGAGAGGGATACATTAATACTATTCTAGGGAGATTTTTCTTCCTCCTTGTCGGAGAAATATCAAGGAACTTCAAAGTACTGGGGGACAATAAGAAATGTGGTACTCCCCACCCCTCATTTCGCTGCCAAGTCTTCGCTCCCCCACCTCTCCATTTTACGTAGAAGAAAAAGAGATTTAATTTAATCAGAGGGCTTTGCCGTCTGAAGAAGTCGTTTCTTATGGGATGTTATCCGGACCGTAGTGACAGTCAGGGGGATCCATGAATCTGCTCTTGAAACGTTGAGTAAACGGCAAAACATTTCAAAGGTGGGTAGCCCACTAAATTAAGATTTTGCTATCTTGCAGCCAAAGATAGAGAAATTTCGTATTCACAATCGAAGTCAGAATGAAAACGCTGCAAATAATTAGCCAAAGGTAAAACTATACAGGGTCAACACACTTAAGGTTTTATAAACTTCGGGGATTGACTCTATAACTAATTGGCTAAAAAAGAGCAGTTATATTTTGAGATTTTTAAACGTTTCGTTTCCGTTTAATTTTACATTACCAAACTTTCATAGAAAAAATTAGCTATTTAGATGTTTTAATATTTTAAATTTTGTGGGGACCCCCTACAATCCGTTTCATACATTAAAGAACACAATCTTACATTTTAACGTCGTTTGCATAGATATTTATGATGTAGGATGTATTTCCAAACGATAACTCCCTTAAAATACGGCGTGAAAATTTCGTTCCAAAGTAGAAAAATCCGTCGTGGCAAAAGACGGGTCGAGTTTGATGGCCAGTTCAATCGCTCCAGAATTTCAAAAAATGTTATATATATTTGGAGGGGGGGGGGGGGCTATTGGGCATGTGGGGTCTCACAGTTGAAGTATTTTTCAGCGCTGAGTCGATTGCGACCACTCTTACATCTTCAAATTTAGAAATACGGCGTGAAAATTTCGTTCCAAAGTAGAAAAATCCGTCGTGGCAAAAGACGGGTCGAGTTTGATGGCCAGTTCAATCGCTCCAGAATTTCAAAAAATGTTATATATATTTGGAGGGGGGGGGGGGGGCTATTGGGCATGTGGGGTCTCACAGTTGAAGTATTTTTCAGCGCTGAGTCGATTGCGACCACTCTTACATCTTCAAATTTAGAAATAAGTGAGAAAAGTGGATTTTTAAATGATTCATCCCAAAATTGTCCAAATTTTCGAGTATTGCTGCGTGTCCTAAAATTTTACAATGACCCATGAAAAATATTGGCAATCGAACTCATCCTTTCGTTTGGAAAGTTTGATTTTTTGGCTCAAGAACGAAATTTTTATCAACTAAGGAGAGTTATCATCTGGAATGACACACACACACACATATTTATTTATTTATATATAATTTTTTTTTTTTTTTCACATATTGTATAAATGAAAATGTGCAAACTCCAGGAATTATTTCAGAATGTCTCAAAACAAATTTTCATGAAGAACATTTTGGAAAATTTTAATTTTAAAATTTGTCACATCTTAAAATACCTTCATTTTCTACCAACGTTATTCGAACTAAGACCACCGATCACCGCTTCAGTCCGATCTTCAGTATTTTCCTTAAAGTTTTCCCAATAGTTCAGGTTGATGGAGGACGGTCCCAAACTCTGTTTGCACTCAGGAGCAGAAGAGTTTTGGGAAAAAGAAAACTTGGAACTTCTCCTGCAATCCCGTCCACTTTTCGCGGCTTCACCTCCGAACCCAGCAGGTCTCGCAGATTACTTCCCATCCGTAGAACAACCATTCAGTCTTTTCAATGTCAAGCCTCTCTCGAACTCAAAGTTGAGAGCTCGCTTATAGAAAACTGGCGGCCTTGGAGGTTTCGAGGAGCTTTCGGGACAAACTTCCATGGTTGTCTAGAAAGGGTTGTTTCATACAACGCTTTTCGCCTCGGCTTTACGACGTTTTCTCTATTCACGTCTCAGAGCTCTGATGTGACGCGGGAAGGAGCTTTTAAATAAGAGCAGTAATTAATCAAAAGGGCTATCAAGCGAGGTTTTTGGGCGCGGAGGTTCGCCCGTCGCGGGCGTTTCAGGGCAAACGTTGACACAATGTGCCTCGTCTTCAAAAAGCGGGAAGAGCGGCGTAGTTGCTAAGTTTCACACCCTTTTCACATACTCAACGCGACTGTCATTTCGTATGAGTACTTTACGAAGACACCAAAGTTTGAAGCATTCAACCCGAGTACAATAACCCTAAAGTTGGGTTGAAGCGTGCAACCTATAGTCATGCCTGCAAACAATAACTAAGCCAAGTTGATGCACACAATATGCAAAAATCTAAGTCTATTTAATGATTAGAGTGACCATCCTCTTTTGTCTTAATTCTTCGACAGAATCATGAGGCGATCCAAACCTTCATGGCAAAGTCGTTTGTGCAATGCAATTTAATTTGGTAAGTAGCCAGGATTCTACAAAGAGGAAGTGTGCTCACTCTTGATGCTCTGGAAAGTGAAGTCAGATTTCAATCATCGGGAAGTCTTAGGACAACTTCTTTCTTTAGTCACCTTGGGTACTACCAATTAATATTTGAAAACTAGCTGATTATCCAGCAGTTGCCCAGACCAGGGTATATCGATAACTTAGTAGGAGTAGAAATTTTCATATAACTGAGACTTCGTATTTGAGTGCATTACGGAGATACCAAAGTTGGAAGCATTCAACACGGGTACAATAACCCTAATGCTGAATTGAAGCCTGCAAACTAGAGTTATTCCAGCAAACAATAACTCAGCAAAGTCGATGGACACAATATGCAAAAATATAAGCCTATTTGGTGAAACAGTGCCATTGAACTATCCGTTTTTATCATATTTCTTCGACAGGAACATAAGACGATCCTAATCTGCGTGACATATCTCATTCATTTCGCTCATATGGATAAGTTTTCCAGGTGCAGACGGAAACATTATCAGGGCTGATTGGCCGTTTGGCAATATCGGTGGCGGTCATTATGACACTACAGTATTTTCACATGTCTGCGATCTATAAATTTTAGTCTAATCAATTTTAGATTTCCTATCAATTCCAATATATCTGAATAAGTAGTGTTTTGTGTAGTTGTTTTGTGTTTCCTGAAACTTTGAATCAATCCCTCCCGTAGAACAGCTGAGCCAGCCATCAGCTAGAAAAAGGTGAACTGTGTCGCATTTACATAGAAGAAAATAATGCAACATAATTGATTGAAATTTAAAAAAGTAATCTAGATTAAAAATATGTATTTTTGAAAAATTAAACTTAATTCTTTCCTAAAATGTTGAAATTGACCATTTAAATACCAACCCCTAAATTTGATCTGGACAAAAATACCCGAGGGTGTAATATCACGTTCCTGAATTTCACAGTCAGGGGGGGGAGATGTTTCAGGGTTGATGTCAGTAAATTTCGTTTAATCAATCGGTGACTATTGCAATCGTTGACTATTGCAATCGGTGACAATTATCCATTGCATATCCTATATTATTCTAGGTCAAGAACAGAAAACAGAACTCATGGTGCTCCCATCGCAACAACAGAGCTTAAGAGACAAAGCAATAGTAATGCTAATCATGTTATTTTTTACCCAAAAAAATATGTGTGCAGTTTGTAACAGTCCTACTACAACGGCTATGAGATATATCAAAGCATATCTCATTTACAGTGAACTGTATTAGTGCCTGACTTTTTGCTTCCGAGTCTACCTGTAGAAGCAGGAGTATTGTTTTCACTTTCCAGAGATGAAAAATTGTTTGTCACCAAAACCAAAATTTCTACTCACATTTTACGTGTTAGACCATTCTGAAAAACTTTCGTTCAGAACCTGTGTATTCGTCGTGTGCCCGAAAATCCTTGTAACAAGTTTAACTTCCACAGTTATCATCCGATTTGGATGAAACTTTTAGCGAAACTGCGGATTAGGCTGTAGATGGCTTCCTCTTACTTTCATTGCTCACAAATCAATACTTGACTACGTGTATGCACGAAGCTTAGATCCATCAAGGATTATTTCTTCACGTTCTAATCTTCCGATCTCACATTTGGAGGATAGTCGGGTGAAGACGACTTAATCAACCCAAATCGTTTTCAACAATATCGTATCATTCACGTTACGGAATCTATGTGCCACACCCCACAGACGTTTTTCTGTTGGAAGGAAATTTGGAATGACGCTCTCCCAAGAAATATTCACGTCAATAGTGTTGTGAATTTCATTATGATTAATAAACGTGTTTTTCCCCCAAAGCAATCCACGGTTTTCTTAAAATCGACCTCATGACAATGAAGAGTTTTGAATCGGTCCATACGTAATTTTTCAGGCCAAATCAAATGGTAGCAGTTGTTCTCACCGACTCGGTTATACCGGTTATTTTGCTCTTCATCATATTCAGTATGATTTTGTTGACCATTTCAAGATATGGAACAAAGACTCGCAGTAGATCTCACTCTCTCAAGATGCACTTTACCACCCCACAAGAACAAATGCAATGGAGACAAAAACGCTACAAATTATTTCACAATTGTTTATTATTTCTGCAATAGATAGTCCTTCTACGCAGATCATTGGTCTATAATTATTAAGCCCCGTATGTTGGTTATTATGATTGAAATGGATAGCCCTTCTCCCAGATCATTGGTCTATAATTATTAAACCCCGAAGGACCTAATATAAATGATCAGAACATGGCTTGATCTTACTGCCTATGGGGAATGAGCTTGTTGGGGCCCTGATGCTGGTGATATTGAATTCGTGAGGGTGGTGATGGTAGGTTATGGTATGGTGTGACGATGTTCAAAGGGGGGTTGTAATGGTAAGATCTTACCGCATTGATTTGGAATTTAACTTCCTCGCAAGGCCAGCTCAACTTCGGGACCTGGCGTTCCGTTTGGGATGGAGATGGCTGGTCTGAATCCACGATCACTGAAGAGGTGTGATTCGCAATAAGAAGATTGCTGAATAGGTAAGCAAAATTAAATTGGCGTACTGCACGTGAGTTCAAATGCGCTTGGCTTTGGCATAGGTTCGGCCTTGACCGCTAGCAGGGAACTGAACTGGGGAGATTGGACGCAGTCGAATTGAGAATATTGGGGAAGCGAAGAAGGGGCGGCGATGGTTTACAGGTGACGGACGTTGTGCTGATGGACGTTGGTCGTTGATAAGATGAACAACATCAACCTACCTACCTAATCTATCAACTTGGATCCGAGAAGGGTTCACAATTTTACAGTTACAAGACCCCGCCATTTTACGCGTCACAGTAAAGATGTTTAAAAAAACGGGAAAATGATGCTTGAAGTAATTTACGTTAGCGCGTGCGCAGAATGGAGCAATGATTTGAAAAAAATGAAATTGGTAGAGTAGGTACAATCTACAGCCTAACCCACAAATTCCCAGAATAATAACCAAAATCTGAAGAAAACTAGACCTTGCTCTCGGAGTACACTTTCGCGCATGCGCAGGAGCTAATAATGATGCAATCAGGTTGAAATTAACATGGAATAATTAAACCATTGTCCCCCAACTATGCACCAAATTTGAGCGGGATTGGACGACTAGGGCGTAAAAAAATGATGCTTGAAGGAATTTAACGTTTGCGCATGCGCAAAACGGAGTAATGATTTGAGAAGTATGGAATTAATAGTGAACCATTTTCAGCCTAACCCGCACATTCCCTGAAAATTTCATCAAAATCAGATGAAAACTGTTGAAATTAGGCTCGTTTAAAAAGGAATACATATTCGCGCATGCGCAATAGCTACTAATGATAGGATTATGTTGAAATTGCTAGGGAATGCTCAAATTAACCTCTTCCACCTATCCTCCAAATTTGAGCGAGATCGGACAACGAGGGCATGAGAAAGTTATGGTTGATGGAACATACGTTTGCGCATGCGCTGAGTGAAGTATTGATTTGGGAACAACGAAACTCATAGGGGATCATTTCACTCTAACCCGCACATATCATGAAAATGTCATAACAACTGGTTGAATATTGTGGAAATTAAGGTTGTTACAAGGATTTGCGGACATTCACACACAGAAACACACAGAGAGATAGAGAGAAAAACACGGAACGAAAGCAGGTACTTTTTTTCTAGGTAGATTCTCGTAAATTGCTCCATTTTGTAGGAGTAATCGAACTTTGGGGATTGGGTTATTAGTGTTAGATTGAACAGTTTTCATTCAAAATCAAAGCAACTACGTCATACGGTATTGCCCTAGGGTATGTTTCCTATGTTATTTCTCATACTTATAAAATGGCGAGGGTGACATCTTTAGTGAAGTGCTGTTTAGAGGGGCGGGGTTATATTTTTTCTTTGGCGATTACAAACCGTTTATTGAAAATGATAAACCTAAATACTGTTTTGCTTCTCTGTATGATTAGCGCAAATTTTCAAAATGTGTCCCTACATGATATACATGACAATGTCATACCATGATAAGTCGATGTCATGATATGACGATGTCATAGCATAAGAATGATTTTATAGTGTAGGTATATAAGAATGATTTAAACTGAGCTCTAACCGGAGAAATCTTATTGAGATTAATCTGAGAATGTGAGACCAAGCATGAAGGGCACGCTCCCCCTTTTCTGTGCCACCTCGAACGTAACAACGATTTTCAGTTTAATTCCCGGTAAGACGGGCCCGCTGGGGATTCACCGGAACCCGGAACTCAAAGGAGGGAAGTACAAAACGCATTAGAGGGAGAAGGGATGCGGGAAGACACGCTCTCCAACCACCAGGACTAGGTAGGTAACAATAACTCAGTTTGGACGTATCCGTGGGGGTAACGTAAGTCAATTGCGAGTGAATTCTCGGTTGGCAAGTATAGATTCGGGAGGCACGTCGTAAGGTGCACTTGGGTAATGGGAAGTGACGGCGATCATCCTTTGACGTTGATACTAAACCAATGACAGGTGACTGTGAGTTAGGAAAATGTTAGGGCCCATCATGAGAGTGCACTATTGCAACTCTATGTTCCATCTCCTGGGACGGCCAGAAAATCATACTGAATTTGACAACGATCAAAATAACCGCAACTTCCGAGCCGACGGGGGGGGGGGGGGGGGGGAGTGTTACCAATTGATTTGGTTTGAAATAACGTAGAAACACAGAAACCGATCCCACATTGCGTAATTTGCCTAAATTTTTCTCGAGTACTTCCCCCTCGCGAAGGTACGTTTCCCTCGCTCGAACCCCACTTCTTCCCAAGCGGCAGGTACCCAGTGATCAATTGATTGATTCATACCGCAATGGGCACGACATAGCATTTGTACTCGTGGGGCTGTGGGGTGCACCATGAGAGTGCAATCTACTGCTGGGCTATGCTCCATCTCCTGGGATGGCTAACAAATCATACTGACTATGATACTAACGGGTATTACCGGGTCGGTGAGACCTGCAAGTGTATCCTTCCGATTCGGTGTGAAAAATTAAAGGTTAATGTACATGATAGGTTGGTACTTAATGAATTACATAAACTCTTCATTTGTCATTGGGTCGTTTTTTCAAGAAAACCGTGGATTTGGGGGGAAAGCGTATTTAATGACACTAAAACTTCATTTCACCCATAATTAGAGGATAAAAATTAAATTAAATGTAATGACTGGCTGAATTTTTGGGCCAACTTAACTTAGAATTAGGTACCTCTACCATTGGTTAGTTTCGGTTTATTATTTTCAAGAATAAACTTTTGTAATCTACCAAGAAAAAAAATTTTAACAACCCCTGAAAATTTTTTGTTTTACTTTTCAATATGCGTCGAATCCAAAAATCGAATTAAAAAAATCCGTCCGTCCGCCGCCCGCGGCTTTTCTCCGAAAATACTAGACCGAACTATATGAAACTTGTGTTAAAAATCAAAATTGGGGTATATAGATGGTCCTAGAAGCTCGACATCAATTGTTATCAACTCTGAAGGGTTGTATTAAAGGGCTAAACATTTAAAAAATCGAGATCTTGAAAATACTTTAGTTTTCTTATTAAAGTATCTTTAGTTTTCCACTTAACTTTCGAAAGTATTTTTAGTTTTTATTTTAGTTTTCTACTTAACTCACTAAAAAAATGGCGTTTCACCCCGCGACAGTTATGGTTTTTTCCCATCTCGCACGTTACGCATCATTTACATTAAAAACGCTTACACGTCCGTATCCACCTGCTGAGGCCAACACTTTCCACCCCAACCACCTCAGCGCTCGCCGCTTGATGGATGTTAAAGTCAAACTGAGGTGATCCCTTATTATAAATAGCTTCGTAACCGTATTAAAGGAAGAGACGGGAAAAAAATAAATGTATAGAGCGTGGGTTGAGAGGTAGGAAAATTGAAAGTTTTTTCACGTTTCAACGTTTCACCGTTAAAAATCCCCGTCAGGGTGGGTTTGGTGAAGTTAGGTTTGGATTTTTTTCTTCTTTTTTTGTATCTGGGATTGCAGGGGAAAAAGAGAGAGGTTGGCTGTTGTGACGCCAATATATCACAATTTTCCTGAAGTCACTAGGGGAATCGGCAGGCGAAGGGGTGAAGGGGTAGAGTTACGGGGGAAAACCGCCAGACTGCGCGCGTTACTTCCCTTTAGTGCTGAGGTGGGACGCGCACGTTGGAATTACCCTGCGGGTTTACGTTGTCGGAGTGGTCAGGTTTTATTGGATTTCGTGTTCGTTTCCAGTAAATTTACAGTTGAACTAGTGAATGTATCTTGATGGTCGAGGTACGAATATTATGATTAATTCCATTATTCACCCGAATATATATAGGTATATAAGTACATGGTTTGTAGATGTGTTGGATGGCCTCCATATAAACCCCCATGTAAGCATCCCAGTATTAATGAAGTAATGAACTGGGCTTTACAGCACCAGGAGCCCATAATTTTACGCTATTTTGTAAAGAACAAAACAATCTTTGACTAAGTCATCTTCCCATCAAGTAAAAGGGTTGGATACTGTAAAGGTATTGATTTGAAACTATGTTTGTTCTTTGAACATTAGGAAATGTTTTTCAGTAGGTTGATTAGAGAAATAATCAGACTCAGAGGACCTTCAGCTGATAAGTTGTCTTTCGTAGTTAATAAGATTTTCCCAAGCCGTTCCAAAGGCGCTCTTTTCCAAATTTCAGCACCATAGGTCCACTAGGACGGAATTCAGCATGTGAGGTCCCTCAACTTAACACTCCTCCTCCATAACTTGTAAATGTTCCATGTGTTCCAGAATCGCTCCATTTCAAATTTCATCATTGGGAAAGAAATTAGCCTCTCAGTCCCCTCAACTGATCAGTGTGCTTCCGTGCCTCGTAATAGTTTTCGAGGTGTCCCAGAGGAGCTCTATCTTAAATTTCAGCACCGCCAGTGGATTAGAGAAGGAATTAGCTTAAGGGGTTCCACAGATGATCAGAGACCCTCCATAATTTGTAATTGTGTTGTAGATGGTTAACGTTTCAAGATGCTTAGAGTGCTAAACGCTGTACACTACCCTGTCTATAATCATTAAACGAAATCTATTATACATGTAATATCTAAATAAATGTAACTGCATAGCCATATACGCCGACCCAGGAGACATTTCAATTAAATTAAATAGAACACCTTCAGGTTAAAAATCCTTCTGTATTTAACTAGAGCTGACCAACTGAAAATCAATTAGGTGATCCATCCATAGGATACAGAATTTATAATGAAGTTTCATGTCCCCAGCAACGGCTTGGTTGTACGTGAAAATCAAAAGAAAAGAACGGAAATGGAAACTAAAGAACTTTCATTTCACCAGCAACGGCTTGGTTGTACGTGAAAATCATAAGAAAGAGCAAACGTAAAGACGAAACGCTTGCATACGAGTCTGCAACACATTGGGACATTTTATGTCTACAGTTGCAGACTCGTATGCAAGCTCTAAGAGCCACTCAGCTGATCCGGACCCTTGGCATCGTCAAGTAAATGTCCTAAAGAGGCTACAACAAAATTACATCTTCTTAGAGTGAAAAGCATAGAAATTAGCTTTAAGAGCCACTCATCTGATCCGGACCCTGGGCATCGTCAAGTAAATGTCCTAAAGAGGCTACGTACGATATTACAGCTTCCTAAAGTGTAAAGTATAGATATTACCTATTAAAATGATTTAACCACCGCTTCACAAATCAAACCGTTCTCGCAATATTCGGATCACCTGTTATGATCGAAACACCAGCTCAATGAAATCATCAGAAATCAACAAGCGGTTGCAATCATGTTCACAATATCAATTATTGAGAATGATTACCTGAGTGTACACAATTATTCAAATAACCATGATCATAACTCAGCTAGTTGGCCACGCACTTCGCGGTAGTTAACATGATATGGTTGGATAAATCGAACGAATGGTCAACGAATTTTGTTGGATGAAAAACGACGAAGTACCATTTCCCTAGCAACGACTCGGTTGTAAGCGGAAATCATCTGAATATTTTCGTGAGCAATTTTCGTCAATCAATTTCCGTGACGTTTTTTTAGTTTATGTGCCATAGCAAAGACATAAAATGTCAAAAACTCGAATTTGGGAAGTCAAAATTCCATTGGAAAATGTTACAATGATCGATTTAGACGGGCTACGTACGAAATTACAGCTTCCTAGAGTGTAAAGTACCTATAGATATTAGGTACCAATAAATTAAAATGATTGAACCACCACTTCACAAATCAAACCGTTCCCGCAACATTCGGATCACCTGTTATGATCGTAACACCAGCTCAATGAAATCATCAGAAATTAACAAGTCGTTGCAATCATGTTCACAATATCAATTATTGAGAATGATCACCTGAGTGTACACAATTATTAGAATAACCATGCTCATAACTCAGCTAGTTGGCCACGCACTTCGCAGTAGTTAACATAATATGGTTGGATAAATCGAGAGCTTTCGAACGAATGGTCAACGAATTTTGTGGGATGAAAAACGACGAAGTACCATTTCCCTAGCAACGACTCAGTTGTAAGCGGAAATCATCAGAATATTTTCGTGAGCAATTTTCGTCATTCAATTTCCGTGACGTTTTTTTAGTTTATGTGCCATAGCAAAGACATAAAATGTCAAAAACTCGAATTTGGGAAGTCATAATTCCATTGGAAAATGTTACAGTGATCGATTTCGACGGTTAGGTCATCATCAGTAACAAACAATAACATATTAATCAAATTATTGTTAGTTACTGATGATGACCAACCGTCCATATCGATTTACCAATGTAAGTCTAAATTGTTCGTGGAAATAGCCAATGTTCTTCATTATGTGTCGTTTTCTTCTCATCAAATGCTTCTGTGTACACATGAATTATTAAAAACGGAGGAATTGCCTATATTCATTTAATGACTCTTGGACGAAGATTCCATTGTGCGCTCCCAATTTGGGTTAATGAGCTGGTAAGAGAAGTTGGCTCCTAGCATAAATCTAATTTTCAGGGTATTTATCAGACCGCTGGGCATTCAGACACCCTCTTTGCTTATTAGACTCCCTTCCCTCTCACGACCGCAAGTCCCGAAGTTTCTCATATTGTCTAGTTTATGGACCCCCAGCCGCGGTTGTTTCGGTGGTGGAGTTGCGGGCAGGGCAATGAGGCGGGGGGGCAAAACTTCCTCCTGAGACTTGAGCGTTCGGACGGTTGTCGGGGTCTTGAGTTTGGAGGTCTTGCGAGACAATGATCAACAGAAATGGAGAAAGGGGTTGGGATCATCGCTTCAGTGCTATGAAAGCTCCCGCATTTCACCCTCTCCGTGTAAACTTGCGGGACGTGAGATCCTATCTTTTCTTGCACCGAGTTCAGTAATGCTCGGCATTCAAAACTCGGCCACCACCGTTCCCTAAAAAGGAGTCACTCGCCATTTGGTGCAGCTGGCAATAACAATACTTGATTAACTCTAAATTACTACCATTGGGCAATCCTATTGTCATTCTGGTACCTACCACCCATTATATCAAATCAACACAGTCGGAGCCAATGATACGAAAAATTCAACGATTCAGAAATGGCTGATTAATATATGAGAGAAAAATAATTCTAAAATAAAAAAATAATAGTGACAGACGTTTTCAAGATGACGAAAAGGGCAGACGCCCTCGAACGTCGACATGGTCGAAAAATTGAACGTGTCAGAAATGGCTGATTTTGCTTTGTTATTTTCAATAATGAACCTTTGTAATCAACCAAGAAAAAAATTGTAAACCCCCCTCAAAATTCGGTGTTTCACGTTTCAAGATGCGTAGAATTCAAGAACTAGTGAGAAACAATCAGAACGTTCGCCGCACAGTGGCAAACCTCCCCGCGTACAGTTGGGGGGGGGGGGGGGGGGGGGGACGAAACCAGTGTGGCCAAATCGGGTGTTTTCCCTCCAGATTTAGGGTTTTTTTGGAGAATGGGGAAATTTCGGGGGGGAAAACGTGAGGGGTTTTTTCAAGGGAATTTCTCGTAAAGTCGGGGGGGATCTGGGGGTAAATGAAGATGGAAAAGAAGTTTCTTTCTTGGTGCAGTTTTGTGAGCAAAATCAGCAAAGAATACCCTTTAATAATAACATTTTTGAACAAATAAACCATTTCCGCCCTAAAATCTGTACATCCGAAAAACAAAAGAAACCAAAAAAACTGAGATATCCAACGTGTTTGGTTCAATGTCAATAACTGCCTTGAGGGGTGGAAGAATATGTCCCTCGAGAAATTGAGAGCATGGCATAATTTTGGAGAAAAGTTTATGGCATCGTCGATAATGCTGGGAACCCGCGGTTCAGGAATATAGCACGTTTTACCCTATCACTTTTGTCCCTACCCAGAAATAAAAATAAACACCCTACCCAGATAAATTCAGAAATCGTTTGTCTATAGAAGTCATTCAGAGTTTTCTGCAATGAGATACCTACTTGCAAAACTGACGAGAATTTCTCATCATCTGTTTGTCTGATTTCGTTCAAACTCGCTAGGTAATTGGTTCTAGAAAAATGCCCTATAAATTATAACGCGATTGGTAGAGAAATAACCATTGCGCAGGCGCGAAACTAATATCGATTGACACGGGCAAAACTTCGAGTTTAATGGAACGACATCTCTCATTTCGACTCCTACTTTGTTCTTCAACGAATTCTATAAGTCCAAGATACAATATGGGAGGAAGCTATACTGCCACCCCATTCGGCAGACCTTTTTCAATACCAACAAACTAAGGATCCACAACAGTTTTCTTGGATAGTATACCTTTTACAAGCGAGGTAATCAGCCGTTTTAGAATGTTTAGAAAACTTCCAATTTTCGGCTGTTCTTCAAAAAATCCTGTTTGTACTCGAAATTGCCCAATTTTGAAATTTCTATTTAAAAGACTTTTATTATAATGTATTGAAGCGAAATGCCCTTTCTGGCTACATGTTCAGCCGGAACCCAAACTGCAAATTGCAACTATGTCAGTATGCGCGAACATGCGCATATTTTCCAATGATTACCTACACGCTTGACAATCATACCTTCCTTGCCAAACAAGAAATTTTACCCTGAAAGACCGAGTCCAATACTAAAAGTCTGAATTTAATAAGCATAATTTCACTAATATGAAGGTACCTACTAGCTTTTACCTAATACTCGCTTTACTGAGGCTCAAAGAATTTAAATGATATAACTTACCTCATAGTGCGTATAACAATATCCTGATAAGAGAAAGAGCTGATAGTTCTTCCACCGGTAGTGAACAGTAAATGAAATAGATCGTGAAATAGATCTTTCGCAAGCTGGGAAACGTCATGTTTGAACAAGTTCTACCACTTGATACACCTATGAAGGTTGTGAGCTACCCGCAGTTCGGATTCAACAACTCTGGGTGGTATCCAAGTTTACACCTTGCCGATTTAACTTTTTTTTTTTTTTTTGTCTTCCTAGATTCCTTAAATTTTACACTGTGCGTCAGGAAGAAGTAGGGAAGGCCTGGATGTGGAAAATAGCGGACTGTGTGACAGCTCATGCACGTCCGTCATATCTCCCGTCTTTTCCCTCTTTTTGTACAACATTACGTTGACGTTGACAAAGGCTCCCAAGAATTGAAAATTAATGAGATCAAATAAATTACCTACCTATTTTCTAAGCTGTCATCTTAAATTTGAGTACTATAAGTTGTATCAGGAAAAATTAGCCTAAGAGGATCCTCGGCTGATCAAAGCCCAATCATACATTGTAATGGTATTTCAGATTATCTCAAAGGAGGTTCATGTTAAATTTTAGCACTGGAAGAAGAAATTAGACTCATGGGTGCGTGGCGCAATTTGCGGTAGGGCACAACGATGACTTTTTCATCACTATGACAAAGAATATGAATGATATGAATGTTTTCGATTATTATTGTTTTTTTTTTACTTAGTGTTTTTCCATGAAACGTGACATTTACGAAGATTTTCAACCTAGCAACAGGACCAGCCTACAGTTGGGTAATATTATTCATTGTAATCGCAACACTATGTCATGTGAATTTGTAATAGTTTTAAATGAATAAATTCAATGTCTCTCACTCTCTCAATATTTTAGCAAGTCTCGACTTTAACAAAGGTATGGGCCTCGACCCCCCGCCCCCCCCCCCCCCCCCCCCACTATACTCTTGAAACATTGCAAACAGTTTGGTTGAGCCGCTTACTTCTCCCTTCAATAGATATTGGATTCACGGTTTTTCCCAGATGGATGGGAAGTAGCCCACGCTGCACCAATTCATAAAGCTGCGGACAAGGACCACACATACCACGATTTCCAATCTGCTCATTGTCTGCGATCCCGAAGCCAAACCACCACCAGCTCGACATCGCCTCAGGGTCAGATGACGACGATGAAGAGGATTTAGACCTCCCAATAAGTGGGATGAGCGTGGACTCAATGTAGTGATATTTCATTATCAATATTTTAGTACCTACTTACTAAATCAGTTATTGCCGATTCATAATATCGTTAATACAAAATCAGTTTGAAATCGAATGATTCGTGTTTTTTATTGATCTTTTCTTTTGCCATAGTAAAATCCAAAACATTTAGTAGGTAAGTAGTGTTTAGAACTTTCAAAATTCTGCGACGCCCTTAGGGGCGATTTCGGGCAAATAAAATCTATTGTAAAATGTTCATTAAGGTCCCTAGAACGAAGATCAATAACAATAATAATTTCTTGGTTCTGTTATGTTCTGTGGAATTAGTGTAGTATGAAATTGGAAAAATTAATAACGGTAAAACTTTAAAAAATCATAAGACATCATTCACGTTGTATTTCCAATTTCTTGAGATCAATCTACGCTAAATCTAATTCTCATTTACTTTGATTACCGCAGAAAATGAGTTACTTGAATAATTATCACCTTTGATCTGTACAATTCCAAAACCTGAATTTTCCGGCCTTGTAAAACTTTAGAAAACGATATCTTCCGTATTCACCATCAAATTTTCGATTTTTTGTGACCTTTCGAAGCAGAGTTTTGTTCTCTACAACCCAGCTGACGAGGTCCTGCGAGATGACTGACCTGAGGGTTTTGTGTAACTTAGCATGTCTGGATTAGGTAATGATTAGTAAAAATAATTGGATATTATTATTTATAGGGAAGCGAAAGTGCCTACCTACCAATCCAGTGATATTGAGGGGGGCCAATAAATGGTCCTGAAGTGATGCCAATAGTTTGTCCCAAATCGGCCAATATTAGGTTCAGAGATGCCAATGGAGCAATGGATGCCCCACACACGCGACGGCCCTAAATCAAACGTATCATACATTTTAATGTCATGTTTTACATTACCAATGTGGGATCAGTCATAGGGAGGGGGTTTATAATTTTTCCATTCAAAATTCAACTTCTACCTATTTAAGGGGAGTCTGCCGGTCGAAAACCTGAATTCGGCACTTCCTCACTTTCATCCCACACAAAATCTGTAATTCTGAATCGAAAATGTTCAAATTTTCACCATGTTTTTAAAACCTTTTCGGGGTCACTCCATTCAAATTTGGTTTAGTTTTGGCCATTAGAAAAAAAGTTAAAATTATAATATCACAATTTTAGGTAGGTATTGAAAATATATAGATCTTTGGGAGAACATTTAGTTGTTACTATTGGAGCTATCACTTTCAAATTTTTATCCGATATTCTTGATAATACAAGTGGAAAAGCCCGTGTCACCACGGGATGCAAGTACAAACTTTAATTATGCAAATAAAAAAGCAAAATCTTTCTGTTTCAACTTAATTTCTATTTATTCAAGTTGTATTAAAAAAAGTTACATTCATTCAGTTACAAAATTTATTCTAATGCTTCAGGAAATATAACATTGCGGGTGTATACTAAACCATTCTGATGCTGTCCTTGATTTTCAGTATTCTTAATTTGAACTTTAATTGCACTAAAGCGACGAACTCTTGAAAATGCGACGTATAATTCCATGTAATAATAATAATATAAGAAAATAATAAATAAATATAATATAAGTCCATGTTTTTGGTTCGTCACTTTGCGCTCCCTCTACCGGAAAATTCTACAACTTTCCCTCGTTTTTGCACTTTTTCTTGTTTTTTAATATGAAGGAATCTGATTTATAACTTGGTAGAATTATCTGCACCAGTTTTCTTCATGCCGGTCAGTTTAAAAAAAAAATTTGAAGAGAATCGGTGCAGGCGTTCAAGCGTTATCACTTTGTATGTATCCTATTATTATAATAGATGATAAAGAATCCCTGAATTTTTAAAATATTAATTTTCCGATTTTTGGCGACTTTTTGAATTATGTGTTTATGTGTAGAAATCGTCCTTTTTTTTTAGACGCGACTCACGACTGCGACTCGCAATTGGCGGCGTCCCACTCCTTCAATGCATTCTTATGGAACAACATTCCTATGGCCCATATTCTCGTGACGTCACGCCTGGAGTAGGTTCGCGTTTCAGCCAATGTCGGCCATGATACCGCCCTACGTCAATGAATCGCTACTCAACCAACCTATTTCTCACAAGAAGTTTGCCGTCTCACGTCAACATAATTCGTGGTTATAAGGCCATTTTTCAACAGTTTTGTTTTGAAAAAGTATAGTATTGTAGCAATACAAAGTTTTAATTTGACTAAATGTTATAATAACGATGCCTGCCAGCGCAATAATTGATTGTAGATTGCTGTCAACAATACCAATCTAACGTGAACTTGTTTTTATTTGGACTAGGAGCCTACAAACTATAGTAGTTAATCAGTGTCAGATTACTTGCTATATTGAATGAATAAAAGGAGAGATTTGTCAAAATAAAAAAGGCAGGAAAGGCCAGGCCAGGCCAGGCTTGGGTTGCTACATCAAGAAACGAAACTACTTAGGTAGGTACGTACGTCCTACCAGATTTGCTGTTGGTTTAAAGTGCCTAAACAAAGTAGGTGGGTCGTTGCTTTGCCGACGAATACAACCGCTGATTAGCAAGTTTGTCAAATATCGAATCAGGGAATATGCAACATGAATTAAAAACCAGCTGCAAGGAAAAAACCTTGAAATGCATTCCTCTGAAGGTAAGATTTCATAAAGACGGCAATGGCAGTGCAGTTATTGCGCGAGTTTTGCAGTTACGCAAATTGTATGGACAAAAAAAGGTAATTAGGTAGGTACCTACTTTCGTTTTGATCAATGAAGTACCTACATGAACAAGTAATAATATACGGAAAGTACGTAGGTATACCTTACCTCTAGTTGGGTACTTACCTTTCCACATGTGTTTTTAGTTTCAATTGATTCAAAGAAGAGTTCTAAAACTAGATAGGTAATCCACAACATCTTTGCGGCTGATGTCTGGATCATCTAGAACACTTGTATGTCAACTCCCCAACACACATTTCATATGGATCTCTACCCCACAGATTAAATCTTGCGTTCGTAGCGTTTGAGGTCAACACCTGATAATAACTTGATGTAATTTGCATACAATTTATCACCTTGCGTATTACAAATAATGAAAATATTGACTCGGAACTAGGTGAGACTATGTTACGCTGTTGTCCAGGTTCGTTCACAAATGGCGCATTTTCGCATATGTTTACTCGTCACCATGACAACAAGGTGAAATAACTTGATTTCGCCTTGCCTCGATGTAAGGATGCGCTAGTATCCAAGTCTCGAGAATATCACCCATATACCTAGGCGCGTTTCCCGGCCGCATGGCTCAATGCGGTTGACGGCCGATGAGCGCGTCTGCGACTCGACTGGTAGGGTGAGCAGTCCAGCCGCACGCCGTCTGCGACTGAGGTATGCAAACCCGCTCGTCTCGCAAACCAAAAAATTCTTCACTAATTAATCACGCTTTCCCCGTCATGGATTTAAACGAAAATGAGCCTCATAACCCCCGCTGGCCCATTGGCAGACATAACTGAACCAGCTCCAAGCAAAAAAGCGCCGATGCTAAGTTTGCCATTTGACGAGAAATATAGGTAGTTTCAAGTCTTCCAACAATCCCAACTGTTGATATGCGGAGAGACTTACCATAGAGAATATGGTTACCCAGCTAATGCCTGATGTTTAATCCTGGAGGATCGTATGCGCCCAAAACATTTGAATGTGCCTTTTCCGATAAAACATGATGCAACATTTGACGAATGTTTTGGCATAAATTTTGGAAAAGATGAGGCCAAGAAAAGATAAAGGAATGCTTCATCAATAGGTAACGGCACATTAAAATGTTTTGTGCGCATACGATCCTCCAGGTTTAACATAATGCGTTAGCCGGGTAACCAGCTTTTCCACGGCAAGTTTTGTATACCAACGTCGAAATTCCTTTAAAAACGTATGCATTTTCTCGTATTTTGAAAAAAAAAAAAATTTAAACAGAAATATAACAAAACTATTTTTGTACTGTAGCTTATTGTTTTTCTAACAAAAATTTTGTTAATTATGTATATTGTTATGGAATTCAGATGCCTTCTAGGACTTCAGTAGGTATATTGTTATGAGAATCTTGAGTTTAGATTGAAAATTTGTGTCGCTACTGAAGAAATGCTGGTTGTTGATTTTAAATTATTGAAGAACTACCTTCTTCACAGACATCTTGAGCCAAACTGACGCAGAGGCCAGCCGTACCTAGGAATGTGACAAGTTTGCGGCGTGCGACTGCATCTGTCGACCAAAAATCGTGAGCCGCAGTCGCAGTCGTGAGTCGCGTCTAGGAATTTACACCTTAAATGAAATCCTGGAATTTCCATGGCACGGACTCTTCTTTACACTATTGAGAACACCCTGTAAAAATTTGAATGCGATCGGATGAACGGTGTACGAGAAAAGGCATCCCAAGCAACGGAAATATTCTAGTACACAATAGCAAATTCTAGCGCGCAATATTCTTCGGAGGTGCAAACTGTGAGAGGCAATTTGACATGCTTCCTGTTGTCCAATTTTCAAGTTTTTTTTTTTTCATGTTCGAAATATTATGTAGAAAAATAAAAAAATAAAAACTAAGTAAAAACTTTTTTCTTTTTTTTTTTTTCTTTTTTTGCGGAAGACCCCTTAAATGTTAGCTCCCTCATGGGGAGTGGCACGTGGCTTTCTCGTATACCTACATAAGTGTTTGCACAGGTCACCGAAATATAATTTGATTTATCCAGGAGGATGTAGTAGGTATGTTAATTCAAAATAGGGAAGTAGGTACTAGGTAACCTACGTACCTTAACATAAATCCTGCTAAAGCAAAATCTGCGTTAAATAGTGAGATTTTTTTCTTTTGATCATTCTTTTTCCAAGAGCATTAAAGAAAAAATACACTGCCAAGGAAATGGCACATGAGCTTCCTCGTGACCTCCACAGTACGTCACCATTAAATTCCAGCAAGCTAGAAACGACCGGTTCTGGCATCAGGGAATATAAGGTGGGAAATTGGAAGCTGAATGGTACATATAATAAATGAAATTAATAAGGAAAATTTTGATTTTAATATGGGACCATCCAGGATGTAGTCCGCATGTTCCCTGAAAATTTCGTGTAAATCGGATCAAAACTGAAGAGTTTTTAATTGATTTACAGGATTTCATTAATATTTTGATCTAAATTCATGATTAAAACATCCTTGAGGATATTTTTTGGCAACTTTGAGCATGATGGACCACCCGATTTGTTATGACCGAAACAAGAAAATTTTGTTTGCGCCTGCGCAGAGGCTACCGTTGATTCGATCATGACGGAACTGATAGGGGACCATGTAGAGCTATACCCGCACGATCCCTAAAAATTTGAAGGAAATCGCATCAAAATTGTGGAAATTACGGCTGTTGCAAGGACCGTAATAGGAATATTTCGTTCACGCATGCGCAGAGCGTACCGCTAATGCAATTATGATGATTTTCTTATGGGACTTCAAAGGACCTTACCCACATCATCCCTGAAAATCTGACCGAAATCCGTTCAACATTGATCGAGTTATGACCGTCACAAGGAATTCACGTTAGCGCCTGCGCAGAAGCTACCGTTGATTCGATCATGATGATTGTCGATGATAGGGGACTATCTAGAGCTTAACCCGCACGATCCCTGAAAATTTGGTTAAAATCGGATCAAAATTGTGGAAGTTATGGCTGTTACAAGGAAATGTGGACGGACAGTTATATTCTTTTCTTGGTGTATGACAGACAGACAGATCCTTGCGATTATTCTTTTAAATTAGGAACCAAATTTGTTCAGGAGGCTCTGAAACTCCAGTAACAAAATGCGAGTTAACTCCAGTAACCATTTTTCTGATATACATTTTGATTTTGCAGCAAAAAATTTTTTTTCATTTCGAAAGTGAAAACAAAGCTTCCGCTGCCTTGCAGTCTCGGAAGCAATAATTAGGTAGGTATTGGGGCTCCGAACTAGCCCCAACTATTACATTGGTGGCAGCGTCTGGGATTTTAGGACAATTTCGATTGTCACGAACCCTCAGTTCGGAGCCCAACGTGGACTAGGTGTTAGCAAATCACCAGGAGGTTGGCCAGAGCCGTATCGAATTTTGTTCTTATATTTTTATTTTTTTTTATTATTGTTGTTTATTGACCACACGATTGCGACTAAATAACACGATCCTAGGACACTATTTCTGTAAAAACAAGAAATAGGGCCGTGGACACGAAAACACAATCAGAGAGAGGCGTGCGATCGAGCGCTGATGAACGGGTTGGTCGTCGCGATCCGGATCTGTGCCGCCTCAGACAAGAATATTTCGTTCACGCATGCGCAGAGCGTACCGCTAGTGCAATTATGATGATTGTCTTATGGGACCTCAAGGGACCTTACCCACATCATCCCTGAAAATCTGACCGAAATCCGTGCAACATTGACCGAGTTATGACCGTCACAAGGAATTCACGTTAGCGCCTGCGCAGAAGGTACCGTTCATTCGATCATGATGAAGTTGATAGGGGACCATTTAGAGCTTAACCCACACGATCCCTGAAAATTTGGTTAAAATCGGATCAAAATTGTGGAAGTTATGGCTGTTACAAGGAATTGTGGACGAACAGGCAGACAGACACGGAACCATATCTGTTCAGGAGGCTCTGAAACGCAAAATGCAAGTGGAAATTTTTATAATCGGATCAAAATTGTGGAAGTTATGGCTGTTACAAGGAAATGTGGACGGACGGACAGACATTTTTTCAGGAGGCTCTGAAACGCAAAATGCAAGTAGAAAGATTTTGGAGCAAACATTTCGAAAGTGAAAACAAAGCTTCCGCTGCCTTGCAGTCTCTGAAGCAATAATTAGGTAGGTATTGGGGCTCCGAACTAGCGAGGTCCGCTAGCAGCGCTAAGGGGACAACAAGGACCTAAGGAACATGGAGGTTGACATGACTTTCCCCTTGTTGATACCTTGCGTCACCCCTTTTCGCTCTGCTATTCGTTCCCCGCACCATCCCTTTCATAAGCACTGATCAAAAACGAGAATTGTATTAATAAATAAAGTATAATTAAGAAAGTAGCAAACACACAACATAAAAAAAACCGGCATAAAAACAATCAAAAACAATTTGTGTCCGTCACGACCGCCCGTGTAGGAGAGTAAAAGGTCCTGCTGCGTGCGTGCTGCGCTCTACCTGGAGCTTCTCATGATCGGAGCCATGAACCTAGGAGGGGAAATTTATTATTATTGTTATCTATTATATTTATATACCCTCCTATGTTCATGATCGGAGCCCCTCATTTGACATTTCATTTTATTGTCTTTGCTTTGGCACATTTATGAAACTTCGTGGTTCGCGTGATAGTCCCAACCTATGTATCATACATAAGAACGTGTTTGGTAGTAATTAAGAGTTGAAGATTTATTTTATTAACTATGAAAGGTTTGTACGAACAAAAGGAGGTATCCTTAAATTTACAAGCAAGCTGGTTCGTGCGTACAAAAGTTCGCAACTGGCAACACTGTTTCGTAGCATCTGCCACGTCTATCAAACAGCTGATTATAATAGGAAGCGGAGGAGGTCCCGTGTATCTTAATCTTTTTGATGTATGATTTTGTATTGATATGGAGAAACATAGGTATTTTAGTGCCATTTGACTGTTTTTAACTCTCTAAAATTAGAGATTATCTTTGAAATTGGCTGTTACACCGTTTACATATCCGAAACAATGGCCAGCCCGAGGACACGGCGCGTCCTGACCGATCTTATGACCCGGAATGACAATATGGTGAGTGAACTGATTTATATTTTTATTACTTTAATTCTATGTGACCGTGGAAATTATTCATATTACGGGAACTACATCATGTGAGGGCAGCATTAGAGGCTTGATGAAATAAGACAATCATCTCTAATATTCCTACACTGGCTGCTGTACATTATATTAAATAATATAACGTAGTTTTATGTTATACTATAGCTAGGTAGGTACCTATGCATCATGTAGGTACGTTATTTTTCCAAGACAATCTACACTCAGAATTTGTCGCAGAAACTTAGGTAGTCACTGATGTTTACCTCTTGTTGCCCTTATTCAAATCCCAGAGGATGTCAAACCTTTTTTTTTTTTTTTTTTTTTTTTTTTCAAGAAGTTTGCAAATAATTGTCCCATTGGAGTGATGTGTTTTGCCGGAGTGCCAACTTGTTCAAATCTTGAAACATAGATAGGTACCAACCTCTTGTAGAACAGCATTGAAGATGTCAAGGACATCTGCTGTATAGCGCAAATGCATTTTGTTTCTCGTGTTGAATTCATCGATTTCCAGAAGCATATTTCTGAGATTTTATTCTTCTCTTTCTTTATCTATCAATGTTTGGGAGAAAGGCTTTGGAAGACATCTATTGCCTGTAGGTATGCACCTACATAACAATATTACCTCGGGTGAAGAATGCTGATGATACGTGCGTTGTTGTGGCCTCTAGTACTTGGCAGGACTCAGAAATCCTAGCAGAACGGACAATGAAAAAAATTAATGTCCCACCTTGAAAATAACTTACTTTCCTTAAATATAGAAAAAACACATGTTCCTCTGTTTTTCTCCTAATAAAAGATCTCTACCACCTTCAAATCTTATACTTTATTTTCATGCTGAATCTTGTACCCAACCGACTAGCTGCAGTTGTCTATATTCGTCCCGAAAATCGCAAACTAAGTACCTAGGTGTTATCGTCGATGAACACCTTAAATGGCGTGATCACATTAATAATTTATCCAAAAAAATAAGAGCAGCATCTTTCATTTTCTACAGAACTCGGCGTATCCTCAGCAAAAAAACGCCCAGAACCATTTACATGGCTTTAATGCATTCACATTCATTATAATTCATTCACATCGGTGTAATTAATCCTTTTGGTCTTGCGCTCCAAAATCGCAGGGAGTGGGAGGACCGGCATGCGCCAAGCCAGTGGTTTCTGGTTCCTCTTGGGAAACGATCATACCTACTGTCGTTTATCTATACTTCCCTCACTGTTTCAACTCTTTTCTCCTATATAATTAAGTATATAACTCCCACATTACTTCAGGTATAAATATACATTCATATTTATTTGGGTGCATCCACGATAAATGGTTAAGACCAGGGGTTCCTGCTCTACTAATTTTTATAAATGGTCCAGTCATGCTGCGTGATTGTATACAATATGCTAAATTGAATTGAAATTTGAGTACAATGAAATTGTTGAAAACTGATTTCATGGCTAAAAATTATACCTATTAAAATTCGGTCATGGAAAAAAAGATTTTGGATTTTTAGATTTTTTGCAGTTTTTATAGATTTTTCAGCTAATTTTAATGAGAATTAGGTGCATTTTCAGCATAATTTTGTGCACAATTTTTTTAAACGTCCTAGTGAATCGTTGATAATTTCGCCTAGACTAAAATTCTGCTAAAAATAAATTCAACGATTTTTGGCCATTTTTAGTCATTTTTTAAGCACATTTTTTGAAATTTGGCCAATTTAATGGGCTCAAAAAGAGCTGGCCAACGAACTCATCCTTTCGTTTGAAAAACTTGATTTTTTGGCGTAAGAACGGAATTTGTATCTCAATCCTAAATAGAGTTATCGTCTGGAATGAGAAATATACATATATTTAAACTCAAGGAATCGTTTCAGAGTGCTTCAAAACGGATTTCAAAAAAGAACATTTTCAAAAGTTTTGATTTGAAAATTTTCTGATTCATTGCAATAGCTTCATTTTTTACGAAAATTCGCTAAATGAATTACTGCCAAAAGGAATGAGAGTTGAACTACTTATTTCCTAACTCCCTAAACTTTTGGGCAGATTCGGTCACTAGACGAACGGATGGATATATCCATTGGAGCAGTATTCAACAGTCTCCTATTGCAGCAATGTGATCATGTATACTGGATAAAATGAGTATGGACTTGGGGTGTAGCGTTAGATGTCAAGTTGTAACGTAATTTATTACAAACTCTCATATCATTGGGTTGATCTACCGAGTTTGTATAGATGAAATAATTATACATTTCTTAAATTCTTACAAGTACGAGCAGGTATTGATGGAGCAGGTACGTAGTTTCAGATATCGATAGGTAACATGGATAGAGTATGGATGCAAAATGTTAGTGCTGCATAGGATAAAAAGCTCTCTCACTGTTTGGCGTTTACAGATTGTGGGTGAGGCTTATCTTTCGTGCCGCTTGGCGTTTTTAGCAGCAAAGGTTACATAATTCCTTCAGAAGTGGAAGTGAAGGATAATTTGAAACATGTAGAATTGTCACAATGGTGGCTTGATGGAGACAAACTTGGAGATTCTTACGTACCCACTCCGTCGCTGGAAATACTATTGTGTACCAATGACGCGCCGCATAATCTTGGGTTGGAGCAGCTGAAAAAAACTAATTTCGTTAGTTGGCCCAGATTCTGTCACTGTACTGATAGAGGCCCACTAAAATTTAGTATTGGTAATTCCTAGGACTTCCCACTTGTTGCAGAGTTAGTAAAAGTAGAGTTCTGAAATCTAAATGACATAAAGGAAAATTGTTGCAGATATGGAGAAAAATGGAATTTCGTATCATTTCAATCAAATGCATTCAATAGTTCAATGATACGTGGAATTCTAAGTAGCTGTTCATGCCTACGTGTTTATTCTTGTTTGTTAGTGTGCATGTGTCTGAATGAAATCTGAATTGTATGCATTTTTCTTAATTTTTCTGAAATTTCTAAAAGTTCTTAATAATAAACAATTTTTAGTAAGGAACGAATTGTCTATTTGGTGGTTTCACTCGTTTAATGATTAATAGAATATATGCTCTAGGTTCTACTTGGAAGTATGTATAATATGAAGTTTGTATAGGACCTATTTGTTCTCGTTTTACTTTCATACTCATTGCAGTTCTGCAATAAGATTTGACATGATTGGAGGTTACTTGATGTTCATTATTTTCGTTTTGTTTGATTATGATACAGAAATGCTTTGAATGTGGCACGCACAACCCTCAGTGGGCATCTGTCACCTATGGGATTTGGATCTGTCTGGAGTGCTCAGGGAAGCACCGCGGTCTAGGGGTCCACCTATCTTTCGTACGGTCAATTACTATGGACAAATGGAAAGACTTGGAGCTTGAAAAAATGAAGGTTTGTTTAATACCAATCGCAGATATGCGTGGCAGATCTTAATCTAATAGGATGTACACAAATCTTGTGTTATGTAATGATTGTGAGCATTCACTGATGCCCTGATCAACCTTCTAAATAATTTATTAGATATGAAATGTGAAATGTTTTCAAAAAATGTGTTTGCCTCATAGATTGTGTAATTTCAATTATCAGGGTCAAGCTTTAGTCCATTTTAGTTTCCTTCTATTCCCTTTATTGGACGAAAGATAAATAGATTGATTTTGAAACATACAGAACCAACTAATCTGCCTTCCCGAAACTCCTACTAGAGTGAGTTGAGAATCAGAAGTTGATGATCTTCCTTCCCCAAACATTCAATAGAGTGGGTTGGTTGGTGTTGTTACATTACTCATTCTTATGCCAGGAATCTGACGTGTAACAGGTTTGTTGTGTGTCTCTTATAAGAATAGGGTGGTAGAGGGGGTCACACAGAACCAACTAATCTACCTTCTCCAAACTCCTACTAGAGTGAGTTGAGACACTCAGAAACAGCTGATCTACCTTTCCTAAACATCCACTAGTGTGGTTACTCAATTTTATGCCAGAATGATGGACAGCAGGCACCCACTCTTCGATTTCATTTCTGGTTTTTACATGTAATCAATATCTCCAAATAAATGCAAAACCAACCGCTGTTTCCTTTGACAACTAGATATTAAATAGTTCTTTTTATTTCCTACTTCTATTAAATTCGAAGCAACGTTATTCTCGATGTTCGTCGTATTTTAGGTTGGTGGTAACCGGAACGCTAGAGTGTTCCTTGATTCTCAAGATGACTGGGATGAAACCCTATCCATCCAGCAGCGCTACAACTCTCGGGCAGCTGCGCTCTACCGTGATAAAGTTAGTTTTTTCTTCTCGATACCTTATCATTTTTTTGCAACCTCCCATGACAATAATTCAGAATATTGGTCTTAAATGGTTTCATTTGTTAATCAGATTTCAGCATTGGCACAAGGCAAGGAGTGGAACGAAGCAACGGCGAAAGTTCAAAACTATTCATCATCTAAATCTAAAAGGTTTATGATAATCACTTTATGATAATTTATCTACGTTCATTTACTTGGATGGATCAAATTAGATTAAATTGGTCATCCAACTTTAATAAAATAATCTACTCA
Organism: Adelphocoris suturalis; assembly: GCA_030762985.1. Classification (NCBI taxonomy): domain Eukaryota; kingdom Metazoa; phylum Arthropoda; class Insecta; order Hemiptera; family Miridae; genus Adelphocoris; species Adelphocoris suturalis. Next base: position 79,306,038 of record CM061044.1, read on the forward strand.
TACGGTCCATCAGTTGTTACAGTCCTAGTGCTAGTAGGTAAATGGCTGACAGTACTTCTTACTCTTCTAACTTGATTTACTTTTCAGCAATAGTGAAGAGTACCGCTCTGAAAATTCGCATCAATCCTATCACAACATGTCTGCTGGAGACTATAGCTCTTCGAACAGCTACCAGAATTTTAATTCACAGGATTTTAAGGATGAAAAGGACGCGTTTTTCAATCGAAAACAAATGGAAAATGCTACTAGACCCAGGTAAAAATAGACTCATGATTTTTGGCTTCGTTTCATGAAAACATGAGTGCGAGCCTAATTCAACATTACCTATTATTGGACGTGAATAAATGTTTTATTAAAATCCAAAGTACAACACGCCTGTAACGCGGATATGTCTTATGGCACTATAAATGTTCCACCATGGTATGGTTTGTTGGTATATGGACATTGATGAACCCAGATTTCCTTTGCAGCTTTGTCTCCTCAATTCGGTACTAAGCTGATTTGATTCCTTCATTTAATATGATTACCTTGTAAGGGGCTGTAGTGAACGATGCTTGTGCAATAAGTTTACACAGTGGAATAAAATGGATATATTAAGAGCAGGCCAGATGATCCACTATTTAGTTCTGCCACATGAAATCAACGTTAACTCCTGGATATCATAACTCTCAGGAAAAACTTCACCGATTCACCTTATTTTTTTTCTTTGTCTAAATTTAAGTTAGAGAGGTATCCAGGGAATGGATGTGCCACATTTTCATTATCATGCTTTCTTTACTCAAAACCTTCATCTAAAGTCTCTTTGGTGGAGTGGTTTGAGATCAGCTTAAAAATATGCTAACGTTAGTTTTATATGGCCGAAAAGGCAAAATGTAGCTCGGTGGTTCCCTTCAATACAGTCTAATCTGCGATTTGAAATCTTGAACGAATAAATCCTTTGATTTTTGAGGCTGTGATGATGTCAGAGAATTCGGGATATATTTCCATCATGTTAGAATGAGGTGGAGTCCTCCAGAGTCGTCACCAGTTCAAGCATTTACCAACAGTTGCCTCTCACTCCTGAAGGTGTCCACAGTCTTGAGATCAGTCAGGAAAATGTTTTCGACAGCAGGATATAGACAATAGACGCTGCTGGACCTATACTCTGAAATCCCTAATTTCAAGCACATTTTAAGAGATTGTAGATAACCTAATTATCCTCCATTATAACCTAACATAAATGTGAATGTGATATGACATGACATTACTCCCTCAATTTTCTTCTTCCCGTTGTGAAATTAGAAGTTTCCGCGATTTGTTGCACAACTATACAAAACTGGGATTAAAAAAGAAACAATAATAATAAAACTTGAAAAGCGCTTATGTACGAGTTGTGTCTTCCAACAAAACTGATTATTATTTCCGATTTGAGGACTTTTCTGCTAGGTGTCAGTGTCAAGGTAGCGTAAGCGAATGCACTTAACACAGTCATGTTTGTGAGTGGAAGGTTTTCAATAACCCCCCGAGCTAATACATGTCCCGGACAATAGGGAAACATAGATTATAGATTTTCTTTCTACAAAAATAACAGTTGATAAGGACAGGCCGTTAGCGTTTGCGCGTTGACTTACTTAGATATCCTACAGCTCTTGATTAGAGCAAAAGGCTGTTCTGAGCCTGGCTTTTCAGCTGACCCTGTGATTTCCGGGCTACCTGCGTCTCAGATTTCTACAGTTTATCCATACAGCTTTAGCCTCTCAGTTGAGGTGCATTATAAGAATCCAATATCTCCTTCAGAAGAAATGGGAGTCGTGTTAAAGGAGACCTGAGGCAATTAGCCGTATGGTCTCCCCCCAGATTGAACTGTACTTATAGTTTCATTTCGCATTTTATGTTACTAAACTCATGTTTTGTAAGTTCTAAAACCTCTCTCCTGATAGTATTAGAATAAGTAGGTAGGTATTATCAAGCACGGAATTTTAATTTTGAACTTCCCTATTAAATTATTCTATTGGTTTCCGCTACTGATGTAGTTTCTACATAAGAATTTTCACTAATCGATTTTTCAGTGATCTGCCGCCAAATCAAGGAGGAAAATACTCGGGTTTTGGATACACAATGGACCCACCTCCAAGAAGTTCCTCCCAAGAATTCTTTGACAGCGCCGTCTCATCGTTGTCAAGTTTTGGATCCTCGGTAATAAGCACCTCCTTTTTTCGAATTTTCAAAAATTGACACAGCTTTTCAGCTGGCATTAATTCTTATCCAGTTCCGTTTCCGGCGTGGACTCTAAAGCATTGGTTATTCTGGACTATTAAGTAAATTAAGAAGGACTATATATGGCCATACTGATATTTGCTACTTCATCTATGGTTGAAACGTATCTTTAACAAAATGTTCCTCTCTGACAAGATGTTCATCCATATTACAAACATACTTTCCTAACAACTGTGACTTTCCCGAATGTTTAATTGTGATCCCATTTTAATTTCATAGGGTTGGTCGCTGTTTTCGAAATCTGCCTCCAAAATCGCAATGAAGACTTCCGAGAGTGCCCTCAAGATAGGCAGCATGGCTTCGCAAAAGGTGACTGAAATGAGTGTTACAATCACTGATAAGGTTCGTTTTGTTTATTTCTGTTTTATATTTATTTTAGTTAATGATAGGCATTAAGTTTCTTTTATTCGATTTTGTTGTTTTCATTACTTACATCGGTCGTTATTTTCATTTGGCGATTTCTAGTTTCTTTAGTTTATAATTTATTATCAATTTTTATTTCTTTGGTTTTTGCTTTCCATATTTTGTTGTATTTTGATCAGGTGAAGGAAGGAACGTTGTTGGATGACGTCTCCAGTCAAGTTACGGACCTGGCCAGCAAGGTAGGTAATAATAACGAATAATAGGTACGAGGGGTAGGTGTAATAGGTTTTTGTGGTCTTTAAATTCGGATTTGTATTATGACCTAACCTATAAGGGGGCTGTTCTGCTCAGCCAAACATTATCAGCCGCATTCTTCTTGATCAATTCCCTTGAGAGGTGCAAGGCGGGCAATTATACTAAACTGATTGTTTTAAGCATACAGATAATAGTGTGAAGGCCCACTGTACCTTCCGATACTGGCAAAAAGAGACTTTTGACGCATCGATGTGTGCGACTTGGATTAAATAGTGTGAGATGTGAGAAGTTCCTGTCATGCAGCATGATCGTATGAGCGAATTTTCGTAAATATTTTTTGAATTATCGTATTATATTAAATCATGTGGAATTTGAGCACTTTGCGTGCACGGTAAATGTCAAGTATACTCGTACATTTTATGGCAAAAAAGTTTTCTAAATAATAATATTCTGTTGTTCGTACGAATCGTTGGATTTAGTTAGTATTTATAGATTGTTTAGCACATTTTAATGATATTCTAGTACATTTTTTAGTATATTTTAATCCCCAAATACGTTCAACTTTTTTTTGCCAGTTGGAGTGATTATTAAGCACTTTTTTGACATTTGACCAATTTATCGTTCTCAACGAGCTTATCCTTTCTTTTGGATGCTTGGTTTTTTGGTAAAAGAATATATTATATATATATTCCTGGATTTCAACCAGAATTTAATTTAAATAATTATAATATGCTATTAAAATTAAATCCTGGTTGAAATCCAGGAATTGTTTCAAAATGCCTCAAAACGAATATCCATTTAAAAAATGGAGCCATTGCAATAGCTTTTCAAATTTCAAATCAAGGAAAATAAAAGTTAATGGCTGACGTCATCTGTGAACAAAGTGATAGAAGCTTAAAACGTAAAAACTAGTAACTAGAGAAAACAATTAACATTATAGTATTGGTGATAAAAAGTGATTATCGTGGTAGTTGCTTGTGTAAAACTTACCATTGAGAATTCATTTTTATTTATATCACTTTGAAAACATTGTTTGAAATGTTGACAGGTTAGCGATTTAGGTAGAAGAGGTTGGCAAGAGGTCGCTGGTAGTAACATCCCTTCCCCTCAAACTCCAGTGTCACCATCGGGCTCAGTTCAAGATGCCGATCGGAGGGGTCGACTGTCCAATTCATCTATCTCTCCGACTGGTTCAACAACGGAAAAGTCGTCCCTCCTTTATGAAAGCGCAACAACACCTACGTAAGTATGAATTTAAATAGTAAAATATTGATTAAGATTTTCCTTGGAACATGATCTGATATCAATAAACCCCCCTTAATATTGCTTTAGTTATGAGTAGATCGTACACATGTGTTTACGTGTACATGTTCTTCAAAAAATTCCTATTCATCGTTTGTTTATAAACTTGACGTTCAAAGCACGGTTGGGTCCCCCACCACCGAGGCCTATGTGTAATAATTGGCGTGTGTATTTACTATTGTAAAGGGGCCTCTGCATAAAAATCGACTTCTGTAAAATAACAAATGGGCCTCTGTGAAATGATCGGCCTCTGTAATAGATCAGAATGATGTGAATAGTTCGGTGGTCTGGATGCTCGCAGGATACATCTCAAAAATAAATGAAAAATCCTGAATTAACATTCTTTTCAGGTTGGAGTCCCCCCTCCATGCCCGCTCGCGTAAGGGTGCCCCCCCTCATATCGGTTTCTGGTTACGCCACTGCCTGCAGATATCGATATCAATGTGGTAATAGATAAGCAAAAATCAAAAACAATTTTGTTTATGTTTTTCATTTTAAAAAATGAACTAACTTCAGAATTCCTGAATATAATGGCATGTGTGAATATTTCTAAAACATTTTTTAAGTATTAAAAAAAAAGTCATTTGAGTTCAGCTCTAACATGAACCAGCATCATAGGATAGAGAGCCAACTTTGGCTTCAGTTTTCCTTTTTTTCTACAATACATAATATTGATACGAATGGCAAAACAGCATTGATATTCAAAAACATGTTTCACATGGTTACGTCATCATCATCTTCCAGAATCATCCCTAACACTAAGTGGGTGTTGTGTTACAAGGAGGCAACATATTTTTCAGAAAACCCGTTCTCCTGAAAAATGTTAATTTCTTCAACTTTGTGCCCATTTTTTTCAAGACCCGCTCTTTCTAGCGAAGTGATGAAAAAAATTTCTTGTTGAGAAACAAAATGCAGTAGTGTTTCTGTTATCCAAACGCCTTCCCCCAGAAGATACTTCAGTGACAGAAATAGATAGGTACTGTGCGTGTGTGGAGGGCCCTTCTTCAAGTGCCTGTGTCGATTCAGTTTTCTTTTTTTCCAAAAGTTTATTCAATCACGTACATGTGAAAATACGCATCTTGTGTGAATTTAATGTGTAGTAAGTATACATGGGATGTAATTTTTCTGTTAACCACAGTACGTAAATACATCATTTTTTCGGGTCATGTTTAAAATCCGAACAATTTTTGAAAATCTGAGCTACCTGTGGTCCCAATTAGTTTGGATTATCGAAACGGCTTGGTTTCTATGATTTTTAGAATATTGAAAAAAAAACTGTCCAAACAGGTATTTTTTGTTACGCTTGAAAAATAAATTTTGATTGAAGACCATCAACATTAGTACATGTTTAAAAAAAATGTAACGCAATAAGATGAACAGCGACTGAGCTAAATGCATGAAAATTAAAACACACCAACTAAATGTGTGGTGGTTACCCACTACCCTTACGGATATTTAGTTGGTTTTCCTTTCCTTTACTCCGTTTTGGTTCATTCTAACGAGAATGATGATTCTGATTTTTTATTCAGATCCCACAAACCTACTAGCGGCCACGACTCATCGGGATGGGACTCCTGGGGTGATGATTTCCCTGACACTGATTCTAAGGCACACTAGAGCTGGATTTTCTGAACTTCGGACAAAAACGTGGCCATTGACGGACTCTACGTAATTCCAGGAAGAATTCGATCAATTACTTCATCTAATTTTCTGTAAACGTAGTTTTACAGAGTATAGATTTTTTTCAATTTACACTCAGAACCTTTTTTATGTACCTATCTAAGTAAATTAATTTTTCATTTTTTAAATTTTATTGTTGCAATTACATAATGATATAATAAGTTTATTGTTGCGCCGTTCTATAAAATGTTTTCAGTTTTTTTAGTAACTTCATATTTTGACTTTCAAGGCCATTTCAAAATAAGGTTCCAATTCTACAGGTCCGTCCCTAGATATCATTCCATAAGATGAATTGCCTACCTTTAATTTGCTAGAAGAGTCAACAACATTCCTTGAACCACCTTAGTGTCAATTTTTATTTTCAAGAGTTTTCAGGAAAGTTCGAAAGCGTGACTTCTGGTCACCTGTCGTTATTGCTAGACTGTGTTATCACTGCAGCCTCCCGCAAGCTTATTTTGCCATTGCCACGGCACATTTTTCTAAAGCTGATAAGTAAACTTGAACAAGTTAAATTGAGGTTTACTTTGGACAATAAGCTACTGTAGCTAACTTTAGCCTAAAGAGTAAACCAACTGCTGGAATGCAAAACACGAGACGCAATTGAAAGAATCTTCAGTTGACCAATTCTCGATGTGAGCTGGAAGAAACAAGGATTTGCAGATAAAATTTATGAGATTTGACTAAAAAAAATTAACAAAGTGCTGAATTTGGATGAAGGGCAACTGATGCATTGATTATGGTATACAGATCTTTTCCGTATAGGTACTGTTTTCCTTCATTCAGGTTTTCTGGATGAACTTCTCAAACCTCACTAAGTCGATCAACTCTCATTCATGTTGTTCAAAGAATTCTGTCTTCAAAATCAACATCAAAACTATTTTTCGATCGATTTGGTATCGTCTTTTCAATAATCCTAGTATATTAATGTTTACTCTTGAATACGATTTATAAACGTTTTGGTTACTGGTCAAGGACCGTAATCCTCAACAAAATATTATGAGTATTAAAGCAAAACATTCCTTGCTGCACAGTTGATTTTGGAATCGATAGCTGAATAAATTGTACAATGAATCAAAAGTCTCCTCAGATAAGTGAAAACTTGTTCATTATCCAACACAAAGCTACTAAGAGGCAAGTATTTTGAGGGAAATGTTAATTGTGGGGGGGGGGGGGCTAGTTAACCCACTCAGTGCGGGTGTGGTAATATTACCACGCCACTCCCACCAGCACCCGAGACCTACTCAGGGGTCTGTATTAGGGGCTACAACATTCTTCTGTCCTGTACGGTGGTTAAATTCATATCTGTATTCCTGTACGAATTAATACCTGGGGTACTCAAGATAAGTGGTCCTGTCGGCAGCATCAGATGACTTGATTCACAGATGCTTGTGCATGTTTATGCAGGAAAGAGATTTAGGGCGGAATTCATAGACAAAGCTTGAGTGTGTGTGTATGTGTTCACTCGCACTCACCTAAATGGATGGTCACCCTCCACTCACCAGTTCAAATTCATAGTTGAGTGGGGTGGTTCACTCGACAGTTAGGCGCACACTCAGATTACACGATTTTGACAGTGCACTCAGGGGACACTCAATTTATGCTATTATTCTTGTTCCTTGGGGAGACAGGACACAGGCCTTATCATACAAAGACGAAAGTCATTAGTCCCCCCGCCTGGATCGGGGCAGCCACAGTTCAATTGAATCCTTGTTGCTTGTTTGTTGAAGTGCTGATAAAAACAAACTCTATAAATAAGTTTGTGTTTATGTATAGAGTTGTGATGGAAAAGAAGTGAGAAAATGAGAAAACAATGGTTCGCCAGTTAGCTTTGAAGAACAGATATGTAGTTGAAAATAAGAAGAGTTATAGGGGTTAAAAATCCTTTCCATTTATTTTAAGCTCCTTCAGGTTCGTAATTGTTCACGACTGTCTCTTTCCCGGGTCGGAATAGTTTGTGAAATATTTTGTTGTTGATTGTATAAGATTCAAATGGGATCTTTTGGTCACATCAAACATGTATCTAACTACCGTTTAGGTACAGCCTACCTCCTCTTATGTGCCATAGTTTCTGAATAAACGATGTATTCTTTACTATATTACCAGTGCCTATACCTATGTGAAAATAATAATAAAAGTTATCAGTTGACGGACTAAAGTGATCTCCTGCCATCACTCAGGATATTGCACTGTTGAGCTGAGGGTGACATTAAACTCAACGCCATTTTTTGTTTATGAATCCCATTGGGTGTGCATTTGGGTTGCACCCTCAGTGCACCCTCAGGATCGCCCTCAAATCACGTCTATAAATCGCACAGTGCATGAATTCCCGTATTGATACACTTGGAGGCCCACTCACACTCAATTCGAGGACTGGGTCAATTATACGGTAAAAGTTTTCTGTTATGGCAGTTTGAAATCAAGGGGGAAAGTTGGAGAGGACAGTGTTGCCCCCACGCCTCTATTGTTCAATTTGTGGGTATTATAAAGAAAGATTATCTTAGTTTCTACTGTATTGTTTTATTTAACAAGAACTTTAAAACTTTCTTTTAGGTGCATATATAAGCATCCGTGTCAAAAATGCAGTCCATAATGAATTTATTACCTGGATTTCCCAACAGTTGCAACGAACCTTGTAAATGAAAAATTAGGTCTCAAAGCGTGTGGGCCATTTATCATTTTCTATGCTCAAACTAGAGCATTAAATCGCGTGATATTCTTGTTAAATATTTTTATTTCAATTAATTAGATAGATGAATATGTTAGGAATATTTATGACTATCCAAGTCTGAATTATTGATGAAATTAAAGTGATTACCTCTTCTTTCATGAAAAATCTTATTTTAACATCTGTTGATTGACTAGCAGATATAAGATGTACGTTATTAAACAATGCTAAATTACTTCCGAATCTGTACTACCTATTAATAAAAATGTTACTTTCTGTTACGTGAGCTGCAATTCAGCAAGTTCTCTTTATGTGTAGGACTGAGTCTGACGTCGTTTGACGACAGTCGCTAAATAAACAGCATTATAAGCATATTTTTAACTTATTTATCGAGTCTTCCTCTATCACTAATGTTGCTGTCAGCCTTTAGTGAGTAAAAACCATCAATAGCACCTTCAAGGGGCCCACATCCATGCAGGCCAATTATCGTCAAGGTTTGGACTGTACAGTCTAGGCCTTGAGGCTATAGAACGACATGTAAAGTCCATAGAGGAAAGAGTAAATACCAAATGGACTAAGGCTGTATCCACAACCAGGTTGAAGAGGGGTGGCGATGGAGGATCCCTCTACCGTACCCCATGTCCTATGACTCTCATCCCCTGACATCTCCCCACCTGCCTTGAGGACCGTCATGCCTTCATGGTACATCCAAGCATCATACTCGATTAAACGATGAGGTGCCCCCACACCACAAAGGCAATCGGTCAGAGCAAAATGGTTTACAGTGTCAAAGGCCTTAGAGATGTCCTAAGCAGCAAGATGGAGCTGCTATTTATTGATGAGGGCCAGTGAATTGACAGTTTGGAGAACTGTTAGGTTCAATGCTGTGCCATCCACTGCTCCAAATGTACTCTTGACAACACCTATGACACCAGCCACTTGGAAGCGAGATGCCAGAATCTGTTGAAAATGGTGGAAAACTGCTGATGATATAGAAATCAGATGGTCCCCTCCATGGACCGGTCAACACTTTCAGGGGTCTTCTCGATAGAAGTAACAGATTGGGGATGTGCAGCTTGACATTCTTTGCTTTTTTATTCCAGCCTCAGGCAGAAATACCATCAGGTCCAGCAGAAGTGGAGTTTTTGACAAGGTACATATGTGCCTCATCATGAAGCACTGCAACACATAATGCTGTGTAAGGAATTCCTGGTCGAAGCTGTGGGTACCACCAGCTCACGGGGGTTGTGGCTGGGAACACTCAAGAGTGGCTCCCAAAATTCACAAACTCCTGGAGAGCAGCAAAACTTGTCCATCCCCAGCTCCCTCCTCAGCTACATGAGCCGGATGCTTCCTACACAAATCTGGGCCCACAAGTATTCCCGCCTCCTTGCTTGCTTAGCCGCTCTGCGACCTCCACGGGGCACCCAAGCAGGAGGATTTCCTCCCTAATGCCTCGCCACGGTCGCTTCCTCAATCTGTGATTAGATCCTCTGTACATAGAATCTACCTACCTCTTTCATGTATTTTTTTCCCAATGCCATCGTACATTATCATGGTCTAATTTCAACGTCATTCATGAGAGCATGCATAAATATTGTTTTTTCCTGCAATAGATTATTTTGAATTTGACTATAGGTAAGTAATTTATTTCGAAAATAATAATGTACCACTACGTATGTACCTCATCATTAAATTTAGTACTTAATTGAGCTTATACTATGGTGCCTTGAAAAATTGGTATCTGAAGGTAGGTACCTAACTTTTGTAAATGACGGGTTCAGTCAGTTTATTTTATAAACGTATTTAAAAATTATAATGAGCCTAGCCAGCCTTAATGCAAAAGGTATCACAGCAATTAGCCATTCATTGATCTCATAAAAATAAAATATTGAATGCATATTCTACATCAACAGAAAATAAAGGTATGCTGTCTGTATTAAAACTTCGAATGGAAACATTAAAATAATGAATGCATTATTACTCTCTCCCTTGGTACTCAAACCGAATATTCCCCAATAATATGTTCATCAACAAAGAACGAATATTTACACTTAATTTGTTCTCTTTTAGCTTGGGATCCATTACCACAGGTGTTTGTATTATCAGTCTTATTGGGTGCAATTAGTTCAGAGGTATTTTTGGGTTCACTTATTTCAGTGGCTTTCGTAGCACTTCGACTGTTCTTATTCTTATTCACTGTTTTTGAGACTGATCTGACGATGCCAAAGTCTTCATCACTAGCGGAACAGCTTATGCTCTCATCGAGATCAATAGAGTCCGAGGACATCCCTTCAAGATCACTACCGTCCGAATCTATGGTTTCTTCATCATCGCTGTACAATCTTTCTACCCCTTTATTTTTGGCTTTCTTCATCTCCATGAGGCGAGCAGGGTCGCAGATTTTCAAATGATTCTTCAATGTACGTAAGAATGCAGCTCGAAAATCACAAAGGTTGCAGGCATATGGTTTTTCTCCTGTATGAGTCCTCATGTGGCAGTTAAGTTCAGATATGTACACACAGCGGAAATCGCAGTGCGGACAACACTCAGGTCTGTCGTTCTCATGGACCATGATATGGTGTTTGATGTTGGTTTGATACTGTGTCTTGTAAGAGCAGTATGGACAAGTGAATGGGAACACACCTTTGTGGCCTGCCACGTGTTTCCTCAGTGCAGACCTGTAAATAAGAATCCGAAAACTGTATTTACAACATATCAGAAGAGTGCTTTGCAGACCTATTGTGAACCTAGCAGATGAAAAACCAAGGACCACAAAAGGTAGAAATGTGTAGTGAATATTCTGGGAAATGGAGGAGGGAATCGCTGTCTAAACCAATGAGATCAATTAATTGAACATTTTTGATTTAGGAGTTTTCCTCATGTGACATTTCCCCGGAGCCAAACAGCTAGCATCTGAATTCGATCGTCCTACTGCAATGTATAGTTATTTTTTACTGTTTGCTAAGGTCTACAAAATATAGCTGTAAATCTAAATTTGATAACAAAACTAGCTCTAAATAGGCGACTCAACAAGAAAGAATTGCTTGTTAAAAGTACTTTTCATGAATCACCATTCCAAAATGAACGAGAGTTAAGCCCTGTTAATGTAGCAGAACCTCACAGAAGATACTAAGCAGGAGTGGACCTCATGCAAAGCATTATTTCTCAATAAACCTACTTATTATATTTTCTAAACTACTGATGTACAATCAATCATTCATGATGAGAGTGATGATTACTATTCTCAAAATTGATGTTACGAGTGAAAAAGAACAAGGAAAAATGTAACGGGTGACGAATGGGTTGAAAAACGTACTTTCACAATAATTTTTGTGAAACCGACCAAGAATTGACAAGTATCCTTATACATTTTCAAAATGTTGGCAAGCAGTAATACCCCGAAGGGCAAATGGGTCCCAGTCTGATTGAACGATTGCGTTGTCGAAAACAAATTATTTGCGTCGGTGCACGCATTTTATGTATTAACAGTTATAATACACATAGGTAGGTATTCATATCCCTCATTCATCCATCGATTTTGATTCTTCAAGGCTGGCTTTTTTGTTGATAGAATCTGACAGATAGCCTCAATTGATTAAAGGCAAGTTAGTTCTATCTAAAATCCCAACTGAGTTATTGCTAAAGCACTTAAGAAAACGAAGGTGCGCACTACAACAAACTAAAGAACAGGGGAGCAAAAATTTCACGATAATCATAAAATTGAACTGATAGGAAAATCCTTAGGATGTTGTTGAGGGGGGGGGGGGGGTGTTGCCAAAAATGTAATGATGAATATAAAAGTGAAGAAGAATTTAACAGCTGACTACCTAGCAAGTATCGTGGATTATGTGGTGTTTGTATGCCTAAAGAGGAAGTCCACGAAGTTTTCTGTAGACAGGGGTTACCCCAGAGTTGTTGATAAGGCATAAATAGAATGGAGAGGTACCTCTGCCGATAGCCGAGGTAAGCTTTGTGATTGGCTAGGGCCATTGGAAAATCAAGGCTCACGTGAAAACAATTGACCAGCGGTTTGAGTAATGCTAACGTAGGTGCGTGCTACCAATAATACCGTGAGCGTTGTCACCCTCCCAATTAGTTTTTTGGCCCGCCAATTACGAAATTTGTATCTGGAGAAGGTCACACTGGTTGCTAATACCAGGGGCAGCTGCCCTAACCATACGCTTCGTAGACACCCTCTGCCTCGACTATACCTCCCGGGACTGCTGCCACCAAGGTTACCTCTGTTTCTAGAAACTGTGCCTTAGTGTGAGCAATGCCTTGAAGAGAAAATCTATTCATTCAGCACCCCAATCTAATCGTTTTAGGATATGGGTGATTCTCAGTAGAAGGGCGAATTTCATGAAACTGGTACGATACCACTATGATTTTAGTGCTGGAATGAATCTATTTTTCCTCGGTCATCCTAACACGCTAGGATGATTCTGACGGGATAACCTGAACCAAAGCCTGAATTAAAACCTTCCTCATTTCTTATTTCCACAGAATACCTATCTGAGGAAAGTAATCCAACAAAAGGGAACATATCCACTTTTCGAAAAAATTTGATTTATACACATTTTTAGGTCTTTGCTTTGGTAACTAACCGCAAAAAGCTTTACTTTTAAGGAGCGCCACTTTTACGGGTGACGAAATTTTCCGACCATTCTCTCTCACAACCAAAGTTGCTACGGTAGTGCATCTGCAATTTTTCATCGTCCCAAAAACCGATGGGAAAAATTAGTAGGTACCTACCTAGTGAACTACTTCAGAGTCCAAGGAAAGAGAAAACGTCTCTCAATCCCATTGATGTCTTCTCGTAATGATTTAAAACATATGATTGTTGGTTTTATAGAGGTGGCGTTTTATAGAATATGGAGTCAGGAGAGGGGGAATTTGACACGGTGATGTTTTCAGGTAAATTGAGAGCTTTCCAACGAGTGGTGAACGATTTTCGTGGCCCTGCTGGAACCTCTCCCGCCGTCTCCGACCCCCCCAATGCAACCGCCCGCCCCGAGAGAGGTCGTTTGGAGGGCTCCCCAACCCAGCACCAGCCAACAGCCGGCTCCGACCACACCAAGAATCGAGCAGAGGTCCCCAGCTCGTCCACCCTCCAAATGGATCAGCTCGGGAGACGTTCCCGTACCTCGCTGGGACCAGATGAGCGCAGCAGGGTGGTCTTCACCCGAACTGCCCTCACCGCAACCACCCAGCCGCGGCCGCGGGCCCAAACCTCGCGAGTTTGGTACCCGTCGGCAGGGCTCAGGTCGGGGGAGGCCGACCTGCGGCGCTCGCCGCAACCGGCGAGGCCGGGGGTCCCCTCCGGCGCGGGGCGGGAGGACTGCACAACCACCTCCGCCCCAACTGGTGAGGGTAAGCTACGGAGAATTCCGGGTTTCCCTCCCAGTTCTCCCCCAAGCATGTCGTCGTTGATAACACGACGTCTTGGGGGGGCGCCTGTGGTGAATTCCACCACAATCTTTCAACAGCCCTTTTCAGGGCTACCAAAAAGAAGTACTCACGATACAAGTACATATAAAAGACGTCGAGTTACAACTCAACAAAATAACATATTTCGCCCGAGAGAATATGCGAAATATTCACTCACGAACGAAATATTCACAAATAAGCAACAAGCCAAAAACCCACTGCAGGAGAAGGGTTCGTCAGGACAACCCACAAAAGATGTCTTGAAAACAACAGCCCAAGGAAATAATCAATCGACCTCTAAGAAATGCAAGGGCAAGGCTGGCAAACCAACTCAGCTATCATATTCACAGATTCTGAGAAAACTCTATGCGAGCCAATAAGAGAACACCTGGCGAGCTAATGAAATTAAGCGAACCAACCAGGGGGCGGCAGGAGGCGGCCACCTCCCTATAAATACCCCGCACGGAGCCTTCCGTATTCATTCCACCTTCTGCTCTCGCTGACGACTCTTCTCATCTCTCGACGAAGTTTCTACACGCATTCAAGACTCAGAAAGGCATATCTTCCTCTCCTCACAGATTCTCTCGATCTTCTTGGCATCTACGAGTCTAGTCATTGCACTACTCATTGCCCAACGTAGATCTCCAGTAAGGGTCCCACCCGGCACGTTTAAGACTTCGTCTAAAACGTCGCGTCCGCAGGGAGACCTGAGCCGTATCACCCGAATCTCGCAGCCTTCGGCTCTTGATTGCCCGAGGGGTACGCCGGGAAATTGCACAGCTCATACGCTCCAATTTACCGTCCAAGGAAGCCTTTATCAAGGCTCGGAGAGGACCCCGACATCAAGCTGGGAGAGAGCTTTGTCGAGCGAGTCCCTCCTCTACATAAATCCTTCATCCGAACGGAAAGGTATTTTTCTATCGAGTAAACACACTCGGATATCTCGATGGAGCGAAGCCCATCTTACTTCCTCGGGTTCGAGGGAGAAGAACTTGGCGAGGGGACAGGCGTCGGCCCTGCTCCAGCTCCTTATCCGAAACTCGATTCTCACTCAAAACGTAGTGACAAACTACAAGGGCCAGCTCCGCGCCCAAAGCTCGAACCTCTCGACGAGATCGCAGCTTTACCTAATAAACCCTCAGAAAGTTTGTTAGCTACTCCCGTGCACACACAAGGGATCGAGGATTCTTTTCAGAATCTCTCGGAAGGTAGTTCTTACAGTTCTACCCATGAATATACTAAATATTCATCTCACGATCGCACCGTCGATCCGAGTGTTAAACACACTCCTATCCTGCATACACCGAACGGACCAAAAGGTACTTTCCAGTACTTCAATCAAACACATTCCGTCCCTCCTACAGATGTAAATCTGAGACCGGAATATTACACAACGGTTCAGCACCCGAATACGCATTTCCAAACAGCTCGAACCGAACCTGGCGCCCCTCGCGGCATACCAATGAACGAACCACGAGGTTCAACCACCCAGCAAAATGTCCTTGACAATTTCGCTCACATTTCCTTCGGAAATAATACAGGGACCAACCCGTATAACCAAGATACGGGTACTTTTCACAACGTCCCACTTGGTCTACCTACACCAAGTAGAACATATATAAATCCACTACAAATGGTGACCCCGCCTTTGAACAGGCTAAACACGGAGCAATACGTTCCCTCTTATGAAGCTAGTGGATTTCAGGGAACCACTGCGGGCGTGCGACCCCCGCCGGGCCTCTACGCCCCACATCTCACACTTCAACCCTCTCCACAAAGTGGCTTCAAAGCACTTTTGGAGGAAATAGGTGACTATCAAAAACCTATTTTTCAGAAGAAAAATATTGATCGAGCTCTCGCAGAGTTCGATCAGTACTGCATTCGCAAGCATTTGAGAACACAAAACGAGTGTTTCTCCGCCATTTACAAGTGGGTACCTGAGGAAATGAGAGAAGCTATTGACTCAGCGTATCTCACGGCACCCCACGCACCTTACGACGAGGCAAAGAAACGCCTAATACGAGAATATGGGTTGTCTTTGCAAGACAGACTCCTCGCACTAGAGGATCCATCATCTCTCGCCCAAAAACCCAGCACTAAGTACCATGAAATGTATGCTAAAGCAGTTGGGTACTTTTTGGAGGCATTGATCACACAAAAGTGGATCGAAACTCTGCCAAACGACGCACGGGGTCTCGTTGCAGCACAAGCAAGCACGAGCGCCCGGCTTGACCTGGCCGACACGCTACACGCGTATAAATCAGAAACTCCTTCCCTTAATATTAGGGGAGTCGAGTCAACCAACAAAACAAGCACTTCAAGCCCTAAGAAGTCTGTTACACAAAAAACTGAGTATAAACCTCACAAACCTAACGTCTACATCTGCCGAAACCACACTCGTTTCGGCACAGAGACACGTAAGTGTGCGGATCCGCAGCACTGTGATTGGAAACCAACCGTCTCGAAGTCAAACAAAAAGGCTGCAGCTATTAGCCAGCCAAAACATAAAATAGTTTCGAAGGAAACTACACCGGAACCGGTACCCGAAAGTACCATTCCCACTTCAGACAACGAGTGCTCGGAAAACGAGTAACTGCCAGTGTAGCAGAGCCTATACGCCGGCAGACCAAAGATTTTTAACGGCTCTTTTTCAAGTGTCATCTTCACGGCACCGAATTCCTCATTGACACGGGAGCAGAAGTGAACATTCTGCCCCAAAATATCACTAAAAAGCTGGGTTTGAAGGTTCTCAAAACCAATGTCAAGCTCACAGCTGCAAACGGCGCCCCAATCGAAACATTGGGACGAGCCAACACAACGATCAACATCGGTCTCGGTGACATGTCCACCGATTTCATGATCACAAAAGTCGACCTAGCCATCCTAGGTATTCCCTTCCTTGAGTCCTGGGACATCGGGATCAGGGTCAAACATAAATACATTTATAGACAAAAAATGAAGAGCTATGCCGATCAAACAATAGCAGCTGTCATTAAAGAGAAATTCTCTGACGAACAAATCAAAGTGGCTATTCCTCACTGGGACAACAGCTCAAGCTCAGAGAGCACCCAAATTATTGAGGACAAGAACATAAACTCAATAATCGAAATTTATAAACGGCAAATGGACAAGCTCCAGGGCAAGTGGAAGGACAACGGGGTTTACCACCGTATAACTACCGAAGGCTCACCTGTACACTTCCGAGCAAGGCCTATGGCGGGTGAAAAAAGATCCCAAGTAAAAAGCACTTTCGAAAAAATGCTCACAGACGGCATAATCGCCCCGTCTGACTCCGAATGGGCTTCACCCCTACACTGCGTGCCGAAAAAAGACGGGACGTGGAGGATCACAGGCGATTATCGTTTCTTGAACGCTAAGACGAAGAAAGACGCCTATCCTCCACCTCACATACGCTCTTTCCAAGCCAATTTGCACAATACACAAATCTACTCAACTATAGATTTAAAATCGGCATACTACCACATCCCGATGCACCCCGACGACGCTCACAAGACAGCCATAATAACCCCTTTTGGTCTGTACGAATTCAAAAAAATGAGCACTGGGTTAGCCGGCGCCGCACAAACTTGGCAACGCTACATGGACAATGTAATGCGAAAATTCGAATTCGCGTTTGTCTACCTGGATGACATTTTGGTTGCTTCCAAAACCTACAAGGAACATTTGGAACACCTCAAAAAATTTTTTGACAAATTAGGAGAACACGGGCTCCGAGTAGGGTTCGAAAAATGCATTTTTGCTCAACCCACCGTAGATTTCCTGGGTTTTACTATCTCAAAACACGGGATAACCCCTAAAAGAGACAAAATAGAAGCCATTGAACAGTTTCCACGACCAATAGACGTACGGAGCCTACGCAGATTTTTGGGAATGTGTGGTTTCTACCGAGCTTGCTCCAGTAAATTCGCACACATGGCTCAGCCCCTATACGACGCCATTCAATCAAACAAGAAGAATGACAAAACTCCGATTGAATGGACACCTGAAAAGGAAGAAGCTTTCACTAGCTTAAAACAAGCAATGATCAAAGCTACATTGCATAACATAGCTCATCCTCACCCTACAGCGGAATGGAGGATAGTGTGCGATGCGTCCGACACTCACATCGGAGCAGCACTAGAGCAAGAAATAACTAACAAGGATGGCTCAAAGACATACCAACCATTGGGTTTCTTTAGCAAAGAAATTCCGGAACAATGGAAAAATAAAGCCTCCTTCGACAAAGAGATGTTCGCCGCGAATCAAGCTTGCATACACTGGCATAACGACTTAGACGGACGCTCTTTCCACCTATGCTCAGACCATAAGCCACTGCTAGGCACAAGAAAAATGCTCATTTTTCTAAAATGAGACTAAGGTGGTTGACATACATATCACAGATGACAAGTGATATTCGACACATACCCGGAGACCAAAACGTCGTGGCAGACGCGCTCTCCAGACCATTCGACCCGGTTGAAATTCAAACCAAGTCAATTTCAACTCAGACAGACGAAGGTCCGGCGGAAGCCGAAATTTCGAAAGTAACGGCCGCAGTGGAGTGCAACCTTTTACTTCACGTACTAGAAGCACAAGAAAAATCTCCTCCCACGTCAGAGGACACACGGAAACTTACAAAAGTTGAGTTTCCACAAGGGGAGCTATGGTGTAACCTAGACTTAGGACACCCCAGGCCTTACATACCGAAAGACATGAGACACGATATCATCAGCCAAATTCACAATTTGGGTCACCCAGGTATACACTCTACAGTATACAAGGTGAAACAGAGGTATTTCTGGCACGGACTACGCACAGACGTCTCAAACTGGGTAAGAGCATGTGAAACTTGCCAACGAGCCAAAATCACTCGCTCTGTTAAACTACCTTACACAGAATTCGAAACGGCCACGAAATTCTCTCATGTCCACATAGACATAACCGGGCTATTACCATTGGCAAAAGGACGAAAACAATACCTTCTCATGATGGTCGACAGAGCGACAGGTTGGGTGGAGGCTGTCCCCCTAACTAATATTGAGACGTCCTCTATAACTGACGCATTTATTAAAATTTGGGTATCTTCCAAAGGAGTTCCCAAATACATTACCAGCGACCAAGGAGCCCAATTCGAATCAGCTCTGTTTCAATCAATAATGGAGCGTCTAGGGGTAAAACATACCCACACACTACCATACAAACCTTCGACAAACGGCATGGTGGAGCGTAGAAACAGATCACTGAAAGAAGCGATCAAAGCTCAAAACGAAAATTGGCTCGACGCACTACCTAAAGTACTACTAGCAATGCGTACAGCGGTGGACCCAGCTACGGAAACAACGGCTTTCCAAAAAGTCTACGGGATAGATGTACCCCTTCCAGGGGATATATTCGTTACATCAACGAATATTTCTGAACCAATATTTTTCCGCTCCACCCATATAAAGCATAATAACACCAAATACGCTGTGAATATGCCCAAAAACTTGGATACATGTTCACACGTCTATATAAGAGTGCCTACTCAACTCTCTTCATTGCAATGCCCATACACAGGGCCTTTCAAAGTGATAAAACGAGATAAAGTTTCTGTCACAGTGCAAATTGGCGAACAATTTAAAAAAGTTCCCAAACAGCAAATTAAACCAGCATATACTCTGGATGACAATGAAACGGCGGCACGAAGCACAATTTCGGACAAACAGGAGGAAAACCTCCGAAAATCCGACAGAGGACGCGTTCCCTCAAACAAATTCGGCGAAAATTGGGTGACGTCACTCAGCTGCCAAACCAAAACACGTAGCCACGCCCCTTTTTCTCGCATAGGAACAGTGGGGGCTATATATACGGAGCGCAGTCAGCCTACAGCTCATACCAAATCAAGCCATGACACAGCCGACTCCAACAATCGAAGCGATGTCCACGGAGGAAGAGGAGGCCTTCCTCCTCTGCGAGGAACCTCCAGCCCTGCTGGAACCTCTCCCGCCGTCTCCGACCCCCCCAATGCAACCGCCCGCTCCGAGAGAGGTCGTTTGGAGGGCTCCCCAACCCAGCACCAGCCAACAGCCGGCTCCGACCACACCAAGAATCGAGCAGAGGTCCCCAGCTCGTCCACCCTCCAAATGGATCAGCTCGGGAGACGTTCCCGTACCTCGCTGGGACCAGATGAGCGCAGCAGGGTGGTCTTCACCCGAACTGCCCTCACCGCAACCACCCAGCCGCGGCCGCGGGCCCAAACCTCGCGGGTTTGGTACCCGTCAGCAGGGCTCAGGTCGGGGGAGGCCAACCTGCGGCGATCGCCGCAACCGGCGAGGCCGGGGGTCCCCTCCGGCGCGGGGCGGGAGGACTGCACAACCACCTCCGCCCCAACTGGTGAGGGTAACCTACGGAGAATTCCGGGTTTCCCTCCCAGTTCTCCCCCGAGCACGTCGTCGTTGATAACACGACGTCTTGGGGGGGCGCCTGTGGTGAATTCCACCACAATCTTTCAACAGCCCTTTTCAGGGCTACCAAAAAGAAGTACTCACGATACAAGTACATATAAAAGACGTCGAGTTACAACTCAACAAAATAACATATTTCGCCCGAGAGAATATGCGAAATATTCACTCACGAACGAAATATTCACAAATAAGCAGGCAGGAGAAGGGTTCGTCAGGACAACCCACAAAAGTTGTCTTGAAAACAACAGCCCAAGGAAATAATCAATCGACCTCTAAGAAATGCAAGGGCAAGGCTGGCAAACCAACTCAGCTATCATATTCACAGATTCTGAGAAAACTCTATGCGAGCCAATAAGAGAACACCTGGCGAGCTAATGAAATTAAGCGAACCAACCAGGGGGCGGCAGGAGGCGGCCACCTCCCTATAAATACCCCGCACGGAGCCTTCCGTATTCATTCCACCTTCTGCTCTCGCTGACGACTCTTCTCATCTCTCGACGAAGTTTCTACACGCATTCAAGACTCAGAAAGGCATATCTTCCTCTCCTCACAGATTCTCTCGATCTTCTTGGCATCTACGAGTCTAGTCATTGCACTACTCATTGCCCAACGTAGATCTCCAGTAAGGGTCCCACCCGGCACGTTTAAGACTTCGTCTAAAACGTCGCGTCCGCAGGGAGACCTGAGCCGTATCACCCGAATCTCGCAGCCTTCGGCTCTTGATTGCCCGAGGGGTACGCCGGGAAATTGCACAGCTCATACGCTCCAATTTACCGTCCAAGGAAGCCTTTATCAAGGCTCGGAGAGGACCCTGACATCAAGCTGGGAGAGAGCTTTGTCGAGCGAGTCCCTCCTCTACATAAATCCTTCATCCGAACGGAAAGGTATTTGTCTATCGAGTAAACACACTCGGATATCTCGATGGAGCGAAGCCCATCTTACTTCCTCGGGTTCGAGGGAGAAGAACTTGGCGAGGGGACAGGCGTCGGCCCTGCTCCAGCTCCTTATCCGAAACTCGATTCTCACTCAAAACGTAGTGACAAACTACCCGGGCCAGCTCCGCGCCCAAAGCTCGAACCTCTCAACGAGATCGCAGCTTTACCTAATAAACCCTCAGAAAGTTTGTTAGCTACTCCCGTGCACACGCAAGGGATCGAGGATTCTTTTCAGAATCTCTCGGAAGGTAGTTCTTACGGTTCTACCCATGAATATACTAAATATTCATCTCACGATCGCACCGTCGATCCGAGTGTTAAACACACTCCTATCCTGCATACACCGAACGGACCAAAAGGTACTTTCCAGTACTTCAATCAAACACATTCCGTCCCTCCTACAGATGTAAATCTGAGACCGGAATATTACACAACGGTTCAGCACCCGAATACGCATTTCCAAACAGCTCGAACCGAACCTGGCGCCCCTCGCGGCATACCAATGAACGAACCACGAGGTTCAACCACCCAGCAAAATGTCCTTGACAATTTCGCTCACATTTCCTTCGGAAATAATACAGGGACCAACCCGTATAACCAAGATACGGGTACTTTTCACAACGTCCCACTTGGTCTACCTACACCAAGTAGAACATATATAAATCCACTACAGGACTGTCTTGGTTCACAATATCCATAGTTGAATCTGATAATTATCACCCAATTCTACGTTTTTATTTATTAATTTACTCTCTGTTTTAATTGAATGTATGTTAAAATCAAAGATGTGCTTACCTGTGAGCTGTTCGGAAGTCACAATATTTACATTGGAATGGCTTCTCCCCTGTATGTGTTCTCGTATGACTTTTTAGACCTCCTGATGTGATACATCTGCAAATAAGAATGATCGTTGTACACGTTAGGTATCACATCGAACACCTTAATTTAAAAACATAAAATATCCTTCCAAAAACATTACTAGAACCAACCGAAAATTACAGGACACAGTTCCAACAAATTTTTCAAACTCCTGATGAAAATGCCTAATGGTTTATTAGAAAACTGTACCAGCATGCAACTTACATGGAATGGAAGCTATTGGTGTTTTTCAAAGCAAGACAGTTCTATAAGCTTAATACATGTAAAATAACTGTTCAACTGCTTATATTTCAAAATACAGGATCAACAGTCTAACAAAAACTATCTAACTTGAGACTCACAACCACTTCAAACAAATATCCTTTGCAATAGCTTCAAATTTAATCAAAATTCTCGTTTGAGGAAGTAACAATTTTGCTCAATGACTGTGATACACTCACCTATAACTACAAAAACTGCATTGATAGGGTTTGAAGCCAGTGTGAATAGATTCATGTTCTTTCAAATCTTTGCTCCATCTTGTTCGATAGCTGCAATATCCACACGAATAACTCTTCACTCTGGAATGAACTCGTTGATGATTCTTCAGGTTAACCGACTTCGTGCATCGAAAATCACACTTTTTGCACGCGAAACGCGGCTTGGTAGAATGTCCTTCCACATGCACTTTCAATGAGTAAGATGAATTTGTCCTGTAAAAGAAAAAGACTGAATCTGTGGTCACATAGGATGTATTGGGAAAGAGGGCTTTGGATATCTCCTAAAGATTCTGTTTTGGAAAAAAAGCCTACCCAAGAAAACATTAACATTTATTTTAGAGGAAGGCTCTTTAGAAACAGCGTTCCGACGCATTGGGCTTCTGAGGCAGGATCAAAACTCTTCGACTGCGAGAGTTTTCCTTGAACCGAACCACCACTGCACAGTGGATCCCAACCAGTCTCGTAAAACCTCCAAGTGGCTCGTAATGTGCTTAAGAAGAAACAAAGTAATTAGGTACCTATTGAAATAAATTCTGCTACCGTTGGTATCCACTACAACAGCCCGCCACAAAAACAGCTATTAGATCTTCTCTACTAATTTTTTTGGTTCCCTGAGCTGCCACTAGAGTGATTTTGCGATGTCCCTCGTAATTACCTTGCCCGAAATCTGATATGGAGCAAGTAAGTTGGGTGCCATTGTAAAGAGGATAGAGCTTCACACAAACTGCTAAGAAACATCGATTTCCGAGTAGGTATGAATGATTGTAACTTCTAATACGAAGAAAAAAAATGTCACTTCTCTTAACTAGGCATTGGAGCTGAGGCATGAGTATACTGCCAGCTTGATTACTCTGGTCCTCAGTAATAAACAAACAGTAAGGGTGAGTTGAATGTGTTGATCATTTTTGGAGGCCTGGTAAAATACAGCCGCAGTAACATTCCCGTTAGCAATAAAAACGCAGAACTACTTTCGTATGCTTTAAAAAAAATAATAAACCAGAGAACAGATTGAATGGTGACTTAGGTGTCAGAACATAGGTGACAGAAGATAATAGGGAGAAGTGTGAAGGTATATAAAAGTCGAGGGTTGCGATCCTCGAAAATTTCATCTTGTGAGAGCTGAGATGGAAACCACTGGTTTAACATGAGCACCCTTCGTAATGGCAGACCTTTTTACCAGGCAGGGGGTGTTGGATGTTCTAACTAATGAAGCAAGGTTCTATTGTTAGATTTGTGACAATTACCGTCAAATCCAAGAGAATGGAGTTCTTGGAATGCTGTGTGGTTGGCGATAGATGACGATCCAAGAACCGGAAAATTATCTTCTTCGAACATAGCACATTAAGCTATTAGTACGAGTAGTATCTGCTATGGTACTGTCACACTCCCCTCTCTTTATGTAGTACAGATTTAGGTCCCATTGCACCTCTGGGGACGACCTAAGTCTGTCACAGATCAGAGTCCTTCCTGTTATTACGCCTGGCTAGAAATGCCTGTTTCATGCGGGAAACACTTGCTACAAACTGCTGAGAGAAAATTACAGAGATCGTCAGAGTGGGTTCCGCTAGGTTTTTGACTAGGTTGCCAATTTTCAACAAGGCAGACTTTTTTTTACAATTCCCTTGCTAGGTAACAAAACTTGAAGATCAAACCTTCAAAGTCCAATGATTAATTAAAAAATAATCCAAACAAAATAAACGGCGTATGTTCTACTATATCACCAGTACCTCGTCTGGTTGAGATGTGGCCTAAATCATGAAAAAATAACAAATTACCAGCAAGAATCTATGAGAATAATATAAGTTATCGGTTGACGCACTTAAGAGACCTCGTCGACACTCAGGATATTGCACCATTGAGTTGTGGGTGGCACTCGATGCCACTTTTTGTTTATGAACCCCGTTCATTTGGAATGCCCACTCAGTTCACCCTCAGGGTCGCCCTCAAACCACGTCTATGAATCACGCTGAGTGCATGAATTCCCTTATCAGTACACTAAGGGGCCCATTCAGACTCGAATTCCTCCCTTAGTGCCATAACTGGACTTATTTAGAAACGATCTAGCAATACGATAAATTAAATCAACAGTAACTCAAAGAAAAAATGAGTAGAGCTTTATAAGTTGAGTGCTACCTCTACCTACACATTATATACATACAACTAGGCTGTACTCAGGTACTAGGGGGTACGACTGGGCCTCCTTGAAAATCTGTAGATGCTAGGGGCTCGAACAAGATGAAGGATAATAGAGTTAGGAACAGAATTGGAAAATAATGACAAAGTAAATCATACCTACCGGTATTCACATTTGGTACACGCAAACCGCTTAATACCCAAATGGGCTTCAATGTGTCTTCGAAGATGTTCAATCTTTTTTGCCTTGTAATCACAATGGTAGCATTCAAAGGGTCTAACATCAACATGGATCTTGATGTGTGTCAAAAGATCTGCATATTTTGGTGCTCTGTAGCCGCATGTTTTACAAGAGAAGTTGCTGAGCTTGTTTGTGTGTCGAGACATGTGAGCTTTTAGAAGGCGTTTGCTGCCCGAATCAAATCCGCAGTGGTAACATTGGAATACGTTTCTATTTAATATGTCTGCAAAACCAACAAAAAATGAAACCTTAGGGAGTCCAACAGTCAAGTGTCAAGGTGCAAGTTGCATTGTACAGCAATAAACAATGAAACTAATCAGCTGATAATTATAACTGATTAAACAATAACTGTAGTCGCTAATAATCCAAATTCTACTATAGTAGGTAGGTACCTACCTAACGCTGAAGCATTTCAAGGAATATCACTAGAGTAGACTCTATTCTTCAGAATTTTGTCCATGAAGAACTGATTTTTCTAACCTGTATTTTCGTAGAACATATTGATCTTCGATTTGAAGTTTGATTTTGGTATATTATTTTCAATAGGTACCTTTGTAATCAACCATGGAAAAAAACACACCTTGCGCCTTTCGATATTAGCGCATCCTTACGCTGGAGGCTTCACCTCTTTTTTTACAGCTCCAAGGCGCCACAATTTTACGTTTTTTTGTTTAAAAACAAAACGATTTATGACAAAGTCATCTTCCCACTATGTAGAATATTGGTTTGAATTTTTTTTTTTTTTTTACACAAAATCCTTAATTACAATAAATTAATGTATTTGGGTAGGTGGATTAGACAAAATTCAGTTACAGAGGACACTCAACTTGTAAGTGGTCCTCCGTTCTTTATAAAATTGTTTTCAAATTGTACTAAAAGCGCTAAACGTAATTCTAACTTCGGCACCTTAGGTTGATCTGGAACGACATTATTCTAAGGTTCCTCAGTTGATCAGTTCGCCTCCATACCTTTTAATTATATTACGGTAATTTCTGGGATAGGTTGATTTATTGGCAGTAGCGTTTGGATGCGGATGGTTTACCTAAACCAATTTTAAAGAAAAACTAAAAATAGGGAGTGTGTTATTCTGATGGTAAGTACCTGTTTGTGTTTTTCTGATGGTACCTACCCCAGATCACCATCGCACCGTTTGGGGAGCGGTCGCCATTTTGTCATTCGTTTCATTCCATGCTGGAAGGTTTCTTAACACTTTTTTTTCAAGTGGCTTTAACCAGTTTCTTAACACTTTTTTTTCAAGTGGCTTTAACCAGTATTTTGCGCGGTAAAATTGGGTAAACCGGTTCCACGACTTACGGTATCTTAAATAGGTACCTACCTTCGTTAATCACGTATTAACATCAAATATTTGCTACAATAAACACGTATTTAAACCGATAGGCAATGTCCATAATTAATTTTTATTACTGAACCATTGAAATGAATACCTATGAAGATACAGTGCCCAAAAACAAATCCACGATTCAATGCTTTTCCATGAAGAAGAGAAATTTACTAATTTTTCTTCTTAGTCAATGAAGAACTTGCACTCATCTGAAATTCGGCCTGAAACCTCTTTCAATGTACTCTAGACATCTCCAATTCACAAATATATAATTAAACCCAATAAAAAATTATTTTCTTAATTAAAATTGAATTTAAAAATCAGGAGAGGGGGAAGACGCTGAGCCGTCACACTTCGCTTCCTCCAAGGGAGTAGTGCAGTTTCCAATCTGCTACCAACTAAACTTGAGAAAAATTTGTTTTTCTCGTTATTTCTGGTGATTCTTTAACATCTTCTTGCACAACAGAGATGTGTACATGGCAACACTAAACAGTATCTTAGGCAATATAACTGTATACTAGAGCCTGTATAATACAGGTCTATCGCCCTTCCTTATAATACTTGCAAACATCTCCGAAAGGAGAAACCGGGAGGAAGACCTTACTTTTGGGCATCTGACTTTATTTATTTAGTTTATATAATATAAAATTTATATCACATATACCTATAAATCATCAACAAAAATTTGCTAAAATGCACTGGAAACTACTGCAACTTGTTCGTAAAAGGAGTCTGTTGGATGGAGTTGAACGGTGTCGCAAGAAATTCCTTCAGATTTAGTTAATTGAATATGTCAGGAATGCATCCACTCGATCCGTATTGCGAGGAAAGTTGAGGGGTAACTTGCGAGCTGATTATCTCTCGAAAACAGCGTTTTTCAGTAAAAATCGTAAGCTCTGACTACTAAAACGCCCAACAATTTTTCTTTCAACGTAGATTCCATCTATAGACATCAAGAAATGAGACTATGATTTCCGAAAAAATATGAAAAATTCTTCGAAGCTCCTAGGCTACAATGAACTCGAAGCTTCAATCGCAGAAAAACTGTCTTTTTACCTAGTTTTGTTTGTGATCCATAGGAAAAACTTGGATGGGGAAGTTGTGGTGAATTTACCACTAAATAATACATTACAAAAGATGTCGGACTGCCTTACAACAAGCGACATTGAAACCCCTAACCAAAGGCAAAACGAGCTGCCCGCCCTACCGAGAAGGGGGGGAAATAGACGCTTCGCCCCCGAGTCACTCAGAGTGCGCTCGACCTAACGGAGCAGCCAATCAGACGCCGCCTCCGGCTCCCCGACTGGTATAAATACAGACACTGATCTTGACGGTGATCTTGACACTTCACTCTGCCTTCCAGCCTACTGCGATTGAAACTCCATTGGGATTGATTAAAGACAAGGTTTTCAAGCCAGTTGAAAACGAGATTTACAACACGAGGGTTCGTGTTGCCGGGTGTCCCTTGCCACCCGGGTTCGTAGATTTATTTGCTGGGACAAGCCGGACGATCTCAAGAAAGCCCGCAGTGGCTGATCGTCCGAATTCGGCGGACCTACTTCATCGAACGGGCTTCATTCGTTCGATAAGTAGTTGACCTCAGGAGGACCCTTTAATTTATTTGAAAGTGAGTCCCCGAATTTAGTTCTTTTCAGAACTAAATAAAATCTTTCAAATGGAGCGATCACCCAGTTTTCGCCTTTTGAAAGATACATATGAAGACAGTGCGGTCGAAACTCCAGTTTCACGGCCCTTCCATGCCCAGCGACAGACAGGCCGGCGCCGGCGGGCACGAACACGCCGCCCCCGCAAAGGGTACGGGCATAGTTCCTGCATTCCACGATCGTGGCGCTGCCTACGCTAACGGGCAAGGTCAAGCCTTCTCCGCTGGGCTAAAAACAAAGCGATCCAAACTCACCTTCTTGAAACACAGAAGGCTCGAGCATATTCTGCGGCGCAATCGTACACATCTCCCGTAGATGTAAGCTACACGGCCCAGCAATATCAAACCCCTACAAATAGGGTCCCTTGTGAGTTCGATTTACTAGCGGAAATTCGCCAGTCCTTGGCGACCGGGTGCACGCAAGATAACGGTCCTTTTCAGGACTCATCAGACTATCTCCATCATGAGCCAAAAAGTACTTTGCAGTATCTTCAGACCTCCGTTATTAATGGACGGGAAAACCTTCACATAAGGCCCGGGAATTTCCATTCTCAAATCGGGGAAACTCCAAAAGAACAGGGTCACATAGACCTATTCGGAGAGACATTAACCCGTGGCTCACACACACACCCTATCCTTCCGAACGCAAGAATATACAAGATAACAACGGTACTTTTTCGTACCTCTCACAAGACCCCTTTCAAGGGTCAAGCCCGTACAATCACATGTCCAATGTGGCTAGAGATATTCCACTGGGAATATCAACTCCCAGTAAAACTTACATAAATCCACTACAGAATTAGTTTAAAAAACTTCGTCTCCAGGTATTTCAGTCTATATATATTCAGAATATTTCCCCCCGAACCCGAAAATTGTTTTTAAGAAACATTCCTCAGAAAGGCCATTTCACTATGCGTCAATCTACTAAGTACATACAGAGTTATCCATTTTTGTAGTTACAACTGCATTACCTAGGTATATACCCACTGTATCAACAAGTAGTTGAGGTCGAGTTTTAGTGACGACATGGGTAAACTGGCACAGCCCGATTGATGTTAGAGGCGGTAAATTGAAAGAAGTCGCCAATTCGTAGCCCTCCTTCAACTGACAACTTCTTTCATGCCTGTCCATCTCTTGAACAGATACTATACTAATAGAAATATTAGAAAACACTAGAAAGCTACAAAATGCTGGACTAGGTACTATAAAATGAAGTGTCAATCAAAAGCGAATTCACGAAAACAACGTAAGGAATGACATGAAATAGCGCCTTGCTGTTATCAGTTGATAAGAACATGAATGATGACGTATGACTAGAAAGTGGGCAGAATCAGCTGCCGCTTTGGACGTTTTGGAGGGCTCTCTGAAAATTCAAACTTTAATAATTTTTATAAAATCATAGAGACATCTAACAATTTTTTCGACTTTCACCTACAAATCCTATCTACTTTTAATTTTTGCAATAAAAAAAAAAAGTGCAATTTCCTCATTGTCTTTTACCGACTACTCTCGGTCTCTATCTCGCAAAAATCGGACGACTGTGCCGAGATAAAATGATGCTTCATAGCGCAGGCGCAGAGAGAAGTATTGATTTGTGAACAATAAAACTGAGAGGAACCATCTACAGCCTAACCCAAACATTCCCTGAATATTTCACAAATCGGATGAAAACCGTCGGAAACACAAAAATTGTGAGATACCTACTAAACGAGACAAATTATTACAAAAAGGTTTATTATTTCTGTATCAAATAGCTGTTCTAAGCAGATCATTGGTCTTCATATATTAAACCCCACATATTGCACATCAAGCAAACTCGGCGCTTCCCGCCCCTCTACCGCGTCCACACTTTACCGCTCCAGCACCCAATTTAACATTTGTTAATGAATATCGGAAAATTTAGAAAAAATGTCGTAAAAAAAGGTAGGTTGAAAACGAAAAATGCATATTAAGCTGAGTATTTGACGTGTGACTAGAAAGTGGGCGGATTCAACTGCCGCAGACGTTTTGGCAGGCTCTCTGAAAATTCAAACTTTAATTATTTCTATAGAATCATGGACTAAAAAAAAAAAATTTTTTTTGTTTGCCATTCACCCATAAATCCCATCTATTTCTAATTTCTGCAATAAAAAAAAAAGTGTGAAAGTTCCTCATTACTAAGGTTCACTATTCAAAATAATAACATAAAATTGAATTATTTTATTGGTAACTATTATGTTTAGGTATATGGCAATATATCCATTGGTTTGGTAGGCGTCAGCTGGTCATCATCATCAAGATCAGTGAGAATGACATTATTTTTATATAGCAGGCATCCAATTGTTTATTAATCATAATATATGTTGTGCATTAAGTTGAACGACATACCTGAAGTAGACATCATAGTTTGGCTCCTCAGTTTTCTTGTCATTGTCTGAGGTGATTTATCTTCTGTTGCTCTGCCTTCAAAAATATCCAAGGAACTCGGGGAACTTATGACAGGTTTTACCAATGAAGAGCTGTCATTGTTGAAACAGGAACGAATTCAGAACAAAAGAGAACACAGTAATAAGTAGATAATGAAATAAAATTCAAGTGAAGAAACGAACGATGTGATATTTTGGTTATATCATTCAATCGCTAGGTGAAAATAAATTTACGCTACAAGGGTAGTACAATTATAGAGCCAAATGCATAATCAGAAAAAATATTGATCCTACACATCCTACTCTCAGTTACTTTTTATCAGTGCTGCCATAGTTGTTACGTTACCTATTGGTTATTCTAACGACTTCGTACCTAATGCCGTTTTGCCTGTTTACTTGACAACCTTGTTAATTTATGTTAACAAAGTTACGAGAATTACAGGACCCCCCTCCCCCCTCTTTACCGCGGTCAAAGGTGATCAACAGTACATACAGTGATAGGTACCAAGTAGGCAGAAGGAAGTCCGAACTTTAATTTCGGGATTTTTTTTTTTTTGTCACTTCTCATAAGTCATAATATGTAATGCTTCCACTAGGTACTTTTGCAGATGGAGCCAAATGAATTTGGTACCTACCTTCAAGTATTTCTGTCAAAAGGTTCGTAGAACATGCAGCACTAACCTCCAACATTCGAAATGAAAAAAAACGGACGGTAGACCTACGGTTCTACCGTCAGATCAGTTATGCATGATTAATTTTACACATTATTAGTTCATTATGGTTACTAAGCAATATTAGTTTATAACAGAGCGTAATAAATCAGCTTTCCTTGACACTACAGAGGCTTAGGGATTATGAGATGCTGTGATAAAATGAGAGCATTCCAAAAAGTGGCTAACGATTTTCCTGCTATGAAAACTAAGGGAGTTACACTTCCCTACTAACGCATTGGTTGTACGTGAAAATCAATAGAAAAGCCCACCGTGACGTGACGAAAACAAATGGAAACGTCCTGTTAATCATTATTAAATGATAAAATAGTCAACAACACAAGGTTTGATTTTTCTCTCACCCCATCAATTCTTATATTCATAACTCCTCATTTACATACCTATTTATTTTAAAAATCAACTGAAATTCTTGACTACGTACTTGAACCTTCGTATGGACTGTAGCTCAAAAGATTCGCCGAGCTGAACGAAGGGTACCGGAACTTGAGCGAAGTATCAACCCGTGATGGAGTATAATTTAAGCGTACCTATTCGTAACTGGTATGAAATTAAACCAAGTATTAAGCATACGTAAAGGATTAATTATTTTCAAAGATTAAGGTAAAATCATATTTCACTATCCACGAACCTATTGCCGAATATTCGTTATGTGACAAATTGTAACAAACGGAATTTGTATATTTAATGTGTTGACACTCAAGTGTCATGTGTCAACTTCTCTGTGGTGTGTGCTCTGCCTTCTTTTAATTGACCGTGGCAAGGGAATGTGAGTGATCACTGGTGGTGTTTCGTTCAATCTTCTTCAATCTCTCTAGTAAATTTTATTTTATAGTTGAGGAGGGGGGGGAGGGGGGGTTAGTTTACTCAACTTACAACTTTGAGTTTTCTGGCATTTTTATTAAGAAATTTTGGCATTATTTTTATTGAAAAAAATTACGAATGAGCGCATTCTTCACTGCATATCCCCTCTTAGTATCTATAGCATTAAGGGGAGGGGGCGTGAAAACCGAATGTGACTTTCCAGCACTAGGACATCGTGCTCCCTCTACTAATTATATTTACAAATTATTGAACACATTTTAGTTACATACCTACGAAATCTGTTGGGGTCTTCCAAACACAGTTCCTTAAACAGGTTTTTATCAAGAGACTCGTCACTTGAAGATACGTCTTCCCACGTTAAGTCCGTGGGTTGTGCCTCTAGGTCCATGTGTTGAACAGCATAGCGATGCTGATCTTCATGCTCGGCCAAGTGCTCACGAATGTCGAGTAGGAGTAGTTGGGCTAAGAGAAAATAAATTTGTAACAACAAATCACGGCGAAGAAAACATTATCAGACTCAAATTTCAATAATACAGATGTCAAGAGAGTAAACGAACTACCTACTTTCATTAAGATGAAGACTCTAAATTCATGAAATCATTCGCAGTCAAAACATTAGCAGGACATTAGGTAGTTACCTAAATTCAATGTTTTATTCAAATAATTTGGTACCGAGTACATACCTACTTCCTTACTTCTCAGATTAAAATATAAACCTGTGTTTTATTAGTACCTACCTATCTAGATCACGTTTTTTATTTCCTCACGATGGAATAAAATGAACCATTTATCGATTTCAGCGACAAGGTAATTTTGACTACATTCGGCTGAACAATGGACAGTTACGTTTCTACACAATACGGACAAAACACTGGATAGTAGGTGGGTACCTATAACTTTTTATTTGTAGCACAATAGGTACCTACTGATAAATTTGTAGCATTACAAAACGTAAATTGATATCGCAGTAGGTAGGTACTTACCTTTAGCAATCAAAGGAAGAATGTTGTACATTTTGAAGAATACACGCAGTCAGTTCGGCTGAAGTAAAAGCAAAGCAACAGCAGAGCAAAAGAGCTCAGTAAAACTGTTTTGTAGAACAGAATAAAGTGAAATAATAATATTTGAACAGGAAACCCACCGAGCAATGGAAAGATTGCAAGAACAAGTTGTCATGACACTGTTTGAACGTTTGAAGACACTAGACACGTCAAACGTTACTTCAATTTCCAACCCGTATCCCGCCATAATACGCTGTTTTGCACTTATTCCTCTTCAACATTCATTTGTTGACCTTGGAAAAAAGCACTTTGCCTTCGGCACCCTTCACGTTCAAGCATTAAAAATGCTAGAAAAAAGTTGTGAAAATTCAAGTGTGAAGCCTTTAAGGCATTTTTAACTCAAAATAGTACCACTTCTACAGGAAAAAAGGAATTTGTGATCAGATAAATACGTTCATAATTACAATAATTATTAGAAGTATGCATGAAAGAAAGGAAAGAAGAAAAAGAAAAGAAAAGTTTATTTGAGAATTCATTTAGCCATTTAAAATTAGGTCATTAAAGGTCCCAAACCTAAGTACTGCGTCACAGCCCCCCCCCCCCCCCCCCCCCACAACAGGCAGAGTTTTTTAACCCTTTGCGGTCGAAAGTTGAATTCCGATCGTGTCCACAAGGACGGGACCCGGTCAGGGACCGGCATTATGCATGTGCCTTACAGGACGACCCATTACACGCCATTATAGCTTTCAAGGACGATAAGCTTTTTGCAATAGGTCACCTAAAAACGGTACATCACGTTTGAAGACATATTCATCAAATAAAAGCACAGATTACCTATTATTATTTTTTTTTTTCTTAATTGTAATCATTTCCCCAGAACAAAAATATATCTGGTCATCTTGCTCTTCCATTTCAAGCAACAATCTTTCAATTTGTTCATAGTTCATGACGAAAAAAACCACTTACGAACTGAAAAAGCACAATTACTAAACACAGAAAACTGGGTACAATGGATACCGCACACGAAAACAACACGAGGACAAGAGTTATCAGTGAGCAGTGAGAAAATAATGATAAAAAGTTGAAGTTCAAGTAGTAACCAGTCACAGAAAGGTTTCTCATATTCCTTCCCAATGGGTTCATTTTATCATTAAAGTGCTGCGATCTATTGTCAGAACCTTCAGTAAAACCCACTGAATTGCCCCCAATATTTAAAAAATACCAAGCTACCACCGGGTTTCGTCTGTGAAGACAAGAAAGGCCGCCGAGCAGTGACCGGCATTCGACCCCTACGAGGTAACAAGGTCGCCGAGCAGGGACCGGCATTCGTCCTGTGAGACCATCCCTCTCTCAAAATGTTCCGTCCAAATACGGATATTGCCTAGCCGGTACCTGACCGGGTTTCGTCCGGAAAGGGTTAAATCTATTTTTAGATTCAATCTTGAAACTTTAACACATTCAATGTGTAGCCGTTTTTCTGAGTTCCCACTCCCAACGGATTTTTTTTTTTTTTTTTTTTCCTTGAAATTTGATGATGGTCTAATTTGGTCCTTAGAAGCTATCTATAATGAGCTGTAAAAGAATTCCGTCTCGGAGTCCATTGTTGAGAGGTGATGAGGATACAATGCTAGGCAACCCGCACTACATGCGTGTCGTGCGGGCTCAGGTGTCCTCTTTGCACCCTCCATTTTTTGAAAATTCCTTGGCCTGGGACGCTCCCATTAATTTTATTTGCGAAATGAAAACTTGAATATTAGTTTTATACAAGTAATAGACGAAAACAAAATTATGTAGACAACATAAGAAGACCATTCATCAGGTAGGTAGGTTTTTTAGGCTGCCTTGTGTTTTTCAGTTGGTTAGGTTAAATTTTATTTGTTTTCTTTAGCTAAAAATTCAAATAGAAGCTATATTTAGCGTTGGTTGGTTTGTAAATATCAATGTGAAATAATTGCAAAATAATAAACACTTACCTAGATTATTTGGAATTAGGCTTATTCGACTGTTCCAACAGTAGAGCGATGTAGTCTTCTAAAACGAACAGAACTGGAGGTCTGCCTAGTTCATAGTGAAGGGAATGAAAGGCCAACCACAGCCCCACACTTCCCCACTCCACCTTCAAAGGCGGGGAACTCACCCTATGGAGATGGCATCGATCGATGCCATCCGCCTCTGTGCGAGCAGGAAATGGCATTGATCGATGCCATCCGCATTTATCGTGTTGACCTACAAATTTTGAGGGGGGTTAAAATTTTGTTTCTTGGTCGATTACAAAGGTTCATTATTGAAAATAATAACCCAAAAGGATAGGATGCTATGTGGGTTCCATAAGCAGAGAACCACTACCTATTTTAGCGTAGGTAAGTACTCACATCCACCAATTTTCGGATCACAACCAACCAAAGCACCACTTGTGTTCTAATCTCCTATCACACGTATGCCCTAATTTTAATTAAATGAAATGCTTTTCATAATATAGGTGTACCAATGATAGAATGGCTACCAACCTTTGTAATCGACCAACAAAAATGTAACCCCCCCCCCTTTTTTTTAGTTTAAATTAAAAATGCGTAGAATCTAAATACCGAATTAAAAAAATGAATAAATGAAGTACATAGTCGTTAAAGTTCTAACATGAACATCTGAAGAAAAATAAATATTATGTGAATTTGAGTAATGGACACCCTTGGATTTGTATTTAAGCGCCCAAACTGTTTGTAGCAATATTTCATCCATTCAATGAAATGTTCGACAAGCGCCACAATCCAGGTTTTCGAACTTCACACATCTCAAATCTGCAGTCAATACCAAATAAATTATAACTAGCCGCTCCGGCTCGCTTCCACGTCTAGTCAGGGGGGGAAGTCCCCCCGGACCCCCTATTAACTTGCTCGTATCGCTCACAACATGTGGCTGTGTAGATGCCGATGGTCTTTTAATGTCGAGTGGGACTTGTAGAATGGTTGGAAACGGTAGATCACTAAGGGTAGGTTTAATGTCTGTAGGGGATGTTGCCGCTTCGCTCGTGTGAGGAAGTTCTGTTGGAAATTCTTACAAACAAATTAAATCTTATAAAACTACGTGGAACCACGAAAAGTTTATTCGATTTTATAAAGATAGGCCATTATTTTATCTGTGTAGAAGGGCTCTCCTTTACCCTGTCCATTATTCGGTTGAAATGTCTTTCAATCGGCGAGGTTCCTTCCTTCAAGAGGTTCCCTTCAGGTAAAAAAGGGCCTGCATCGCCTCCCTTCCCCTCGCATTTTGTCCAACTACCCGTCACTTTTTTCGATATCCGATTTAGGATTCAGATTCGGTGGAATCAAAACTGTACTTCGCCTGCGAACACCGTCCCCAAAAAGTCTCTTCATGGGGTCAATTTTAATGAGAAAAAACGAAGTTTTTCGCCGGAATTTTCGAGAAAACGGTTCCGTACTCTCGCATTTCCCGATACTTTTTTAGCGGTCCGATCGCCCCGTCGTCTTCCTCGTACAAAAACCTTCGAAACCGGTATTTTTTTACGACGGCCATTAAGAGGGGTAGCGGAAGAAGTCGAAAAGAATGGCGATCCCACGCCCCTCCCGCCCTACAGCCCATGGTTCGGGTGGGATTAGAACATATTAAAATCGCTTATTCACGCTTTCGGAAAATCCCAAGAAGATCCCCCCACTTGTGGACTACCGCCACTTAGCCGTGCATAGCATGGACAGACAGACGGATTTTCATTCTTATAAAATAGTGTAGATATAGATAAACAGTAATATTGATATTCTTGGTCCGCGATTTACATAGAAAAGTCCAGATTTTGATGCTAAAGTATTCTTCCTAATCTGGGGTTGAGTCATGCAATGTTGTCATAACAAGTGGAATCAGTTTTTTGCCTCTCATATGAAGTTGAAACAAATGTGATATGCGATATTTCAATTTCAACAACAGTGTGGTGTCTAGTTGGTCCTAGAACCTCAGCATTAATTTCATGAACTAGGTAAAGGGTAGAATTGACGAGCTGAAATATTAAAAAAATCGAGATCACGAAAACTTTTAAAACAACATTTTTTTAAAGTCATTGGTAGATATCATCCCAAAGAATCGAATGAAACAACCCCGATCACTACGATTATCTGATCGATCTCCCTAAGGGCTGGAACCTAGGGATAGAAAATATGATCGTCAACATGGGAGCAAATCAAAACAGGTGGAAAATAGTAAAAATCGTCTCATAAACTACGACCACGATCGTGTCAGCTGATGTAAATAATAATGCCAATGGAATTCTCACTTCTCTAAATGAAGTTTATTACAACTGTTATCTGGACTGGTAAAGCGTAGGTACCTAGGTGATTTATACCTACCTTTAGAATATTAGAAGATTATTATTGGCAAACAAAATATATACCTACCTACCTACACATACCTAAGCCTTGTGGGCCTTTTCAATTGTGCAAAAAATGAAATAAAAATCAGCTCTTTACAATGTGTGAAAAAAAAACTACTAATTAGGTGGTAGGTAGGTAAGTACCTATTTGTAAAATAAAAAAACGCTTGCATACGAGTCTGCAACACATTGGGACATTTTATGTCTTTGGTTGCAGACTCGTATCATCAGAATTTAACAAGCAGTTGCAATCATGTTCACAATATCAATTATTGAGAATGATCACCTGAGTGTACTTATTCAAATAACCATGCTTATAACTCAGCTTATTGGCCACAAACTTTGCATTATTTAGCATAATATGGTTGGATAAATCGAGAGCTTTCGAACGAATGGTCAACGAATTTTGTGGGATGAAAAACGACGAAGTAGGTACCTACCATTTCCCTAGCAACGACTCGGTTGTAAGCGGAAATCATCAGAATATTTTCGTAAGCAATTTCTATGACGTTTTTTTAGTTTATGTGCCATAGCAAAGACATAAAATGTAAAAAAAAATAAAATGAAATACAAAAATATACATATTTGTGTATGGTTGAATATAATAATAAAAATACTGTGGTGGGTCAAAATAAGCGAAAATTTAGAGTTGAGCACTAAAATGTTTCTCTGCTAGCAAAAGAAGACAGCAAATTCAGTGATGTGGCTATATCAGTCTTTGCCAAATACCTACATAATATCTGGCTATAGTGATGAAGCAAAGTTGTAACCTAAGGAGCTCTTTAGACGCCAAGTTTTGTGAAACAAATTCACAGCAGTAGGTAATTGAAAAGTGAGAATGATAATGATTTTGCTAAGGTCAATTTAAAACCTAAAGGAGTGAAATCCTTAAGATGACGTTCAAGTGTAAAGGGAACTATAAACCACTATATGTTAGAAACTTTTCGATTCCAAGACAGTTGTATGTATATCAAGGTCACGAACACTTGATACAGGCTTCATGGTGTAACCATCGATCCTTAGATCTGGTAATGTAGTGACATCCACACAATCTGGACAAGACAGCTTCTTTGTAAAGGATGATAGATTGATTTTATTAGGGTTAATAATTATCACATTATTTGGGTTCAGTCAACAACAATTTTCATATCATTATTCAGCAACTCAATAGCCTCAGGCAAAGCAGAAGTTGGTTATTGAATGAAAGAGTGAACGTCATCTGCAAATAAATAGCAACTTGAGTGGACAAAAGAGGATGGTAAGTCATTGATGAAAATGGGGCCTATAATAGAGCCTTCAAATCAGAGAAATCAAATAGAGCGAGACATGCGCCTATGTATGTAGGTACATATACCATTATCAAAACCCCCATGAATACTATCAGCAAGCTTGGTTAGAGGAGTGGTACAGCTATGACTAGGTCGGTAGCCAGATTGGAATTTGGACAATAGCTTATTGAAATGTACATAATCAAAAACCTGCTTATTCATGAGTGATTCCAAAGGTTTTGAAATGGCTGGCAGCACACAAATAGGATGCATATAATTTTCAGAGGAAATACTTTGTTAATGGGAATAATATTAGCATATTTTCACAGACCAGGGTATAGTGAAGAGGTTAGAGAGAAGTTATAAAGATGGGTGAGGTGTGGCAAGATTACAGGTAGAAGACTCTTCACAAATGTAATGGGTATAAAGTCACTTCTTTGGGCGTCACTTGTGATCTTGGAAATGGCTTGAAAAACTTCAACCAATATTACTACAGCTTGTAATATGTAATCTGCATTCAAGTTTAATGTAAATTACAATAATGTAATTTGTTGAGAAAATACAGGTTACTGTATCTAATTGCAAAAGCGCTTGATCATGTCAATATGAATCCTCTATAAGGATCACATAATCAATAGATATACAACGATTTGCTGCTATAGAGTCTTGAACTATTGATAAGTGGGCTATCGGAAAGTATGTAATGAATGAATTAATTCATATTCAAATAAAAAATAAAATTGGATGATAATAAGCAGAGCCAGGCCTCCATACAGAAAAGGTACATATAAAATTAATCCGCAATAAGTGATTAATTTATAAAAATAAACTTTAACGTAAAATAAAAATGTACATTATGTGATATCGTCTACAATAAAACCATCTATGGATACAAGAATTGGAACATAAAAGGTTCCCGTGGTACTCAAATTGAAGATTCCCCGATACAAATGTCATCATCAAAGAACGAGTATTCACACTTGATTTGGTTCCTATTGATTTGGTATCCATCACCAGTGATTTCATTATTGGTAATTTTAGGTTTTTTTGAAACACTAGTTTCTGTGGACATTTGCCTGTTTTCCTCCTTTATGAATGATTCTGAGACTTGACTGAATGCACCAAAGCCTTCTGCACTCGAGGAACAGATAATTCCTTCATCAACTCCGGATGAGTCAACAGAGATCTTATCCAAATCGTCGGACCCTTCATCTTCACTGCACAGTCTCTCGTCCCGTTTCATTTTGACATTATTCATTATTTTGTTGAGAATGGGCTCACTGACTGTTGGGCGATTATTTTGAGTTGGCAACGACGAGTCGCTGGTTTCATCATCTTCACTATGCAGTAGTATTTTTACGATTC
Organism: Adelphocoris suturalis; assembly: GCA_030762985.1. Taxonomy (NCBI): domain Eukaryota; kingdom Metazoa; phylum Arthropoda; class Insecta; order Hemiptera; family Miridae; genus Adelphocoris; species Adelphocoris suturalis. The sequence continues at coordinate 79,346,071 of CM061044.1, forward strand.
TCTTTTTGGTAGTACTTTCGTTCTTGTTGGAACAAAGGTCACGAACAACAGACTGGTTCTTCAGGGTTGACAGGAATGAATCATTAGTTTTTTCATCTTCGTTGCACAACTTTTCATATGACTTATTTTTGGTAGTCCTCATATTCTTGTTGTCAGGGAGTTTACGTACCAAAGACTGATTCATAGTTTTGAGATTCTTTAACTTCTTGTTTTGATTTGGGCCACAGTCTATTGATTGATTCTTCAGATTTGGTTTGAATGTATCGCTGGATTCTTCATCTTCGCAGCACAGTATTTCCACGTGTTTCTTCTTAGTAGCTTCCTTCATCTTCTTGTAGCTAACGGGGTTACACTTCCTTAAATGAGCCTTCAAAGATGGCAGTTGTGAAGATCGATAACTACAGAAGTTGCACATGAACGGTTTTTCTCCTGTGTGTATCTTCATGTGGCTGTTGAGTTCAGCAACACTGACAAAGCGGGACTCACAATGCGGACAACGCTGAGGTTTGACATTTTCATGAATCATGACATGGTGTTGGATGGCGCTTTGGTACTGAGTCTTGTAATTGCAGTATGGGCAAGCGAAAGGGAACACACCTTTGTGGCCTGCCACGTGTTTCCTCAATGAAGACCTGAAAATAACAGGAGCCAGAAATTGTTATTGCATTAGAAACATTAATGTAGTTTTGTGGACCCTAGCATACAATTGTGGATTGAAGGTGGTAACCATATGAACAGTAAGGGAATGGAGGGTGGCTATGTGTTAGGAAGACATAGTTACTCAAAATGTAGGGAGATATCATGAATCTACAGTCATAAGTTCTACATACTTGTACAGGGATCCTTCCTATATATCTTTTTAATCTTTCAGGCCCACTGAAAAACGATAATTTTACAAAAATAGAGTTTCTACAGTGATAGGGAGGATGAGATCCAAGACCGCAGGATATACTGGTTGACTCCCAGCCTGGATGTCTGGGTGAATAGGAAGCACGGTGAGATGAATTATTACTTCACCCAGTTCCTCACTGGCCATGGTTACGGAAGATCAAGGATTCAGCTATTGCCAACAGGGGAATGAAGATACCCATCACACATTTTTTGTGTGTCCAAAGTGGGGAGGTGCTCACCGAGTCCTGGAGGAAAGAGTAAGAGAGATTGCACCGGAGACCATCATCAACAAAATGGTAGCCGAGAAGAATAACTGAGACATGATGGCAACGTACATTTTCTATACAGCCAAGGAGCAGGATAGATCCTGTGAATAAATAAGACGTAAAGAGATGAGGAGCCAGAATGGCCAAAAAAGGGAACAACCCGGAACTAATACTAAATAAATAAGTGATCCCAGGGTAGTTCTCTATAAGAAGAAAAAAAAAAGGAGTGGTATACCCAAAAGGGAGAGTCCAGCACTGTTGAGGAGCACAGTCACTCCTCTTTATTCATAAAGCATTCATCTCCAATAAGACATTTATCTCACCCTATACATGAGATGCCTTATCCCAAACCTACCAATCTCATCTCTTCCTCCTTATTGCAAAGTAACCTTACACAAAAATAACAGTGATATTCATTTTCTTGTTCATAAATTTTCAAAATCTGCCATTGCAAATCCTTTTTGTGAATAAAAAAGAACAAGAAACTTAGAAATGCAGGAAACTGAATACACGGGATAGGCGGGAAAATCCCCTTGGTGGTTTAGCGTTACTTGAGGATAAGTAGCGTCACTTTAAGATAAGACACTAGAGAGTTTTTGGTGACCACTAACGAACCCTTAACGTAACCCTAATGTACCCACGAGTACGTGACGTTAGCAACGTCGTACGTTATTAGAATGGCTCATTTAACGTCACCCGTTTGGGGACCTAAAGGCACACGAAAACAGCCTAACCTCCCTGTAAATGTAACATTACTGGTCACCTCAGAATTACTCGAATACTGGTGAAGTAAATAATGATAGTTTTCTATTCAAATAACTCATTACCAACTAATTATATTGATGTAGCGGGTAGGTTTTTGATACCCCTCAACCTTGGTTATTTTACGTTTCAAGTTGTGTAGAAACCTAATGTGTCATCTGAAGTCCGCCTCCGCTGTCTAGCTTTACTAGCCTTCAACTCGATCGAAAAAACCCTTTCTTTTGCGCTTAGTCTTTATTTGGTCGATTACAGCCTTGTTTATATTATTATTTCACATATTTTAAATGAGAAAACTGAGTTTTAAGACACTACTTCATCGCAGTATTGTTCTTAGTTTGCCTGTTCTCTCGTGAACATTGCGTGAAGTGCTGCCTCCACTGATGATTGTGTCAGGTAAAATCCTGGTTCATTTTCATAGAGATAAATACTTTTTTATACTTGTTGTTCATACCCAACCGAAAACCCAAAAACATGAAGTTCGTAACGACTAATGACCTATAAGTGCAACTAAACCGGGCGTTCCACACTTGAGGCTATCTTTGCGTTAAATCCGTGCCCTGTTTACGAATTGAAAACTAAAAATGAGAAATTAGCCCGTATTTGGACTGAAACGAACATGAAATTCGAATTCAGGATTGAAAATCGGCGTTACATATCGAAATAAAGAAATTGATTAGTCAACCAGTGGACAACAAGACAGCTGGGGGAAAATATCGCGTTGCCCAACCACCGTTAACGTGACATCAAAATTAAGGCAACCGTTCTCCCGGTTCCATTTGGGTTAGCATCTTCATTTGCTACCTCAAGACTTCGGTAATGGGTGACGTTGAAGTCGCCAAAAACTCTACTAATTCGACCCTCTTGACCTAATCACGTTAGCATCCAGTAAGGCTTGCCCCAGTTAATAAAATTCCCAAGCACCTTATCCCAATTAACTTGTTTAGGAACTCTCTAATAAACAATCAGTCAGACTCCACATTTGTTATGACAACTGTTTCCACCATGGAACCCAATAAATCTTGTTTAAAATTTATTTGATACCAGAGATTTTGTGTCTTGATAAATCAAGCATAAGATTCTACTTTTAATAATGCATTCCTATTTTATTAAAATCGTGTTCATTTTCATCGTGAGTTGTTATTGGATCACCCTCCAAATACAACAACATTATACCTACTTAGTGGATACTTGATCCTAATTGATTTAGAACCCATTAAAGGTGACACCCCTTACGGTAGCCTTTAAACATCCTTCTTCTTCTTGTGTAGTTGATTCTTCAGAACTAATCCCATCACAACACAAGCTCTGGGACTGTTAGGCCCTTTTGACATACAATTTGAAATGACTGTATGCAGATGTAGAGAAAAACTCTCAGGGTGGTGTTATTTTGGGCTCCAAGTACGGAACCATGTTGGTTTGTTGTACTTTTCTTACGAGTTTCTGTGATTAATTAGAGAGGTTCGGCCCTCTGGTGAGGGATGAGAAGCCCTTTTTGCTTAAGACAGACCTCGTTGGGGTTTATGCCCCAAAGAGTTCGAATCTGCGATAGGTGAGTGCAAGGCACTCGGCGAATATGTGGGATGCTGTCTCCTCACATAGTCTGAACAGAGTTGAGCTTTGTGTGACCCCTATGCAGATGGAACCAGTAGAGTGCAAAGCTGGTTATGAGGCCGACTATTGTTTTAGTTCCCTAAGGAGGTTTTCCCTGAGTAGCCCCTCAGTAAGCTTGGGGTTCTGGCTACCATCAGTTTACTGTGGACATGTCCCTCAATATTGGACCATCTTCTTGCGGTTTGTTGGTTAACCCACATGTTGATGGTCGTTCTGAAGGTAGTTTTTGGTAACCCAACTGCTGGCTCGGGCCCTACAAATGGGGTACGGGAGCGAGCCCCTCCTTGTGAACTTATCCACTTTTTCGTTACCAGTAATGCCTTTATGCTGACTCGATTCCCACCGGTCTCTTTTTTTAAATGGGCAGGTATTCCTCGATTTTGTCAAGAATCGAGGAAGCTTGCAGGGATTGGACCTATTGTTCTGTGGTGGCAGAGGTCCCGGCAGATGATGCGGTGTCAGAGGAGGATTCTGGTGTGGTGAACATCTGTCCTCTTGCATGTTCGTTTCTGAGAGGTGCAGATCGTGATACATTGACTCCAAAGATGCTGGCCATGAACAACAGGTGTCCGCTTCGAGCACTGGGCAAGAAGTCTCTGCATCTAGCTCCATTCCCCTCGATAGGATGAAACAATGGATGAACTAGAGGTAAGAGATTTGGTCAACATTTGAAATTTCCTAAGTGGGAATCTAGTACTAATTCGGACTTGGAGTTTTTCGAGGACGATTTGGTTGTTGCAGGGTTCTGATGGCATTTGTCTGAGGCACTCTTTCCAAGTCTGGTTCCTGTCAATTGAAAAACCACCTTTTGAACCTCGCCTTGTGCAAAAACCGCCATCTGATTTCCGACAACTACTAAACCAGCAAGTAAGAGCGCCATCAGCATTAGTGAGGGAGGATTCCATCAACAAGCCCTACCATCAGTGTCTGGGTCCCACCAAATTAATTCTATTCCAAAAAGGCAATAATCCAATTAATTCATAATTGAAAAATCCTAATTTGACAAATTGTACCTAAGACTGCTAAGAAATTCATGCTCAAAATTGAGCAAAAAATCATGAAATATGGAAGAAAAAATTGCTAATCTTGGTTGGTATATTAGAATATTAATCATTAAGATAACAACTTTTGCCACAACGTCGAGTGTTACAAGTTTTTGTGCACACTAATTTTTCGAATTTGAGAAAAAATGTCGCTGTGGTTGATACAACACTCACTGTGTCACTTAACAATCACACATTCCTTAACTCCTCACAAAGGCGGAGGAGGCACACCATTAAATAAAAACGAATAAATTAAGGAAGGAATCTAGGAAGTTGAGGAAGGAGGAAGAGAGGCATGAAAGGAAGTGCCTTGATGTTATTTGTAGTCGAGAAAATACGCATCACCACCAAACTTGGGAAGAAAAAAGTTTTCATTGATTCAAGTAACACAGCTTGTGATGTTTAATTTAATCTGTATTTATTTACATTTAATATAAATTACAATAACGTAATTTGTTTAGAAAATACTGGTTACTGTATCTTGAAAAATCGCTCCATTATGTCAATATGAATCTTCTAAGGACCACATAATCAATATATATACATATATGCAAAGGCTTGCTAATGCTGTAGAGCCTTGAAACATTGACAGGTAGGATTTTGGAATATTAATAAAAAATAAAATAGGATGATGATAAGCCGAGCCAGGCCTAGTGCAAAAGTGTAACAATTCTTATCTGAAATCATGGATATTATAAAAATATACTTCACCAGAAAATACCAATGTACAGCATGTGATATCGTCTAGATTAAAATTATCTATGGATACACAAATTGGGATGAAAGGATTACTAGTAATACACTCCCCCCAGTATTCAAATTTAATATTCCCCAATACACATGTCATCATCAAAGAACGAATATTCACATCTGACCTGGTTCCTTTTGATTTGGTATGTGTCACCAGTGATTTCATTATTGGTAATTACGGGTTTTATTGAAACGCTAGTTGCTGCGGACCTTTGCCCGTTTTTCTTCTTTTTGACTGGTTCTGAGACTTGACTGAATTCAACAAAGCCTTCCGCACTCGAGGAGCGGATAAGTCCTTCATCAGCACCGAGTGAATCTACGGAGATCCTATCCAAATCGACGGATTCTTCATCTTCACTGTACAGTCTCTCGTCTCGTTTCATTCCAACATTATTCATCATCTTATTGAGAATGGTGTCACTGACTGATGGACGATTATTTTCAGTTGGCAAGAACGAGTCGCTGGTTTCATCATCTTCACTATACAGTAGTCTTTTGACGTCTTTCTTTTTGGGATTACTCACCTTCTTGTTGGAACGGTGATCACGGACCACTGACTGCTTCTTCAGAGTTGGTAAGATTGAATCGCAGGTTTTTTCATCTTCACTGCACAGTTTTCTAACACGTTTTTTCTTGACATTATTCATTTTCTGTTGGACAGTCGAGTCACTCAGCGTTTGTGAGAATGATTTGATAGTTTTTTCAAATTCGTTATTAAGTTTTTTGACACTCATCGTTTTGAGATTCTTCATCTTCTTCTTTTGAGTAGGGCCACAGACCATAGACTGAGTCTTCGGAGTTGGTATGAATGAATCACTAGTTTCTTCATCTTCGCTGCACAGTATTTCCACATGTTTCTTCTTAGTGGCTTCCTTCATCTTCTTGTAGCTAACGGGGTTACACTTCTTCAAATGAGTCTTCATAGATGTCAGATATGAAGATCGATAACTACAGAAGTTGCACATAAACGGTTTTTCTCCTGTGTGTATCCTCATGTGGTTGTTGAGCTCTTCTATTCCGATAAAGCGGGAATCACAGTGTGGGCAGCAATGAGGTTTGTAATTTTCGTGAAGCATGACATGTCGTTTGATGTTGGTTTGATACTGTGTCTTGTATGAGCAGTATGGGCACGTTAAATTGAACACACCTTTGTGGCCTTTCAAGTGTTTCCTCAATACAGACCTGAAAATAACAGGAGTCTGAAAATTCCACCACAACAGAAAACATTAAGAAGTTTTGTGGACCATAGCAGACAATTGTGGATTGTTGGTGGTAATCGTAGAAAAGAACCATAAGGAAACGGAGGATGGGCACGTATTGAGAAGATATAGTCACTCAAAATGCAGGGATATGTCATAAACCAACAGTCATAAATACTACATACTTTTACATGGAACCTACCCATATAACTTTACAATCTTCCGGGTCCAATATTTTTAGAAAAATAAGATAATTAGTTTGATTCCACATGGTAATTAGTGGATAATTGATCCATAAGGCCCATTTACACTGAGCGCGCACCGTTTGCAAATAGGTCGTGCCGTGCCGAACATTTGCAAACGCCTAAAAGGAAGGTGCGTTAACATTGCCCGCGCACAGCCAACCAAACAGTTGTTCTCGGCAAGGAACCTGAGCATTTGCGGAAAAACCGAAGCCGACGGATCGACCCCTTCGCACGAACGAACGCTCTTCACAAACACTGCTCGGCGCGGGTGAATGTTTACACTGCATGCCCACCATCATAGAGACCGTTCACAAACCCTGTTTGCGGACGGTGCGCGCTTTGTGTAAATGGGCCTTTATCGATTTGAACCATTGAACGTGAGGCATACGCAGTTGATTAAAACTGTAACTACGAATGCTCGATGCGAGCACACGAACCATCCAAATCAAAGGTAGTCAGTAAGTATGGCCCTCCGGAGAAACACGCAAGTTGCCCCCAGTGCTCTTGTTATTATGGCAACGACTATTTAACAAAAAATGTAAGAAAAAATCGTCGGCCATTCTTTCTAAAACGTGTCAGATGAATAGCACCATGAGAATAAGCATTGAAAAACAATGAAAATTCAAGTACCACTTTACCAGGCTTTACCACTTAAGTACTTCTTTACCAGAATCCATGCATTGCACAATTTCAGTAGTTAGGCAACTTTGCGCGCTCGCAGTACGGGTTGCGCTCGGCAAAATAAAATCGAGTGGGGGTCGTAAATTATTCATGAAATTTTGCGTAGAATCTAAAACTGCAATAACCCCCTTTGTTTCCATTTGAAAAAAAAAAAATCGGTGATTGCACACGGTTGCAAAAAACGTCATATTTAAGATCCTTGGGGAAAATCATTTTAAAAAATTTGTTTTTCAAACACCTACCCCCAAATTTCAAATAAGGATTTAAGGAGGGGGAGGGGGGGGGGGCCTGTATACATATAGTGAGTGTGTTATTCCAAACGATCACACTCTCCTAAGGATCGAGATAAAAAACAATTCTTTCTCCAAAAAAAGCAAGCATTCCAAAAGAAAGGATCTATTCGTTGGACAGCACTTTTTAAGCCCAAAGAAGAATTGGTCAAAATTCAAAATATGTGCTAAAAAATCACTAAAAATGAAAAATAAAAAAACTATTAAAGATCATTTAATGTACATTCTTTAGCTGAATATTATTCACAAAAATAGACTTGAATTTCATTAATATGTGCTAAAAATCGATAACAAAGCAAAAAATCTAAAATTTGTTTTGAATATCAGAATATTATTTTGAAAGATTTTGCCATCTGATTGATTCCTAGTTAAACATTTCTTCGCACCCAAATATCTCGAATCTTGGAACAATTTAACATAAATTTAAAATAATTACTTCCGAAAATTCACTTGTATTTTCTTGCAGCATGAACTTTTTTTTCTTGTAATGAATGTCTATGCATATTGTGGTAACAGACACTACATACCTGTAACCCGTTCGAAAATCACAATGTTTGCATTTAAATGGCTTCTCCCCAGTATGTGATCTCATGTGACTTTCCAGAGCCTTTGATGTTGTTCCCCTGCAAATAAAATGACACATGTGAAGGTTCTATAAGACAGCACAGACACTTTCGTTCTAGACCGTAACGTATCCTCCCAAAATATTTACCTACAGTTATCACAATGAATCCAAGAAAGCATGCAATGAAAAGTGGTTTGATAAAACCACTGGCAATCGTTCAGAGATGAAATATTGTGACTTGAGTGTATATATAGGGTATTCCAAAGCCAATGGTACAAACATCAGGGGTCGATTCTAGAGCTCATTTCTGATCGGAAGTTCCTGCAAGAGATTTTTTATTCTTCAAAATTTTCATTTAAGCCTCCTTTTTTAAGTATTAAGTCTGCTCAACCAACTCTCACTCAATTCTTGGGGTTTTCATTGGAAAAGAGTTTCAGGCACTATAACTGATGAATAAACGAACTTCCTATTAAAGTTCATTCATAATCATGTCAGGGTGTTTTATTAACAATGGTAGTGGCCTTTGCCACACGTTCGACAGAGCTGGTTTCAAGAGTATTTTTAGAAATTATTGGGATGGGTGCCTGGAAGGAGGTCGCACCAACCGGTATTTTGTACAGTCACGTTGGCAGCACTGTCTGCGGCCATCCTCACTAGTACAAAGGGTTCCCCGGCACGTCTATGTTAAAGGGCAGGGTAATGGGTGTGCCTAATACACCCTCTAGCGCCCCTGACATAATTTTATGAATGAACTTTACTAGGAAGTTCGATTATTCATCAATAAATATCTAAGGCAGTAGAGGGTGTTTTATCATCAATTGTAGATGTTCAAAGGAAATGTGCAACCAAGAGATTGCCGGGTCCAGGCCTGGACAGTTCAACCCCCTGACTGAGAGTTTAGACCTAAAATGGAATAACTTTTTTTTTTTACTTCCCCACCGACTAGAGTGGGGAAGGGGAACACTGGTTTTGACTCATGCATGCTGGGTCCCTATTACCTGCCCCTCTCCGTCATACTGCACCCTTCCCAATCACACCCCCTCCCTCTCTCCTCTCTCAACTGGTGACACCAAGGCCCCCCCCCCCCCCCGGGGGGGGGGGGGGAGTCGGCCTGGGGTGAGTTAGGAAATTCCCGGCTGCATCCAATGTAAATCCACCCCAGGATAGAAGTGTATAATTCGAAGTGTAAACCATAAGTATGAATGTATGACATGGAAATAACGACTCAATAACTGTAAAAACTGTAGTAAGATAAACTGGATAACCAAAATCCGCCGCCAGTCAGATACACTTCCCCCAAAGTGCACCCTGGAGGGGAGGGGCAACAACAACAGTAAAAAATTATACATATGTAACTATCGTATAAATATGTAACTATGGTGGGTACTGCTAGTCACAAAGTGGGCATTGTAGCATACCTATAAAGGGTGGCCCACTTAAAGGTTACAAGGTTAGTCGATTAGAAAGGTTCATTATTGAAAAATGGAAGAGCGAAAACAATCACTTTAGAATTACCTAATTTGAATTTGAGTCCTATGTATAATACCGACCTATCTATCTACTCCTACCTATCTACCGAGAGAAAATGAACGTAATCATGTAGGGAAATGAATAGGGAAGAGCAGGCACACTGTATTATTTTTACAGCATAACCTTACAATCTAAAAATCAAGGTAATTAACCCTTCTCTTTGTGGACACAAAATGGATATTATTACCAAACTAAATCTGTCTTGCTAAGTATATGAAAATGCTCATGAACTTGGGAGCACTAGGCTTATCATTGACTTACCGCTTCCAATCCAATTGTGTTTGTATATGTGGATGTGTTGTATATGTATCTCTACGAAGGGGTTCATAACTCGTAACTTTAGCACTCACTTTTACACTGATTACGATTTCTTTCATGTTACACATTGTTTGCCAATTATCACGAAATAATATACAGGATACAGGGCTTTGAACATCGACGAGAGGCATCACAAAAGGTAAACAAACCGAAGCCTGGAAGCCGGCTTGAAGGTTATGGTACAATCATTTATCGGTTGGTTCAGATATCGATTGTTTCAATCGTTTCCATTCGACTATGGATATTTCAATCACCACAGTACAGACATGTTTTAGTCCGAGTAAGATTCTATTAATTTTAGTTTACCGTTACTTCTACTGGGGCTCATACCAAAAATCAGGGACAATTGAAGACTTTTATGATTTAGAAAACTTATTGATGGAAAGAAGGACGCAATTGATGCTACTTCATTGAATCGATCAATCGAACGTGAATCGGAGGGCTGTAAGGGTGGAGAAAGTTAGTAAAATAAATTGCTGATAGGTATCAATATGTAGTAATTTCACTACTAAGAATAAACATAGGTGTGTGAGCCAATAAAACAGCTACAAGAATTAAAAAAAAACAAGATTAAGAGTCCAAATTAGATGTGCAAGCCAAAACAGCTGCAAGCACAGGGGGTGGAACAAGAGATCTATCATAGAATCTAGCGAACACCGCGGAAAGCGTGTTGATCCTGCTGCCTGGAAGATAGTATCCAGGGGGGGCTCCCCCTCTCCTCGCTGCAGAAACCAAAGCGTGCATGCAAGAGTGAGGCCTAAAGACACTATCAACTCCAGCGTTGGTGAGCACCTCACTAACCTACATCGCCAGCATTTGGTGGGAAGCAGGTCCAAATGGTCGTTGGATGTTTCACTATTCTACCAGTAGGATCATTGCTACTTTTTGATGATTCAACGTCAAAACTTGGCTTTTAAAGGTTTCAGCCCATCATAAAAGACGATGTGCATGTTCAAGTTTCGACGATTCGACGTCAAAATACCTGGACCATGAATACTCCAAGTTAATAAGTATTGGTGTGTGTGTGTGTGTGTGCATGCGTGCGCGCGCGCGTGTGTGCGTGCGCGTACGTATGGAGGATCTATATTTGAGTGGCGCGTTTCAAATAACACAAACAGATATAACAAAACTAAAGAGAAATGAATCACGAACGAATAATTATAACCAAACAATTCACAACTGAGGCCACGAAGGGGAATTGAAATGCCCATCAATGGGAGGCATAAGGGCGACAAAGTGCTTGGCAAAGGAAATGGATATTGGAAGAAGTCAAATTATGGCGTCCAAGGAGCTTTGAAAGGGTCTGGGGGAGGGGTTAGGTCCTGCTAAGTTTACATTCAGTTTTTTTCACTCTTCCCTAGAATGATAAATTCATTTTAACAACATGAGAGGCAACTCCGTGAATACAAGGCTGGCAAGTTTCAATTACATAACATTCAGAAGTACCAAAAGGGCTCAATGAACAGGGACCTCGAGTACAGATTTAGTTCGAGTGAACCTATAAGCATCAGTGGCGTTCAGCAAACATGCCATGAGCATTTAGGCGTCACATGGTACAGTTGTAGAGTAGGTAAGGGGTGGTTTTGAATTGATAATTTCCAATTAAGAAAACATTTAAACGGTATTATTGTGCATTTTGAGATTTTACTACTCTCATATTTGTGTTCAGCGACCCAAAAAAATTAAAAACCACTGCAAATAAAAGCACTATGTCTGGGGTTGTAATCCATTTTCGACAGTTATTAAACCCTCTGAAAGGAATTCCTACAATACCTAAATATATGATGTAGACCATAATTATAGCTCCAGGATTATTTGAGGATCTTGACAGGAAAATAACTGGCTCTAGTAACATGGTACTAGCTAACCAATGAAGTTAATTATTATACTAGGTATGAATTTACAGCAGACTCTCTCCAAATCGCCCATCGGGATTACCAGCCCCCCCCCAAATTTTCGAGAGAACAACATCTTCAGCGGAGAAATAAGCAAAACACTAAGTAAATTAATAATAACTTACTTAGTAAATTTTATAATGTTTTACTATACATAAAATTTAAAAAATCGATTAACGACTGTATATTTTGTGTACTCTATAAACGTATAGGTCTGAAGGTTTGTATAGTGTAGCATTTTTTCAAGAAAATGCCTGCACACTGGATTAACCAATCAAAACACCAATAAACCAGGCTCAGGTCCCAAGGTGGCCCGTTAAGAGATAGTCTAGTATGTAGTAATTGGGCTGAAAGTCAACGATACACTCACCTGTAACTACAGATACTGCAGTGATAGGGTTTGACATCTTGGTGGATGTATCTGTGGTCTCTTAAAACTCTGCTATACTTTGTTCGATAACTACAATATTCACAGGAATACCTCTTCTCTCTCAAATGAACGCGCTGATGCTTCTTCATAAGGAGTGACTTCGAACAACGGTAATTGCAATGCTTGCATGCGAAGCGAGACTTAGAAGAATGTAGAAGCACGTGCATTTTCAACGTATATGATGAATTCGTCCTAAAAGAAAAAAAACATTAAAAAAAAAAATATATATATATATATATATATATATATATAGAGGTATAAAACTCGCTCCTTTGCCTACAATTTCTGTGTTAAAGGCGGGTATATCACTCTACTCTTCATTTTGAAAAAGGCAATCGCCGAAATATCAACATCAATTGTGTAAGTTTCATTCTTTATTTGTGTTTTAATTTTCACTGCACATCTGTGCCAAAAGATATATATATATATATATATATATATATATACATAGATTAGATAGTGTTTGCCTTGTATATGAGAGGGGGAGGGGGCTTAGTATACTTTCTACAACTAACTTTTAGAGCATTTTAGTGAAAACCGAAGCTAGTGATGAATAGAAACTCGTCAAACTCCGGGTAAAAGGCCCATGGCACCACAAGTACCCTTCTGTAACCACTCCGGTCCTTTCCCACGTGCTGTTTCTTATATGTGACTGTGCAAGGTAAAAGGGAGCTGGTAAAATCTGAGTTTATATTTTTATTTTTTCTACATTATGCTGAACAAAATCTTTTTTTTTTTTTCTATCATTTTCTAATCAAAATTTTTAATTTTTCAAAGTTAAAAAAAAAAAAAAAAAAAAAAAAAAAAAAAAAGCGGGCCCGAAAATTGCAAATTTTTAGCAGGTTTCAGCAGATTTTTAGCAGACTTGCAAAACTGCAGTTTTTCGTGATTATAAATACATACAATGAAAAATTTAGAAAATTCAAGTTTTTATGATTAATGAGGAAAGAGAGATAGTTTTGGGACCCAAAAAATTATTAGAAAAGAAAGGCATTTTTGATCCAATCTTCGTTTTTTCGTTCTCCTGAAAGAGCAAGTTGAGCTTCCTTTTCCGTTGCAAGGTCACATATACCTACTCTTGTCACACATTTAAAACTGGTATCCTAAACGAAACTGGTGTAGTTAAATTAAGTGAAAATATATAGTTTCTGAAGGCTTCACTAGATGACAGGTATTAAACCCCAGATTCAATTAGGATGGATCTTCATATCTTTTTGGTGGCTTCAGAGGTACTATGTGGCCTATACCTTTCCGCTCTTAGCACATTGAGCTGCGCGAAACGGGTGGGGCAGCGCAGCAGGAAAAAAAAAAACACTGTGTCACAAAGTTGTAACCGCGTGTAGTTCCCACTTTCGAGGTGAAGTCGGCGACGGTGGTAAAGTATATGTGCCTGGCATCAGAGAAAATGGAAGAATTTTTTCAAATTTTTTAAATGCTCTGATTCAGATTCGGACACCGAGTTAGAAACTTTATTACTTCATCAGAAAATGAGGGAGGTGGAAAAGCGAGTACATAAGCGAAGTTAGGAAGAAAACGAATAATAAAGTAAAAAGTATGTGAATAAAGACAATTTTCCAGTCATGAAGCATGATCTTATGAGCGAATTTTCGTAAATTATTGAAATTGTGTGAAATAGTTTCGAAATTCGATCATTTAGAGTACATAGAAATCGTTAACTACTGATTTTATGACAAAAAACTTATTTTGAATAATTATCCGCTATTAAAAGAGTTTTTGGATTTTCTGCTTTTTTTTGCTGTTTCTTATTTTTTTATTCACACTTTAGAAAAATTCAAGCATATTTCCCGTATAATTTTGTGAATAAATTTTTGAATGTTCTAGTTTATGGTTTATAAACTTTATTTGAGTAATATTTTGCTAAAAATGATATAGATTCAACTCTTTATATTCGTCTCTGCCATTTTTTAGTGACGTTTTTCAGCACATTTTATTAAATCAGACCAATTTGAGTTTTTATCTCAATTCTAAGGAGAGTCTGTAATGTCAAACTTTTTATTATTATTATATATTTTTTAAAGAAAATTTCTTTTAAAGGCGGCACACCATTAAATTTCAAAATAAATTTACGAAGTGGGGAGGACGCCCAGGTTTACTTGACGCTGGACCTTGGAATCAAGGAAGCTGAAGGAGGAGGAGGGAGATTGGGATGAAAGGAAGAGCCCCTATAAAATAACCTCGTTTAAGTAAGAATCCCTCAGGACGTGGGTGGTGATACCACGGAGCACTCCCACCAACTCTCACACCACACCCCACGCCATGACACGTACGCGGCCATGAGCTTGATGTTATTGGTCGCCACCTCTTTTAGCTCAGAAATCGCTCACCTCAGGTAATTTCTTTCATACTTGTTTACCTTAGCCTACCAGGTTCAGTCCACGCTGCCACTTACAACCTGGACATCCAGGATTATAGCAGATCCATCGGGCTTGATATTAACGATATCCAGCTTCTTTCCCTGGTCACTCGGCATGTGATATAGTCTCTCTTTTTCAACATCCCAACCGCTGGATGATGCGACTGCTATCTATTCGGCAACCGCATCATGGCGTAGAATGCCACCATGAGTCCGAGGACACTGCACGAGGACACGCAACTACCCCTTGAACACGTCACCGAGAATGGTGATAGTCTTGAGTCCCAAGGCCCTCTGAAGCCCATTCTACTCAATGGGAAGAATTGGGAGATTCAGAGCACTGTTGGACTCTTTACCATATACGACTCATGCAAAGCAGCAGTGAACTCAGCAGATGAGCTGGGTTTAGGAGGAGTTGGTATTTTTTTGTCGCACAGCTCTCAAGGGTTTGTGTTATGCAACTGCAAGAAACAGTACACCAACAAACATTGTAAGTGCCTGTCACTTTCTATCAAATGCAACTCAAAATGCCATGGGAGCAATCTATGCATTAACAAATGAGTACATAATAGTCTTCTTTTTTGTGGACCTGGGAAATAAAATTCCTCAATATAAATGCCTGTACTTCCTTATTTTCCCCGAACATGGTGTTTTCCAATCCACAGATCGCAATGAGATCAAATAGAGCTTTCCACCCCCCCCCCCCCCCCCTCCCACCCACCAATAAGAAACATTATTCTCAAAAACTGCCCAGTGCTGTGCTAAGGGGGCTGCGCCTCAACATGCGCCCAGTCTTAGGGCCGGATTATCAATCAGATTTGCTACCCAATTCAATTATCAATAATCACAATTGAAGTATAGTTTAATGATACATGGTAATGGTATATCAATTATCAAACTCCCACCAACTTGAAGATAGATTTCCGTCGACCATTAGCTCTTACATCTCGAATTAGACAGTGCTGCTATCCACCCCTATATTGTGGAACATTCGACAAGCATTTCTACAGCCAGTTTACCTTATTTATAGTTATATAATTGGAAATTGATATTCGCTCCAAAATTTGTGAGAGCTCTTAATCGTCGGTTACGCGGATTTTCAAATTAGTTACTGGGAGATTCGGTGGGAAATTGATAAACTGGCCCTGAGTTTATTCTTATTTGTCGCAAAGGCCTTATAACGAGAGGGGAAGTAGTTTCATGAATTTTTCCTGGAATATGTTTTCTTTTTCTCTTTCCACCTTGAATATGACCGACTTAATGTTCACTCCACAACACTGGATTGAGCTCAATCGAGCGGTAACTCCTTCAACATGTGACTGACTATCTAATAGGGCACATGGGGGTCACTACCAGTTCTTTCTATAGATTAACACCATATTTTTAGGTATCTATTCATGATGTAACACCGCACGAATTTTTGAGAAACTGTCATGCTTACAATTTTTTGAAAAGGTAATATAATTCGACCGAGTGTTGGGTGCTCAAACAAGATAAGGAACATAATATTATTAACGAGAAAATGACAAAATAAACAAAGAAAATCTTACCTGTATTCACATTTGGCACACGCAAAACGATTGATACCCAAATGGGCTTGTATGTGTCTCTTAAGGGGTATTATGTGTTTTGCCTTAAAATCACAATGGTAACATTCAAATGGTCTGACTTCCGTGTGAATTTTGAGGTGAGTCAGAAGTTTGGAGTATTTGGGTGCTCTGTAGCCGCAAGTTTTACAAGAAAATGCGCTGGACTCGCTTGTGTGACGGGACATATGGGCTTTCAGAATGCGTTTGCTACCAGAATCATATCCACAGTGGTAACATTGGAATAAATTTTTATTTATTATGCCTGTAACAACCAACAAGAATAGAATTTTACCGAGTCATAACGCAAAATAATACACAACAAAACTAACCAGCTGATCACTAACAATGAGTAGAAAAATAACCACGGCAGCACAGCTTCAAGTATATCATCGATTCATCACTTCTGTTATCAACTATCCTATTCATAGTGCTTATTTACAATCCATTATTCCATATACCGGAGTCTTACATCGTCAAATATAAGTTTATTAGGTTATTTCTGTCGTCTGTGTGCCGATTTTGGTCAAATCTTTAAATAATCGACTGGTGATAGGTGAGCCCGGTGGTTAGCTAGTTTTTTTATTCACAATAGGTATATATTGTAAGGCGTACACGATTTGTAAGAAACAGGATGCTTTATTAGCTCAATCAATCAAATTACATCAACACAGAAACACACAACTCTCTAACAACCACTTTTTCTTCTTGTCAACAAAAACCTAAACACATGCAGTCAACATTGCTCGTCTCATAATAACACAATGGAGCTATGCTCCTAACATCACACCCCCTCTTCCTCTACGCGTTGGTGGTATGGCCTCATGCGATCAGCATGTACTACACGTTTATTCTTATTGGGTAGCTGCACTCTGAATACCACGTCTGAGAGCTGTTTCGTCACGATACAGGGTCCCGTCCAAGGCCGTTGCAACTTTGGCATGAGCCCTTTCTGCCGGCGCGGGTTGTACAACCAGACTCGAGTGCCCAAGTCGAATCGGGGAGCTTTAGCACGCACATCGTAACGGCGCTTGGCATCTGCTGCCATCTGCTCTAACGAGTGCCGGGCTAGCTCATGTACCTCATCCAATGCTGTCGCGAGTGTCTTTGCATAATTCGATGTTGTCACCACTTCTGGGGGCACCCCTGTTAACAGTGCTGTGGGCAATGTAGGAGTCCTTCCTAGCGTTAACTGTGCAGGTGAAAATCCAGTGGCCTGATGTACTGACGCACGATAAGCGAGTAAGACCAGTGGCACATGATCGTCCCAGTCCATTTGGTGGTCGCTCACCCGTTTGGAGAGCATCTCCTTGAGCGTGCGGTTGAACCGTTCAACCATTCCATCGCTTTGTGGCCTCAGGGCCGTCGTCCTTGTTCTACGAACATCCAAGAGATTCAGAACCTCGCCGAATAGGTCTGCTTCAAATGTACGTCCTTGGTCCGTGTGTAACTCTCTGGGAACTCCAAATCTGGCCACGACATTCTCGACCAACCCTCTAGCTACAGTTTCTGCCGTGGCATCTGGCACTGGGAAGGCTTCTGGCCATTTAGTGAAATAATCCATCACCACTACAAGGTAGCTGTTGCCTCTTTCAGACCGAGGGAAGGGCCCCAAGAGATCTACTGCCACTCGCTCAAAGGGTGTTCCAACAGTGTAGATCTGTAAAGGTGCTTTCCTTGCAGTTGGTCTCCCACGGCTCCCACAGGTGTCACAGCTTCTTCCAAACTCTCTTATGTCCCGTGTCATGCCAACCCAATAGAACTGTCTTCGCAAGCTTGACATCATCCTCTTCGCTCCAAAGTGTCCCAAGTTGTGAGCCACCTCTAAAACCGTACGCCGACACTGGCGTGGTACGAGGATCTGATACCAACTCTGGGTTCCTGTTTCATTCTCCCACCTTCGAGTCAGAACCTCATCCACCATCTTCAGTCTATCCCACATTGCCCACAGTGCTTTCTCCTCCGGTCCACAGGTAGACACTACTGTCCATTCAGGACGGTTGCCCTCTTGCACCCAAGCCCTCACACGTGCTAGGTGTACATCTAGCTTTTGTTCCTCTTCCCACTCTAGATCAGTTTCGAGTTGTATCCTTCTAACATCTGTTCGAGCATCCTTTTCCTCTTGTCGCATGCAATATTTGCATGCTTGGGCTGCACATGGACGTCTGGAGAGTCCATCTGCATTCCCATGGGCTGTTCCCTTTCTGTATTCAACTTGCAAGTTGTATGAGGCTAGCTCTTCAAGCCAGCGTGCCATCTGACCATCTGGTTGCCTGAAGTTTTTCAACCACTGCAGAGAGGCATGGTCAGTCCGCACAACCACTGGTGCCCCATTATCAAGTCCATAGTGGCGGAAATGCGTCAGTGCTTTCTTCAACCCTAACAGTTCTCTCCGGGTAACGCAATAGTTCCGTTCAGCCTTGCTTAGGCACTGACTGAAGTAAGCGATGACTCTCTCCCCATCTTGCTGCTGTGACAACACAGCTCCAATAGCCCGTCCGCTTGCATCAACGTCCAACAGAAATGGCAGCTTGGGATCTGCATGTGCAAGCACTGGAGCCCGAGTTAGGGCTGCCTTCAATTCTTTGAAGGCTTTTGCAGCTTCCTCTGTCCATGTGAACCCTTCCTTGGCCTGTTCCAGCTGATATAACGGTCCTGCTAACTGCGCAAAGTCTCTGACATATGGCCGGTAGTATGAACAGAAACCTACAAAACTGCGGACCTCCTTTGTCGATGTTGGGGTCGGCCAGTTTATGACCTGCTCAGTCTTTGCTGGATCTGTATGGACCCCGTGCTCTGAAATTACATGGCCCAAGTACGCTATACTCCTGCGAAAAAAGGTCGCACTTCTTCGCATTCAGCCGGATGCCATGCTCTCGGAACAACTGGAAGACCTCCTGGAGCCACTCCATCATGTCCTCAAAGGTCTTGGCATCAAGTCGCACATAATCCAGGTAGACTCGCACCCGGCCCAACCGCACCAGCCGATGGAGAAGACGTTGCATAGCCCGCTGGAAGGTTGCTGGGGCATTGCACAAGCCAAAAGGCATGACTCGGAATTGCCACAGACCCCTTGGAGTGCAAAATGCTGTTTTCTCCCGGTCCTCGTTTCTCATACGGACTTGCCAATACCCATTTTGGAGATCCAGAGATGAGAACCATGAGCTACCATTTGTCGCCACCAGCAGGTCATCTATATGTGGTATGGGGTGTGCATCCTTCCTTGTCACATTGTTCAGTCGTCTGTAGTCGATACAGAACCGTGTACTACTATCCTTCTTCTTAACGAGCACAATTGGGCTTGCCCAAGGGCTACTGGATACTTCTATGACTCCTGCATTTTCCATGTCCTGCACCATTCTGTCAACTTCTGCCAACCTGTGCGGCGGTATTCTCCTAGGGCTCTGCCTAATGGGAGTGTTGGAATCCACTACAATCACATGTTCTACTCCATCAGTCCTTCCTAGTTCTTGCTTGTGAGCTGCGAATACGTCTGAAAAATCCCATACCAACCCAGCCATCCGCTGCTGTTGGTCATCACTCAAACCCTCCCCTGCCCGGACTATGAGGTCTTCTATGTGGTTGAACCTTTGTTGACCTTCTGACAAGCTCGAGAGTCCTGCACATCCATGCTCTCCATCTACCACTTCAACCTGCACATCTTCATTCCCCTTCTTCACTGTTCGAATAGCAGTTAGTGCTCCCATTTCCACTCTCCTAGCGGCTGCATCAATCTTACATCCGGCTGCCACTAAAAAATCCATCCCAAGGATACAATCGTCTCGGATATCTGCCACATACACTTCATGCACCCGTTTGTCACTTCCACCCAACCCTATTGCCACCTTGGTTGTTCCATCCACTGGAATTTCAGCTCCAGTCACTGTCCTTAAGCTGGTTAACTTTCCCTTCTGTGTGGCTCCTTCGACAACACCTCTCCGAACAATTGTGACCATGGCCCCTGTATCCACAATCAATGAGCAGGGGCGGCTGTTGATAGAGCCTTCAACAACAATCGAAGCTTCCGAACTTACCCGGTATATGATTGTTGGGTCTGTGGGCCAGTTATTGGGTGCTACTTGCTTGCGTGTCCTAGCCCGCCCCCCACCTAGGACCGCTCCACATTTCCCGTCGGCAACCCCTGTCCTTCCGGACAATCATATGAAGTGTGGCCACTTTGGCGGCAAGTCCAGCACTGAATGGTAGGAACTGCTGTAAAGCCATGCCATCAACCAGGGCGGATGGAGAGTTTGATGGTAAAGCTTGCCGCGCCAACATCTCCAACTCAGCTGCAAAGGCTGTCAGGTCTTCGTTTGGCCCTTGTTTTCGCCCTCTCAACCGGTGCATATACAGATGTTCCCTTCCTCTAGTTCCATAATGGTCTTCCAATGCATCCACCATTTCTTGAAATGAAGGGTCTTTGAGATTAGTGACTACTGCAAGGGCGGAGTCATCCAATGCAGCCATGAGTTGCACTGCTTGCTCTTCTTGTCCCCAGCCATTCATTCTGCTCACTCTTTCAAACTTTATTAGGTAGGACCCCCAATTGTCAGTGCCAGTATATCGTCCCGGTTTCACCTGCCCCTTGGTCACTTGTTGATGTCGCTGCCCTTCAGTTGGTTCAGCTTCTCTCTGGCGTTCCCGAGTTGACCACTTCTGGAATTCCCCGTGCAGCTCCCTCATCAGATCACCGGCAAACTCTCGTATCTGAGCGTTGACTTCATCTAGAATCTCTGTACGAACGGTAGTTAGCATCTGCTGCATGTCATCGATGCGTGACCCAAGCTTCTGATCTTGTGCATTTTCTGTCTCATTTTCTTGGGTAGGCGCATCAGCACGATTTATCACCGGTCCTTCATTCGTTTGTTCCAATATAGCTTCAGCTTCTCTTCTTGGTGATGTTATTTCCTCCCGACCATAAGGTTGGCCAGAACGAGTGGTCATACTATTTCTCTTCTTCAGCGTACTTCTTTAGGAATCCCACTTCTGACACCACTTGTAAGGCGTACACGATTTGTAAGAAACAGGATGCTTTATTAGCTCAATCAATCAAATTACGTCAACACAGAAACACACAACTCTCTAACAACCACTTTTTCTTCTTGTCAACAAAAACCTAAACACATGCAGTCAACATTGCTCGTCTCATAATAACACAATGGAGCTATGCTCCTAACATCATATATATATAATTTATTTTTGGCTTTTCCCGAACCAAAAAAGATAGATATTACATTCAAAGGCGAGAGCTGGATTTTCAAACCATTTCCTTATGTAAATCCTCAGAGGTTTGCCAGACGGAGCCACCATAAGACACTGGCAACCCTGTGAGGAACCCCACCACGAGCAATACACACAAGGGAGAAGGGCGTCCAGCTGGCGGTCAGTTTTGGCGACCTTTCTAAAATTCGGAACAGTCCGCCAATACTGGAGGAAAAGTCTGGGCGAGCCGGGAAATCCTCACTGTGTGTACCCAGCCTTAGTATTTCTTTCACAAATAAAACAACTACTACCCAAAGCTAGATCTAGTTTGACAAGTCAAAGGTCATCATTAGAAAGAAAGGAAAAAATACAAGGTGCATAAAGTCTCAATTGAAAGGTAACGAATGAGCTAAATATATATATAGGTTTATTATTTTCTACATCAAACCTATGTAATCAACTTACAAAAAAATAAATAAAATAAAATAAAAATTTAAAAAAAGTTAAAGCCACCTCCCTCTCTTCAGAATTTGTTAGTTTACATATAAATATGTGGAGAATCTAAAAAACGAATTTATAAAAATAAAATTAAATTAAATAATGGCAAGCGAGAAGCTCACAATCAGCCACCACCACCACCACGACCGCCATTTACTTTTGGTTGATGTATCCACACAACGTGTCTAAGGAAACTTCTCAACAACCTTCCAAAAAAAAGTCAAGACAACCCTACGAGCTTTTTCCCGAAACTACTGGCTGGTTTAAGAAACGTGGAGAAAAATCACAAGTGAGATCTAGTTGGGCCTCAATAGTTGGCATTACTTTTGAGTTTTGATCTACCCCAAAGGATGAACTTGGAGGGTTAAATGGAGGGAGAAAAAATTAAAACATTTAAAATACAGGGGTGTTTTTTCCTCGTTGGATTTTGACAGAAAGAAGCGTTGTATGGCCAATCGTTCGTACTCCTTGAAGGGTCTAAGTGTTGGAAGGGAAAAATGGTCAACACGACATTGAATCGCAAAGCGACTTTGACATGCTGAGTAGGCTGAACCTCTGCTGATTCAGCTCGATCTTTTTTGGTTTTCACGTCGCTACAATCTATGCACCTTTGATTCCTGACAACATACCTTCGTTCAAGAACCATCATGGCATAAGTAAATCCCCATAGGTTTACACCCCCTCCCCCCATTCCATGTTGACATTCTTTTTTGTTCCGTCACCTGTCATGCCAGCAATATAAATGTGCGAGTGCAGTTTTTATGACAAACTAGTTCTAGAGAAAATAGCTTCGTTGTGTCACGATTTTAACAAAACAGTTGTGGCATAATCGGGAACCTGGCAATATAAGAGTTTTAAACGGTTTAACCTAAAAACTAATAGTAAGTACCGATCGATTCGGCGTGAAATTCCACGTTAGAATGGAATGAGTAAAACCCAGTAAATGTGAAAATTTTTAGTTGACATGATGGCTCTTAAACGGTATATAGACAAGTGATCTGTAGATGGGCTAACTAGTACAGAAATAATTAACCATCCTGTAATAATGATTTACAGCCACCCAGCCCTAAAATGTCAGAAAAAGTGAATAGATCTCTCTATCTCGGCTACTGAGTCTCTTTGGGGAAATAAACAACTTTTTAATTATTCCATTTTGTTGCATGCCTACATTTCTAGTTTACATACCTACCTACTTTAATGGAGTACTTTTGAACAATTATCATATCTGTGATCATTAGGGCATCGAATTGAACAACGCACCTGCAGCAGACATAATTAGTTGCCTCAATTTTTCTTTTGAGTCCTCACTGTGGTCAGGCGGTTCATCCTTCATTGTCCTGCATTCAAGAACATCTGGAGTACTAGGGGAACTTACATCGGGTTTCACCAGTCCAGAATTATTGTTTGCTGTTGGAACAGCAAAAAATTCTGGAAAAAATTTCGTAAAATTATAAAACCTAGTAGCATTCAAATGAACAAAGGTGAGATGTAAATTTAAGTCCTCACTGTGGTCAGGCGGTTCATCCTTCATTGTCCTGCATTCAACAACATCTGGAGTACTAAGGGAACTTACATCGGGTTTTACCAGTCCAGAATTATTGTTTGCTGTTGGAACAGCAAAAAATTCTGGAAAAAATTTCGTAAAATTATAAAACCTAGTAGCATTCAAATGAACAAAGGTAAGATGTAAATCTGAGTCATTTTCAATAACAGAGTGCTGAAATCACATTTAAAAAAATATTTACATTTCGAGATAGTATCATTTTAAAAAACTGATGTAATTTACGACAATAGATATAGTGAATAACTCTTCAAGTTTCTACCCACTATGAATTTTCAATTGTGAACTTTGCTGTATTATATGTGAACAAGTACTTATTCTCATACCACAGTAAACATGTAACTATAATTCAACTATCACGACTTATATCTAGGAGCAAAAGAGGGTGTTTTAACAATGTAGTGGCCCCCGAGACATGCTCGGACACAGCTGGATTCAGAGGATTTCAAAAAATAGCGCCTGCAGGGAGGTCGTATCAACAGATATTTCGCCCGACCATGTTGGCATCACTGTCCACGGCCTTCTATATTCTCACTAGTTTAGAGAGTCCCCAGACAAGTCTATGAAAGAGGGCAGGGTAACGGGTCTAGTGTTCCTGATAATTATGAATGAACTTCACTAGGAAGTTCGTTTATTCATCAATTATTAATAAACTAGCGTTCCCCCCCCCCCCCCCCCCCCCCCCCCGCGAGCGTTGCTGCGCCCAAATTAAATTTGTTTATTGATCGTAATTTTAAACTGTTATTAAGAGGTGATTTGATGGACGGAAGCTTAGCCTTTGGTTTCTGCCTTTGGTGTCTACAATGACCCTGGATTCGTTGTCATTTTATGCAGACGTTCAATAGTATCCTCCTCCTCCTCCCTTCTCCTCCTCCTCCTCCCTCCTCCTCCTCCCTCCCCCTCATCCTCCTCCCTCCTCCCCTCCCTCATCCTCCTCCTCCTCCCTCCTCCTCCTCCCTCCTTCTCCTCCCTCATCCTCCTCCTCCTCCTCCTCCCTCATCCTCCTCCCTCATCCTCCTCCTCATCATCCTCCCTCATCCTCCTCCTCATCCTTTGGCCTCACCCTCGGCCTCACTCTGCCTTCGGTCTTGGCTTGGGTAGTTAAATAAATTTCTAAAACCTGACACTGCACCCTTTTATGCCCTCTGGGTCAGAGCCCTTTGAACGGATTTGCACCAAACTTTACAGGAACAATCCTTGAATCATGCCTAATAATACCTGAAAGTTTCATTACAATCTGTCGAGCGGTTTCGGAGTCTATAGGCAACATACATACATACATACATCCTCTTTTATAGATATAGATATTTATAAATATACTAGCGTTCCCCCCGCGAGCGTTGCTGCGCCCAAATTAAATTTGTTTATTGATCGTAATTTTAAACTGTTATTAAGAGGTGATTTGATGGACGGAAGCTTAGCCTTTGGTTTCTGCCTTTGGTGTCTACAATGACCCTGGATTCGTTGTCATTTTATGCAGACGTTCAATAGTATCCTCCTCCTCCCTCCTCCTCCTCCCTCCTCCTCCCTCCCCCTCATCCTCCTCCCTCCTCCCCTCCCTCATCCTCCTCCTCCTCCCTCCTCCTCCTCCCTCCTCCTCCTCCTCCCTCATCCTCCTCCCTCCTCCCTCATCCTCCTCCCTCCTCCTCCTCCTTCCTCATCCTCCTCCTCATCATCCTCCCTCATCCTCCTCCTCATCCTTTGGCCTCACCCTCGGCCTCACTCTGCCTTCGGTCTTGGCTTGGGTAGTTAAATAAATTTCTAAAACCTGACACTGCACCCTTTTATGCCCTCTGGGTCAGAGCCCTTTGAACGGATTTGCACCAAACTTTACAGGAACAATCCTTGAATCATGCCTAATAATACCTGAAAGTTTCATTACAATCTGTCGAGCGGTTTCGGAGTCTATAGGCAACATACATACATACATACATACATACATACATCCTCTTTTATAGATATAGATTCCTCATTTTTGGGGAAAAGCCGCTGGTCAGAGAGTGCGAGTCAAAATAGAAATTAGATTTCTATTTCTCCTTTAATTAAGCTTGTAGGTTACATGATGTTGGTTTATTATTCCCAAGAATAAAACATTGTAATCGATCAAGAAAAAAAAGGTTTTTTTCAACAACACCTAAATTTGTTGGTTCACGTTTCAAAATATGTGAAATCCAAAAATCGGATTAAAATATATATATATATATATATATATATAATAAAAATAAATAATAATAATGATGATTAAATTTTCTCTGAAACTACTGAACCAAAGTTTATAAAATTCGGGTTATAAATTACATTTGGAGTCTAGTTGGTCCTAAAATCTTGGCATCGATTTTTATCAAACCTGAGTAGAGGGCTGCAATATTTAAAAATCGAGAGCTCGAAAACTTTCAATGTGACAGTAATAATTTTTTGGTTGTTATTTATAATTATTAGGTACTCCAAAGAATTGATCGAAACCACCTGGAATGTTGCAAGTTATTCGTTCTATCTCTCAAAGGGCGTCTGAGGCTAATTTCTTTCGGGTTTGATCTATTTTTTTTTTTTTTTTTTTTTTACATATCTTCTGATTTTGCCAAATTTATTAAAAAGCGTAACATTGAGGGGTACTGGAGCTGTAGAGGTGTGAACCCATTTGGGAGGCACGAATCACCAAGTTTTGGTGATATACTATAAATATTTGTAGACCAATGATGCATAGAAGGGCTACCTAATACAGAAATAATAAACGTGCAATAATTTACAGTTTTTCTTATGACGATACATCGGTGGTGGGATGGTCACGAGTATGGTAAAGCATTGTTATTAATTACTTTTTCCCCATGTTCTACGTCAAATACAAAGACAACCGGAGAAGTTATTATACAATCGGCTCTTTCCAACATACAAGTTCTGAGGCCAGAAATTCCACCTCATAAATGTCTTGAGCCATCCAACAAAATTTCCCCCTCCTTAAGAGTTTGAACTTTGCCTAGCATCAACAATATTTGTGACATCTACAGTTGGTAACTCACGGTTTTTCGAGAATGTATAAAACTTACCAATTTCTGAGTCACTGCTGCTTCCATCTGGATTGTACAAACGTTTCTCATCTGATGTGCTATTCGCGCTGGCCTTTGGCTCCTTTGTTCCTCCTGAAATGATGATAACTTACTGATTGAACGTGGATAGTTTTTTAATAAGACGTATATATGATTTGTATACCTTCAGTTACTTTGGATGAATTTGACTCTTTTGATTTAGGAGGGCGCTTCCGTACCAAAGTTCGACCCGTTCCTAAGGGTGATGTATCATTTTCTAAACAGAAACATTGTATTTAATTACATACTTGAACTGGTAAACTGATACACAACTGAATGATAGTAAAAACAGGTAGAAAGCATTAGAAAATATCTAGTTCCACCTGATTTTCTTATAGACAAAACGATTATTAATCACATCATCACTGTTACTTATCAGCGAAAACATCAAAATTATAACATAAATCATCTTGTAGGGAATGGCATTATCTTGCAAGTAATCATGGTGACATTGTCTAATGGCAAAATATGCACAAGAAATTTCTGATAACAAGTCTGCTACAATTTACATGAGATTCCTGATAACTTATCTGTGGGGACAATCATCAAGTTAGGTTCTGTGTGCCAAAGAAGGTATTCCAGGGTTAATCAAGGGCCCTTGAAATTCCTAAAATTTTGTCACAAAGCCTAGTGAAATTTGAGGTGGATTTTTCTCCATGAAAACTCAACCTGTTTTGATAATTTCTTAATCAACTCCTTACATTCATCGAACCGGATCGGACCTGCTCAGAAACTAGTTTTCATAATCGGTTTCCTCCTAAACACCCTAAGTGGTTCAAATTCAGCTAAAGATAATTCTAATTATACAACTGAAATTAAGAAATAGTGACCATGCATACAAGCAACAGTCGTCATACTATCGACTAGTAAAATATATGATTTCACAAGGCTAATTCTTTGAAATCTGCAGATCAATGGAATGTGAAGACCCTGAACAGTCGACCATACCTGATGGAGGAGGACTGAATAAATGACCTGTTGAGTCATCATGGTGACCTCCGAAATATATGTGTTTGAATTGCGCTGAGCTCTCCATAATTTTTCATAATTAAACATAAATAATGTATAACAATCATTATCGAATTCTAAGTACCTACCAGTTTCTGAGTCACTACTTCTGACATCCAAGTCAGATAAACATTTCCCATCTGAAGTCTGATGCCTACAGGGCCTTAGTTTCTGTGTGACCCCTGCAAGGAATTATGAAGAGAGTTTAGGGACTGAACGCGAATAACTCTTAAGAAAGAAAGATGTATTAATGAAGATTTTCATACCAGCTGTTACGTTTGATGACCTCTTCGATTCGGATACCTTTGTCCAAAATCGACCACCTTCAGATAATCTATTCTTTCCTATGGAAAAAAGATAATGATAATAACAATAAATATTTCGAATTAAGTCATAAAAGAAAAGTTGAATTAGGCAAGAGGCCAAAATAGCTTACAACCCAGTATGAAGGTGTATATAAATAAGGAAAAAAAATCGTTACGTATAAGGCGTTGAAAAGATAAGTTCCATAGTTCCATCGGATTTTCTTATTGAATGCAGAATTATGTTTAGACTAATTGCATTATAATTACATTGATGTAGGTTACCCGAGAAAACAGTCATATTTTTATAGTATAACAAATTCATTAGGAATGAGAATGAAAATTCAATTTGAATGATGTTGCGATTGTTGTGAGAAGGCAAAACTGGTAGCTTTCCACTTACTTTTGTCAATCTTTGCACTTCTACTTCGTCCATTTTCAATTGAACTGGTGGTATTTCGAGTAGTATCTGAAACATTGGCGAAAAATAATAAAACTTCGTTACACATTTTATCTCTATTTTAGTTGACATTTTATTGCATTAGTACGAGTAATTCAATACGAACAATTAAAAATTTTGATCCGACTTATACAAGGGGTAGCCGCGAAAGGCAGGCACAGCATTGTAAATAATAGGTTGAATAGCAAATCAATTAGCTCTGGAGATCACAAAATCATATCAAGACAAATAGTGGTATATTTTCAAAAAACATGATCATAATACGTGCTTGTGAATAAGGGACATCGTGATTGATAGAAAACAAGCAATAGTTTTTTACACGCTCCTTCTATAGGTTTTTTTTATTAGCAGCTGACAAATCAGCTAAAAACAAATAAAACAAAACAAATATATATTAATAGTCAAACCATCATTATGGTGGTGGTACCATCGATCTTTGATGAATTAGATAAATGCACCATGTTTACCTGTTTTTTGGGAATTTCGAACTCGAGGTAATGCCACAACTTGTTTTGCGCTCTTCGAGGTTTTGTAACGTGGTTTCTTCTGTTGAGAGGATTTCTAAAAATTGAACGGTAAAATCATAGGTATTTAGCGATAGCTTATACAAAATCCCAGTAATTCTAGCTAAATTAGTTAGTAGGTAGAACTCCCACTTCTTAAGAAACAAAAAAGCATCTATTTTGATAAGAAAATAGCAAAATCTATACATATACGGAGAGATCCTTCCTTACCTTAAGATCATCAGCTTTTCTTTGGACTTCACTGGACGAGTTTTCGGGAGCCACAAGACATCGAGAGAAGGTAAAATTGTCCAAGGTTAAACCAGGAGAAACTACGCAAATCATGAAAGCAATAGAATCACTACAACACCATTAGTTATACATCGCTCTTACAGACTTGCGTGTGGTAAGTACAATAAAAGGCTATTTCACATATTTTATTCCATCAGCTAAGAGATCTTGCCAAGATCTGTACAAAAGGTGCTATATGGAGGGTGTAGTGGATTTAAATATGTTTTACTTGGTGTAGGTAGACCAAGTGGGACATTTATATTCTGATTATGCGGGTTAGTCCCTGGGTTATTCCTGTAAGGAATGTGAGCGAAACCGCCAAGGTCAGCTTGCTTGGCGGGATGAACTGCGGGATAGCTCGTGTCGCAGCCGCGTGGAGCACTGGGCTCGCATAGTGGGTGCTGGGTTCGATCAGTTTGGTACTGAGCCGTTTTGTAATATTCCGGCCTAAGATCTATATCTGTAGGAGGAATATGTTGAGCTTGGTTGAGGTACTGAAAAGTATCCTTTGTTTGTTGTACATTTGGAGTGTATTTGACACTCGGATCGGCCGGGTAGCCTTGTGTCGAATATCGTGGATATTCGGAAATCTTTGTCGAATCATAATGATTGACTTCAGAGCGGGTCTGAAAGGTATCCTCGAACTTTTGTATAGGTGAGGCTTGATCTAACGTTTCCTTCGTGAATACGTTAGGTGAGAAGGCGATCTCGTCGCGAGGATCGAGCCTTGAGCCGTCGCTAGGAACAGCGGACTGGCCGGGCAGCGGGTAGGTAGCGCTGCGTGGGCTAAGAGGCCCGGCCGCGCCGTGTTCTACCTCCCCTTGCATGAGGAAATAGGACGGCCGACGTTCCATCGAAATATCCGAGTTTATTAGCTCGTTTTCAATACCTCTATGTATAGAAATAGAGGGTTTTGAAGGTGGACTCGCTTGACAGAGCTTCTTTCCTTTGCTCGGATGTCAGGGTCCTACCTTGTAGTCTTGAAAAAGACTTCCTTGGACGGTAAATTAGAGCGTATGAGCTGAGTAATTTACCGGCGTGCCCACAGCGGTCGGTGACGAGCCTAATGCTACGAAACCCGGGCGACACGACTAGGAACGTCCCAGCGGGCGTACGATCTAATGAGAATATCAATAGATGTACCGGGTGGCGTCCTGACAGAAGAACTACGTTGGGCAATGAGCAGGATGAATAATCACTGGACTCGTAGATGCCAATGCGAGATCTGTGTGGAGAGAAGGTATGTCTTGTAGAAAGCAGTAGGAAGCCGTTCTTGAGATGAACTCGGGAGCAGAAGGTTCGTCAGCGTAGAGCGTGTAGAAATCTTCGTACTTCGAGGTGTAGTCGTCGAGAGCGGAGAGTGGAATGAATTCGGAGGGCTCCGAGCGGGGTAATTATAGGGAGGTGGCCGCCTCCTGATTGGTCCGCTTAATTTCGTTAATTCGACTGTGTAATCTCATTGGCTCGCACATTGTTTTCTCAGTATCTGCGAGTATGATAGCTGAGCTGGTACTCCGGGGTGGTTTCCCCACGTCCGTCGCTGCGACGGGGTCCCCGGGGGTGGCTTACGAGCGTCCGTCGCGGAGCCGACGACCTTGAGTTTAGACGGGGACCTCGGGTGCTTTCTCTGCGTCCGTTGTTCAGACGGGGTCCCCGGGGTGGCTGCTGGACCAGAGGTGGTTGCTTGCCGCCTCTTGGTTGGTTCGCCTATTGTCTCTCGTGTAATCAGTGTTTCTGATTGGCGAGTAGGCTTGTTTGAATTGTCCTTGCTAGTTTTAGAGGACGTTTGATTTTCTGTTTGAGTTTTCTCGTTCAAGGCGACTTGGTTCGAGATACTTGTCGCATCTCTCTCGCCCAGTAAGTGTCTAGGGAGGTCGCCTTGTATGTTATTAGTTAATATTTCACTTTTGAGAGAGAAATTCGTATTTTCTCTCTGGTGAAATATTTGGTTTTGCGGAGTTGTAACTCGACGTCTTATAAATATTTTTGTGTTGTGTCTACCTCTTTTTGGTAGCCCTGAAAAGGGCTGTTGAAAAGAGGGGGTGGTTTTCACCACAGGCGCCCCCCCAAGACGTCGTGTTACTAACGACGACGCCGGTTGGGGAGAACTGGGAGGTCCACATGGAAATCCCCATATGAAACCCTCACCAGTTGGGGCGGAGGCGGAGGTGCAGGCCTCGCGTCCCGCGCCTGGGGTGCGCCCCGGCCTCGCCGGTTTCGACGAGCGCCGCGGGGCGGCCGTGGCCGGCCCGAGCTTTGCCGACGGGAGCCAAACCCGCGAGGGCTTGGCCCGCGGCCGCGGCTGGGCTGTTGCGGAGGTGCTCGTTCCGGCTCCGTCCACCCCGCTGCGCTCATCTCGTCCCACCAAGGCACGGGCACGTCGCCCGAGCTGATCCACTTTCGTGGACCCGTGGGGAGCTGGTGAGCGGGTGGAGCCCTGGGCAGCTGCGGAGCCGGTGTAGCGGTCGTCGCGTATGCGGCCGGTGTTTTCCACACCACCTCCCTCGAAGCGCTGGCGTCCGTCGGTGCCTTCTTTTCTGGCGAAGGTGGTAGCGGGCTGATGGTTGCCGGAATTTCCTCGGCTAGGAGGAGATTCTCCACTTCTTCCGTGATCATCTGTTCTGTAGGAGTGGAAGCTGCCATGGTCAAAGTTGGTATGAGCTCCTGGCGTGGGGTGTTCCATATTTATATCTCCCACTGTTCCTACCCGAGAAAAGTGGGCGTGGCCTGCTTCGAGTGCAGTCACCCACTTCTCGTCGAATTTGGTAGAGGGGACGCGCCCTCTGGCGGATTTTCGGGGAGTTTTCTCTTTATTTTCTGCCTGATTTTGGTTTTGTGACACAGCTTCGTCTGAGTTTAGAGTGTAAGCCGGTTTTATTTGTTGTTTGGGAACTTTTTTCGTGTGTTCGCCAATTTGTACTGTAACCGAAAACTTATCTCTCTTAATAACCTTGAATGGTCCCGTGTAAGGACATTGCAGGGAGGAGAGCTGTGTGGGCACTCTGATATAGACATGTGTACATGTATCCAAGTTTTTGGGCATGTTGACGGCATACTTCGTATTATTATGTTTAATATGTGTAGGCCGGAAGAAGAGAGGCTCAGAAAGGTTTGTAGAAGTTACGAAAATGTCTCCTGGGAGTGGTACGTCAATTCCGTAAACCTTTTGGAACGGTGTAGTTTCCGTTGCTGGGTCTACTGCCGTACGCATGGCGAGTTGTATTTAGGTACGCCCTTTGAAGCTACCCAAATATTGATAAAGGCGTTTGTGATCGTGGCTGTTTCGATGTTGTTAAGAGGGACTGCCTCTAGCCAACCCGTTGCTCTATCGACCATCATTAGAATGTAACGTTTCCCTCCTTTAGCTAAAGGTAAGGGTCCGGTAATATCAACGTGTACATGTGAAAATTTGTTAGCCGTTTCAAATTCGGAGTAAGGGAGCTTCACGGAGCGAGTGATTTTTGCTCGTTGGCAAGTTTCGCACGCTCGGACCCAGTTGGAGACATCTGCACGGAGTCCGTGCCAAAAATATCTTTGTTTAACTTTATACACTGTAGAGTGTATACCTGGGTGTCCCAAATTGTGGATTTGGCTGATTATTTCTTGCCTTATCTCGTTTGGAATATAAGGTCTTGGGTGTCCTAGGTCTAGGTTACACCAAATTTCTCCTTGAGGGAATTCAACTCGTGTGAATTTCAATCTCAATTTGTCCTCTGCGTTAGGAGGAGAACGAATTTGTGCATTTGAAATGTGCAGTAGAAGATTGCACTCTATTGCAGCCGTAATTTGCGAAATTTCGGCTATGGGTGGACCCTCGTCAGTTTGGGTTGAAATCGATTTTGTTTGAATTTCAACTGGATCGAAGGGTCTGGAGAGTGCGTCGGCGACGACGTTGTTCTCTCCGGGTATATGACGAATGTCACTTGTCATTTGAGAGATGTATGTTAGCCATCTTGATCTCATTTTAGAAAAATGTGCATTTTTCTTAAGCATCGTGCCTAGCAGAGGCTTGTGATCTGAACAAATATGAAAAGATCGGCCGTCCAAGTCATTGTGCCAATGAATGCAAGCTTGGTAAACGGCGAACATCTCTTTGTCGAATGATGCTTTATTCTTCCATTGATCCGGAATTTCTTTACTGAAAAATCCCAATGGTTGGTAGGATTTCGAGCCGTGTTTGTCTGTAATTTCCTGCTCCAGTGCCGCTCCGATGTGTGTGTCGGATGCGTCGCAGACTATTCTCCACTCTGCTGTAGGGTGTGGATGAGCGATATTATGCAATGTAGCTTTAATCATTGCTTGTTTTAAGCTGTTGAAAGCTTTTTCTCTCTCTGATGTCCATTCGATAGGTGTTTTGTCATTTTTTTTGTTTGACTGAATGGAGTCATACAGAGGTTGTGCCGTGTGAGCGAATTTACTTGAGCAAGCTCGGTAGAAACCACACATACCTAGGAATCTGCATAGACTTCGTACGTCTATTGGCCTAGGAAATTGTTCTATGGCTTCTATTTTATCTCGTTTGGGAATTATCCCTTCTTTCGAGATAGTGAAACCTAGGAAATCGACGGTAGGTTTTGAAAAAATGCATTTATCAAAACCTACTCGAAGTCCGTGTTCCCCTAGCTTGTCAAAAATTTGTTTGAGGTGGTTCATGTGTTCTTTATAATTTTTAGAAGCCACCAGGATGTCATCTAGGTATACAAATGCGAAATCAAATTTTCGCATGATGCTGTCCATGTATCTTTGCCATGTTTGAGCCGCTCCGGCCAAACCCATGCTCATTTTCTTAAACTCATAAAGACCGAAAGGTGTAATAATTGCAGTTTTATGAGCGTCATCTGGGTGCATCGGAATATGGTAATATGCCGATTTTAAATCTATTGTCGAATAGATTCGTGTATCATGTAAATTCGCTTGGAAAGAGCGAATGTGAGGAGGAGGGTAGGCGTCTTTCTTCGTTTTCGCGTTCAGGAAACGGTAGTCGCCGGTGATCCTCCATGACCCGTCTTTTTTTGGCACACAGTGTAACGGGGATGCCCATTCGGAATCTGATGGTGCAATTATGCCTTCGGAAAGCATTTTGTCAAAAGTACTTTTGACTTGAGCCCGTTTTTCGCCCGCCATGGGTCTTGCTCGGAAGTGTACTGGTGTTCCTTCCGTGGTTATACGGTGGTAAACCCCGTTGTTTTTCCACTTTCCTTGAAGTTTGCTCATTTTATCATTGTATTTTTCAATGATAGAGCGAATGTTTTCGTCCTCCGTGATTTGCACGTCCTCTGGTTGAGGGCTGTTGTCACGATGAGGGATAGTAGCTGCTATTTGT
Organism: Adelphocoris suturalis; assembly: GCA_030762985.1. Classification (NCBI taxonomy): domain Eukaryota; kingdom Metazoa; phylum Arthropoda; class Insecta; order Hemiptera; family Miridae; genus Adelphocoris; species Adelphocoris suturalis. The sequence goes on from CM061044.1 coordinate 79,380,738, forward strand.
TCGTCAGTGAATTTTTTGTTCATGACTGCAGCTATTTTTTGATCGGCATAGCTTTTTATTTTATCTTTATAAATGTATTTGTGTTTGACCCGTATTCCGATATCCCAAGACTCGAGGAATGGTATACCGAGGATCGCTAGATCAACTTTCGTGATCATAAAATCGGTGGTCATGTCTCCGAGGCCGATGTTAATTGTCGTGTCAGCACGCCCTATTGTGTCTATAGGGGCTCCGTTAGCTGCTGTGAGCTTTACGTTGGACTTACGAATTTTTAAGCCCAATTTTTTGGTGACATTGTGGGGCAGGATGTTCACTTCTGCTCCCGTGTCGATGAGAAATTCAGTGCCATTTAGTTTGCACTTGAAAAAAAGCCTTTTATACTCATTAGACTGCCGGTGTATAGGCTCAGATACACTGGCAGTTATTCGTTTTCCGAACTCTCTACGTCGGAGGTTGGAACGGTACTTTCTTGTACCGATCTCTGAGTATTTTCGTTTGAAACCCAGGTTTTAGGCTGGCTTATAGGCGCTGCCTTTTTGCTAGTCTTGGAGGCAGTGTTTGCCTTCCAAGTGCAGTGTTCTGGGTCTGCACATTTGCGAGTTTCGCTACCGAAACGTGCGTGGTTTCGGCAGACATAGGCCGTCTGTTTGTGAGGCCTACTCTCTACTGGTTGGGGTTTGAACTCAGCTTGTTGTGAGAGGGTCTTTTTGAAACCATTTTTCATGGGTTTCGGAGTAGATTCTACTCCTCGTATGTTGAGAGAGGGGTTCTCTGTTTTGTACGCGTGTAGCGTATCAGCTAGGTCGAGTCGGGCGGTCGTGGTAGGCTGAGCTGCGACCATACCTCGTGCTTCGATAGGTAGAGTTTCGATCCACTTTTGAGTGATCAGAGCCTCTGAGAAGTACCCAACAGCTTTAGAGTACATTTCGTGGTACTTGGTGCTGGGTTTTTTGGCGAGAGATGCGGGGTCCTCGAGTGCGAGGAGCCTGTCCTGTAAGGACAACCCGTATTCTCGCTGTAGGCGCTGTTTGGCCTCTTCATAAGGTGCGTGGGGTGCCGTGAGGTAAGCTGAGTCGATAGCTTCCCTCATTTCTTCTGGTACCCACTTGTATATAGCTGAGAAGCATTTGTTCTGCGTTCTCAGGTGTTTTCGCACGCAGTATTGATCGAACTCGGCGAGTGCACGATCGATATTCTTCTTTTGGAAGATTGGTTTTTGATAATCTCCCATTTCCTCTAAAAGTGCTCGAAAGCCACTTTGTGTAGAGGGTTGTTGAGTGAGATGTGGGGCGTAGAGGCCCGGCGGGGGTCGCACGCCCGCAGTGGTTCCCTGAAATCCACTAGCTTCATAAGAGGGAACGAAATGCTCCGTGTTAAGCCTGTTCAAAGGCGGGGTCACCATTTGTAGTGGATTTAAATATGTTTTACTTGGTGTAGGTAGACCAAGTGGGACATTTATATTCTGATTATGCGGGTTAGTCCCTGGGTTATTCCTGTAAGGAATGTGAGCGAAACCGCCAAGGTCAGCTTGCTTGGCGGGATGAACTGAGGGATAGTTCGTGTCGCAGCCGCGTGGAGCACTGGGCTCGCATAGTGGGTGCTGGGTTCGATCAGTTTGGTACTGAGCCGTTTTGTAATATTCCGGCCTAAGATGTATATCTGTAGGAGGAATATGTTGAGCTTGGTTGAGGTACTGAAAAGTATCCTTTGTTTGTTGTACATTTGGAGTGTATTTGACACTCGGATCGGCCGGGTAGCCTTGTGTCGAATATCGTGGATATTCGGAAATCTTTGTCGAATCATAATGATTGACTTCAGAGCGGGTCTGAAAGGTATCCTCGAACTTTTGTATAGGTGAGGCTTGATCTAACGTTTCCTTCGTGAATACGTTAGGTGAGAAGGCGATCTCGTTGCGAGGATCGAGCCTTGAGCCGTCGCTAGGAACAGCGGACTGGCCGGGCAGCGGGTAGGTAGCGCTGCGTGGGCTAAGAGGCCCGGCCGCGCCGTGTTCTACCTCCCCTTGCATGAGGAAATAGGACGGCCGACGTTCCATCGAAATATCCGAGTTTATTAGCTCATTTTCGATACCTCTATGTATAGAAATAGAGGGTTTTGAAGGTGGACTCGCTTGACAGAGCTTCTTTCCTTTGCTCGGATGTCAGGGTCCTACCTTGTAGTCTTGAAAAAGACTTCCTTGGACGGTAAATTAGAGCGTATGAGCTGAGTAATTTACCGGCGTGCCCACAGCGGTCGGTGACGAGCCTAATGCTACGAAACCCGGGCGACACGACTAGGAACGTCCCAGCGGGCGTACGATCTAATGAGAATATCAATAGATGTACCGGGTGGCGTCCTGACAGAAGAACTACGTTGGGCAATGAGCAGGATGAATAATCACTGGACTCGTAGATGCCAATGCGAGATCTGTGTGGAGAGAAGGTAGGCCTTGTAGAAAGCAGTAGGAAGCCGTTCTTGAGATGAACTCGGGAGCAGAAGGTTCGTCAGCGTAGAGCGTGTAGAAATCTTCGTACTTCGAGGTGTAGTCGTCGAGAGCGGAGAGTGGAATGAATTCGGAGGGCTCCGAGCGGGGTAATTATAGGGAGGTGGCCGCCTCCTGATTGGTCCGCTTAATTTCGTTAATTCGACTGTGTAATCTCATTGGCTCGCACATTGTTTTCTCAGTATCTGCGAGTATGATAGCTGAGCTGGTCCTCCGGGGTGGTTTCCCCACGTCCGTCGCTGCGACGGGGTCCCCGGGGGTGGCTTACGAGCGTCCGTCGCGGAGCCGACGACCTTGAGTTTAGACGGGGACCTCGGGTGCTTTCTCTACGTCCGTTGTTCAGACGGGGTCCCCGGGGTGGCTGCTGGACCAGAGGTGGTTGCTTGCCGCCTCTTGGTTGGTTCGCCTATTGTCTCTCGTGTAATCAGTGTTTCTGATTGGCGAGTAGGCTTGTTTGAATTGTCCTTGCTAGTTTTAGAGGACGTTTGATTTTCTGTTTGAGTTTTCTCGTTCAAGGCGACTTGGTTCGAGATACTTGTCGCATCTCTCTCGCCCAGTAAGTGTCTAGGGAGGTCGCCTTGTATGTTATTAGTTAATATTTCACTTTTGAGAGAGAAATTCGTATTTTCTCTCTGGTGAAATATTTTGTTTGGCGGAGTTGTAACTCGACGTCTTATAAATATTTTTGTGTTGTGTCTACCTCTTTTTGGTAGCCCTGAAAAGGGCTGTTGAAAAGAGGGGGTGGTTTTCACCACATCTAGATGCTCCTTTACGCGTTAACAAAATTCTTAACGAAGAACAAAAATAATCTGTTTAAGCTTATTTACGTCATAATCAAGAACCGAAGTAAAATATGAAAAAACACCAACATTCACTGAACAGAAAATCATATGAAGACAAACAGTGGTATATTTTCAAAAAACATGATCATAATATGTGCTTGTGAATAATAGACATCATGATTGATAGAAAAACAAACAATAGTTTTTGCAAGCTCCTTCTATAGACTTTTTTACCAGCAGTTGACAAATCAGCTAAAAACAGATAAAACAAAGCAAATATATCTCAATAATCAAACCATCATTATGGTGGAGGCTTTGATCAATTAGATGTTTACCTATTTTTTGGGAATTTCGAACTCGAGGTAATGCCACAACTTGTTTTGCGCTCTTCGAGGTTTTGTAACGTGGTTTCTTCTGTTGAGAGGATTTCTAAAAATTGAACGGTAAAATCATAGGTATTTAGCGATAGCTTATGAGGGTAACGGATGATTGGAAGTGGTCGAAATATTGGTACAAAAAAAGGAGAATGGCCTAAGCGCCTTTCTCCTATGACGTCCATTCATTTTCGTTCAATCAGCTTCTTCATCAAACCATTTTGATCTGAAAATTTGCAATCGAGGGTTTTCAAGGGCACAGATTTCGATTCTTAGGTTTAAAAAAAAATGCTGCAAATTATAACACTGCAGATTATTTTTCCTGTGTTAGATAGCTCTTCTACGTAGATAAGTAGATGTGCGCTGTTACAACAAAAAAATCTAACCGTGCTACGATTCGTACCAAGAGCCTCAGTCAACCAGCGACTCAGGTCCTCTGTGCTGCCACCTTTCTTGTAAGAACTCAACTTTTTGTCATTGGTAGGCTTGCAGGAATCTCCTAAAGGGGTATTGGGTATCTCTTAAATGAGGCAAAACGGGTTTCATGGTACAGATAGATCAACAACCCGGGTGGGTTCATTCAGTTCATAGAATCAATGGCTATCAAAATCAGCCAAAAAATTCTTCTTTTATCTACATTTCCACCCAACAATTCTAACCTTTGAATTTGACCGAAAACGAGACCATGATTACAGGCGCATTCCCGGGCAATATATGATTTTTTAGCAGAATTTCGTAAACTTTGGTCCAGGAGTTTCGGGAAAAGCTTTGAACGTCGTATAGTGGTCAGGCGGATTTTGTTTTGAATCTACGTATTTTTAATGTAAATCAACAAATTTGGAGAGGAGGTGGAGTTACTATTGCGTTCCTTGGTCGACTATATAAGGGGTATTCATGGCCCAGTAGTTTCGACGTCGAATAATCAAAACTTGATTTTCGACTGGTTCCAATGTGCATTCGCTTCTTATACAACGATTAGATTTAAGGTGGCCTGAAGCCTTCAAAAGTCAAGTTACGACATCAAATCATCAAAAAGTAGCACGATCCTAGCTGCTGCTTGGTGAAACATTCCTATCTTATTGTCATTCTCGTTATTCAGATTTACAGACGCGTCAATAATTTTTTCAAATTCTTGAGATTAAAGTTTTTAGATAGTTAAGTATGTTGATTGTTTTACAAATAATAATTCTAACATTTATTATAAGCTGGTTAGGAGATAACCTGTACCAGCAATAAGCTGTACCAATTTAGCTTTTTGCACTAATATCCGCAAGGGATTTTCGAGGGAGTCTCATGGAACAATCACTTTTCGATTAATTATATTTTAAGCAAATCGATTTTTGAAATGGACTTAGAATACCCCTATAGTTTTATTATTGGAAATATGTAATAAACCAAAATGAGAGATTGTGCTTTATATAGAACATCAAATACAAAACTTTCTTCATTGGATATGATTCAAACGAATAGTCAATGTCACTCATTTAATATTCGTGAAACGGATAAAACATGGTGTGCATAGTTTTTCACACACAATAATTTGTACAAGGAAAAAAAAAAAAAAAGCTACTTAGATATTTTTTCCACTAAACCGTTAGTTACTAGAACTGCTACTAGAGTGAGTTGGCATCATCATTACTCATTCTCGTTTTCATTTCTAAATCAGTATTGTGACTGTCATTATAATATGACTGATATGTATCAGTGCTAGAAAGTAAGACGATTGTATCTGTATTAAAGCTTCAAATGTAATTATAATATGGGCAAATATTAGCTTCTGACAAAATCAAATATCATTACCTGCTTAGCTAACTTTTGTCTTATAGAGGTAAATCTATATACGACCTAGGTAATCCTTGAAAATATCAAGAATTTCCATTCCGCCAATGGGCAACTTCAGTGAGTAGGAATTTCCCATTTTGGATCTAAGAATCGGATTCTGCGTTCTTGAACACAACAGCAAATTTTCAGCGAAAAATTGCCCTTTCTTGAAAAGAAGACTTAGTACCAAACAACTTGATCTTGCGTAATCGAGAAGCAGTGAAGTGAAAAAACATCAGTCAAAAAGAACAAAACTCATAGAAGTATTTTAGTTTTGAATACTTATCCCCAGTTTCAAAATAATATTGTTATTAAGTTATAACTTGGACACATTAAAAAAAAAACTCAAAGCTAACAGTCGGTCCTGGCGGTCCGCAGTCGATACCGTAGTTGAAGGCCCAGGAGCTCGACCATCATACACGGCTCCTAACTCACGATCATGTAAATGATTTGTGTGTATAGTTAGAGAACACGAGGGGTCACAATAAACAATCGGGGACAGATGAAGATTCTAGGTTCCAACAATACCGTTATCATTGTTATGGCTGCTAGAATAAATATTTTTAAAAAAAAGAGAAAACTTGTACATTTTTACCAATCGCACGGAAAAACTCATGCATAGATACGTCTTTTGGCAATTATTTATTGACAATATAATACAATGTAATTAAAATTAGATAGTTTTAGATAATAAAGGTCGATGAGTATGTACTGAAAATAAGAAACAGTAGGTGAAATCACTTAAATTAAAAATTCGAATTGTTTTGTTGTTGTTTCATTAATTGCTAATAGTGACTTCCTCATTTTCTGGACAGAGTAGCGTGATTAGTAACGTAATGAAAGTAGATAACAACCTAGTTACCCATTACATTTTGTGATCACGATCACACTTATTCTGTCATGACCCCCAGCCAGAAGACTATGACAATAAATAAAAATGCTAGTTCGTGTAACATCCATGCTTTCCAACTATTTCAGCGTTAGTTTCCTTCCCTGTTTAGTGTTCTATTACTCTATGGTTAAGACCTACCAGCACCATGAAAACCCACACTCACGTTGTGAAGATATCTCCGTCAAGGCTCGGCACTTCTTCCCTGTTGGTGAATAGTAGTAGACGTCACAAGTTTTCGAAGTATTTGCGTTTTTGCGTTTTTTCGAAACACTATCTCTCTCTTCCATCCTGCGTAAACAATGAAAATACATAGTTATATGAATTGCTAGGAAACTGAGGTTGACGTTATCAAGCAAGTAAAAAAGGGGGGAGAGAGAGAGAGAGAGAGTGAGAGAGAGAATAAGGAGTTCAGAAGGAAGTTATTGTTTCATTTGAAACAACAGGTACCTAACCTATTCAAGGTCCGTTACTTTCAAGATCAAACTTGTATTTCGACTAGTTTAAAAGAGGCACGCTCCTCAATTATTGCGACAATAAGATTTAACAAGGCCCGAAGGCTTCAAAAGTCAAGGTTCTTCAATGATTCATCGAAAAATAGCAACGATCCTAAGGGCAGATGAGCGAAACATGCTAATTATTTTCTCATGGGGTACTACTTAAATTGTAATTTTTGACGTTTTGAGAGGGAGTCACGACACCCTCACTTTTGGATAAATTCTATTTTCAACAATCGATTATCGAAACAGACTATGAATAAAAGTAAAACTGAGTAGAACAATTAAACGTCAAAATGACAATTGGGAATTTCATCGTTCTGAAATTTTTGTGACCCAAAAGCTGTGACAGTTCCCGTCAATTCCAAGAGAATGTGCGTCTATCCGTCGCTCTCGCGCCAGGTTGAACGCGTCATTCTCTAGTTCTTGGAATGCTGTGGAATCTTCTCCAAACATAGCACATTATGCTATTAGTATGGTACTATCACACTCCCCTCTCTCTATGAAGCGCGGATTTAGGCCGAATTCCACCTCTGGGGGGTGAACTAAGTCCGTGACAAAGCTCTCGCATCATCATTCACCAATAGCTCCTCAGGTTGCTGGCACACCTGGTAATAGGATTATGTTGCTCTATAATGTTATAACTTTAACCCCTTCAGAACCGATTTTTTTCTACTGGGCCAAAAAAATTAAAACTTGGCACATGACTTCCTACTAGTCCAAGGGTGACGAGGTTCAAATTTGGTCCAATTCGGTCCACCCCTTCAAGAGTTATGCAATGTCCCCTATAGTGGACATTGGTTCTTAGTTGAGCTGCGTTTGACAACCACCAACCTCAGAAAAATACGTGCACGTATCCAATTTTTGGCTTTTCCGTTCATATTTGCCTTTCAAAATTAGTACACATTATTTTTATCTAAAATATCTGATTGAATTTCTCAACATGATCTTGAAAATTGCGGAGCAGGAATTGGAAATAAAAATCGACTTTTGAAACGAATAATAATTTTACTATCATAATAATAATATTATTTTAAAATTATAATTTTTAGATTTATAAATGAAGCGTACATGTATTCACATTTTGTTTTTGCCAGGTAATGAGGCGGAATTGTTTAAAAAAAACTTAACAACGTCAAAATGAGAACGTCGTGAGGAGAACTCTACTCTAGGGGTTGTGGAAGTCATAAAAATAATTCCGCCCACTCACCTGGCAAAGATGTACTCGACATTTTACACAGAAAACGTCTGTCTTCCCCTTGCACCCTTCAAATTTACACCTCACTTTTGATTGTACCTTGTTAGAAAACCTTGAAAAGTGTCCGACTTGATCCCACCTAACAATGTTGGAAGGACGGATTTCTGCACACCAGCTTTTTGTACTTCTCTTTTGCGTTTTGTTCTGGGGTGCCTTCGTCTGAAGCTTGAGATGAACCAGGTCTTCCACGTTTTGATATTACTGGTTCACAGTATCTGACGAGCTCGTCCGCAAGATTCATCCGGAATTTCAAAAGGTCCATGACCTTTTTAGTCGGGATGTTTAGGTTCTCACAATCCTTTCTGTATTCGAGATAAGCGTTGACAACAGCCAAATCGAAGCCATGAGAGATCATTCTGAGGGTCCATTATCTGGATCTGATGAATGTTCTGTAAAGGCTTATGAGCTGATCGAGAAGGTCGACACCTCCCATTCCCATGTTGTACAACCCAATGATCTCCGGTCTTTCGATTTCTAGGTAACTCTTCGACTTTTTGTCCCATCGTTGGAGCCACCGCTCAATGAGATCATTGTCTTCATTGCTAAACAAGTCAAATTAGCGTTTTTCTGGAAAGAAAACAAAAAAAAAGTAAAAATCAAGTGAAAATTCAATTTACAGTAGGAGGTAGTTATGCTAAGATGAGGGAAAACTTGGCTCAGCCAAGAACCAATGTCCACTATAGGGGACATTGATTTTATCGAGTCCCTGCTCAGCATTCACAATGAACTACGGGAAACATTTAGTCCTGGCACATCGAATAACATCTGAATAGCAAATTACAACAATTTTAGATTGATTTGAGGCATAAATTATGGAAAATATTAGCGATAATCGGCACTTACCTCTGCGCGACATTGTGACAAGGTTGACATGGAGATTTCAAAAGTCTCAGGAAGGTTCTGTGGTGGTGGTTTTCAACCTTCTACGCACTAAGGGTCATTGGGACACCATGACAGACACAGGGAAAAAAGAAGATTCGAGAAGGATTGATGTACATGGGTGCTGGAGCCCTAGAAAGTTCATGTCCACTATAGGGTGCGTTGGTTCTAAAGGGGCTAATGTTCTTATCTTTTTAAAAGTTAGGTGTTTGCTTCCCACTACCGATTGTTGCAAGAAGTCGAAAAAATCGTTACCTATCCTCCAACATCAAAATTTCCCCTTGCTTCTTCGTTTTAAAGGTTCCTGATCAATTTCATTTCTGTGTTCTACAAGCTACTACGTTATCATTTGTTTTTGTGGTTTGTTCTGAGTACCTATCTTTGAGCTCTTTTTAATCTGCTCGTTTTTAACTAGAGCTCTGAGGATGATTAAGTAAATAATAAATTTTGGACTGCTAGCAACATTCAATGTTGTTATTTGAATCTATTATTCGCAATCCTTATGGATTGCGAAATTAATTTATTTATATGGGAGGAGTAAGTACCCTCCCCTTCCTTAATCTACTATGCCATACTGAAGTAAAGATTGAGGTATATTGTACTAAATACGTTGTATTTCTCGAGAGTGTAATAATGGGATTTTGTGCCCAATAGCCCCTCTGTTGGCATTCAAGGTTCCATATCGACAATACTCTCTTCGTTCTATCCATATTCATTTTCTTTGTTAACAGTCCATTACATTTATCTCGAAGGTTATAAACTCGTTCTCAGGAGTTCCAGTAAAATGTCGCCAGGGTAAAACCATTTATGATACCTTGCGACAGTAACATCTAAATGGGTTGTCAAACAGCAATTCATTTTGGGCCAGGAAACATTTATTTCATGTTGGGTAACTCTCCAAACTTTAGTACACACAACGCTAACTGTGTTGATCCCAATTCCTTTCCAACAGGTGGCATACTGCATCAAGTATTACCGATTACAAAGTATCAATTAGATTGCTACCACTTGGCTCTGAGTGCTGAAATCCATAATTGTTTTAGAAATCCAAAACTTATTTCTATGAGAAAATTTTTGCAAAATTTCATTTTCAAAATTTTGTTTTCAAAATTCAGAAAATTGTGTTTTCAGAATTCAGAAAATTTTGTTTTCAGAATTCAGAAAATTATGTTTTCAGAATTCAGAAAATTGTGTTTTCAGAATTTAGAAAATTGTGTTTTCAGAATTCAGAAACTTTTGTTTTATAAAACTTTGGAACAATGGAATACTTTAATTTTCTTATAAAATTCGTAAGAATGTATGAATATTCAAAGGAAAGTGAACTGAAAGATGAAAGGCATTACCTACAAATTTAAAATTGGTATTACCGTAAAGTAAAACGCTGCAAATTATTTCACAAAGGTTTATTATTTTTTCAATTGAGTATGATCGTAGTTTTAGTTGGCTAGCGTACGTCATAAGGCCTGTCCAGACTTCTCGGCGTGTCCTACTTCGAGTTGCCACAACCTATACTTCTATAATTATATACGCATGTTTATATTTCTCGATTTGAGCTCCTATCTATTCAAATAGTTATTGCCTTAATAATATCATTATCTAAATACGTACGAAAAGTCGAGAGGATATGTTATTAAATATGCGTAGGAAAAGCTTTGGTATTAACACACAAATATGACCTTGAAAAAAACATATTCATGCCTCGAACGAACGCCGGCGCCGTAACCACCACAAGCCGCGGCGCCGGCGCCTCCTCTCACTCCCCCCCCCCCCCCCCCCCCCCCCCCCCCCCCCCCCCCCCCCCCCCTCTCCACCCACCGTGACCCCCTGCCAAGCGTGCCAGGCGTGCTCGCGTCGAAAAAGACACGTTTTTGCCCGTTTTTGGCCCATAGCATCTATGCGAGTAAAGCGATCGGGATGGTTAAACGTTAGGACCAACTAGACCCCAAATGGAGTCTATGTGCGAAAGAACGGGTTTTTTGAGTCAATTCTTAGGCCTTTTATGGCCCGGACGGCGGACGGCGAACGGCGGACGGACATTTCAAATTTGGATTCTACGTACCTTGAAACGTAAAGTGACAAAGTTTGAGGGGGGGTTATAAAAATTTTTTGCTACACGATCACATAGGCTTATTATTGGAAATAATAAACCAAAATTAATCACTTACCCTTGGCAAAAGGACGTCGATATTTTGGATCGTTCGATCTTTCCTAAAAAGAAAAAAAGGTTTTGAAAATTTAACTAAAATTAATTTGAAAAATGAGTACAATGTTAAACAGTAAACCTGAAGAAATGCAAAAAGTTTCAGTCATGTAGCATGACCGTATGAGCGAATTTTCGTAAATTATCGTATTGTATAATGTTAAATTGTTTTGAAATTTCAGCTTCTTGAGTGCAAGGAAATTGTTAATTATTAATTTTATGGGGAAAAACGTATTCTAAATAATGAACTACTATTCAAATGACAGTTTTGAATTTTCAGCTTTTTTTGCAGTTTTTATGAATTTATTATCATATTTTAATGACTTTTAAGTACATTTTTCAGAATAATTTTGTACATAAATTTTTGAATGTTCTATTTTATAGTTGATAAACTTTATTTGAGCAATATTCTACGGAAAAATATAAATTCAACGATTTTTAGCCGTTTTTAGCAATTTTTTTGAAATTTGACCAAATTAATGAGCTCAAAAAGTGCTGGCCAATAAACTCATCCTTTCGTTTGAAAAGCTTGATTTTTTGGCGCAAGAACGGAATTTTTATCTCAATCCTAAGGAGAGTTATCGTCTGGAATGACACACATAATATAAATAAATAAATGATATATAAATATATATATATATATATATATATATATATATATATATATATATATATATATATATATATATATATATATATCAATACATATATATATATATAGTTTTGATGAAAAATGAAAACACTCGCATGCAATATTACTTTGAGGTACCGTAAACCGGGGTGACTTTGGTACGGTTTTTGATGTTTTTTTACTTTTTCAACCTTACTGAGCAGGATCGTCACTCTGATCGTATTCTTTTCAAAAACTACATCTATCAGCAAGCTTTTCTACGATTTAAAATATTTTTTTAGGTAGAGGATTAGTTGAGTAATTAATCCTCAAAGTTGTACTAGTCTCACCCCGTGTTTTGGGGTGAGAATGGTACACTGACTTTTTCAGGTCATATTATTATATCCTATCAAAAACGCTTTGTACCATTGTCACCTCTCCCAATCGAAGCAAGAACTTTTTAAAAAGGTGTTAGAGCTCATAAAAGTTGAAAAAATATTTAAAAATCTGAAAATGAAAAAAAAAAAAAAAAAAAAAAAAAATGAAACTTTCAAATTAGGAATTGTAGCACACGAGTAGACATCTCATTGCATGCCTTCCCCTGTGGAAAAAACCATTCTATCCACAATTTGGGATTATACATGGTCATAATGAATGAGCGGGAGTGTGAACAAGGTAAGTATAAAACTATTTTTATTTACAATCTGTTCAATATCTAGTTCCCATTGACTTGTAAAACAATGATTGCATCCCCAGGAACAAGTAAAACAATGGTTTGCCACCCCAGTTACAAAAAATTGTTTGAAAATATTCAAATCAAATTGAAATCCCTTGAGAAAATGTCACACACCCGGTGTACCATTCTCACCACATGGAAGGCAGGTGTTTTAGTTTATCCAACAAAGAAAATCACTAAGTAACAATTTTTGAGCAGTTCTAACGCGAATCACTTCACAATAAGTTTATTTACGAACTTAAATCACTTACAAAGCATGAGGAGGTTCTCAGCCACCGCACCATGTACACCTTAGCAGGACTTGTAAACAAATCATGTTATCAGCTGTAATCACTTTTGCCCGCCAAGCATATAGAAATCCATGGAAGAGGGTTTCGACGCATGGAACTGCTTTTACCATCCATCCTCTACAGTAATAAAATAACAGCTGGCCGATCGCGCCATTTTTAAGCCCGCCAACAGGATTTGAATTTGAAAAACGCCGTTGTACCATTCTCACCTCGTGTGTTCCCAAGTCACCCCGGTTTACGGTATTACAGAAGGTTGGAAAAAGATAGGAAACACATAAATAAACTTACAAAATTGAGAACTCTCAATTTTGTAAGTTTATTTAAGTGTTTCCTATCTTTTTCCAACCTTCTGTAATACCTCAAAATTATATTATATATATATATATATATATATATATATATATATATATATATATATAAAAGCGTAAACTCTAAAATTCTCAAGTTCGGAGCCCCATTGAGTGACAAGAAATTCCCGTTATGTGGTGTAACATAGTCCTATTATAATAGGGAACCATATTCGCTACAACAAAGCCTAGTAGTTTTATATCAATGAGAAACCCTAAGAAATGACACTACCGATGATCCCTGCCCTCTACACCAATAACGGCACGTTCAAAATCTTCAAACTAATCTACTTATTTTAAAACAAACAAATCAGATTGTGTCAACACTAAAGTGAGACTTCATTTCATCTAGTCAACTTGCAAAATACACTGCTGTGAAAAATTAAGGGACCACTGTCGAAAAAACTCAGTTTCGGATTCGTGGTGGCCAGATCGTAAAATACCTGTTCAATGAGACAAATTCTCACTTTTCGGTAAAAATACATCCAGGAAAAGAGTTCACGACAAATCCAAGCTCAATAGAATGGTCCAGTCCGAAGTAAACCAAGAACTCATTTTGTGGAAAAATCGATTTTTCCCTCATCAAACAAATGGTCTCTCAACTGGGTCATTGAAAAGCTGAGTTCATGCTGAACAATTTTAAAAAATCTTTAAAAATGATTCATTATTCAAGGGTTTGCAGCCTAACATACACTGATAAAAGTAAGCGGTTTTTTAGAAATTGTGTTACTTCACATTTTTTTTTTCACACATGAAACGAGTTTGCTTATGGCATTGCTTGCACATAGTGACCATCAATTCAATAACATCAGAATACATTTTTTCGAAACAATCCATGATATACATGGCGGGTCCATCGTAGGCAGTAGTATGTTGAGGGTTGTCTCCTCTTCCAGCTCTTTTTATGAACAAATCTTCATTGTTCAGCCAATTAATTTCACGTTTGGTCTTCTTCTCTTTTGGTCCTTTATTGTAAGCCACCCTCCAAGTCTACTTTTTGGTCAGTTTTGGTTGAGAAGTATGCTGCTTTTCCGGGCTGGAAGGGGACCTTGGAGGAGACCTGCGAGTCTTCATCCTCCAAATAGTCAGCATCACATTCGTTCCTCTTCGCTTTTCATCAATTATTGGGAAAATTGTTGGGAAAATATAATAAAGGATTCTGATCTGCTGTATGCTATTGCAGCAAGTTAGGGTTTTCACTATGATGAGATACACATGGAACTCCACAAAACAGGTAGATACATATGAAATGAAATGTAGGTACTTGTAAAACACATGAAAATCCTACTTGTCATGCCAACAAAATGAGAATAACGAGCTGAACATTGAAAACAGTAACCCAAAACACGTAACGTGAATGTGAATTGCCAATGCCGAGCTCCTGCGACAGATGAACGTCTTAAGTTGCTACAGTGACCAACGTCACCTGCGGGTGACACTCCATTTTTACAGCTCATTTTTCCTTCCAACCAAGGTGCATTCACGAATATTATAACAAATCTCGTTTACATAACTATCTAACTACACAAAAATGTGAAAGCAGTTGGAATACAAACCGTTTTTTGGGCATGGTGAACGAAAAACAAGAGCTAACTTAGCAGGCGCCAGAAAATGGTGATAAGACAAACTTTGGAAGGTCATAGCCTGATCCATAGGTTTCAAAACGAACTTCTTATTGATTTTCTGTGTTCATGGATACTTGAAGGAGGTGAAAATATGCTAATCAAGCAGCCAAACCATTACCAGCAGTATTTAAACGTCATCTTATTTGATCGTCACCTGTAGGTGACGTTGGGCGCTGGGGGGCTAAGAGTACAACTGGTGCGGATAGTTTTTAAAGCAAGAAATAGTATATATAATTTCCATATGTTCAAAATCGTCTGAAAACAGTCTATTTTATTAACTAATTGTTATAATGTTTTTTTAGGTTTTTTGTTACAGTTGTACTCTTAGCAACCCATTTTCACGCCTCCAGCTCTGCTCAACCCTCAAAACCCCAATAAAAAACAAAAACCGTAAAATCGCTTACTTTTTTCAGTGAATTTTTGGCTGTTAACCCTTAAATAATGAACCATTTTTTAAATTGTTCAGCCTGAATTCAGCTTTTCAATGAATTATACAATTTTTGTAAACCCTTGAAAGAGACCAGTTGGGCGATCATTTGTTTGAAGACGAGGAAATCGATTTTTTCACGCAATGTGTTCTTGGTTTACCTCAGACTGGACCATTTTATTGAGCTTGGATTTGTTGTAAACTCTTTTTCTGGATGTCTGTTAACCGAAAAGTGAGGATTCATCTCAGTGGACAGGTATTTTACGATCCGGTCACCATGAATGCGAAACTAAGTTTCTTCGAGAGTGATCCCTTAATTTTTTACAGCAGTGTATATTTTTTAAAGCTGACTCATTAAAAAGACCACCAAGCGCATACTTATCCAGAATAATTAGAGCTCTAATGATCTCATGTAGATAGCTCACCAAAATTACTTTCCCCTCCACCGATTTCCTTTCCTTTCCATTTGGTTTTTTTGACTTTTGGAAGTTTTCAGCCTGAAACAAACACATATAGTTGAACAAAGTAGGTGGTCACACACCAAATCTAAAACTTCATTCTAAAGCGTAGACTAAAAAGTGTTTCCACTACTAGCAAACATGGTGGCGAACCTGTGTAGGGACTACTATATTAGATCCCATAGATTCCAGATAGACAATACTCCTCAGTGTGCATTATAGTCATACAAGGTTCCAGTAAACACAAGAATATTTCCACGACCCACCATGATTATTTAGGTCTTGCTTTAATAATCAATCCCAATCGTCTGTTCTCACTTCCCACCCGATGCCGAAGATTAACCAATTCCCCCTCCAAAGAGGCCAACAGATTGGTGACATCAGTGTAACGTAAGTCACATATCTTCTTGCCTGCAATTGAGATTCCTCCATTCCAGCCCTCAAGCACCCTTCTCTTCATAAATTCTCTGAACACATCAAACATGAGAGGAGAAAGGAAGCAACCCTTGTCTCACACCTCGCTCAACTGAGAACAGGTAAGTGCTCATCCCTCCTAGCTTGACTCGGGCTTTGTTGTTCTCATATGTACCTTCATGTCCCCATATCATAGAGCTCGTTCCACAGACGCTCCCAACTGATACAATCAAAACCTTCTGATAGCCCAGGGCCCTGTGGCACAATACCTTAGTAATACAAATGATTTTTACAAGTCCACAAGTTATAATATCACAAATACTAATATTTTCTGTTGCGCTACGGTTCAAAAGTCACTAATATTATCAGAGGAATTTCACAAGTCTTGGTGCCAAAAATATTAGTCACTATTCTGTCACGGTTTTGACAGACACAAAAAAATCGTTGAAAGAAAGTGTGGTTTACAGATTTATAAAACAAAAGGTTGTACGTTTTGTTACCTACGTTACATTTACTGTTAAAGTTAACGTTAACTATTTTAGCTACGAATACCCTCAGTTTGTTCAGACATGGGAATTTTTCTTTTAAAATGTCAGGCGACCATTCTACTATGCCTCTCGTACTTTTGTATCTGGCATTGTAATTTCTCTCAGCTTCATCCCCAAGTATCACATAATTTGGAAACACTCCAGCCTCTTTCAAGCACACGCATGAGTAGTAAGTGGGCACGTTGAGAACAACTGAGAGAAAACTAACAGTAAAATATTTAAAGTGAAAACTAACAGTAAAATATTTAAAGTGAAAACTAACAGTAAAATATTTAAAGTGAAAACTAACAGTAAAATATTTAAAGTGAAAAATAACAGTAAAAACTTTTCAACACAAAACATCAGAACCAGTGACTTTTTCTTTTTGGGGCGGTAAGTTAAAAGGATCTCTCCAATAAAAATAAAAATGTCTCAGCCATTTTTACAATTTTCACTTAAGCATATCGAATTCATTGAATGTTTCGCGTATATCGATAGATATAGAGATATGAAAGTATACAGGTTTATTGAGCAACTAGTATACGGAGAAATCTCAGCTGATAAAATTGCAAATTTTAAAACACAGTTGAAAAATGTAGGGGTTGAAAATTTCGTAAATACCGTTAAGAAAACAATACCAGTATCTCCGAAAAAAGACGTGAAATATAAAAGGAAAAATATCAAAGAAAATATGTTGGAGAATTACGTTATTCGTAATAATCGAGATAAGAAATTTCTACAAGAGTTGAACGTAAAGATTTTTTTAAAGATGATCCCAGATAAAAATATAATTGTGGACGATGGTAATATTATCGATATAATATTACCTTGATTTCGTATTCACCTTTTGCAACTCCGCCAGTTCGTAGTATTCTGAGGGGTTAGTTAAAAGAACATCGATATAAAATTAAAGATAAATGAATTTAATTGACGTAGATAATTTTATATCAATGTTTTTACGTAAGAACATCGATATGTACAACTATTCAAAAAACAGAAAAAATATATTAAGCTCCATAGATTACACTAAACTAGGCGGTAGGATATACAACGACGTAAAAAAAGATTTGGCAATCATCGACGAATTACAATTTAGTGAACATTATATTCTTGTTGTATAAAAAAAGAACTGCTACTTTGATAAAAAAATTTTTATCCATTTTACAAACGCCTATACGCAAAAAGGAAAAAGACAAATGTAAAATATTAAATAACTATTTAAACGTCGTAAAAACTTGTATTCCGTATAATATTTTTGTAAAGTTAAACATTACTGATAAAACGTGTAACAAACTAAATTTAAATTACAGTAGAAATTTCTGCGAAAATTGTGAAAACGACGAGGATTTTATAAAAGAAAACGATATTTTAATTTGTAAAGTATGTTTTTCAGAAGTTATAGAAAAGATGTATTTTAATAATAGATCTTATAATGTCACAGTAAAAAAATATAATTATGATCGTGTTAGTCACTTTAAAAAATGTATTCAAAAGTATCAAGGAAAACAATATACTTTTATAAACCCCACTATTTATTCAGACCTCGAGCGCTTATTGATATTTCATGGAATAATTAAAGACGAGCGAGAATCTAGGTCTAAAAAATTTGCAAACGTAAAAAAATCTCATATTATACATTTCTTAAAAGAACTCGGATATACTAAACATTATGACGATTATGTACTTATACACGCAAATTTAACTGGTCAAAAATTAAACGACATAAGTCATCTGGAAAACATTCTAGTCAAAGATTTTGAAAAATTTTCTGAAAAATATTCGTCTATATTTACAAACTCTGAAAGAAAAATTTTTATAAATACAAAATTTATTTTATACAGACTGTTATTGAGACACAACCATAAATTAGACGAAGGAGATTTTCTTACATTAAAATCTCTTGATCGTAAAAATGAAACAGACAGAATTTGTAAAGCTATATTCGACTCTTTAGGGTGGGAATACAAAACTAAGTAATTTTTTAATGAACACTGCTCATTAAAAAATAAAATCTCCTTCATACCCCAAGCATTCCGAACTTTAGCAAGCGTAAAAATTATCCTCAAACTGCTGCTTCAGTATAGCTTTACTCTCTTTATAATCCAATTTTCGAAGTTGATGTTCAGTAGCATTTTTAGGAACCTTAATCTTTTTTTTATTAAGGAATGCCTTTACTTCCTCCTTTGTACGGAGTGGTGGTTTACCATCGATACCCAATAAACGTTCTTTCAACAACATTTTACTAAATCTATACTCCTTCAATTCATGTAAAATATTATCTAGTGCGTCAAGGTTTTTTTCATAAAATTGAAATTCAGGTGTCTTTACAAACTTCCAGAAACCTCCATGTTTTTCACATAAATCTAATGCTTCGTTGTCTAAACCCATAGCTCTTTATTTATTATAGAAAATATTTTTTTCGAACCCACCTTTAAGAATTCATTGACAATGAGGGGTAAGTTAAAAGAAAGAAAAATAAACAATAATAAACATTTTATTTTACATCATAAAAGAATAACTAGAAACGCAGAGTCTTTTCAAGGTTTACACTCGAAGCTTGAGACAGCTGGTTCATCCTCTTCAGAGTGTTTCTGTAGATAAGGCGTTCTTCGAAGAGCGCTTTTGGAGGGGGAAATCACGTCAGAGAATTACGTCACACCGTCCCGCGGTTCTCAAAGATAAGGCGTTCTTCGAGGAGCGCTTTTGGAGGGGGAAATCACGTCACATCGAGTAGTTTTATAAAAGAATAATACTAGATCCAGGCGTTCTTCGAGGAGCGCTTTTGGAGGGGGAAATCACGTCACAACGTCCCGCGGTTCTCAAAGATAAGGCGTTCTTCGAGGAGCGCTTTTGGAGGGGGAAATCATATTTTTAACCAGGCACATTTTATCTGTGATTCAAACTGGAGACCGAGGCGCTATTATCACGTCAGAGAATTACGTCACACCGTCCCGCGCTCCTGTAGATAAGGCGTTCTTCGAGGAGCGGATTGGGTGGGAGAACACGACCTTCTGATTCAGACGCATTTCAATTCGTTTCCCAAAATGTTTTATATTCTAGAATCTTTAACATGGATTCCACTCGTAGAACTGTTATTGGAAGTACAAATAATTCATTATTAATTGATACTTTTGTCAGTAGCACTTAATGTTTCCATCTGTTATTAAAGTTCTTGCAACTTCCTAACTTTCCACTTCCTCAATAAAGTCTATACACTCATAATACACTCATAATACACTCACTATGGTACGTTTTGTAACTCTGAAGTTCCAAATAAAAGTCTTCAACAATAGCTAACTACAAATAATCTTTAGGTTGAGACATTGTACACACAGCGTCACTTCTGAAAGGATAACTGAATGAGAACTGCGTATAGCCTCTTCCTTGACTCATATCGATTATGTAACCAGTTCATGATAATTTAGATTCACCGAACAGCCGATAGATTGTGTTTGAAGTTCTAATTCTTTAGTGTCTCGTTATTCGGAGTAGTTTTTATTGAGAATTCTCAATAAAAACATATTCACCCTACCCTAAACAAGTTTAAAATTCCTCTCGAATTATATTCTTCAACGGAATGTAGTTCAGAGTAACTTCTGAAACCAAAATTACGTAAGCAAAAGTGTTTTCTGGTGCATCATTTTCAAAATCTGCTCGTAAAACTATATTATTTTTTTGTCCAGTTATGGACTGTGGTTGTCTAGTCATATTCACACTGAATATTGGATAGCTCTCTTTGAAGAACTGAGGCTCATAATATGGATGGGATGAGTCATCTTGACATATTATTCTCTTGAAATCTGTAAACATGTCGTAAGCTAAGTTATATTGCTCTGAACTCCAATCTAAATTCAAAGGTTCTCGAGGAAAAATTTTCCCTGCTATTTCAAAACTAATATTTTTTACACTCAAATGATCAAATTTGGAATTATTTTTCTTTTGATTATTTTTTCTGTCAGTTTGGAAGACAACAAACCCCCAGATCGGATTCTGTAAATTTCTATAAATATCGGTAATATTATAAGTGATATAATTTTTAATGACACGTTTTTCAATACATTGCAATTTTTTAAAGTGAAACAAATAAGGAGCGGTACTAAGTTCCGCAATTAATTTATTTTTGGATTCACCCGTATATTCGATTATCGGGACTCGCAGGTAGAAAGTTTTAATTTCCACTTTTCCCTCCACAGCTTCAACAGAAGCTGGATCGGAAGGTTTCTTGTAACGGAAGAGCACATTATCATCAGAATTTCTAGTGAATGTAATTTCAAAACCTCCCCTGTAAATTGGAAGTGTTGAATCACTGAAGAACCCAAGGCCTAAATCACCCAATTTACCGCTTGCACTGAAATTTCCACCTCCTATAGCTTTCGTATTAAAACCTGAATTCATTACTTTACCATTATAGTTTGCAGGGCCTGGGAAAGAAGCTATACCCATCACTGTACTAGCAATACCTGGATGATCAATTTCATCAATAAGCGTATTGTGTTTTCTTAGTTCAATTTTGGAAAAAAGATGTGCTACAAAATTGTTTATCATCATTACACTATCATTTGTTCCATATGTTTTTGTGGTATCTTTAGGAATGTATTTTCCATCAATGTAATATTTAATATTGCTGCTAATAAACTCATCGTTTAGAAGCAACTTGAAAACGGTTCTTTTGTTCTCAGAGTTAAATTCCAAATTATTTTCAGGATTAAAGTTTTGATACTCAATACTTGTGATTTCAGAATCGTATTTCGAGTAAATTGCTTTAATTTCATTCATACTTATTTATTATAGGAAAAAAGTTTTTATAGAATCGAAATTCTATAAAAATATCGAGATAGCGGAATAATTAAAGGGGAGGGGGAATCCCTATAAAAACTGACTTAAAATCCAGTTCTGAAAACTTCCCCATGTTTCAAAAGTGATAGTTTGAAAGGGTCCGCACTTTTAATTTCTTTCTTATTTTTATTATATTGATTTAGAATATTATTTTTCATATTTATATAATTTTTTATTTCTTGTTCAATATCATTGAACTCTTCATCAGATATTTTACCGTCTTTAATTGCTTTTATGAACTTTTCTTCAATCGAATTTAATTTAGCTTTTGCCAAAAGCGCAATTTCAGAGTGTTTAGTAATTTTTTTATTGACAAATCCGCTTGAAGTCCTTAATATTACTGATAAGGTTGTCAAGCCTACAGAAATTGGAACACTGAATGGAATTATTATTGGTAATGTTATAGAAGCACCAGTCAGTCCGAGTTCTGAGAGGGCAAATAAAAATTCAGTACCGTAAAGAGTACTGGATAGTTTTCCATATTTTTTACTCAAACCATTTCTCATTTTCTCTTCATCTTCTAAAAATTTAAATTGATTGATAATTCGATTGATTCTATAATTGTTCTCTTTAAACTCGGGAAAAATTATTTTTGGATATAATCTAGGATGAGTTATTGGATTAAATTCTTCAGGGGCTGAAGGTGTTTCATTATTTGTGTACATCATTTTATTATAGGAAAAAAGTTTTTTTATAGAATCGAAATTCTATAAAAATATCAAGACTATAAAATTTAATAAAAGAAATTAAGATTTTTCTTCAATGTTCTCACGCTATTTTCAAAATCGTGTCCTTCTGATAGCTTTTTCAAAATTAATAAACATAAATGTCCACAGATAGGAGGATCATATTGATTTTGGATTTGTTCCTCATTATAAAATAAATTTTCTGAACCTAAATATTGAACAAGTTCTCTTGGTGGTGGTGCATTACCATACGAATCAAAATAATATTTTAAATTGTTATTTTTATAAAATGCAGTCCAGTGGCTTCCAGCCTCATCAGAATTTTCTAGATTTATAATTCCACATTCCGTGTGGTTCACTTTCTCTGGTAAATCATCCTTCATGAAAACTCCTTTGAAATTTTTAATTTTCATTTCTTTCGATAATCTTTCAATATCAAAATTGGTAAGAGGTTGGAAGCTATTTAGTTTTTTGATTTGGTAGGTTTCTTTTTAGGTTTTGAAATAGCTTTTTTCTTCTTCAATCCAGAACCGATACTTAAACTTTTTGCGTTTTGTGCTAATCTCTCCATTTCCAAGTTATGGCGTTTGATTTCTGCTTCTTCAGCAGATTTATGCTTAGAATCAATAACGCTAGAAGCTACTGCAGCTCCACCACCCAATAATGCCCCAAGAGCGCCAATTCCTGCAAAAAGTAAGGGTAAAAATCCCCCTGAATGATTTATTTGCAACTGATCATAATTCATTTCCAATTCCAACCCTTTTTTGTTTTTGATACATTTATCTATCTTTTTTTTCTGAGTTTCATTTAACAGGATTCTATGATTTCCTTTTCCACTAATATCTGCAAAAGTCAGTCGTACTTTTACTGGAACACGTTTTTTATAAGCAGATCTTATTTTTTTCATTTGTATTTCTGACAAATTTATTTGATGTGTAATCATTTTATTATAGGAAAAAAGTTTTTTTATAGAACGAAATTCTATAAAAACAATCATAATAACTAATTAGTATACACCCATCCCAAAGTGTCTTTTGATTTTCATACCACCAACCACAGTAGCAGCTCCCAATTTTTCACCGATATTTGTTGAACTTTTCATAATTTTATAAGCTTCTGTTTCTAGTTGTTTATCAGCAAGATGCCTATCACTTGTTTTTTCATGATCCCTATAAAAAATGTCGTGTTGTTTACAAGCTTTATCAAGGCTATTTATACCTTCATCACCTCTATTTAATCTCTTATCCAATTTAGTAAATGGTCCACAATATTGATAACCACCTGGGAGATGCATTTCAGGTACGAAACCGTCTAGTTTGTTCAACAAAGTATTGAAAATACCAGAACCGTTTTTTATCATATTTTTGGGTAAATTATTAATAATTTTAATCAAGTATTCAGTTCCCTTGGGATTATCAATATATTTCTCCAGTTGATCTTTAATGAAATTTATAATTCCCAATTTTTCATTGTGAAAATTATTATTTCCTGCCTGCTCTTGCGCATGCAAATAGTATAGTCTTTGTTGAATTTGATTCAAATTATCTATATATTTAAATTCTACAGGATTTTCAGTATATTTAATCAACCCAGTACCAATCTTTTTCTTTTTACTATACTCCCAGATTGGTTTTATGATTTCTTTCCATTTTTTACTAACACTTGATTTTGGTTGTTTAGATTCGGGATTATTATTTTGAAACATGCTATTTGTTTGAATGAGGATTCTTGCATAAGCTTTAAAGTCTTCATTAGTGTATTCATCTTTGGATGGAATATCAGAAGCTATGGGTTTTGTTAAGAGCTTCCATAAGCCTTCAGTACCGGAATATTTCATTTTTTCTATTTCAATATCATTGCCATTTACCCGTATCTGTTTATTTCCAATAAATATATGATTTTTTAAAGGATATATTCCAAATTGCCTATCAGGATGAAGAATATATAATTCTGCAATTGGTCCAATACCTAAAGGGCCTACAGAAGAGTTTGGTAATTTAAAACTTTTTTGTAATATTAATTCCATTTCATCATCCCTATCTGCATTGTCACTTGAAAAGCTTTGATTTAATGTATCTTCAGTATCATTATCAATACCTTGAACCTCGCCATCAACATCTTGAAAAGAAACTTTTTTAGGTGAACTGATAGCCAAGGGGTTAAATGTTTTTATTGCAGGAAGGAGTTCTAATTTTTTACCAAGATCTTCATCAGTTTGTTTCACTGCTTTTTCTACCTTATCTAATCGTGAAGTTATAGGTTCATAAGCCTTTTCTTTTGTCTCCTTATCAGATGCTTGGTTAATCCTTTCTTGTTTTGCTAATTTTTGTAAATATTTTCTAAGTTTAATCGATTTATCAGCTTCAGCTACGCTCATGGGTTTACGGTTTGGTTTTGTGAAAAATATTTGTTCATCTTTTTCGGGAGGTTTATCAATCTTTTTTATTTCTCTAAGTTTGGCTTCTTTTTCCTTCATAATTTCAAGTTGCGCTTCTTTGTATTTCTGTCTAAGCGCTTGTTCTAAAGTAATTTTAGTCATGTTTTTATTATAGGAAAAAAGTTGTTTTAAAAATCGGTCAAACGTTAAAACGCTTAAACGCTTAAACGCTTAAACGTTAAAACGCTTAAACGCTTAAACGCTTTAGGAACGCTATTTTTGCGTTTTTAAGCGTTTCCCAATGCGATTTTTGAAGCGTTTCCCAATGCGTTTTTGAAGCGTTTCCCAATGCGTTTTTATAGGGATTCTCTATAAAAACAAAACTTAAAATCTAAAATATTTCACCAAATTTCTTTCGGTAACGTCCGTCATTGCGTTTCTTTGTTATGTCAATCGTTAGAAAACCAAAGTCCTCATCCCAACAAGAATAGCATAATTCTTTGAATTGATCATAAGTTAAATCAGTTCCCACATATTCATCATAAATATCTCGCATGTATCTTGGTCCTTGTCTAAATACACATAAAAAATTAATGTTGTTTCTAATGAGTTGTTTATCAACTTTTGACCATGATTGTGTCAAGTAAACGCACGAAATTTTCTTATGACGTCCTCTCACAAAATAATCTTTGATTTCTCTCTGATGTTGAATGTTTACACAATCATCAAAAATAATAAGACTTTTTTCTTCACATGCGTCCAGGGTTATAAGTTCGTCACAATTACTGAAAAACTGCGCTATTTCCACACCATCTTTTGCAGAAATTTTTTCATAATTGCTTCTCAAAATCTCATATGCATTCTGATCCAGAGATTTTGAAAAAATATACAGATGATTAAAGGGGATTCCCCATGGCTTTGTGATGAGATTATAGAGAAGTGTTGTTTTCCCACAACCAGAAGTTCCTACTATTAATGATCTTAAAGGTAATGGTAAAATTCCTTTTCTAGCCTCTTTTTTATCATGCAAAATTGGATCAATCTCGTATTTACTCATATTTATTATACGAAAAACTTTTTACATATAATAAAAGCATGACTCTAATAAAGATTTCTGATAAACACAAAGATCTAAAAATAACTTTTGAGCCAGAAATTGTTCTAAATCCCAATAAAAATTATAAACTCGGATTAGTAAAGTTATTATTTACTTCACCTTCTCTTTCATTTCAAGTAAAAAATGTATTGATATCATTAAAAATGTTTATTATAGATGGATGGTATCATACCGAGCATGTGTTAGATGGCACATTTACTGTTGAGACGTTTAAAAGAGAATTATATTTAAAAATAAAAAATTATATAACTGAACTCATGAAGAAATTTGAGGAGAATAAAACACTTTATAAATCACAAATTGACACATTAAAAAAAACAAAACCTGAAAGTTTGGTTTTTAAAGTAGACTACGGTCCAAATTGTAATAGATTTTATCTTAAATCTCCTGTTGTTATCGGGTTTATAAAGTATGGAAATTTCTGCGAACTGTTCGATTTTAAACAGTGTAAAACACCTGGGGATTATTTTGATGCTAATAAGGAATATTATTCAGAAGACAATCCAAAATTAATCAAACCTATTTCATTAATTGAATGGCATTGCAATATTACCGATTATAGCTTCGCTAATCATGATGAACATTCACATCGCCATAGTGTACATGAATTACTCCATGTATCTTTGATAGAGAAAACGATTCTCCCAAATACTACTTATATGGAAACGAATAAGAAAATTCTCTACAGTTCTCTACGAAAAGGAATTAGTGAAATTAAAGAAATTGAACTATTATGTAGAAATGAAAATGGAGATGAGCTGCAATTTGAAAATGTTACAGTTTATTTGCATTTGATTGAAGAGTGAGGAGTTTCTTTTTTATGAGAAATATCTCATAAAAAACCTTTTTTCCTATAATAAAATAAATAATGTACAACGAAATTTATTGCTGTAAGTGTAAGAAAAGAACGAAAAATATAAACGTGAAAATTGTACAAACTGTGAACGGAAGGTGGAGAATTTCAGCTAAATGTGTTAAATGCAGAACTCATAAGAGCAAATTCATTCAAGATCCTAACGGAGAAAAAGCACCAATTCGTGCCATTTTTGATTGGGCTATAGAAGGCAAGGTACCGGACACATTAAAAAAACCTGTTTTCCTATAATAAAAATGGATAATGATTTAACTGATCCTATTTACTGTCACAAGTGTAAGAAGAGAACCAATAATATTGATGCAGAAAAAATACAAACGGTAAACGGGAGATGGAGAGTGGCTGCAAAATGTGTTAAATGCAGAACTCATAAGAGTAAGTTTATCACTTCCCCCGAGAGAGAAAATTCTGAAGAACCAACTGTAGTAGAAGATCTGAATGTTGATGAAAAATTATCTCTCGCTAAAGAATTACACAAGTCGATAAGAAATAAATTTCAAAAAAGGACAATATTTACTAAAGGTATTGATGATTTGTGGGCTGCTGATTTGATAATCATGAAAAATTATGAAAAAGAGAATGATGGATACGGTTATATGCTTAATGTTATCGATACATTTTCAAAATTTGCATGGACCTTACCCTTGAAGAAAAAGGATGGAAAAAACGTAACAAAAGCTTTTGAGAAAATCATAGAAAAGGCCAAATCATAAAATCATAAAGCTCCGAATTTACTACATACCGATAAAGGTTTAGAGTTTGAAAATAAAATGTTTAAAGAATTTCTGAAAAGTCACCAAATAAAAATGTATCATACACAGAATGAAGAAAAATCGGCAATCATAGAAAGATTTAATAGAACTTTAAACGAAAAAATGAAAATCCATTTTGAAGTACGAAATAATAAGAAATGGATCGATATTCTAGAGGATTTGATTCATGAATACAATTTTAAAGATTTCCATAGATCGATTGGTATGATACCTGTACAAGTTAATAAAAATAACGAAGATGAAGTGTTAGTTAGATTGTTTAGGAACCAAAAAGCCTCACAAAAAGTAAGTTTTCTCTTGGAGATCGAGTTCGAATAACAAGATTTAAGAAAACATTTGGGAATAAATATGATGCTAAATGGACTAGAGAAATTTTTGTGGTTTCTGGAATTCTACCAACAAATCCAATTACTTACAAAATAAAAGATTTAAACGACGAAGAGATTGAAGGATCTTTCTATGCTCAAGAACTACAAAAAACAGAATTCTAGAAAAAACTTATTGGTTCAGGCTAGAAAGAACCAAACAATTGTTAACCGAGATCATGTGAGCCGCAAAATTTCGTATGAAATGAAAAAGCCGCAGTCGGGTTTCCGACCGCGGCTTTTTCGTATGAAATGAAAAAGCCGCGGCTCACATGTGAGCCGCGGCTTTTTTAGTCAACTGACTTGTATTCGACTTTAACGTTAAAGAGGGGGGCCGATTCGTCCCCCTCTTTAAGAATTTTAAAATCTTTTTTAAATGTTCTCGACTTGTATTCGACTTTAAAGTTAAAGAGGGGTGGCCAATTTGGCCACTCCACTTTAAGAGTTTTCAAAACTCTTTTTTAAATGTTCTCGACTTGTATTCGACTTTAAAGTTAAAGAGGGGAGGCGAATCGCCTCCCCACTTTAAGAGTTTTAAAAATATTCTTTAAATGTTCTCGACTTTACATAGGACCCCCCGTCGAATCGACGGGTACGAGGTATTTACTGTTAAAAATCAAATTGACTCGTATTTACCTTTCATCGTACCCGTCTACCAGACGGGTACGAGGTATTTACTGTTAAAAATCAAATTGACTCGTATTCTACTTTAACGTTAAAGAGGGTGGGTCCAAATCGGACCCCCCCACTTTAAGGAATTGTGTTTTAAAAGAATATATTCTATAATAAATAGAAATGAATAGGGAGCAGCTATTGAAAAAAATTAATTTTGAAAACAACACAAACAAGCTTTCTGAACTAGAAATCGGAAAACCTTACAAAATTATAAACTTTGAATTTGTGTCAACGAAATACTCGTGGGAGGCTGTTATAGCCAATCTAGGAGAATTTAGAGTGTTCATACCAGAAAGATGTATTCAAAAATTTGATAAAAATGAACTCCAAGCTCTAGTTGAGTACGGTGTTTGCTTAGTGTACCATGGAATCACCAAATCAATAAATGGGAGAGACATGTATAACATCAAGTTTGTTTAAAACCCAATCTATTAAAGGTGGGGGCGATTCGCCCTCACCTTTAAATATTAATAAAAACGTTTTAATGGAAAATTTCCATTAAAACAACAATATATAGTATCCATACAAGAAAAAGCGGGTGGATAATATAAAAATTGAGGGATTAGTTAAAAGAATCTCTTTTCTATTATAAAAATGAACGATACGAAAAAAAATGAAGGGTTAGTTAAAAGAACCCCTACTATAATAAAAATGCAAGATACTATTAAAAAACGATATGCAGATAAAATCTGTGAAAAATGTGATCGAAAAATCACATATAAAAACTGGGCTCGTCATTTAAAAGCACCATTCCATCTAAAAAATGACCCTAACCAAACTCTTAAACCTCAACAAAGAGTCGTTGAGAAAGGATTCAGAGTTAAAGATTTGAGAAATGAAGCGAAAGATTACAATTTAAAAGGTGGTTATAAAATGAAGAAAAATAATCTTATTACAGCTTTAAATGATATTAAAAATGTATACTTTAAGAAAAGTGATCTAGAAAAACTAACTGTTAAAGAACTACGCGAAATAGCTAAAGAAAAACATATTAAAATTAAAAAACCGAATAAAAAAATCAATATCATCGAACATCTAATGCACCCACAAGGGCATGCATTTAAAGTAAAAACAGGAAAAATGTTCAATTTCGACGATGACTTGGTTAATGAAAACAAAGAAAAACGAAAATCTCCTTTTACTATTATAGAAACTAAATCTCGATACATTAAAAAATTTAAAACTACAGAAATCGATTATTGTATAAAATTATCTAATATCATACAAGTCGAAAAAGCTGTATTTGCTATGTTAAATTTGGCTAAAGAAAAATCTAATTTCCAAACCGGGGATAAAATTATGATCGTTGCCCAAAACCCTCATTTTCACCATGATATATCGAAAGATTTAAGTAGTAAATCAAACGTTTTTTCTAGTATACAAGCTAAAGAATTTACCCAACACGTAAGCAACATTATTAGTTCAAACGAACACGTTGACATAACAAATACCACGTTCCACATTAAAATCATCAATTTACCGAGAGGAGCAAGAGGTGTCAAAATATTAAATTTGGCTGAGAGTAAACACACAAAACAATGTATCACTCAAATTAAAAATGTCGATAACTTATGCTGTCCAAGAGCCATAATTACCGCGTTAACTTATCATACTAAGGATATTTTCAATCGGAAACTCTCAGAAATTGATGTAAAACAAATCAGAATGGGCCGCCCAATTCAACTAGATTTAGCTAAAGAACTTTGCGAAAAAATGGGTTCATACACCGAGGAAGGTTTCACATTGCAAGATATCAAAGTTGTTGAAGAATTATTAGACATTCAAGTTAAAGTTATCTGCGCCGAAAATTTCAATACCGTTATTTACGAAGGAGAAAAGAAAGATACTATAATTTATCTTTATAAAGATGGGAATCATTTTGATGTTATTAATAGTGTAGCAGCCTTTTACGCCTCCTCATATTACTGTAAAAATTGTGATACTCCCTATAATAATAAAGAGAAACATGAATGCAAAAAGACTAGAAATAAAGATGTCTGTACACTCTGTAAACAAATACAACACGATGAAAAAGATAAAAATAAAATATTCTGTAACGATTGTAACCGTTATTGTTATAATGATAATTGCTTTAAAAATCATAAAGAAGTTTGTAAAATAATCTATAAATGTGTAAACTGCGGGAAAATTTGCAAAAGAACCGACGAACATAGATGTGGTTCTGGAAAATGTCGAAACTGTCAAGAAATATTCGACGATATAGGTGGTCATGAATGTTTTATGTTAGCAAGACGATCAAACGGTGGGTATTGTACAGTACCTTGTACTTGTAATAATCGTTCTGATATCACAGCAGAAAAATGTACTTACACCGAAAAATACATAACATTTGATTACGAAGCAATGCAGGAAACAGGAACCCATGAAGCAAATCTTGTTATAGCTCACTACCACGATGGTACTAAATTCGTATTCAAAACTAATGAGGAATTTTGCGAGTGGTTGATTTCAAGTAAACACAAAGGGTACACTGCCATAGCACATTATGCAAAAGGATATGATTCTCAATTCATTCTGAAATACTGCGTCGAAAATACTCTGAAACCTTACACTATTTATAATGGAACTAAACTAATGTTATTAGAAATTAAAGGAATAATAAGAATAATCGATAGTTCTAACTTCGTTGCATCTCCGTTATCTGCTTTTCCAAAAACGTTCGGATTAACAGAACTAAAAAAAGGATATTTCCCCCATTATTTCAATACTCGAGATAATCAAAATTACGTTGGTCCAATTCCTGATACTAAATTTTATGGGGCTGATTCAATGAAACCCGAAGTAAGAAAAGCATTTTTGAAATGGCACGCTGAAAAAGTAAAGGAAAATTATATATTCGACTTTCAGAAAGAAATATTAGAATATTGTGAATCAGATGTCGATATTTTGCGAAGGGGCTGTATTGAATTTAGGAAGCAATTTTTAGACATAGCTAATATCGATCCTTTCCAATATTTAACTATAGCGAGTGTTTGCATGGCCATTTTTCGGTCCTTATATTTACAGGAAAATACGATAGCAAGTATCAAAGAGGACAGAAAGGAAATGTTTAGCAAAGGATCTATCACTTGGCTGAATACTTTTAAAAATGTACAGCACGCATTGAATGGAGGGGAAGTAACTGTTTGTGGTGCCAAAGTTGATGGTTTTGATCAAATTACTAACACGGTTTATCAGTATCACGGGTGTTTTTGGCACGGCTGTCCTACATGTTTTCATGAAAATACTCCCAATAATGTAAATCATCTATCTATGGGAGACTTGTATGAAAAAACGAAGGAAAGGAGTAAACAAATCATTGACGCTGGATACCAATTAGTAGAAATGTGGGAATGTAACTGGATTAAATCGAAAGAGGGTAAAGCAGCAGTAAAAAGTAGTGGAAACGTAATAGTGGAACCATTAAATCCTAGAGACGCATTTTTTGGTGGCAGAACCAATGCTAGTAAATTGAAAGTCGTAAATAAAAAATTAAGATATATCGATGTTTGTAGTTGGTATCCAACAGTTCAATATTTCGATTATTATCCCTTAGGTCATCCAACAAAAATTCATAAACCTGAGAAATATGATGAAAATTGGTACGGATTAATCAAATGTAAGATATTACCTCCTAAAAAATTATATCACCCAGTTCTACCGATCAAAAGAGATAAACTTTTATTTATTTTATGCGAAAAATGTTTTGTAGATAAATGTAATACTTGTTCACACGATGAAAATGAAAGAGCTCTGGTTGATACTTGGACTACAGATGAAGTAAATAAAGCTATTGAAAAAGGTTATAAGATTCAAGAAATTTACGAAGTATGGCATTTCAAAGAAAAAAGTAATGAATTGTTCAAAGAATATGTAAAAACATTTATGAAAATAAAACTAGAGACTAGCCCGTGGGAAAGCGACTTTGAAACTATTGAAGAATATATAAAAAGCGTTAAAGAAAGTCTCGATATAGATTTAGAAAAAGAAAGTATTAAACCAAATCCTGGACGAAGAGCAGTAGCAAAGATTTGTTTGAATTCTTTGTGGGGAAAGTTTGGGCAAAGATTGAACATGTCACAATCTGAATATGTTGTTGATATAACAAGATGGTACGATATACTTTTAGATGACAGACTAGAAATTGGTTCATGCCAATTTCTGAATGACAATATCGTGCAAATATCTTATAAATTTTTGAATCAATACATCGAAGATAGTTTTTCAACTAACGTTTTTGTAGCTGCTTTTACCACATCCAATGCAAGATTGAGACTATATGATATGCTTGATAAAATAGGAAAGAATGTTGTTTATTATGATACAGATAGTATTGTTTACATTGATGATGGGAAAAATTCTGTAAAAACAGGTTGTATGTTGGGTGAGTGGACTGATGAATTGGGAAAAAATAATCACATTGTAGAATGGATTAGTACGGGCCCCAAGAGTTACGCTTATATAACCAATCAAGGAAAAGAAACTATGAAAGTTAAAGGATTTACTTTGAATTATCAAAACGGTAAATCATTAAATAGAGAAGCTATGAATAAAATGTTAATAAAAGAAATAAACAGCGTTAAGCTAAAATATAACATGATTACTCGAAATGTAAAAGATAAAACATTAGTAAACAAAGAAGTGGAAAAAGAGTTTAAATTTCAATATGATAAACGAAATATAATGGAAAACAAAGAAACCGATATTATTGATACTTTACCTTGGGGATATTAAACGTAAACATTTAAGAAACTCTTTATATAAAAATCGGTAGTAAGTGGGCACGTTGAGAACATTAACAGGGATTCAAGTCGTTAAATGAAAAAGTCACTTGGTCTGATGTTTTTGTGGCAACTTTTAAAATTGAAACGATGAGTTAAAGGAATGGGGTTTTATAATAAAAGATGGCCGATAAATTTTTGGAAAGAATCAATGGTAGGAGCGAATTTAGTACGTTTAATGATTTAAAACGTAACAAACCTTATGTGATCCTTAAAGCGGAAAAGGTGAAAGCTAAATTTGGCGAAACTATAGCGGTAGACTTGGAGGGTGGCTTTACCAACATATTGCTACCAATTCATTTTTTAAAAAATAGGTTTAACCAAGAGGGGGATTTAGAAACACTCGTGAAAGACAAATATAAATTGATCTATAAAGGTAAAGTGACACTTAAAAATGGTAATAAAATGCATTGTATAGAGTTTACAGAATGAGCTGATGGTATAATTAATATATACAATTTTTAGTGATACATGTCATTAAAAATTAAAACCTACTGTAATTTTTTAGAGTTTCACTAAAGTTTCTAATGGGAAAAATATTCTTTTAACTTACCGCCCAAAAATAAAAAGTCACTGGTTCTGATGTTTTGTGTTGAAAAGTTTTTACTGTTAGTTTTCACTTTAAATATTTTACTGTTTGGTGTCACTTTAAATATTTTACTGTTAGTTTTCACTTTAAATGTTTTACTGTTAGTTTTCACTTTAAATATTTTACTGTTAGTTTTCTCTCAGTTGTTCTCAACGTGCCCACTTACTACTCGCATGTCATGTACCGACACTGCCAGGCCATTTTGTATTAACATACGAAACATGCAGTTTAATAAATTATTTCTGTGACGGTTGACGAAAGCATCTCCATGACGTGTGGGTGGGTCTTGTTGATCACTGAACCGTGAAAATTTCCTATTACCCTAGAAAACACAGAAATTCGGTAGAAGTTGCAACCACTTCTTCAATATCTTGTGGCCGAGTTACCAAGCAGAGAAACAGTCAGTCACAGACAGCTGGAACAAATCTTTTGATTGCATAGCAAGCAGTAAATATCACCAGCGGTATGGTATTGTCCTCTACTCCACATTCAGTGCAATGCAATACACACCTGCTCGTTCACGTCAAGTGCACCACTATTTTTAGTTCAATGTGAGAGAAGAGAACCAAATTCTTCCACAATCCACTCCACTTTGATCTGAACCTCCCTTTATACTCAAAATCGTTGAAAAAATTGAATTGTGTCCTTGGTTCCAAGACATTTGTCAAAGGCCACGGTAAAGTAAGTAAAGGTAAAGTAAACAATCATCCCAGGATGGGGCTTTTCGCCTAGGGCGTTGCGGACAACATCAGCTGCCCTCTATGTGGGGGATCAGCATTCGTTCTGATGATTTCGCTTAAAGCTACTGATTGCCTTGCCTCCTTGAGTAAAGAGGTATTCGCTGCACAGAAGCGTATAAATGTCAAAGGCCACGGTTTTTGAGAAAAGTATCTTCTTCATAGGTCCTCAAATCTAACAACATCTCTTCCAACATGTTGCAAGTCTCGAAATAACTAGATAAACTACGTAAGTCTAACACTAACAACATTTTACAGGAGAACTTTTGCTTATAGAAAATTATTAGAGTTAACTAATATTTCAATGAACGTCAATACTGTAGGACATCGTTCAACAGTTACTGATAATATTAGCACAAATTACTATATAAGCGACTTGCAGTAATATTACAGTAATATTTGTAAGAACCGATTGTGCAACACGAATGACAAGTTTTTGGTACTTATAACTAATATCAGTTAGGTACTAAGCTATTGTGCAACAGGGCTCAAGGTAGCAAAACACCATTGGGACCTGCAACTCACAACCTTAATTCATAATCTGCCCCTCTAGTGCATTTTCCTTTGATGAATCCTGCATGCTTTCCTGAAAATACTTGAGTTTTAAAAGGAATATTGAAAGGAGGATCTTATCATACTACAGATTGGTGCGATAATTTCCACATTTGGACTTTGAATTCTTTTCTTGAGGTAACCTAGTTCTCTGGCCAGACTTCACTCTTCCATATCTTGTCGCACAGTTGAAAGACAAGGCTGTTTCCGTATTTATCCAGATCACCGAATAGGTTTGCATTCACGAGCCAATATTGTGTTACGCTCCAGGAAAATAACTCTCACAGTCGAAGAGGTTTGGTCACCCTGGCCTCTTAGCTCTGGTCGTTACCCTGAGAGGTTTGGTCGCCCTGGTGCAGTCGGTAGGACCCGAAATCATACGAAACAATAATTAATTAAATCCCTCTCGAGCCAAAAGACTGTAAACGTCACATTTCCTGTTGTTATGCCTTTCATTTCCTCACTCACTTGAGTCAAAACACACCGTGACAATGACCTCGCTCGACTGCTGACTTGTTCCAGCGAGCATCTGCTGAGCCAGCAGCCTGCAGTTCCCTTCTTCATTCGTCTGACCCCAAACCAGCCGAGACGGCTGGTATTAGACTCCGGGGAAATGTTACGCTCCAGGAAAATAACTCTCACAGTCGAAGAGGTTTGATCACCCTGGCCTCATAGCTCTGGTCGTTAGAGTGTTGCAACTCCGGGAAAATAATAATTTCTCGTAGTTGTGACGATGCGAGTTCGAACTCCTGTTGAGTTAGCAAATATTTTTGGGCCGTTACAGTACTTAAGTATCAATGATACTTCAGGTGATTGTTTTTAGTAATGGAACAAATTCATATATACATAATATTGTTATACAATACCTTCTTATTGACTTTTCTTTTCAGCGCCATTGTTTCCGGCTATCACGATTGAACACGATTTGCTACCATAAACAACCAAACATCCACAGCGCTGAAATCATAAAATGTAACATTTCATAATTGAAATTTCCCCACGAGAGTACAGTTTGTGATGAACGATTATAATTTTTACAAATCAATAGTTACATTTAATTAGAGTAGCGGGTAACTACCTAAATAAAGAGGTCAATAATATGTTTTCGTCACGACATGATACTCCAACTATTCCTTGAAAGGCCTGACCTTTATTTATTTCAAATACAGCAAATCCAAAAAGTCTAATTGGGTAGATGCCTAGTCGAAAGAATAGTTGATTATCTATGTAGTTGGTTTCTGGAACTGCTGGCACAAAAATGCAAATTTATAGATTGCAGATTGTTATAGGTTCGTTTGGACAAACCATCCTGAACCGTTCTACCTAGGCCACGCCCCTTTTCGGATAGTCACAGAACGTGTGGTTTGCTGTTCGGACAATCCCGAACCGTTCTAAAGCCGGTTTCACATGGAGCGGTATGAGCGTAACAACTGGAAAGACGGAAGGCCGGAAAATCCAGAGGAGGGGGCAGCGGAATGCGGCAGGGTGTTCACATGAAGCGGCACCTCGCTAAACGGAATCATATCCTTCCTACTGAAACCCTCTCTGATCTGAAACCTCTACTTGCGGTTATCAACATACCTGTCCAATGAGCTCTCCGGACATAGCGCTCCATGTGAAATCGGCTTATGTCCGGAGACGGAACGCAATGTGATAGGCTGTTGGGACAACAGTTGAGGATGGTGGCTGCCATGTTGCCGGAATGGGCAGTTGGTGGTAGAAATTAAGCCGGTTTCACATGGAGCGGTATGAGTGTACAACCGGAAAGACGGAAGGCCGAAAAATCCAGTGGAGGGGGCGGCGGAATGCGTCACGTTGTTCACATGAAAACGGCACCTTGGTGAACGGAATCATAACCATCCTACCTGATCTGAAACCTCTACTTGAGTTGAGGTTATCAACATTCCTGTCCAATGAGCTTGCGCTCTGCTCGACGGCAAGCGGCAACGGTATACAAATTTCTACCGCCGAGCGCCGACGGCATCATGGCTGCCACCATCCTCAACTGTTGTCCCAACAGCCAATCACATTGCGTTCCGTCTTTTCGTCTCCGGACATACCGCTCCATGTGAAATCGGCTTTAGTATACCGTTGCCGCGTTCCGTCGAGCGTTGCGCAAGCTCATTGGACAGGAATGTTGATAACCGCAAGTAGAGGTTTCAGATCAGAGAGGGTTTCAGTAGGAAGGATATGATTCTGTTTAGCGAGGTGCCGCTTCATTTGAACACCCTGCCGCAATCCGCCGCCCCTCCACTGGGTTTTCCGGCCTTCCGTCTTTCCGGTTGATACGCTCGAACCGCTCCATGTGAAACCGGCTTAACGGTTCTGGATTTTCTTCAGAACGGTTGGTTCGGGACATGCGCACAGAATGTTTTCAGCATAAGCCCCAACATATTTGTATTTTTCTTCGATTTCCCGCGCATCGTTTATCCTGATTTCTGCTTTTTTATTGATTTCCTTGTTCTCAGAATAATCATATTGTTTCAACATTTATTTGCAATATTAAAATAACCTTATATTCTTGTACTATGATTGATTGGTATAGTGAAGGTCTTTCATAGTTCTGAATCATCAAAGTGCGTTCGGTGTGCCACACGTTCCGAATAGGGTTCCAAATGGTTCTCATCACGTTCCGTTCAAAAAGGTCTGTCCGAACAAACCTTATATTGTAATAAAATTGTGTCATGATAGTATTTAGAAATCATTCATTTGTTTCTTTCAGCAAGTTGTTTGTTCCTACCTACCTCAGGTGATAAAAAATGGCATTTATATCGAAATACCGATATTATCTCGTATATCAATATCCCCAATCTCGGGCGTGGTTAACCACAGTTTCAGCTTCCTCAGATTATTGGTTGGTGCCTTTCGGTTTGTAAGCAGTTCAACAGAACCGAATGGGCGACTCTAGGTTGGGATTAGTAACATTGACTAGTTTATGATTAATATAGCTAACCAATAATTTTTTCAATACGAGCGTCCTACTTAGCTCGTTGCCGTTGGTAGTTGAACAAGATTAGTGGCTAACTAATTCTAGAGCGTACAAGTTATATTCCCGGCTCTTGAGCCAAAATACATTTCACGAAATAGGTAGGTAGCACCTACCGGTAGGGACTTCCAAATCCACGGCTTGACGACAAACAGTAGGGTTTAAGAGTTTTATACACATGTAGGAATCTCCGACACTTTATCAACAACATACGATGCAGAATATATGTACTAAGGGCAGTGCATGCTGAGAAACCTACGGTACCATAGTATACAACAATAAAGTACCTACCTAATGAGGAAATGCGGCAACACATCACAAAATATACCTAATCAGGTAATGTAAATAACTAATAAATGAATTAAAATAGATTTCATAAATAAAACCATAAGATTTTTTAAACAACACGAAGAGTTTCACAACATAAACCCACAATACAATCAACAAGAAACAACACACGACAGTGCATTGAATGAACCCGCTCATACGCTTCTTCTTCTTCAATTTTCGAAGTATGCCTAGGAGAGTCTCCGAAGAACCTGATCTTGAGTAGGGAGAACCAAACCACCTGGTTTGACGAGACAGTTCAAACCAAGGCAGTAACCGTTCTTTGTACATGTGGAAGAGGAACAGTAGGTTCCCACTAGAATTTTTGCATAGATGTAGTAGAAAATTGTTATTTATTGATATTTTATGTCTTTAAATGTCTCAATGTTTTGCAGACTCGTATGCAAGATTTTTAGTTGATTTACTTAATTCTTTTAAGTCTTCTGTGGTCGTACAATAATGCACTGGACTCCCGTGCAGATGGTCTTGAGTTCTATCAAATACCCAAGACCACTTGAAATTTTTTTCCGAACTTTTAAACATGTTTTGATATCTAATTACTAGTTCAACTAGTCTATATTTTACTGAAAGGGTTGGTTGATGGAATGTTGGCTAGTTTCATGTCCTTAGGATAGCCCAGTATCTGAATTATTGCGTACAAGGATGCATATGCTAGTGTTTGTTACGGTAAACACTTTATTTTTTAATATCTAATAATATCTATAATCAATAACAGTTTATTTTCTAATAACCTAATATCTATAACAGCTTATTTTCCAATAACCCAATATCTATAACAGCTTATTTTCTAATAACCTAATATCTATAACAGTTTATTTTCTAATAACCTAATAATTATCTAATAATAACTAATAATAAAACTAACTAATAACTAAAACTAAAAATAACTAATAATATCTAATAATAAATCTATCTAATTCTAATAACCCAAAGAGTTTATAATCCTATTTATCGGCTCGTTACTGAATTTAGTAATATAGAGATTTAAGTACCTTCGTAATTAGAGATGGTTATAGATGGCTTGATATTTAGCTAGGATCAGCTGGATGGTAAAATCGTCGTACGGTCGTCGTATTCGAGCACAGGAACGAGAATGGCCGCCAAACGAGATTCGCCGCTTGGCTTGGTGGCAGACGCAGTCCTGCCACCACACCGGATTCTGTCGGATGGATTTCATGGAGTGCTGATGGAGATTGTAATTCCAACACTCCCCTCCAAGCTTCCATCCAGGCACTTCTCCGTATTCAGGCGTATCTCCGGGTTTAGTAATGATTGTGAGAATTGAGGGAGTGAATGAGAAGAAACCTTCTCATTCAATTCGATCTGCAACAGTACAATTCACATACACACATTCCGATTAGTGCTGGAATAACATCAAATTCCTAAATTTAATAAATCTAGACTTGTTTAGTGACTTCGTCAGTGTGTCCGCAATTTGATCATTAGTAGATATCCACCGGATTTTGATGTTCCCTTTACGGTGCTCCTGTCGTACGTAAAGATAGGATAGCCTAACCAAATGTTTCAGAGTAGACGAATCATCTACTTCCGCTAAGCGGATTGCCGGTTTAGAATCCTCATGGATTGTCGGTATTATTTTGATCCCCGCTAACTCTGAACACATTGTACGTATTGAGGCTAATTCTCTGCACGCCGTACTCATTGCAACGAATTCGCTCTCTGCTGAGGAGAGAGCTATGTGATTCTGACGCTTAGTTCTCCAAGCTACCGGATTACCGAAAAGGTAGATTATGTAACCAGTCGTGGAGAAACCCCCTTCGGCCGAGAGTCCTAGGGATGCATCCACGTAACAATCTATTCCATCCCCCTTATCGGAGAACATAAGTCCAAAATCTTTCGTACCTCTTAAATATCTCATTATCCGTATTACTGCTTGCCAGTCCTCCATCGTAAAATTTGACTGTCGTCTACTCAGAATATTAGTAGCATATGAAATATCTGGTCTGACTCCCCCTTGTATGTACAATAATGATCCAATAGCTTGTCGGTAAGGAATCGAATTCAAGTCACCGGGTTGTTTCAATTTTTCATTGACTCCATTCCTATCAACAATCATTGGTGTAGACACCGTTCTATCACAATGAGGGTCAAATTTCTTTAACATCGATTCTATGTGAGACCTCTGAGTAAGACCGATAGTTTTGTTCCTCCGGTTTCGTATGATTTCTAATCCTAGGAATTTTCTTGGTTCTCCCAGATCAGTTATCGAGAATTCCTTTTCTAATATAGATTTTACTTGTTTGCGTTTTTGATTACTATTTGTTGCTAGTAAAATATCATCGACATATAGCAACATTATAGCAATTTGATCTCCGGATTTCCAAACAAACAGGCAGGGTTGGAAAGGATAGGGTTTAAAATCCATTCTTTCCACAGCCTCCTGGAATCTTATGAACCATCTCCTTGGAGACACTTTAAGACCGTAAAGAGCTCTGTGTACTTCACATACACTATGACTCTTTATATCATCACC
The DNA here is from genome assembly GCA_030762985.1 of Adelphocoris suturalis. Taxonomy (NCBI): domain Eukaryota; kingdom Metazoa; phylum Arthropoda; class Insecta; order Hemiptera; family Miridae; genus Adelphocoris; species Adelphocoris suturalis. The sequence goes on from CM061044.1 coordinate 79,421,562, forward strand.
GGTTTGTAAGTATTCTGCATACCCATCGGGAATTTCTATATATACGAGTTTGTCTAAGGAACCGTTTAGAAAAGCCGTTTTTACATCGTACTGAGCAAGATCTAAATCGAATTTGGCTGCAAGTATTAATAAAAATTTGACATCTGGTAATCTTGCTACTGGAGCGTAGATTTCAGATATATCATACTTATTATTATCGGCAAAGCCTTTTACTACAAGTCTGCTCCTATATCTTATTGAACCGTCTGCCTCCGTTTTCTTTTTGTGAACCCACCTAGTTTTCATTACCCTCACACCTTTCGGTACCGTATTTCGAGGAATGATTTTCCAGGTGTTGCAATTTTCCAAAGACTGAAACTCCGTTTCAATTGCTTCTAACCAAGCATCTGCGTCTGGCGAAGCCAGTGCTTGTGAATAGGTAATTGGGTCCTCCCCTAATTCGTCTGCAGAATTTTGTAGGAAACACGCCAGATTTTCTGCATTATCGAATTCTTCGTAAAATTCGCATTCATCATTTTCGTGAATTAAAACCGGGTTTGATGTCTTGTCTGTTTCTCGTCCGGATTCAACAGAGACATCTTGCACTTGTTCAAAGCCGGATTTAAATGAATTTTCTAATGAAAATTCAACTTGATCAAGTGGCGATTTAGCAATTGACTTGTCTCTCAAATAATCCGCGTAAGTCCTACTTTCTACAAAATCTACATGTTTCGATCTCACCACCGTTTTATTTTGGAAATGCAGTAAATTGTAACCTGTTTCACCGCATTCTAATAAGAAACCCAAATTAGCTCTAGGAGCGAACTTTGACGTGCTTTGGGTGTCTAAAATATAACATTCGCAGCCAAACCGTTTTATGTATTTTAGTGACGGAAGCCGTTTTAGTGCCAGTTCAAACGGGGTTTTGAATTCCAACGATTTGTTGGGCGTCCTATTGTGTATATGCACGACATGTCTCATGGCATATGCCCAAAAATGAGTAGGAATTCCTGATGAAATCAAGTTAACCCGGATTTTCTCCTCTAATTCTAAATTGAATCTTTCAGCCGTTCCATTCAATTGAGGAGTATATGGTTCACAAACCGTCAAGGATATATTTTCCCTATGTAACAAAAATTTCATTTCTTCCGTTCTAAATTCTAAACCTCCGTCCGTCCGTATTTCTGACACCTTAGTGGTTTCCCCCGTCAATCTTCTAATTTCTTTTAGACATGAGAGCAAAGCCATATTGACTCCCATTTTACTTCCGAGTTCGTAAGCAAATGCATATCTACTCGCGTCATCCGTAAATGTGACAATATATTTGGCCTGAGACCTAAATGCTCCTGGTTTTAAAGGTCCCATTAAATCAGAGTGCAGTCTCTGAAATGGTATTTCGGCCCTATGTCTGACTTCCGAACATGGCTTTCTTTTTGCTTTCGCCATCTTACAGTCAGGACAATCGAGAATGTTTACACCGAATTTTACATTTTTTAATTCAGGGAGAACTTTACCAGCTATTTCGAGATATTTCTTTGAGGCATGGTTAAGCCTGTAATGCCATGCCAATCCTATGTCATTCCGTAATTGTAAAGTTTCAGCCGGGTTTTCTCCGTGTTCAGTGTCAGTTCTCCCCTCTAAACTAGTATCCGAAATTTTGATGGATTTTTCACCGGGTTGATCAGTGATTCTCCCCCTGTAGTGGATTTAAATATGTTTTACTTGGTGTAGGTAGACCAAGTGGGACATTTATATTCTGATTATGCGGGTCAGTCCCTGGGTTATTCCTGTAAGGAATGTGAGCGAAACTGTCAAGGTCAGCTTGCTTGGCGGGATGAACTGAGAGATAGTTCGTGTCGCAGCCGCGTGGAGCACTGGGCTCGCATAGTGGGTGCTGGGTTCGATCAGTTTGGTACTGAGCCGTTTTGTAATATTCCGGCCTAAGATTTATATCTGTAGGAGGAATATGTTGAGTTTGGTTGAGGTACTGAAAAGTATCCTTTGTTTTTTGTACATTTGGAGTGTATTTGACACTCGGATCGGCCGGGTAGCCTTGTGTCGAATATCGTGGATATTCGGAAAGCTTTGTCGAATCATAATGATTGACTTCCGAGCGGGTCTGAAAGGTATCCTCGATCTTTTGTATAGGTGAGGCTTGATCTAACGTTTCCTTCGTGAATACGTTAGGTGAGAAGGCGATCTCGTCGTGAGGATCGAGCCTTGAGCCGTCGCTGGGACCGGCGGATTGGCCGGGCAGCGTGTAGGTAGCGCTGCGGGGGCTAAGAGGCCCGGCTTCGCCGTCGTCTGCCGCCCCTTGCATGAGGAAATAGGACGGCCGACGTTCCATCGAAATATCCGAGTTATTAGCTCGTTTCGATGCCTCTATGTATAGAAATAGAGGGTTTAGAAGGTGGACTCGCTTGACAGAGCTTCTTTCCTTTGCTCGTATGTCAGGGTCCTACCTTGTAGTCTTGAAAAAGACTTCCTTGGACGGTAAATTAGAGCGTATGAGCTGAGTAATTTACCGGCGTGCCCACAGCGGTCGGTGACGAGCCTAGTGCTACGAAACCCGGGCGACACGACTAGGAACGTCCCAGCAGGCGTACGATCTAAAGAGAATATCGATAGATGTACCGGGTGGCGTCCTGACAGATGAACTACGTTGGGCAATGAGCAGGATGAATAATCACTGGACTCGTAGATGCCAATGCGAGATCTGTGTGGAGAGAAGGTAGGCCTTGTAGAAAGCCGTTCTTGAGATGAACTCGGGATGCAGAAGGTTCGTCAGCGTAGAGCGTGTAGAAATCTTCGTACTTCTGAGTGTAGTCGTCGAGAGCGGAGAGTGGAATGAATTCGGAGGGCTCCGAGCGGGGTAATTATAGGGAGGTGGCCGCCTCCTGCCGCCTCCTGATTGGTCCGCTTAATTTCATTAATTCGACTGTGTAATCTCATTGGCTCGCACATTGTTTTCTCAGTATCTGCGAGTATGATAGCTGAGCTGGTCCTCCGGGGTGGTTTCCCCATGTCCGTCGCTGCGACGGGGTCCCCGGGGGTGGCTTACGAGCGTCCGTCGCGGAGCCGACGACCTTGAGTTTAGACGGGGACCTCGGGTGCTTTCTCTGCGTCAGTTGTTCAGACGGGGTTCCCCGGGGTGGCTGCTGGACCAGAGGTGGTTGCTTGCCGCCTCTTGGTTGGTTCGCCTATTGTCTCTCGTGTAATCAGTGTTTCTGATTGGCGAGTAGGCTTGTTTGAATTGTCCTTGTTAGTTTTAGAGGACGTTTGATTTTCTGTTTGAGTTTTCTCGTTCAAGGCGACTTGGTTCGAGATACTTGTCGCATCTCTCTCGCCCAGTAAGTGTCTAGGGAGGTCGCCTTGTATGTTATTAGTTAATATTTCACTTTTGAGAGAGAAATTCGTATTTTCTCTCTGGTGAAATATTTTGTTTGACGGAGTTGTAACTCGACGTCTTATAAATATTTTTGTGTTGTGTCTACCTCTTTTTGGTAGCCCTGAAAAGGGCTGTTGAAAAGAGGGGGTGGTTTTCACCACACCCCCCTCAACAAGTATCTGTAATTTCGTCAAAATTCGTATCTTGTTTACGTTTAATTCCCTTTAGTTGTTTCTCCGGATTAGTCATTAACGATCCACCGTGACCTAATTTCAACAATTTCCGTTTTTCCTCCGTACTAAGTTTTGACAAGGGGAGAGAGAAATTGAGCCACCAAAACCGTCCATCAAATGAACCCGTTTTAAGTGTTTCATTCGAAATTGGATCACTTATTATCACTCCCTTATCCGTCAATAAGGCCGATAAACCTTTCGCTATTTGTTTTCTAATAGAAAATAAATTTTCTATTAAGTCTTGTGCGTACAATACTCCTTTTAAAACACCGAATTTCCGTTTTTCTTCGTTGTAATATATAATATCTCCGGATTGTTTTATTATCAAGTCTGCGTCCCTAGCATTGTTAGCACATGAAATCCGTGTTGGTGTGATCAAGTCCGTTATCGTCGTAAATACATTTATATCATCAACAATATGCTCAGTAGCACCAGTATCCAAAATGAATTTCAACTTGAAGTTTTTACCGTCTATTAGGGACGCCAGAGACACCTCCGATCCCCAGGAGTGTAATGCAGCTGGCTTTTCGGTTGTCTGAGCCCTTGGAGTCGCAATTGCTGCCACCGAACTGTCTGACTCCACATCCGCAAATTGCACCCTGGGAGGAGTTGCGCCTCGCTTACTACAAGCCACAGCCTTTGTCAACCGGTTTTGCGCCATCGTCAACCGGTTTTGCACTGGCGTGTGACTCCGTTTTTGAGGGTTGTTACGACCAGTCCCCGGCCTCGATTTATCCCTAGTAGCTGATAGAGCTCGTTCTCTTCGTTTAATTACGGGAATGGGGTCACTCGTTCGACTGTTTCTGCGGGCCATCTTTGTACTCGCAGTCTGTGGACGCCGACATTCAATGGACAGATGTCCAAACCGTCCACAGTTATAGCACATCTTGCTATCGTTTCGACATTCTGCCTTTGTGTGTCCTAGTATGCCACACTGATAGCAGACCAATTTCGCCTTTTTGACCCCACTTCCCCCTCCGGATTGGGTCGAATTTTTCCGCCGTTTGCTGAAGGAAGGCCCCCTGCTAAGGAAGGCTTTTCCTACAGCCTGCTCTCTCCTACTATTTTCCGACATCATATCATACATTGCGAACATCCGATCAAAGATGTCCCGAACCCTCATTTTAGAGTTCTCCTGGAGTGCATCTTCAGCTATCCTGGGGCATGCTTCCGAGATAGCATTAATTAAATTTCTCCGGATTGACCTATCTGTCAGCTCAGCCTCAGGGAACCTCCGAATACCCTCCACAAGACCCTCAAATCGATTTTGAAACTCGAGTACTGTTTCCAGCGCCGGGTTAAATCGAGTATTCATAAATTCGATTTGCATTGCATGTTCCTTCGCCTGAGTAGGCGGATCGACCGCCTTCTCAATCATGCTCAATGCAATTGATGGCTCGTTCACATCTTTGATCATCGATTGCAAACCGTGATCAATATTGGAAATTATGTACGAGAGTACGATACACTTCAACTGATGAAGCTCTCTCTCCGTGTAGTTTACTGCCGGTTTTATGTTGGGATCGACGAGAAATTGATAGTCACCACTCGCCAAATCCAACATTACCCTTCGTTTCCACACGGCGATCGACCCTTCCTTCAGTGGATTGCCTCCGTACTTTAAATTCGTAATTGGCCTTGCGGCCACTCCGGGTTCTTTGTGGATCTTACAGGCACAAGTGCCCACCGAGTCAGATCCACTCGCCGTTGTGTTTACAACCGGATTATCTAGGGGAACCTCAAGTGTGCGAGGAGCATCCTCAGATCTACCAGAGCCCTGCTCTTCCACCACCATCTCTGACCTCGATGTTGGAGGTGGACCCATGGTCATCGAAGCCAGAGCCACGAATTTCAGAACAGACTCCTCCGCAAACTGTTTGATCTGATTTTGCATCATCTCATACCTTTGAGCGTACTCAGTCTCAAGCCGAGCCCTGATCGCAACTTCCCTCCTCTCGACTTCCTCGTTAATAAATCTCTTGATCTCTTCCGTGTTCATTGTTCTCTGTAATTAGACCAAGAGACGAGTTACTCCGAATTCACGACCTTCGTTTTATAAACACATCCCTAATCCTAGTATCATCCGGATTTATGTACTCCGTTCTACAAACACATCTCTAAACTTCGTATCATCCGGATTTATGTACTCCGTTCTAAAAACACATCTCATTTCCGGATTTATTTAAGCCTTAGTGGAATCACTCATAACGTTCTATCAACATGGTGTTAGGATTTGAATGCGCCTCGATTGCCATGCATAACTTGGAGTGCGGTCTTGGGGTTATCACATATGCCCCACTACCTGTCTGTCGATTTCGCTTCCTTAGAGAAGGTACTGTCTCTCCGAGACATGCACGCTGTGCGTAGGTAACAGAGCCTTCGACCATCTAATCTCCCAGCGACACGCTTACAAGAAGACTATCCCGCTGCAAATTCGCTCACCACTGCCTTACTATTAAATCGTATTTCATTCTCGAACTGTAAATCGTAAATTAATAATTCGCTCATTCGCACAAAGTTCTAGCTAACTTTCGTACTTCTTTATTCTTATGAGTGTTTCCACCTTATTTCAGCCTTGGCTTGTCATGTTGGGGTGTGCATAGCGTATTAAAACCGTATAAATCGTATTCATATTAGGTACAATTCGCAAGCAACAATGAATTTATTTTGCAGCCGAATAAACATCCATGCTCCGTTCAGCTCACCTGAATTTTCATCGATCTTTTGACTTTACAAGATATATAACGTTCGTTTGCAAGAATTATCAATACAAACATTCAACACAACGAAGGAGAAAAAGGAAACAGTCCACCACTGCGACCAGAATTAATATAAACTTAATTATAAGTAGGATTACTACTATGCTTAAATTATGTTAACACTAGTAAAAACTAGATATATTAGTGATCACAGTAAGTAGTACTGATATCTCCAATTCCTCGTCCGATTCATGTTTCTTGTTTCTAAGATACATACTCAACTTTTCGTATTAGTTCAATCAATAGTATAAAATATCGAAATCAAATCGTAATGTTGAGTAACTACATTTTCGAATCGTAGTCGGAGCTAACGGAAACCATGGTAACTTCGAATTCTAACGAAAAACAAAAAATCCGTAGACATGGTAATCTACCAACAAAACTTCGTGTGTCCTCCGTATTTCAACCAACGTAGTTGGCACCACTGACTGTCAAACATTGACATCTCCAACACATCAATCTGGCATCGTAATTTTACTCTGAGTGTGGACAACACCGTCATAATTCTACATTAGTTTAAAACTTAGAATAAACTTATAAATAAACTTATCCACACTCGAGAGTTTCCACCATGACGTATTATTGGAGGGCCAAGGGTTTCAGCTTCGAATTCATCTCGCCATGTCACAGTATGCAATATGGCGCTGTACTGAAAATCGAGAAATTCCGTAATTTACTTCGAAAATAATTTTTCTCGTTTCGAACATCCGTACTCATCGTAATATTTATTCAAAACCGTTATTCCGTACTTTGGGATTTTACACAGCCGTATTTTCATGCTCGAGCCTTACTGAATTCCGTAATTCACGAAAAAGTCAACCCAAAAATTTCGATTATGTCAAGTTCAATAACTTCATAACCTCGTTTAAAATCGTATTTCCGTTTTATGTGACTTCTCCGGATTATGACTTTTTCATCGTAACTTTCTGAAATTCCATATCCAGAGAAAATAACTGTTCGATTACCCTCAGTAATAAGTCACAAATTACTGATTCCGAAAAACGAGAATTTAACCTATGCACAGCCCAACAAGTGAGCAAACCCCAATTGCTCCGCCATGTATACATATCGGCTCATTACTGAATTTAGTAATATAGAGATTTAAGTACCTTCGTAATTAGAGATGGTTATAGATGGCTTGATATTTAGCTAGGATTAGCTGGATGGTAAAATCGTCGTACAGTCGTCGTATTCGAGCACAGGAACGAGAAATGGCCGCCAAACGAGATTCGCCACTTGGCTTGGTGGCAGACGCAGTCCTGCCACCACACCGGATTCTGTCGGATGGATTTCATGGAGTGCTGATGGAGATTGTAATTCCAACACTATTATAAGTTCTTTTTAAGCCGAACATAATATAATAATCGCCTAACAACTGATAAGTGCTGTTAAATTGAGGTCATCGAGCAAGAGCAGGAGAATGAATAACCTGAGGCTTGAGCAGGTATTTGGCTGGAACCGCTTGGTTGGCACCCCCTGCTCAAGATCAGGTTATTCGGAGACTATCCGGGGTATGCCTGCTTTAAAAAAATGGTTGTATTGTTAACAAAGAGCTTATAATAGCCCTATTATTATTATTATTATTATTATTGCTAATAATAGTCCTATTATAAGGTCTTTGGTTGTTAACAATGGACCATGGAAGATTCCTCTTGTTCCATGCCATGTATGTTGACCCGTTAAGTGGCTGCCATGATTTTGATAGGCTTACTTTGTTGGCAACATTGCGTGACAACCGGAGACAAGTCGGATGTGTAGTGTATAGATGTGTCATAAGTGACTTTTTTAACAATTTTTCTAAATAATTTGTTTAGATACGTTTCATATTGTCTACTCTGCCTTCGTAACCCCTTTGTGCGCCAAATAATTGCTATCAAGCTCTTTTTGGACAGTCGGAAAAGCCCAGTTTCATTTATCTGCTATGGCTTCTGATGACAACATAGGAACTCCGGAGGCGGAGTGGGTCCCTTTAAAAAGTGCTTTCGTGGAATACCCGAAAGGTAAACGCGGTTACTAATTTGTATATTTTAATTAGATTCCTGTAGTGTATAAGAGATCTTCGTCTCCATAAAATTTAATTCTACTGATCGGTAAGGAGAATTCTCTGCCAGACCACAGGGGTGGGTGTCCGTCGATGCTCCTGCTCCTCCCCATAAAAATTGCACCTCCCTATCCTTCGAGGGTTGATAGATCTCTTATTTACGCTTAAGCCTATGTTCCATACACCATTATGCAAGAAGCTATAATATACATTTAGAAACCTTAATAATTTCATGGTTTTTGGAAGGTTTCTGTTTGTTTGCCTTGGGAGCGGGTCTAGGAAGTTCTTGACGTTGGTATGTCTACCTAAGTACTTATATTTCACAGCTTAGTTGAAACTAAGTTATTTTGCGTAAATTGGAGTGCAGTAGTGCGTACAGGCTATTTAATAATAATAATATTGGGTGAATAGTTGGATATAATACCTGGATAGGTAAATATGAGACCCTCATCTGCTGTGGAGTCTTAGGAGAAAAAATGTTCCCTTCCAAGGATCTACAGGAACACCCAGACCGAGGGTGCGTATTGTGGCCCAGTGACACGCAGAGAAATATCCAAGGAATGTCGTTATAGATAGTACATACGTTATTTAGTTCATGAAATTTATTAACAGCACGATCTGCGGCTCACATATAACAAGAATTCGTACATATTAACCTAGTACGGATTTATTCATAACAAAATAATGGGTTTTTAATCGATAAATTAAATAAATAATGATTGAATAAAAGTCCGAATCTTTCAGCATGACTTTACTGGAGAATTATGGTCCGTAATACCTACTTTACCATGTACGTTTCTTATTCTCGGCCTAATTTTAAATCAATTTCCCGACCGATGAACCTACTTATCTACTCTGTAAATTTAAAAGAAAAGAAAACAGCTGATACCCAAGTTTTACATTGCTAGCTACATTAGATAAAATGTGATGAGATAAAATCAGGGCCGGCCTAAGGCGAAAATTTGCAAGTATGCAAGACTAACATTTTTTGCCCCTACAGGGGGTTATGGGTTACCCCACAGGAAAAAGGGGGTCCGGGGGCCCTCCCCCGGAAAATAGTTGAAATTTAAGGTCCAAAAACACAGTTTTGTCTAGATTTTCTGTGTGGATCATCTCTTATTCTGGAATTTGGAAGAAGAAACACAGACTGCTTTCAGTTTTTTGCGAGCGCTTTCGGGAGATACGATGCCCCCTTCCTCAGGCTCTGTAATTTATTTCCACAGTATAAGACACACTACAATAGAACATGATTTCTGAAAAAAAAAAAAAAAAAAATTCTAAACAAACACACCCCAGTCACTTTATTCTCCAAACAATCAACGTCAGTTGGGAAATAATCTGCCCATCTTTAAAAATAAAAATCTTACAAATCTCATAATAACAAATAAAAATATAATAACGGGCCCTATAATCAAATAATAACAAAAAGAGGTAACAATCTTTTAAAAATGACAAATAAAAATAACAAATCTTTTTGCTATTATTTGTTTATAGGGCCAATTATTATAATTTTATTTGTAATTATGAGATTTGTAAGATTTTTGTTTTTATTGATGGGAAGATTAATCAACTACTGGTGTTGATTGCTTGGGGATTGCTTGGGGAATAAAGTGACTGGGGTGTGTTTGTTATTTAAAATTTTTTTTCAGAAATCATGTTCTATTGTAGTGTGTCTTATACTGTGGAAATAAATTACAGAGCCTGAGGAAGGGGGCATCGTATCTTCCGAAAGCGCTCGCAAAAAACTGAAAGCAGTCATCTGTGTTTCTTCTTCCAAATTAAAGAATAAAACACAGTTTTTGTGCATTTTTGCGCCTTTTAGAACATTAATTTGTCTCTCAATTTGATGTATTATTGATTGGCTTGATAGGTTCAATACTCATTCTTGTACCTTAAACCACTATTATGTTAAATAAACTATGTAATGAAAGCTTCTGGGTCTTGTTACTATGAGTTTTGGAACAAAGTTCCTTCTAGTTTAAATATTTCTGCCCAACATTTAAGCAATTACTAAAAATTTGCCAAATTAATGTTCTTTTAACCAAAATTGGACAATTGTATGCCCCTCAAAAAGTGTCCCTGCGTGCAGCTGCATACGTCGCACACCCCTCAGGCTCAGGCCGACCCTGGATAAAATAAAATCTACCTACGCGTCACTGGTCCATCTATAACTGTCGAAAGTTATAATAAACTTGATTTATCGTTAAGATCGTCGTCTGTGAGGCGATTTTTAATATGTTCCTTCTGTTTTCATTCAACACTCGTTGACGGTCTTGTTCCTACCAAAGTTAGCCCTCAGGGAGTGCGGACGGATGAACGTATGTAGTTACAGGGATCCAAATGGGCTCATCCGAATCCCTTGAAGTAGGGTAACCTGTTGTACCCAGGGCCACTTTTTCTTCAAATCGTAATTTGAGTATCAAAGTACCCTTATTTCATACTATTTTTACAATTTATCGTTGGAGCGACTCCTTAGTAACAATTATCATTGGCTTAATCATTCACCAAGACGCAATTTTTTGTAAAGCAGCATGTTTTTTAAAAAATGGGAAAGTGGCCCTGGGTACAACACCCCGTTGTATTCAGGGCCAGAGGGTGTTGTACCCAGGGCCACCACAGTTGATCATTAAAATTAGAAGAAAATGCGCCAATAACTCAAATAGCCGCTTTATTTATACCTTAAATGACAAATTTAATATCAAATTGATTATATTATACAAGATCTTTCTTAAATTTTAAGATTTCTTGACATAACTTTGCAGGTCCTACATCAAAATCACGATGGTATTTAAAACTCAGCCTGACTTAAGGACGAATAGATGGTTGATAGAAAACCATAAAATCATCGAAAACTTAGGTCTATTGATTGGTCAAAATCACATCCTAACACGATTGAAATCCAAGATCTTATTAATCACAACTTAGAGACAACTAGAATATGCTAAATCATACAAAGGCATTATAAATTTGAGTTATAGGGAATCCTCAAATTAATGTCCTATGTTACTAGTTCAAAATCACATGAAATCAAAGCTTGACTTGGGAACGACAAGAAAAGGACTACAAAGAAATTTTAGAGAGCTAAAAAGCTCGGTAGGTACCTAGTTTAGATAACCAGAGAGACTACTATATCGTAGAATTGCTCTCCAGTTATAGTTTCATAACTTCTATGGTTTAGATATTATTTTCAATAATGAACCGTTGTAATCAAACAAAATATGGGGATAAATTGTAGACTGCTCTTGGAATGGAGCCAAAAAAAAAAAAAAAAAAAAAATAAAAAAAAAAAAAAAAAAAATAAAAACGGGAGAATACGTCTACCTACATTATATAACAATGAAAATGAAAATACAAACATACGAACTAAATGGAACCCTGAGAGTGGTTAGCATGGTCTATCGAAAAAACGTAAATCACATTACGTTCAAACCTTGGAAGTCGACCGAAAACTTCATTTGCCCCTTCTTTGAAAAACTAGATCTGGTAGAACCTTAAAAAACCGGAAGATTTTCTTCAGATGCCAAAAAAACTTTTTTGTGGTCACGATAATAATCATTGTTAACTTCTCCATCACCACTTTTGTTTGAATTTTTTGTCACTGTAGAGTAGAATGTGCGATTATTTATGCTTGTTTCCCGCTAACACTTCATACACAGCAGGACAGCAGCAACTATTGTAGCTTTAGAGGGGGGCAGTTTTTTATGCCCACAGAACTTCGTGGCATCTGAAAAAGATTGATTTACTTGAGTAATAACTAAATTGACCGAATTTGGCTAATTTTATACTCCTAATCTTAATTTATACAATATTATTTCAGATATTGTACCCAGGGCCGCCACCTCATGTTGTACCCAGGGCCGGCCCTGGGTACAAAGAATTATCAAAAATTAAAAACTTGCATATCTGCTATAATTCTTGATTAAATTCTATAAAGTCATTCAGAACTCTTTAATAAGATGTTAACCATAACCTAGTACCATAGAAACGTGAATATTTTTTCTTACCTTGTTCACTTGCACCTCAAAAAAACTCCAACTTTTTACAGCAGAGCTCGAGAACACCATACAAAAACTTTTGACAGCCCTCACGAGTCAGCACCTGTTATCATGGATATTTAATATGGAATTTTTACATGTGCCTGGAAAAGGCTATGCAGCATGGTAAACACATCACTGTTATGATCTTTTCTTCTGCTTCAATTTTTGATCGGCCCTGGGTACACCAGGTTACCCTATCTATCAATGCAACAAATAGAACATGCTGCAAATTATTACACAAAGGGTTATTCCTGTACTGCATAGCCGATTGTTACAATTATTAGTAGGTACACTTGTTAGTAATTATTAAACAGGGCGTCTATTATTCGGTTTGTCAGGAGAACCAGGGGTTTGTCCCATACCGTTCACGGCTTACAACTTCCAGTTTTGGCCGTTTGGAACCTCAAGTACGTTGGCTGGAGAAGGAGTCCAGAACCGTTAAGAACTAGTTCAAGTGGTTCGAGATTTTTGCCAGAACTTTTAGTTCTTTTACCAGAACATGCGCAGTAGACGTCAGATTTAAGACTCCCGCCTCCAGCGAATTACCAGTTCCTGTGTGTCTTGACGAGTTGTTTACGTTGGTGCTCCCTTTTGATTTTATTTTTTCTCTTTTTAACAGTTGATTTTATTGGTAGTCGACCTTAACCAGTAGCGATGTCCGAATCTTCTGATACGGATGAGGATGGGAATGTTAGCATACTCTGGTAAATAGTAGTAAATATGTAACAACAAAAAAAAGAAAAGTATGCTGGTGGCGAAAGTGAAAATTGGTGATAAAAGAAGAAGATTGGTGGTTATTGGTCTTAGTTGTTATCTCGTCTCAGTTTTGTTGCTGCTGCGCATCATTTCCGAACTACTTAGTCCAAAAACCGTTCGGACAACTGGAGTTGGAACCAACAATCCTGAACTTCTCTATCCCCTTCCCTTTTCATTTCCATTGGTTATGGTTCGAATCCGAACTGATTCGGGACTATTTCTCCGGACAAACCTATATATTCTCTAACTATAACTTCATCGGAGGCGTGCCGAGTAGAAACTAATTAAATTAAATGAAACACCTACACCTCACTAATCCTTCTCTATCTAACAAGAGCTGACCCACAAACTGAAAATTAATGAGATAGAATACATATATACCTACCAACGCTTCAAAGTCCTTTTATATGTTAAAAAAGGTTTAAAAAAGCTCATTGTAGTTTATAACGCAATTTCAGTTCGAATTGACTCTTATGTTGACTTTTTCCCCCCCAAAGTTCTAGTCTTTAGGGAAAGCGGAAGGATGAGTTTACAGGGATCAGGGGAGTTTCATTTGATTCTTTGAGATTATATCTAAAAATGACCCCCAAAAATATCAATTCGAAAGATTTCAAGTTCTGGATTTTTAAATATTTCAGCCCCTTAAATTCTACCATTTGGGGTTGATTGAAATCGATGCCGAGGTTCTTGGACCAACTAGACCTCTTAAGTGATTTTTTACACAAGTTTCATGAACTTTGGGGGTGTTCTTTACTACTGCCCCCCATTTAAAACATTGCTTTCTCATTTTGAAAATATTATTTGGACTCTTCAAAACTCCCTCTTTTTTACTGTTATCATTTGAAACATCCCAAGCATTAACTAAGTAATTATGGGTTTAAAAAAATGGGGGCAGTTGTAAAGTTTTTCTCTGGGCCAAAACTTTACTAATGCCCCCAGGGCTTAAATTTAAATTAAACAATATTCGAAAACTCCGCATCAAGCAATTACTCAGGTAATGACTGTTGTACTCGACCCTGTTCAATCTCAGGAGAGTCTGGGGGACTTTATACCCTCGATTCCAACCACAGATTTCGATCTATTTGTCCAGCTAATTTATTTTTACTGAAAGGATTGATTCAGGATATTTTTTATTCTAGAGATGCGAGTTTGCGAGCATCCAGACCACCAAATTATACACATCATTCTGATATATTTTCCGATTCCACATTTCATTAAAAGGATTTTTTTTAGAAATTTTTTTTTATGATTCAGACACGAGCTTGCTAGCATCCAGACCACCGAATTATACAGTCTATAATAATATACACATCACTCATATTACGAGTATGTACATCAAATTTAACACAAACAATAACAAATTTACTTTTTATGAATTAAAAATACTTGGAAAAATTGCTTTGAATGATGTGTAGGCTGGAACACCGATGTAGAAGTATAGGAAAACTCTCAGGGTGGGGTTATTTTGGGCCCCAAGCACGGAAGCCTGGTGGCTTATTGTACTTTTCTGAGAGTTTTGCGTTTAATCAAAGAGATTCAGCCCTCTGGTGAGGGATGTGAGTCCTTTGATTAATTGTTCGCTTCGAATAGACATCATTGGGGTTTGTGCCCCAAAGAGTTCAAATCTGCGATAGGTGAGTGCAGGGCACTCGAAGATTATGTGGGATACTGTTTCGTCTGTCTCCTCGCATAGTCTGCACAGGGTTGAGTTTTGTGTGACCCCTATGCGGTGTAGGTGGAAACGTAGGGGTGCAAAGCCGGTTATAAGTCCGACTAATGTTTTAAGTTCTCTACGGTTTTTCCTGAGAAGTCCCTCAGTAAGTTTGGTGTTTGGTTCGGCCACCATGAGCTTGCTGTGGACATGTCCCTCAATATTGGACCATCTTCTTGAGGTCTGTTGGTCAACCCACATGTTGTTGATCCTTCTGAAGGTTGTTTTTGGTAAGTCAACTGCTGGCTCAGGCCCTACAAAAAGGGTTTGGGAGCCCCTTTTTGCGAGCTCATCCGCCTTTTCATTACCAGTAATACCTTTATGCCCTGGCACCCACTCCAGGCGAACCCGGTTGTGTTTCGCTTGGGTGTTGAGGGTTTGCATACAACACCAGACCACCCTAGAAGAGATGGTTGGGGCCATTAATGCTTTTTTCCATTTCCACATTTTACTAAAAGGATTTTTTTAGAAACATTTTTTTATGATTCAGACGCGAGCTCACAAGCATCCAGACCACCGAATTATACAGTCTATAATACGAGTAATATACACACCACTCATATTACGATTATGTACATCCAATTTAACACAAACAATAACAAATTCACTTTTTATGAATCACAAATACTTAGACAAATTGCTTTGAACGATGTGTGGGCTGGAACACCGAACTTTGGTCCTGTAGTTTCGGGAAAAAACTCAAGACGATGGACGGACGAATTTTTTTTCTTTTTAATTAATTTATTTTTTTTTTAATTTATTTATTAATTTTTTGGATTTTGACCATCTTCACACGTAAACTAACAGTTTTTTAAATATTAAACGAATTGTTTTTTCTTTTGGTCGATTACAAAGGTTCATCATTGAAAATAATAAACTAAAAAGCCAAACTGTCATAGAAATTTCGATTGACGAGTCCTATTGTTCCCATTACTACTGTGACTTTATATGTATTTTATCTCCCACGATACAATGTGAAACCATAAATCATTTTCTTACTAGCGTGACGTAGGACATTCGTCGGCCTCCTCCATGCGCCGATTGTTCCTCGATTCCATTGCGTTTCGGATGGTTAATTTTCGTAGTTGATTTTTCTTTATTATTTGAACTCCTATATTTTCCTATTCCCTTATTCAACTAGTTGGAAAAACCAACCCTTTGTTGTGTTAACTCCTAGATAATTACCATGTTATTGGAAATTGTGGAAAACCCTGAGGTTGAATGGCTTCCCGTGGCTGTAAGTTACGTTGACTATCCTCGAGGTACGTTATCACGAAAATAACATAATATACTGATACTTTAACAATTGTTTTCTGGAGTACCTATACCTACTAAATAAGTTGGATTCCTGAACTTTCAATTAATTACCCCTACGAACATTCCAGAATTCATCAAGTCTATATCACTCGAAAATGTTACTAATAAATTAAAAGACGTTTTATGCCATTTCTAGTGCACAATTCGTTTTCCTGCGTCAATGAATATTTGCTTCTGTATTATCATTTTACAAGTTGTAAAATTATGGGTACAATCTGAGATTTTTATTTAAATTTCGCGTAAACGTTTGCAAAGAATCAAGACAGTTCTACAACACAGTTGATAAGAAATTTTGTTTCTCCGAGTTAACCCTCAAAGGGTATCTCAATGGGGCTTCGAACATGAGAAGCTAGCATATCTAGGTGTGTGTGTGTGTGTGTGTGTGTGTCATTCCAGACGATAACTCTCCTTAGGATTGAAATAAAAATTCCATTCTTGCGCCAAAAAATCAAGCTTTCCAAACGATAGGATGAGTTCGTTGGCCAGCGCTTTTTAAGCACATTAAATAAATTGGTCACATTTCAAAAAATATACTAAGAAAACCACTAAAAACTTAAATTTAAAAAAAATTATATTTTTGGCAGAATATTGCTCAAATAAAGTTTATTAACTATAAAATAGAACATTCAAAAATTTATGTAAAAAAAAACTTTTACTAAAAATTCATTGAAATTTGCTTAAAAAAATCGTAGAAAATTGCAAAAAAGCAAAAAATCAAAACCTCTATTTGAATAGGAAAGTATTATTTAGAATACGTTATTTGTCATAAAATTAATAGTTAACAATTTCCTTGCACTCAAAAACCTCAAATTTCAAAACAATTTAACATGATAAAATACCATAATTTACGAAAATTCGCTCATACGATCATGCTGCATGACTGGAACTTTTTTTGACCAGTGTTGATGAGATTGATGGTGTGGGGAACGAATTGTAGAGCGTGAAGGGGTCACACAAGGTATAGCTACAAGGGGAAAGACATGACTTTCCATGTCCCTATAACCACCATGGGCCGTGTGAATAGAACCAAGCGAATGCTAATACTTGGGTTTTATCAAGTAAATGCTTGAAAGTAAGTGAATAAAAATAATAAAAGCTTATGCTAATCTAACCTGTACAAGCAAATTCAAAGAGAAAACGAGCACAAGACCTTCTGCTAGAATCAACCTGGGTGATGCTAGAAATCAGTTATAGTGAAATTCTGTGGGCGCTGGAAGTCGACTACCTCGATTCTGAAAATCGAAGGAGCAGTTTAGAAACGTTTTATAGTTGATTATGTACATATCCTACATTCTTATAACTTATTAATATTTGCAGGGTATTTGATGTACGTATTTTGTTTGAGAGATAGGTATCTGCATTTACAGGTGACATGGTTGGGCGTGTACTTGCCTACACTTGTTTGTCCCCGATCGCCATTCTTTCTGGATTCGTGACGTTAATCCTTTTTCGAAGGGATCTCCATACGGTACGTAAATTAGCCATTAATGGCCATTGGACTTGATGTCTATACATTATGTGATATTTCTATGTAGGTACCTTCATTCCAGTTGAATCATACCTTGTTAAAATCGTCAATAAAATTCATAGGACATCTTTACACTGGCATTACCTACCGCACTAATTTTCGAATTAAATTTGTTACCATTCTCTAGTAGAATGAACAGTACAATTTTATACGTTGAGTGGGATGGATGCCGTTTGTAGAACTACCATACATCACTATCATCCTTTTGGTTACCAATTCTGATTGTTGATGATTTGAATAATTTTTCCAGTTGGTGTTTTTCATTGGGTGCATCGGAAACGAAATCATGAATGTAGTTTTGAAAGAAATCATCGCTCAACCTCGACCAGATATACGTTCTATTGGGCTAGTTGATTTTGGTATGCCGTCCGGCCACGCTCAGTTCCTCTGGTTTTTTGCTGTATATGTGGCATATTTTGTTTTCGTTCGGTAAGCTTTCTGAATGCGTTATCATTTTCTGTCGTATATTTATACATTGGTGATGAATGCATTTATTATCGCTATAGAAAACAAAGTTTTTCTTACCTATGAAAGAAGTAACTCTTTAAAATTCAGCTATTTTAGCATTAATGGGGAACAAATGAAAACTTTATTGCAGAATCGTAGTGTCTATTTAAGCATAATTTAACTATCCTACAATGTTGAATTTGATTACGCATGAATTTAGTGATTTAAGTGGAGGGATGTTACTGAAATACTTCGTTACTGCTTTTGAGTGACATTGATGCTCGCTCTAGGTGAATTCCCTAAGTAATCTTGCACTTCTGTTACACACTATTAATCTAATGATCATTTTTCATTGTTGCACCAGGTTACACCATATCAACAACAATACTACTCTTGAATATTTTTGGAAGACAATTATCGTAGCCGGATCTTTTCTGAACGCCTTCTTGTCTTCTTTTGGGAGGTAAGAATTGATGGAAACTTAAGAAACAATCTTATATTGTCACTTATGTTTGGAGAGAAGGTTAGGGATAGCTGATTGACTGCTCCCGAATCTGTAGGTCTAACTTGATGCTCCTTTTCGTTGACGGCCTGTTTGGATTTTCTAGTTACGTTGTTTACAAGTGTCTCAACTCAAAACATCAACGCTTGACGTGTCAGTTTTGTTTGTCGTGTTTACTATTGTATATTGATCAATTTAGTTTTATGAGTTCTAGTATGCTTGTATCTTTATTATTAAACTTTCACCTTCAAAAATTATTACGTGGAAGGAGGGGGGGGGGGGGGTCTCTCAAGCCGCGTTTACACTAGCAAAACTTTCTCGCGAAACTTCCTTGCTGCTAGAGAAATTTTGCACTTCCCAAAACAGAGTGCAACTCAGAGCAAGACGTTGTGCGAGTAGGGTGAGCCGCCTTCGAGAAGCCTCAGTTCTGGTTTCGTAGTGATCATGGAAACTTGTGTCGTCCCTCCAGCTGCTGTGGCCGCATTTGCCATAATGACGATGGCATTTTCGCTCAACAAAGAGAGGAAGAAGAAGAAGAATCGCCGCCCTCGACGATGGTGGAGTAAGCAATTGTTTCTAAAAAGATGTCAATATGGTAACACCCACATGAGAGAAATGGCATTGGAATCTATTGAAGTTACCATTAAGAACTTCGTCCGCATGAGTACCCACGATTTCGAAATGCTCGTTTCTCTGGTCAGTCAAAAAGTCGGCAAAAAGGTCACTACATTCAAAGAAGCAGTGACTATCCTCCTGGTTCATTGCTCGCAGAACGTTTACACTGGTGAGTATGTTACGGGCGAAACACTTTGATGCGCGGACGAAAACCGACTGACCTCCACGGCTCTCAGCGAGCGTTCTCACCTAGAAATGTTTCACGAGTGGAGGGGCGTCTACAAACGCGAGTCTCACTCCCGCAACGCCCTCGCACAACTTTTTCGCGAGGAATTTTCTCTAGTGTAAACGTGGCTTTAGAACATATACGACAGTAAGTTTCTCTATGCTGCATTTTCTTCAGAAAACAGCTTAACATCGATGTTTCGAAAAGTTGCATAACAAACCAGTTCAAGCTTTCAATGAAAATTTGCGCTCAATGAAGTCCTGCTATTCTTGGGTATAGAATATACATATTAATTCCTTTTTATACGTTCTCATTAATCAATGCATTTTGATTCTGGGAAAAATGCGTTTTTCCAACTTCAGGAAAACAAGTGCCCTCTCAACGAAAATTCCCTTACTTCACTCGATTATTTTTCATGTAACTACTGATAAATCTGTATAATTAAAACATATTACTGTTTGGAACAGGGTTTACTTGCAATACCACTCGTGGCAACAAGTTTTATGTGGAGCGGCGTTGGGAAGTCTCAATGCGACGGTCTGGTTTGCTCTGGTGCATTTTGCTTTCACGCCATATTTTCCCTATGTTGCATCATGGTAAGTTTCATTTGCTCTTTTAGTTGTGTGTTTATCACCAAAAGAAAGATTCTCTTATTTACAATATAAATGAAGGGGATTTATAGAAATTCCAATGTCTTCGAAGTCTTGTGTTGTGATAGTACTGAGCGTTTCATCTATTTCATTTACTTGACCTGCACGTTGGTTACTTGGTTCTTGGTTGAAATACAATCCTTGACCAAGCTCCCTGAAATATGTGTCATTTTTGCTACCAGAAATGCAATTCTCGTTGATGCAAAGAAGGTTTTGTTGGCTGTTACCTGATGAGGTCGATAACTCCCAAAGTCATGCACTGATATCAAAACTAACAAGGCCTCGGTATCACTCTTGACACTTGTTCAATTGAAGGCCTTGGCTTTTCACCGCCTTGAATATTAGCTTGGCAGACGCCTGTCTTGGACAGTACTTTCAGTGGTGAGGAAGAACTCAGTCAATATAGAAGAAAGACCAATGAAAAAAGAAGTTAGCAAATCAAAATCACGGACAAAATTCCTAAACTAACCAGAGTTTACTAGGGTAGACTAGGTAAGCGCCGCTTACCCATTTTTTCTTACGGCTAGAAGCCCTTCCAGAGCTTCTACAACTCCTAGAACATCAAGGAAATTTCTCTGAGTATTTTTAAAAAGCGCAGAAATTTGCACGTTGAAGAAATAGTCAGTTGAAATCAGAGAATACTGATAAGGAAACATATGATTATCCATTATTTTGATCAATTTGGTGTTCGGAAGGCGAGTTTCAGACGTCCTAGTATGCCTAGTAGGCTAAAATGTTTTTGGGACCACCAATCACCTTGCGAAATTTTTGGAGTGAACTCATGAATCGATAATTTTGATCTCATCTCTCTCTCAATTGTTTTAGCTGTAGACTGGTATCTGGATTGTACTTCCATCTGCTAGCTCTTTTTATTTGTAGTTGGTTCTTGGTTCCCTTTCATTGATTATTTTGTGCTTTTGAGCCATGGGAGACTTGTGTAAGTGTGTGAATTATTTGAGTTGTCAAGAAATTCTTTCAGTTCGCGATCTTACATAGAAAAGACCAAAGTTATCATTAGCCGTGTTCTGTTGAGGCAGGGAATCCATAAGTAATTTTCGTAATGAAAAATAGAAGGTATCAGTGGATGTCAGGCTGTCTGGGACGAGATTAGCTATTATGGTGTCTTTGTATTCGTATGTTTTTCAGTTGTGAGAAAATAATTGGACCTCTGTTGGTTATAACCTCACAGGTAATAAACACTAAAGGAGCCACTGGTGGTGTGTGACTTGAAGTGTGGTTAGAAGAACTCCACCTGTTTCACGGATTTTGTTGTTATGCCTGCATTGCAGTGGGAGACGTGATTAGCTGTCTTGTCATTTTTTGGATCATTTCATTCAAGGATTACAATGAGTTTAGACTTTATTAGACGAGGTAGCTTGGGATTTAAACAGAGGATCATAAATTGAAAATGGAATACATCAACCTGTCCCTCCAGTTGAGATGTGATTAATCTATGTAGTCTTTTGAAATTACACGAGGGACCTCGTGATTATGTACTAGAACCGAGATATTTTGATTCGGTGATTAATGATTCTGAAAGTTAAAGATTCCTATTCAAGAGATTTTTATAGATTATTAAAACAAGAGAATCTTTCTTTTAAACAAATCTTTTATAACTGCCAAATCTTTTATACAATGAGTCTAGATTCTAGATGTTGGAGTTTTTAGCATGACACCTTGGTTTCACCCAAAGGTATTTGATAAATTGAAAAGCTATTCAGATTATTGTGTTATGTTTACTGCTGTGAAATTCAGTAAGTAATAATCATTGTATAGTATAGTAGTATTTACGAAAATTCTTGTTCAGGAAAATTTCGGAGTTCATGCTTCTACGGGACACCACATTGATTCCTAATGTTCTGTGGTTCGAATACACGAATGCCATGCGAGAGTCGCGGATGCGAGGCCGCAAGTTGGTGTCAATGAAATCCCAATGACGGCTAATGGCGGACATGAACAGCGTCGTCAGGTCATACTGGCCTCACAAGAGGTAGCATCGATTTCCCCACAACTCGCTCAACCAGCTGAGTTCGAGACAACTCTCCTAACCCTTCCTTCCTCTCTTCGATCTGAAGAGCTCGAACATTAACGTGGGTTAGTTTTTAATTAGTAATTTTTAAGCTAGCGCGCATTGCATTGCTTATGTAAAAACCATACCTGGCCCATGTTGTAACACCCGTCATTGGTACTGGATTGAGTTCCCAAAAAGTTATGGTATTTGCAAATTTCATTCTTTAATTTAGAAACGTTTTCAGAATTCCTTGTAATTAGTTGACTAGTGTTTTCAACCCTGGATTAGACCTGACCTATCAACCACTTATACGACCCTTTGTCTTACTCCCTGGCAGTCTCATACGAAATGAGGAAACGTCTTCGGTAGATACTTCTTCCAATGCAGAAAAGAAGGAACTTTTTCGTACCATTGTATCTTCTCATGTCTTTAGTATTCATGATGCATTCTCCACTGACATCCACAAGGCACCGATTTTTTATCAATGCTCTCACTCTCTTCAGAACTAACATATATGTGAGAAACGGAAAATATCTGTGGCGACTGAGCTCACCATATACGTATGAATAATGTGGGAAGCAACACTAAGGCTGACATTTCACGTTTTCACCTCGTACTTTCTTAACATGTACCTTCACCTACGAATTACAGCAGCGTGTACTGTACTTGTGTAGTGGATTGATGTTGTGTCAGGTACATACTCACTACCAAGTTTAAGACTAAAGTTGTTTTTTTACCCGCACGTTGTTTACTATCCTGATGGGACGGGAGACATTGATGAAGATGACAGATATTGGATTAATCTAGTACTCTTTTTGACAGCCTGATGATGATGTCCTTACATCGAAAGCACTCCCCCCCCCCCCCCCCCGTACTCGACTTGCTAGTGACAACAGATTGCTCTGAAATGTACGTAAATAATAATTTTACTCTTACCATCTTATAATCATTTACGTACCTTTCATAACAGTTCGTCGTCACTAACCGAAATAACCCTTTAGGTCTAATACCTTTGGATTTAATACCAAGATAAATTAATGAAAATTATTATAAATTTAGGTCAGTTCAGCTCTTTGATTGTGACTCCCCTTCAACGCTGCTCCCAGCATTTGTTCAAGTTGGTGGTATTTCTTTCATTGTCCCCAACAAAAAAACCTGGCCTGCTATGTTGCAAAAGTTCTTTTATTCAGTCTCAGTTGTGATCGAATTTCATTAAGGCTAATCTTTTCTACCTAGTTCAGTATGATAGGGTTTTATCAGTGGCTTTGCGATGATTGCTAGTGATTCACTAACCAAATTAGCCTGAGCCTGAAACCCAAGCTATTGCTCATGGTAGATCCCCCTCCCATACTTCTCATTGAAAATGGAACAGTTGTATTATTATATGCAAAGGTAACGTCATTTATTACCATGATCTGGCGTTTGCCATTATTTTTACCAAAAGACGGGGGTAAAGATTGGATGGAGGGTCCATAACCTTAAAAATCAGTTTTGACATTGGGGTGGGAATTCCATAAGTACCCCAAAAATGTTCAAAAGGCTGTTTAGAATCGCAGAGCGCGAATACTGATGGAGAGGTTTATAATTAAAAAGAGGAAGAAAAACACCATCCTAAAATGCATTTATTACCCAGCGTTCAAATGCATGGTCCACGTCACATGGACCCTTTGCATGGTGGGCAGGACCCATTGAGTATAAATAATATGGAGGGCTATTAAGGGTAGTTGAGGTTGTCAAAGCATAGGTGCCACACCGTCACTGCCACACTGTGCCCCTTAAATTATGCGACTTTGGAGGGCAAGAGGGCCAGCTGATGTTTAGAAGTTCCATTAGTATCTAGTATGAAATTGCATTTGTGGATTGAAGGGGATTTGATTTTGAGTTACACAATTACGTGAATTTTTGGAATATAATAAAACGGTATTTCAGTGCTTGGCAAGCAAGAAGCTTTCTTTGGTAGTTTCACTGTGGAAGCGAGTTCTTGGGATAATACTGTTCTTTTAATGTTTAGTCATCGGTAACTGGAAAAGTAGAACCTAGAAATGTCTTTACCACATTATCAATGCTCCCCCCTCCCTGATATCATTACCATTCCATTTCTCTCGTACACTAAGAGATTTCACAGATTGCAGCAATTAGTTGTGATTTTTTCTAGAGAAAGTATTCGATGAGTTTACACTTCGTCATTTAATTTTAAACAAGCAGGTGCAAGGCGGGAACGTAATTTAAGGGGATCAGCCTGGCGCTAGCGGCTTGTCTGCTAAAGACAGGGAAACAGCGTTGAAATCGGAGCAATAGCCCTCAATTATTTATACCTAAAGGCAGGATCTAATCGCAGTGAAACATACCCTGTGTTCTTTATCTTCCATCAAGAACCAGCTTGGCAAAAAATCATGCATCATCTGTACTGAGTCACCCAAGTACGATATTGACGTGTGGGAATCTATCTTTAGTCTTGATTCTCAATACATTTTAAGCCAATAAAAATCATATGAATGCGATGCGCGTAAGTACTGTATGGAGTTGATTACCTTCCTACCTACTCAACAGTAAAAAAAAGAATTAGGAATAAGGAGCTTCCAAACAAGGTTGATCTTGTAAAACTCGAGTCAAGGTTTGCTTTTGACCTTCAAAATAAATATTAACGTAGATGATAATTATTGCAATTTCGTCGTAAATACCTACTTGTAAATTGCCTTGCTCCTTTGTACTTATTCTTCTGCCATCTGTTGAGACCTTAAACGCACAAACGAAGATAATTTGCTTCGATATTATGTAAGACCCTTAGGAGTAAGATTAGAAAATAAATTACGCAGTACTATACATTTTGCTATTTAATGAAACTGGTGTAATTGTGACTACGACTTTACTTCCAAACTGCCGCTTAGTTGGCAATATAAGGACCATTGGCTTTAATTTGTACTTTTTTAAGTGGGCAATTGACGTTTTTCATGTAATTGACAATCATATTCCATTCTTCGTTTTTCAATACGAAGGATCCTTATCTAGAATGTCGGTATTGTGGTAGTTTTTGGAAGCAGCAATAAGATTTTTCTGTGATGAACACCATCGTCATTGAGTTTGGTTAGAGAAAATCAACTGAACGCATTTACGTCTATGCTTTAATGCGTTTTTCTTGTCAACTTATTTCCTAGTTACTAGCTAGGTATGTCTGTAAGATTATTCAGGTTAATACTTAGTATTCAAAAATCACTCTTGTCGACTGTGCATTATTTTATTACCTACAGATTTATTTATTATTTATCATGACACATGAATAATTGAAGTTGTATTAACCCTATACTAAAAAAAGGCAATGGATAGTTTTTAATTTTAGTTAATTTTTAATAGTGTTTCGAAGTGGCTGCTGAGTTTGATGATGTTGTCTCAAGTCTTTTTGACCAAAAATGTTCAGTACCTATGCAGTTTATCATGTATACCTACTTATTACTATTAACGTGGGTAGTGTAATAATATTTACATGGGATATTCAAATCTACCTAATTATAATGTTGAACTGGACCTAGATTCATGTAAGTTATATTATTTTAAAAAAATCCAGGATGAAAAAATGGTGGCCCTTGTTAGCGATGTATTTAAGTTAATTGGAGGTTCATGATGAATGTTTATTTTAGTAAAGATAAAGATTAGTTTGGTTTAAATACCAATGAAGAATATGGGGCTTTATTTTAATGTCTATTCTTGATATAGAACTTGAATCCTTCCAGCTAAATCACGGACTCTCTTTAAACCTGAAAGGCTCAGATGATTCTACAAATTCGTTGCTGTTAACTTGCCGAGGTAATTTAGTATTAATCTCAAACATCTGAAGGCTCCTCTATGCTTGCTAACCATACGGTACTAGTGGAAATGAAAGATTATCAACTCGGGAGATGTGTGCTGATACTCCGGATCAGTAGTGTAACCGTTCCGGAACTACTCCAGGTTTCTCAAGATATGCACGAGTATTCTATGGTTCCATGTTTCCAGTACTATAGGTCGATGGATTGCATTCCAAGGGCGAACTCTGCTGGAGTAAATGAAACTACTTATCTCCTTATCAATTGAAAATTGTAGGAGCATACGATATTTTCTCAAAAATTTTCCTCTCAAGAGTAACTATATTCCTCCGTTCCTTCGTGAGGGAATTCGCCCTCAAACTTCTACGTTTTTAAATGAAATAATGTGTAAATTACGTTTCTGCTTCTTACTTTCCTTCAATATGATAGACTCTCTCTTTACCTCCATAACCTCCCCGGAATGTGAGGAGGAAAAAAAACATCTCTTTGCTTGTTTGTGTTGGTATTTTGTGCTGCACGGCCTTCCCAGAAGGTTATGAGAAGGGAAAGGACATCTCTTGCTCCTTTGTTCTAAGAATCACTTACCAGCGAAAAAATAAAAGGACTAAAATAATTCGCCATTCACTTTGTAGGAATGACTTTGGCTTCACAGGTATAATAGATGCGGAATAGGATATATTGTTCTTATACACGAAAATGGCTTAGGGATCATGAGATGTGATAAAATGAGTGCACGAGGCAAACTTGCCGCCAAAGTGAAAGGACGAAGAACGTCCTGTTTTAAGGGTGTTGTTCATAATGAACAGATGAAATTAAATGAGATAAATGCCTATTACTAACGAAATCAAAGAAAGAAAACTTGAAAATAATGAAGGTGGAATAAGCCACGGGAAGCAGAAAACAGCTGTCACTATATTACCTATACGAAAAACCAAAATAATTGCCACGAATTCACCGAATGCAGTGCAGCCAACCCCCAAACATGAAATTTCTCTTTGTGTTAATTTTACCTAACAGGGTTGTCCTGCAAAAGTTGCTTCATCGAGTAGTTCAACTTTCTACTGCATAAGGTGCACCCTCGGAAAGCAAACCATCTCTGGTCTAAAATGGCTTAGGGATCATGAGATGTGATAAAATGAGTGCACGAGGCAAACTTGCCGCCAAATTGAAAGGACGAAGAACGTCCTGTTTTAGGGGTGTTGTTCATAATGAACAGATGAAATTCAAGTAGATAAATTGGTAAATAACGAAATGAAAGAAAGAAAACTTGAAAATAATGAAGGGCTACAGAGGGCTGGTAGGGAAAGGAGGTGGGGAACAGGGGAAGGCACAATGCAGAACCCCTCAGAGCTCGGATTGGTAAGTGGAACTGGATCATTAATTTTCATTAGCGGTAATGGTGCAGTTTGGAACACAGATAGGGATCGGCACATCTGTAAACATACGGCTTGAAATGCTAATAAGATTCGGAGTGGAATAATGAAATCTTGAGTGTGGGAATGTATGTAATTCTTTATGTAACTGTGGAAGGAAAAATATTCCAATTTGGGATTGGGAATTAGTAATGGCCAAACACACTCTAGTTGTTTATTCTAACCAAACTGTTTAGTGAGGTTAGTGCTGTGTGTGTGCTCCCACGAGTTAAGCGCTGCTGAAAAAGCAGCTTTGAGTATTTGCGCGAGGAAACCAGCTTAGGCGAATAACGTATTTTTCCCCTCAAACTTTATCCCAAACGATTCAAGGAGTTCACTGAAACCTAAAAGATACTTTTCATCTTTATATGTGGGGAACTTTATCTGTAAGTTGGGGGGGGGGGGGGGGGGGGGGGGCTCTAGCTGGAAACAAGAATTTGAATTTCATACCTCTTGAGATATGGTTGCCATGGCGAGCGAAAACTTGTCCTTCTGTGTTCATATGAGAAATGGAAGAATTTGTTTCATTCAGTCTGTTGGCATAATTTATGTGAATTACGAACTTGGGCAGTTGGTATGTACCAATACATTATTTATGGGTTTAGTTTGCATGGTAAATAAACCGTCTGCGTACTGTATGGTTTGCACGTGGAGACTTGGTGAATCTATCAAAGAAATAAAAATATTACCAAATTGCTTTCTCTCAATAAAAAAAATGTATAAACAGATATCAAATTATAACTGGCTACATAACTATCACACATAATTCATACTACATATATGATCATTGATATACAATATTTTACTCGTACGTTTCAAGTTCTCAACTACTGTTTTTGTATGGGTTTTAAAAATGTTGGTGTATAAAATAGAAAAGAAGAAAATGTTATGAACATGTTGAGCTTTTTATTTTTATATTTTTTGAACTGTATAATTTATATTTAAGTTTACACTTATTTTTCACGTTGGGGTTTACTTAAATCTTAGTTTGTGATAGGAAGTTCTTCCCTATTTTATTTTATTAATTTCTAGTTACCATGTGATTTAATATTTGTGAGGTTTTAGTAACTTATGGGCGCTTCCTTTTCGTTCTTCCGTTGGGTTTTGTATCATTATTACTATTATTATGGTTTTGAATCTTGACAACTGATTTTGAGTAAGTCGTTGTATTTTCAAATGTACGTAAGGGCATTCATACAGGAGGTATCCAAAAGTGGTTCGAGTTTTTCAGAGTTGCCGAGTTTTTGATGCAGTGGTGAACTGGATACCTGTTCAGAGTATTATTTTAGTCAACGCGTGCAATATAATGCTAATAGTGTAACGATTTCAATTAGGTACTGCTTACCATCTCCATGTAACTCTGTGGGAAGGAAAGCACCCAATTAATTTTTTTTTTTTTTTTTTTTTGAGCAATGGAATTCGAATTGTGAGTTTGTTCCAAAGAAGGTAGCTTGGCCTTTTTAGCCCTCCCTTACTTGATGTCAATAAATAGTATCTGAACTCCCTCCGAGAAGTGACAAAAAGTACTTAGTTTCTTACCCATAAAAGCCATTTGATTTGATACCTGTTTTAGCAAGGCGATGAAGAAATAAATCATTGTCTCTATTGAGCTGCCAAATTGGATTTATCACAGGGCTATTTGGGCACAAGTTATAGATTTGTGCCCAAGACATGTGGCTTGTTTGTCGACTGAATACGGCTGAACAAACTGATTACTCAACTGTGTGACATTCAACTCATTCCCATTGAAAGTGACAAGGATCTATCTGGCCTGTTGCCTCATGTGTGGATAATACTATTTTACAACTATATCATGGAAGAAGTCATAGGAAGTCTCTCTTCCAGCACTGTATCATTTGCACTGTGCGTATTCGCCCAGAAGCTTTTCCGCCCTGAAGAAAAAATTAGCCACAACTCCTATGTATAAGTGCTCTAAATTGGGAATTTTCATGGCTATTTTTATTTAGGTACTCAATAGAAAGATCTGAGCGAGAGCTTTCCAAAAATGTGCTATATGATGGGTATCTGGCCAGTAAAATGGATATTGAAATTGATTTGCTAAATGACTGCACGGCCCCCACCTGCCAGGGGGGAGGACCCTCTTCTCCATTCCCCTACTACGTCACGCGTGATCTTCCTACCTCAATTGACAAAACTAAACTGTCTTTTGAACTGAAAATTGCTACTTGGGGGTTTTTAAAGTGCGCTGAATCCGAATTTGAGGTCAGAAGTGTGAAATTTCAACAGATGAAAGTTCCCTATTCGACTGGGGTTTATAACATTTATGTCATCACATTCCAGTTTCGTCAAAGTAACTCCAACTCTGTACAGACTACTCTCAGTGATCCAAAGCAGTAACTCTAATTGATTTCAATTTAAAATCATGTTAATTGCTGAAGGAGACCGATAAAACTCCCTTGTGCGCTTGTAGGTCAGTGCCCTAGAAGATTCCCAAAACAGTTTTCATTGCTCCTAAATATATTTGATTGAAGGCTAAAGGCTATGGAACGCCCTTCATTTCATGAACTGTACACGATTATGAAGCCATTTACATTCCAATCCTATGATTAATCCACTGCCAACCAATAAATGTATACGATGGCTAACGTTATCCGATGTTTTAAAGCTTCCCATGTGCTGACCTAACTTTTCCTTACCAATTAATGGCAATTAATTTTTGTTCAGTTCTTTAATAAACTGTGATACGAAACTAACTGCGTATTTTCTCATCCTACGTTTGTTTCCTACAGTTTTGCCCGTAATTTAGATTATCGATCACACTGAATGACAGGAAACCAAATTGTTGAAGTGGGTTGTCTTCGTCGGAATTCGGTTCGACTAAATTAACGGCTGGTCTAATTTATTGTATCTGTGAAAAATTCAAGGATGTCTGAAATCTGAGTGAACTGAGTATTTCCACTCAACTCTCTCCCCTGAAGGTACTTTACAGGGCACCGTCTGGGATCGGATATACGTTTTGGAAGTTGAATTAATCCTTGGCGAGGGATCATGGCAACTATTGTGCTTGTAATTAAGCTAGACGAGTCATTATGTTCGTCTCCCAATGAGTGCATGGAAGAAAGTTACTGTTATTAACCAGGTTTAGTAGATCTCCAACTATATCCTCCTGTAAGGATCGCCAGTAGGCCCCAGGACGACAAACCTGGTAGTTATAATTCAACTCTGTGCTGCTCTCGCCAAATTGATTGCAGAGCTTTTAGACTCCATATCCCTTTCAGTATTGGTTATTAGTAGGTCTGGCTAGGAATTGTTCTACCTGGAGATCCAATGTCTGAGCCAGAAGGCCTTGGTAGTACCAGTCT
The DNA here is from genome assembly GCA_030762985.1 of Adelphocoris suturalis. NCBI lineage: Eukaryota > Metazoa > Arthropoda > Insecta > Hemiptera > Miridae > Adelphocoris > Adelphocoris suturalis. The sequence continues at coordinate 79,452,297 of CM061044.1, forward strand.
CTTGCTGGACCTCCTCTTTGATTTTTAGAGGTCTCAGGATCATCCTCTGCAAAGCCTCTTGGCTTGGTACGGGCACATGGACCTAATGCATGTTACAAATATTTTAGGCTACCATAGTTTGTATTTTGACTATCTTCAGTCAGTCAATACCACCTCAAGAGTAGAATCGCTCAAAATTTGAGCCAATTCCTAGTTTTGCATTTAGAACATGGGCTTTTCACTCTATTGAATTTGGGACCTTGAAGAAAATTTAATTTAAAAGAATATACAGGGTGCGGCAGAGAGGACGGACGGTTTTTAAAAAATCATAAAATAGTTAATTTTTACTCAAAAACAAATTATTTGATGCAATCAGGTTCGCAAGGAAATAGCATTTGAGACAATCAAGTGTGAAAAATCACATCAGGCATGTGGTGGCCGAAATTGTTGATGCAGTGCTGGAGGTGTTTTGGAAGTTCGCGTAGACTCTCTCCAACATAGCGCTACTTTGAAATGATCACCAACTTCTTTTTCCCTGAATTACGACGGTGACGTGTTCCACCCCGACGTGTTGTTTCCAGCAGGATGGGGCGACCGCCCACACAGCCAGAGCATCAATGGACTTTATTCACCCTCTCTTCCCTGGTCGCCTTATTTCCAGGTTTAGCGATGTTCATTGGCCTCCTCGGTCCCCAGATTTATCCATATGCGATTTTTTCTTATGGGGACACCTCAAGGCTAGAGTATACGAGAACAAGCCCCGAACTCTGGACGAATTGAAGGACGCAATTCGCGTGGAAGTCGCCCAAGTTGAGAGAGCTATGTTGGAGAGAACGCCCAAGAACGCCTCCAGCACTGCATCAACAATTTCGGCCACCACATGCCTGATGTGATTTTTCACACTTGACTGTCTCAAATGCTATTTCCTTGCAAATATATATATATATATTTTATATTTTTTTTTTTTTTTTTTTTCCTCGCACGGAATGAAAATAATTGGGATTAGATGTCCCGCCTAACCCCTAAGAATTTAATCAAAATATGGTGATGATTTAGGAAGCTATTTGTTGTAAAAATTTGTGGTTTAATAGAGGTAAATATTGTCCCTAATATAATGAAGTTAATAGCAGGTCAACTAGGTTCTGACTCTGAACAACTGGAAGAAAATTGGTGGAGTTATGATGCGCGTTGCGAGATAATTCTTCAGAAATGTCTCAAATGCGAGACATTTTGGTGGACATTTGCTCTGCATTTGTACTAGATGATTTTGTTAATCCTCTCAAGTTTAAGTTCACTAGAACTCAGGTCCCATTAACAAGCGAAAAAGGGAGAAAAGTAGGTATGTTGAAAACGGAATCATATATTTTATTTAGGAAGTTCAAAAACAATATTTACACTTAAAGAACAATATTGCGCACCTTCCACAAAATTACAGTAGCAGTATAATGTAACTTTTACTTTTTATATTTTTTAAAAAATAAATAAAACTTTTCATTACTTAATTACACACTTAAATGATTACTAGATACTTCCTATCTTACAGTTATCTATATTATTTGGACTCTTAAATGTTTTCTCTTTTTTGGACTTTTACATGAAAGGGGAAAATTAAATTAACATATCTACTTTGTACACATTTGCAAGAGACCACGAATTTCCCCAAATCCTGGTAACAAACCTAATTTTTGAAACTAGATTAGTATCACAAAATTATAAAAATGACAAAGTATTGGAAATAAGTGAAATGTTTTGATACAAGGTCCCTTGGGTAACTCTCTCAGTCTTTATTCGACTCCATGTCTCCTTTTGTTTCTCTGGGTAATACAGGTTTGGATTGGAGACTCATATCGCTGCATTCGCTGTCACTGCAGGTGCTGAATTTGCTGTAATCCGTTCCGCCGCCATCTTGGGTTTCTCCATTTGGTATGTTGCCCGAGTCTACATACATTTTGTTATTGACCTCATCATATTCGAGTTCTCTTTGAGCGTCTTCTTCCTCGTCCTCTTCTTGGTGCACATCGCCATTCACCTTGTGGTTCTTCGCATTGACATTTACACCAGTCTCTTCATCAAGTTCAACCTCTTCTTCGCCAGTTCGCAAATTTATGTACACCCTTCCTCTCACATTGTCAAAACCTCGACGGTGAATTGAAGGCAGGAACCGGTCGTCCTTCACTTTTTCACCTTGATCTTTGAATACCAGGAACTTTTCTTCATTCGTCGTTGGATCGAGAGGTTCAGCCCAGATTTCCATATGCTCTACTTTCATGTAAGCATCCGGTTTCACAAATTTTGGTAAATTGAAATGTACTTTCATGTGATCCCTTAGGAAGTGAAGTTGAGGCACAGTGTAGTCACAAAATTTGCAAACATACGGCCCTCCTCTTGGGTTGGAATGACATCTTATGTGACTTGAAACACCATCTTTCCTGTTGTTGGTATAAGGGCAATGAGGGCACCGACTTATGTCCTTCTCAGAAACTGAGCTATTAGCCAAATTTCTCGTCTGCATGATCATAAGTGCCTGCTGGTCTGCAGTCGACATCTTCATTGTCTTGCTGCCTCTCTCGATAGAGCTTCTTTTCATTCCATTGTAACCAACTGTTTCGTCGAACTCCATTTCTTCATTATTATCATCACTGAACACTGAAAGCTTCCTTTCCTTATGACTAGCGTCGCACATATCGTGCTTCTTAACGTGCTGTGTGTAATTGGCATAATACTTTACAGAGTAATCACACCTCTCACAACTATAACGTTGTTTTGACCCATGAAGCGATAAATGAATTTTGTACTGCTCTCTTTTCTCAAAAGCTGATGGGCATTTATGACACTTGTAACGCTTTTCCTTAGTCTTTCCATTCTTAAGGTAGGTGGGATATATAAATTCGGGACTTCCATGTATCAATACACCAAATTCAGGGTCCATTGTCAGGGGCATTGGTGGAGGCGATTTAGCCGGGGATTTCGAAGCAGCAACTGCTTCAGTTTTTTGTTTGTAAAGTTCAGTTCCGGACGATGGCACTTCAGATTTAAGTTTCCTTGGGCTTTGCCCTTTATGGACAGCTTCATGTCGAATAAGATTGCCATATGTCTTAACAGCATAGTCGCAAAATTTACATTTATGAGGTCCAGGGCCTCCATGAAGAGTTTCATGATACGATAAAGCAACACTTTTGAAAAACTCTGCAGGACATTTCGTACACGTAAATTGTTTTGGAAGTCCTTGCATTTTACAATTGGACTCTGCCGTCTTTTCTTTGGATTCAGCTGTAGAAATCTCTTCATCTTCATTTTTTAGAACCACCCAAACTGACTCCCTGGAATCTTTGCCGTTGACAGAAGCAATTTTGGGACGAGGATTATTAGGGTCTGTGTCATAAACTTCAGTCAAAACGTTGGTCCTTTCTTGATATTCATCCGTATGGACTTTGTAGTGAGCCTCAAGATGTTGTTTCTGTCTAGCAGTGTACGTGCAAGATTCGCATTTAAAGAGCAATTTGAGCTCGTGGAACCTCATGTGGATTTTCATTTCTTTTTCAAACAAAAATCTCGCTGGGCAAACGTTGCAAAAACGAAGGATTCTGTCATTAGGTTCTCTTTCAGCTTTCGTAGGCGTTTCTTCAATTTCAGAACTACCAGACTGAAGTAGACCTTTTGAATTTAAAGTGCTCTCATATTGACTCAAGCGCTCTTTCATTTCTGAAATTTGTTCATCGTCAGGTTTAGAAGAGTCAACTACTCCCACTATCTGCCCATACAAGGCCTGATGGACTTTGAAATGAGCAGAAAGAACGCCAGCATTGTTACAAATGTAATTACAATCCGGGCATTTATGCTGCGGACCTGAAGATGGTGATGCTAGACCTTTGTGCATTTTTTCATGTTCTTGAATGTTGCTTTTTCTCATATTAATGTGAGGACAGTACCGACATTTGAAAAGTTTTGAGATGCCCATGGGCTTGGACACCCAGACCATGGGTATATCGGGAAAAGAAGATGTGTCCACTTTGCTAATATCTGCTGGAAGTTTCCCACTCCCAGGAGCTTTGCTTTCAAACCCATCAGCAGTGTGTCGGCCATGAAGACGAACGTGCAAAGCTAAAATCGTATTATTAGGCGCTCCATATGAACATCTGTAACATTTGTGTAGACTGTCAGACTGGCTCTCATGTCTCTTTCTGTGGAAGACCAATTGCGTTTTGTTTATGGCCACATATGGACAAAGCAAACAGGCATGTGCAGATTTTCCTTCCTGGAATAGAAAGAATGTTATGGTTTATAGGTTTCACATGGACAGCTGTGTGAAATACAGAAGGGTGAATTGGGGTAATTTTAAGAACGAGGAAAATGTGTGATTGAAGAAGCAGTGCCAAAGAAACAGCCTAATGTCATATCCATGGTTTTAATAAAATGTTATACGTTTAAATACAAATTAGTTTAACGTTGACCACACCTCCTGTATGCCATCGTGTTTTTGAGGGCTGATAAGTTAGCCTCTCGCGAGTCCAAATTTAAGTTTTGTGTAAGGTCGTATCCATCCACTGGGACACAGAAGGTCTTTTGGATTGTCCGCAGGCTGCATAAGCCTAATGTAAAGGGTTTGTCAAAAACCTTTCCCTCCCATGTTGTACCAGACCGGAGAAGATAGGCATATGTCACATTGGGAATGTCATCAAGTGGTAATACATCATACTTTTCTAACTTACACATTACTTTGAACTGGCTGTGGTAAACAATTAGGTACTTCTCCATGTAATTACTTTTAGGTAAATGTAGGCAACCCATGGGGCAAATGTACAGAACGATTTATGAATTACAGAAACAAATTAAGGAAAACAATTATTCTAGCTGAAATTGGCGTGAAGCAGTGAGAGATTAATACTAATGAAACCTCAGTTCGCAATTACCTCACTTCACCTTCTGAATACTTGGTAAAGTTATGAATTAGAAGTCTACGAACCGAATAGTCATTGTTTTCTGCATCTCCATGAGAATCCAGATGTACAGCGAGTTCTCTGAAAATTAAGAGTAATTGTGTTGAATTAGTATTCGGAAAGGAATGCAAAAGTTTGAAATAAATTCAGGTAGGTAGGTACATATAGCTCAACTGTAACATAATGATAAGATATGAAATCGAATGATGTAATTTGTGGATTCTATACTCACTCGTTATCTTGAGCATAAAATGAGCAGAATCGGCACTTGAATTGTTTCCCGTTCACTGTGCACACAAAGTGTTTTTCTGAATGTGCTTCGAGTTCATTCCACGTTTTACATGTGAAGGGACAAGTTTCACACATAAAATCAGGACCTGCGAAGTAATACAAAATCTTTGGATGAGTGAAGAGCCAAAACGATGCCAAAGTTAACAATTTTATAGGAGTGATTTAGTAAACTTACAGTTAATATCTGATTCAGTACTGGCTTCATTCTGTCTGCTTGTTTCATCATCCTGAAATATAATGATAATATATAGAATAATAAATAAAATGAATTGTTGGTATGAATGTCACCAACAAAGAAGAGTTTTCTTTGTGCATATTTCAAATAATATTTTTCATGTAGCTACTGGCTTTTAGTAGGTACTGAGTACCGCCTAGTAGCTTTGCTGCCGAGATCCCAACTACAGTAACTATGTGGCTTTTTTCCGTATCGAATCCTGTGCCATGATGTTTGTCATAAAGTCTTTTAGCTCAAAAACTGCTTGTAAATGGAAGCTAGTAGTTTATCTTAGCCTGCCAGATTCCTCCATGTCCACTGACGACTTGGACATTCAGGATTATGGCAGTCCCATCAGGCATTAGGTCTTCTTTGAAGTTTTCTTGCCCTGACACTCAGCATGGGTTACAGTCACTTTTAACACCCCAACTGCTAAAGAGGTGGCTGTCGAAGTTGCGCTTGCATATCCAAAGACAAAATTATGATAAAATTACTTCAAGAGTTCCTTCCCCCACTCCTCAACTGGCTCAATATCAAGCAATGGGACAAGGGAAGTAAGAGGAAGGTGAAAACGGCGGTGAGTTTATGACCTGATAGACAAGTCTGCGTTTCTTGAATGAATGGGTGAAACTAGGTTCAGGAATACTGAAGGAATCCATTCAAGGGGGAATCGTACGGGTTAGGCGTTGGAATGAACCGTTTCTCATGTGATTAGCGAAGTTGGACAGCATTGAGCGTGGTGAGTACTTGGAGGGAGACCAACTAGGTAAGGATCTCCCGTCCAAGTAGTTTTTACGCTTCTATACGGCTAACCCCTCTCCACTCAAGGGAGCGAGGCAATGAGCTTTAAGCGAAATCATCAGAACGAATTCTGGTCCTTCATTTGGAGGACAGCTAAAGACGTCCTCGACGCCCAAGGCTGTCGGACGAAAAGCGCCAACCTGGTATGATTGTTTACATTCACCTTACACTACCATGACAACAACACGGTAAAGGTTTGAACTGCTGTAGATTCTGGAGGACTCCGCCTCATTCAAACATGGTGGAAATGAATTCCGAATTTCCATATGTCATTGCACCATCAAAAATCGACGATTTTATTCGTTCAAGATTTCAAATTTTAGATTAAAATGTCTTGAAGGGGACCACCGAGCTACATTTCGCATTTTCCATAATATAAGACGAAGATTACTGTATTTGCAGGCTGATCTAAAATTCAAGAGATTTTCGACTTTTTTGATTTTGATGACTTTCTACTTCGCAATCGCATAATACATCCACACATTTGTATGAAACGTATGAGTTCAGATTATATTCTCAATTCCTTTTAAACTATATTAATGTTAGCTAGATAAGAAGATTAAAATCTATGATGTTGAATCGTCTATAATGAGTGATCCGTCGATAGTGTATGGCTTGGTGGGGATGACAGTAGTGGCTTAGTGGGTAAATGAAGATGAGCGTAGATAAGTACCTTTTTAGTAGTGGTGGGTTTCCCTACAGCGTTTTTCTTCTTCTTTGATCCTGCAGCAGCATTCCTGTAATGGTCTCTTACATGTTCCAAAACCACTTCCCTATCGTTATCTCTGCAATCACATACATACATTTTATAGCTTCACAGAGATACGTCTCATGCTTTTGTTAATACCTGTTTTAACTAATTTTGCAATCATAATGTAGATTTTAAACTTGTTTAATTACCTGAAATAACACTTTTTGCATTTCCACATGGTTTTCTTATTTTCAACATGGGGTTTCTTTTTGGGTGACGAGTCATACTCATCTGCTGATTCGTTGGGGCGTTTGCTCCCTTGACTGGACTGAGAGGAAGCTGGTTGTACACCGTCCTTTGGAAGGATTCTTCTTGGAAGTTTGGGTGCCTGTTGGTTTTCCATCTTCATGGTTGTTAAGTATTTGTTGTACTGAAATTAAATTAATTTAAGTTCAATATTTTCCATATATTATATTTAACAGATGATTCAAGTGTAGATAAGTCGAACATTCGATTTGTATAATGAAATTTCAGGTTTCCTTACTTTGGAGTAGTTACGTCTCCCAGTCTCATCGGTCAATAGTACTTTGGCCTTCTCATGGGAAGGATCCCTGATAGTTTTGAGGCGTATGTGTTTTGTAATATCCCACCTCCAGTTGGAGCTGTAATGGCAAAGTGAGCATTGGAAAGGCCGCTTATTCAGATGCCCAACTATGTGAACGTGGAATCTGGAAGCCGTTGATGCCCAGAACGAACAATGAGGGCATTTGAAAACCTGAAAATGATAAATAATGTTAAAATCTGTTGTTGGTATTTAACTGAGTTATGGACAGTTCGAGTTAATTGTGCAGCAGTTGGGAGGGGGTGTTATTTCCTCCCACGTTATGGGATTCCCAATCCACTAGGTAACAGTGCCTCCCTGTTCCCTCATTTTGAGATACCTCTGTCCGATAGCTTAGTGGTTGAAGGGCCAGGACACCGAGAGAGGCGTAGGTATTTGCATGGGAAAGGCGTTTGACTAGTGAGAAGAGCAAAATCTCGTGAAATTTTTGTTAGTATTTATGTTGCAATTTTTTGGGTTGACGCGTTTGAGCTGTAAGCAAAATTAATGAAAAAATTCCAAAAACCATGAAATATGTATTTTTTAAGAAAAAAATTAATAATATTTAATGGATGTGCCATTAGAAAAATCACAATATGTTTCAAGTTGACTAAAAACAATCATATAAAAAGGAGGACTGAATGCAAAAACTAGAAAAAACTGTTCTTAGTTTATATGAAAAGGAGTTGAAACGAAATTCCCTCAACATTACCCTGTCAAATGAACAAGTACATATGAGGTACCTAAGTAAGAAGGAACAAATGTACCATGTTAATAGGTAAATATTTGATAAGTTGGTAGTTTAAAAAAATTAGTGCTAAAAGTAGGCACGTTGTTTGGAGAAAATCCAATCATAGCTAGTTTAATATAGTTGGTACCTAGCTACATAGGTAGGTACTTGACTAAGTAGCATCATTTGGTTTTTGAATGTATTAGTCAAATAATAAACCATGTACCTACGTCAGAGACACTAAACATTCCTCTTTTATTTGTAGGAACCGGGGGTTTTATTATCTTCAGTATCTCGTAGTCATTATACAACAAGATATCCTCAACTTCTGGCCACTTCCAGCTTTTCAGCCCAGCACATTTCATGTGTTTCACCCGAACTCTATCATTTTCTACCTCCAATACCTGTCCTGGATATGTATTGCCGTCATATTCAACAGCAACAAAATCTCCAGGAATGACAGTGATGGACCCTACAACATTAGTATCAGAGTCGGATCTGGTAAAACTGTAATTTTCATCAGAGTTGCTATCTGAATCGGTTTCATCATCCAGTAAAGTGTTCCTTCTAGAGGTACCAGCAGGAATCTTGATCTTCAACTCCTTAGATGTCTTCTGGGTTTTGCTCAGGTTACTGGTGCTTGGAACACTATCCTTTGCGTAACTGGGCCCTGGGGTGGGTCCAGTTACCCAAAGGGTATGGCCCAGTTCCCCCAAACGTGAAAAAAACATTGGGTATCCGGGACCCCCCCTCCAAAATTCATGCAACATGCAGTTTGCAGCTTTACAATTAGATTATTCCTAATAATAAACTTTGTTGGAGGCTTTCCTATTGGTTCTCAGCCAGTAAGATCTTTTCTAATGACAATAATAACGCAATGAAAATTAATGGGATTTGGTTTCGATTTAAACTTATGTTTAATCTACACGCTCCAGGTGAAGATTCAAACCTTTTAGCGAATTTTTGTAGAAAATGAAGCTATTGCAATGGCTTCAAAAATTTCGAAATAACAATTTTCGAATAGTTTCTTCATTAAAATCCGTTTTGAGACATTCTGAAACGAATCCTAGAGTTTAACACTTTTTCATAAGTATATATACATATATATCCTTCCAGACGATAACTCTCCTTAGGATTGAGATAAAAATTCCGTTCTTGTGCCAAAAAATCAAGCTTTCCATCCAAACGAAAGGACGAGTTCGTTGGCGAGCATCACTATAAATAGCAAAAAACGGCTAAAAATCGTTAAATTTATATATTTTTTTTTAGCAGAATATGGCTCAAATAAAGTTTATTAACTATACAATAGAACATTAAAAAATTATCTACAAAATTATGCTGAAAAATGTACTTAAATTGCATTAAAATGTGCTAAAAAATCTATAATAACTGCAAAAAAGTTAAAAATCCCAAATCTCTTTTTGAATCGCTGAATATTATTTTGAACGAGTTTTTTGCCATGAAAATGGTACCTAGTTAACAATTTCTTTTCTCTCAAAGTCCTTAATTTTCAAAACAATTTAACGGAGGTAATATAGTACAACAATTGACGAAAATTCGCTCATACGATCATACTGCATGACTGGACTTTCCTTGCCAGTAAGGGTTTAATATACTGACAATGGTTGTGGCATTTCAGCAGCATTGCACAATCTCTTGGCCTCAAAACACATGTGAGAATGAAATTAATGGCTCTTCGTCTAGGAATAGTTCCTAAGCCTTTACTCACTGCATTTATAGTCAAGGACCTTTGCTTTACTGATTAACCTAGAAGAGGAGTCTCTTCCCTTAAATCTTAAGCGATTATTAGAGATACATGACGTTGGGTTGCCAACACCATTCTATCTACGTTTTTCTCCTTCAAGTAAATCAGGGTTTCCTTCATCCCCCCTGCATTATTGGCTTGTTAATGCATCTGTGCAACTGGTTCGTTATTTCCGTAATTTAATTTGAATAGTATTCACTACATTTGTCATGCAATAGTAGCCTTTAGCACTGAAGCATAAGCGAAATCCGTATCACTCTCATCGGATCTCAGAATGCCTCTAAACAGAGTAGAAACGTCCCAGAGCCTTTCCCAACTTTCTTCGTCACGTTATGGGCTTTGGTAAGGGCCCACTGCACAGGAGGGGCCATGAGTACAGCCATACCTAAGCACATCACTGTGTAACTCAATGGTACACCCACACTAGCCGTTTTGAATTGAAACTCTACCCTTATGACCCCCTCAAACAACATGAACTGAGTAAAATGAGTTCAACATACAGTAATTTCACAAATAATACAAGGATAAGCAGTTTTTAGTATAGTTGAGGTAAAGTCTATGGTTGAATTATTTTGTATGGGGCAGATTATTTGAAAGATATAAGCTGGGCTTATTGGACATAATTACAATGCCTATTTCCTAATTACATTACCTTTTTAGTGTTAACATCTTTGGAGGTAATGGTTTCTTCTTGTCCATCATTCGTCGTGGTACCATAACCTGGTTTCACTTCTATACCTACAAAGGCTTTTTCCTCTATCATTGGTTTAGCCGGTGGTGTCGGGGAACTCTTGTCGCTTTGTGAGTAAGAATCCTCGATATTGTAATTGTGTGAGCTTTCTGTCAAGTTGTTCCAAATGAAAACTTTGTTTTCCATTGGGTGAGGTCCTCCTTCAGCAAAATCCCCCTCATCGCGAATTTCCTCGTCTTTTTCTACTTTGACTGAAGGCAGAGGTCGAGGGACTGGGGCATCTTTGCACGTCTGCATGTGCACCATGAGATCAGTACTGGTTTTGCAACGGTGTCTACAGTATTGGCACCTTGTGGACGACGACTCTGCTGAAGCTGTTCCCTGAGATCCCATACTACTTTCGCTTTGGTCATCCCTTTCTCCAGGAATGTGCGATTTCTGATGTTTCATATGTTCAGACAAACATTTGGCTTCGTGGCCACAAAAAGTACAATTCAGAGTTGTACCTTCAAAGTTTGCACTGGTCATCAGTTTTTCTTTCAATTTATCAAAAAATGATGCATTCTTCTTTTTGAAGAATTCGGTTTTCTTATCAGTATCTGGTAGTTCAGGTGACTTAGACTGACTGGGTTCCTTCAATCGGAACTCATCATTGACTAGAGACGTAAAGTCTTTTACAGTTCCATTGCCACAAAACTTATTAACGTTTTCTTTGGTAAGTTCGACGCTCTGTCGGGTCAAAGGTTTTTGTGACTGAATTGGTATCAGGTTAGGAATAGGGCGCTTTTTCTTCTCAGGAAAAATGCCAGTAATATGATGTTTTTCTTGCTCGTGTCTTTGAACTTCTCCAAGATTCCCCTTGAAGTCGCAGGCTTTACAGGAATATTTCTGTATTTGAATAAGATGAGGCCGTCCTGGGTCGGCACACTGCCCCGATCCGGAAGGAGTTTCACCACCAGACACGGTGTCGTTTGGTATGTCAAGTTGTGCCTGGACAAAATCCGCCGGGTTCTGCAACATCATTATATTTCCAATTACCTAAGAGAGAAATCTGACTATTTCACCATGACCTCGTCCAACGCCTGTCACTGGTTCCTGACGTAAATTAACTGCTATTTACCTTACTTTAGGTAGGTACGTTTCTTTGCCACTTAAAATAGTTCTTGACAATTTTTCAAGGTATAATGGTGGTAAGATATTTTGTTCTTTTTCTTTATATACCAATTTATCATACCTAGCTTTTGTGTTCGGTTGTAAGAACAATTTTCTCCGGTATTTTTGTTTCCTTCCCTCCTTAAATAAATTGTTATAGTATGAACCTATCATAATCATCATTAAATATGTGTGTAAGCTTATCTGCAGAAGCATAGGTATACACCTACCAAGCTATACAAAAGAAAATAGGTTCCTAGTTTCTAAAACCAAAGTATAATTTAACCATTATTTCAACCAAAGTATTGAGTACCTAATGAAGCTAAGTTGATACACATACCAATTCAGCTAATTAATGGGACAAACTCTATTTAAGATATTTTAGTTTGTAGGTATAGTTAAGGTAGGTACCCTTTAATTTACAATGAAGTACCTAGCTTATTGCCTATAGTTTTAAATGAAACCCTTCGTTATAACGAAATAACAGATGATAATGTAGCTTATATACATTAATAATATAACAACTACTATAATATTAATATATAATAATAAAATAAATAATATAATACAACCTCAGTGGTTGTATAAATATTATAATTATGAAACAGTACTTACACGTACGTATGTAGTGGAATTAAGAACCACCTTATACCTATCAGCTAACTTCATCAAAGAGGTTGTGCCCTATAGCAATGTACCTGCTAGTCACTACTTTTGTATGAAAGGCACAAATATTATTTTGGTATATCTTGTAACATAATATGTACCGTCTACTTATTTAAATATTTATATCATAACTGCAAATTAATATAATTGCCTAGAGAATAGGTACCTACTTACGTAGATATGTTTCTGAAATGAAGTCGGTGTTAGGTACCTAAAAACTACTGCCTACCTAGTGTTGGCAAGCATTATTCCAAGAATACAGCCTCAAGGTAATGCTAAGATTTCAATGATAATGTAACAAGTTAAGTATAACAATTATACTTGACTTACCATGCCTTTTTTCTTTCCGACTGGCATAGTTAAGAATCCAGGAACGCACTAGTACCGTTTCGAACGTAGACTTTTGAAGAATCGAGGAGTAAGTAGCTCACTCCGAAATGAGGGTAATACTACGGGATTCGCACCTCGAACATACCTATCAGTTCAACACGATGGTTTCAAAACACTAGAGGTCCATTCGGAAATTAGAATAGGAAGACACCATAAAGAAATCTGCCAGGATTCAAAGATGGCTACTATTAATTTCTTCAAGCGGTGGAATAAGTCGGGAAAAGGATGGAATAGGTGAATGAAAAACTGGGTCGCGAGAAAGTTCGAATGGATTAAGATGAAAATAGCGTAATGTAGAGGAAGAGACTGAGAAACTTGTGACGTTTTAGGCTCAACATTTATTGCAATTCGGAGAAGTAGAAAGGATGTAAGGCGAAAGAATCAATATCGGTTGGTAGTTTATGAGTGCGCAGGCAGAAAAGTACGTATGGGCGACGAAGTTTACTGGGTCAATGAAAGGGCGTATGATGTGAAAAGTATGGCTAACGGGTGAATACACTGTATATGTTGATATTTCGGTAAGTTACGATGTAAAGAATTTGTTTTCGGGCACGTAAAGTTGAGTTATATAGCGAAAATAGTTTGGGAGACGAACGCAGCGATATAACCTCAGAGGGAGGTTTGGATTCGAGATAGGTTTTCGAGGGTCGGGTGGGAGACGGCTACAGAGTCGGACCCCCGCTTGGCTCTCCTGTGGCGGGACATTCCGCTACTCTTGAAATCTTAAGGCATTATAGATCTAAATAGAAACTATGGACAGTATGGTGTTCTATCTAAATATTAAAGTAGTACCAAGGTATGCAGTGAGCATCTTTGACGATTTAACTAGTACCTATAATATGTTGTCAAATTATCAGGATAGTGGTCAAAAACGAATAAAAGTCCTTATCGCCGAGTTTTCGGTTTACATAGAACCATCATCAGGGCTCAAGAATCTTCTAGGTATGGTGTCAAAATATAGGACACGGTCATGGATTATGAGTTAAATGTCATAACAAAAAAACGCTGCAAATTATTTCACAAAGGTTTATTATTTTTTCAATTGAGTATGATCGTAGTTTTAGTTGGCTAGCGTACGTCATAAGGCCTGTCCAGACTGGGGTGTCCTACTTCGAGTTGCCACAACCTATACTTCTATAATTATATACGCATGTTTATATTTCTCGATTTGGCTCCTGTCTATTCAAATAGTTATTGCCTTAATAATATCATTATCTAAATACGTACGAAAAGTCGAGAGGATATGTTATTAAATATGCGTAGGAAAAGCTTTGGTATTAACACACAAATATGACCTTGAAAAAAACATATTCATGCCTCGAACGAACGCCGGCGCCGTAACCACCACAAGCCGCGGCGCCGGCGCCTCCTCTCACTCCACTGCTCGCGTCGAAAAAGACACGTTTTTGCCCGTTTTTGGCCCATAGCATCTATGCGAGTAAAGCGATCGGGATGGTTAAACGTTAGGACCAACTAGACCCCAAATGGAGTCTATGTGCGAAAGAACGGGTTTTTTAAGTCAATTCTTAGGCCTTTTATGGCCCGGACGGCGGACGGCGAACGGCGAACGGCGGACGGACATTTCAAATTTGGATTCTACGTACCTTGAAACGTAAAGTGACAAAGTTTGAGGGGGGGTTATAAAAATTTTTTGCTACACGATCACATAGGCTTATTATTGGAAATAATAAACCAACAATGACTTTTTTTGCCTGTTCTGTGATTTTAGTTTAGTTTAGCTCTGTATGCTTGCCAGCAGTGTTTTTTCAATTTTTCAATTTTAGCCTTTAGTTTTTTGAGTCCTATTCATGTGCCAACCGTTGTCAGCCTCAACTGCAACCAGTTCTTGTTTTTGTTATGACATTTAACTCACAATCCATGACCGTGTCCTATATTTTGACACCATAGAAGATTCTTGAGCCCTGATGATGGTTTTATATAAACGGAAAGCTCGGCGATAAGGACTTTTATTCGTTTTTGACCCTTATCCTGATAATTTGACAACATACATATTGTGGGTCGATCATCTCTTTCTCTACCCACTATAACAGGTAGGTTATAGGGTACTCATCCTATTGACGAATTGGAAAGAGTAGGTAACTGAGCACCTTAGTTTACATCGAAGTTAATCCCGCTGCTCGTTTTGCCTTTCTTATAAGTACCTACATTTTAATTAGGGACAACCATAAAGAGATCGAGCGAGGGTATAAGAAAATTTATGAAGAAACATGAAAACAATTTAAGAAACTGTGATTTTACGCATGTCCAGATCCTAAATTTAATCTGGGAAAAACGAAATTCATATATCATCTCGACTTCAACCCGCACAATCACTGAGAAGTTGATTATGATTACTTACCTATTACGTTTGCGGATGCCCAGCGGCAACCATTGATGAAAATCATTGGAGTTTTTACCTAGAGCCCCTCCCGAACAAACTCTGAAAATAGATAGGTACATTTTTCGCATGCGCAGAAGCTATTGATACCGGCTACGAGTTTATAAATTCATCGGGAACCAACCTTGGAAATTTAATATTTATAAGTAGGAATATAATCAAGCCTACTTTTACCCATTACAACGATTAACAGACAAGCATTCATAAAATAGATCAAAATTGTTCATGGTCTAAAACATGAATGCGAGTGGAAATTTTGGAGTTATATTTTTCCTAATTGCTAAAGTGATCACATTGTTTCCGCAATCTAGATAGATTATAGCAAAAACAAAGTGTAGACATTTGGGTTAGACCACCTATTTTCGACCGTAAATATGTAGTTACCTATTTAGTTTAGTTAGTAGGTTCCTCATTTTAGGTATCTACTCGTAATATTTGAGCCTACCAATTATATTAAAATAAGAAAGAATAGGTGAAAAAGTAATCCAATTTTTTGAAGTTTCCTACAATATTAGCAGACAAAACAAATAGCTAACAAATAGGTAGGTATTACTAACTAAATGAACAATAAATTTAATTAAGTATAAGTAGATATTATAATGCAGTAATGTTAAATCAAAATTTGAACGGCCATGCAACTGAATTAACGTATGAATAGGTTCTTTTAAATTATGAATAATACATTTATTTATCATCTAGGTAATAGCAATAAATTCAGCAAGGCGATTAAGGATTAAGTCAGCAAAGTTATTAAGTCAGCAGCGGAGTTACCTACCTACCCACCTACGGAGTTACCTAGGTTTTGGTTCCTCTTCGTTAGGATAAATGTTTGTCCTTCTTGCCTCAATAAGATGTGCGAAATCCAAACTATTCAAGACAATATCAAACTTGATAGGTTTGGAAGGAATGGAAAGAAAGTCTGCCAAGTTGGGTAGTCAGTACCTATAGCTGCTTCACTCATTGTAACATGGATGTATAAATTACTTGAAAAAAAAAAAAAAAAAAAATTATATGAAAATTCGCTAATGGGGGTTCCCATCTGAAAGAAATTTCATTTCCCCAGCAACGGCTTGGTTGTACGGCTTTCAACAAATTGGGACATTTTATGTCTTTAGTTGCAGACTCCTATACAAGCTCTAAGAGCCACTCAGCTGATCCGGACCCTGGGCATCGTCAAGTAAATATCCTAAAGTTGTACGTTAAAATCATAACCAAGTCGCCTTGAATGAGAAAACTCAAACAGAAAATCAAACGTCCTCTAAAACTAACAAGGACAATTCAAACAAGCCTACTCGCCAATCAGAAACACTGATTACACGAGAGACAATAGGCGAACCAACCAGGAGGCGGCAAGCAACCACCTCTGGTCCAGCAGCCACCCCGGGGACCCCGTCTGAGAAAACGAAATTAAGCGGACCAATCAGGAGGCGGCAGGAGGCGGCCACCTCCCTATAATTACCCCGCTCGGAGCCCTCCGAATTCATTCCACTCTCCGCTCTCGACGACTACACTCAGAAGTACGAAGATTTCTACACGCTCAACGCTGACGATCCTTCTGCTCCCGAGTTCATCTCAAGAACGGCTTCCTACTGCTTTCTACGCTTGCTCGACCAGTCCGCTGTTCCTAGCGACGGCCCAAGGCTCGATCCTCGCGACGAGATCGCCTTCTCACCTAACGTATTCACGAAGGAAACGTTAGATCAAGCCTCACCTACACAAAAGTTCGAGGATACCTTTCAGACCCGCTCTGAAGTCAATCATTATGATTCGACAAAGATTTCCGAATATCCACGATATTCTACACAAGGCTACCCGGCCGATCCGAGTGTCAAATACACTCCAAATGTACAAAAAACAAAGGATACTTTTCAGTACCTCAACCAAGCTCAACATATTCCTCCTACAGATATAAATCTTAGGCCGGAATATTACAAAACGGCTCAGTACCAAACTGATCGAACCCAGCACCCACTATGCGAGCCCAGTGCTCCACGCGGCTGCGACACGAACTATCCCTCAGTTCATCCCGCCAAGCAAGCTGACCTTGGCGATTTCGCTCACATTCCTTACAGCATACGAGTCTGCAACACATTGGGACATTTTATGTCTTTAGTTGCAGACTCATCGGCCTCGGAGACATGACCACCGATTTTATGATCACGAAAGTTGATCTAGCGATCCTCGGTATACCATTCCTCGAGTCTTGGGATATCAGAATACGGGTCAAGCACAAATACATCTATAAAGATAAAATAAAAAGCTATGCCGACCAAAAAATAGCTGCAGTCATGAACACAAAATTCACTGACGAACAAATAGCAGCTACTATCCCTCATCGTGACAACAGCCCTCAACCAGAGGACGTGCAAATCACGGAGGACGAAAACATTCGCTCTATCATTGAGAAATACAATGATAAAATGAGCAAACTTCAAGGAAAGTGGAAAAACAACGGGGTTTACCACCGTATAACCACGGAAGGAACACCAGTACACTTCCGTGCAAGACCCATGGCAGGCGAAAAACGGGCTCAAGTCAAAAGTACTTTTGACAAAATGCTCTCAGATGGCATAATTGCACCATCAGATTCCGAATGGGCATCCCCGTTACACTGTGTGCCAAAAAAAGACGGGTCATGGAGGATCACCGGCGACTACCGTTTCCTGAACGCGAAAACGAAGAAAGACGCCTACCCTCCTCCTCACATTCGCTCTTTCCAAGCGAATTTACATGATACACAAATCTATTCGACAATAGATTTAAAATCGGCATATTACCATATTCCGATGCACCCAGATGACGCTCATAAAACTGCAATTATTACACCTTTCGGTCTTTATGAGTTTAAGAAAATGAGCATGGGTTTGGCCGGAGCGGCTCAAACATGGCAAAGATACATGGACAGCATCATGCGAAAATTTGATTTCGCATTTGTATACCTAGATGACATACTGGTGGCTTCTAAAAATTATAAAGAACACATGAACCACCTCAAACAAATTTTCGACAAGCTAGGTGAACACGGACTTCGAGTAGGTTTTGATAAATGCATTTTTTCAAAACCTACCGTCGATTTCCTAGGTTTCACTATCTCGAAAGAAGGGATAATTCCTAAACGAGATAAAATAGAAGCCATAGAACAATTTCCTAGGCCGATAGACGTACGAAGTCTACGCAGATTCCTAGGTATGTGTGGTTTTTACCGAGCTTGCTCAAGCGCTCACACGGCACAACCTCTGTATGACTCCATTCAGTCAAACAAAAAAAATGACAAAACACCTATCGAATGGACATCAGAGAGAGAAAAAGCTTTCAACAGCTTAAAACAAGCAATGATTAAAGCTACATTGCATAATATTGCTCATCCACACCCTACAGCAGAGTGGAGAATAGTCTGCGACGCATCCGACACACACATCGGAGCGGCACTGGAGCAGGAAATTACAGACAAACACGGCTCGACATCTTACCAACCATTGGGATTTTTCAGTAAAGAAATTCCGGAACAATGGAAGAATAAAGCATCATTCGACAAAGAGATGTTCGCCGTTTACCAAGCTTGCATTCACTGGCACAATGACTTGGACGGCCGATCTTTTCATATTTGTTCAGATCACAAGCCTCTGCTAGGCACGATGCTTAAGAAAAATGCACATTTTTCTAAAATGAGATTGAGATGGCTAACATACATCTCTCAAATGACAAGTGACATTCGCCATATACCCGGAGAGAACAACGTCGTCGCCGACGCACTCTCCAGACCCTTCGATCCAGTTGAAATTCAAACAAAATCGATTTCAACCCAAACTGACGAGGGTCCACCCATAGCCGAAATTTCGCAAATTACGGCTGCAATAGAGTGCAATCTTCTACTGCACATTTCAAATGCACAAATTCGTTCTCCTCCTAACACAGAGGACAAATTGAAACTCACACGAGTGGAATTCCCTCAAGGAGAAATTTGGTGTAACCTAGACCTAGGACACCCAAGACCTTATATTCCAAACGAAATAAGGCACGAAATAATCAGCCAAATTCACAATTTGGGACACCCAGGTATACACTCTACAGTGTATAAAGTTAAACAAAGATCACGGACTTCGTGCAAGTCTCCAACTGGGTCCGAGCGTGCGAGACTTGCCAACGAGCAAAAATCACTCGCTCCGTGAAGCTCCCTTACTCCGAATTTGAAACGGCTAACAAATTTTCACATGTACACGTTGACATTACCGGACCCTTACCTTTAGCTAAAGGAGGGAAACGTTACATTCTAATGATGGTCGATAGAGCAACGGGTTGGCTAGAGGCAGTCCCTCTTAGCAACATCGAAACATCCACGATCACAAACGCCTTTATCAATATTTGGGTAGCCACGTACCTAAATACATCACAAGTGACCAAGGCACACAATTCGAATCAGATCTATTTAATTCCATTATGGAACGTCTCGGAGTAAAACAGACTCACACGTTACCATACAAACCGTCAACGAACGGAATGGTAGAACGCAGAAATAGATCAAAGAGGCTCTCAAAGCTTGGCTCGACGCCCTTCCAAAAGTACTACTCGCCATGCGTACGGCAGTAGACCCAGCAACGGAAACTACACCGTTCCAGAAAGTTTACGGAATTGACGTGCCACTCCCAGGAGACATTTTCGTAACTTCTACAAACCTTTCTGAGCCTCTCTTCTTCCGGCCTACGCATATTAAACATAATAATACGAAGTATGCCGTCAACATGCCCAAAAATCTGGATACATGTACACATGTCTAAGATATCAGAGTGCCCACGCAGCTCACCTCTTTGCAATGTCCTTACACGGGACCATTCAAAGTTGTTAAAAGAGATAAGTTTTCGGTTACAGTGCAAATTGGCGAACATACAAAAAAAGTTCCCAAACAGCAAATAAAACCAGCTTATACTCTAAACACAGACGAAGCTGTGTCACGAAGCCAAAATCAGGCAGAAAATAAGGAGAAAACTCCCCGAAAATCCGCCAGAGGGCGCGTCCCCTCTACCAAATTCGACGAGAAGTGGGTGACTGCACTCGAAGCAGGCCACGCCCACTTTTCTCGGGTAGGAACAGTGGGAGATATAAATACGGAACACCCCACGCCCGGAGCTCATACCAACTTCGACCATGGCAGCTTCAACTCCTACCTCCGAGAAGATGATCACAGAAGAAGTGGAAGATTTCCTCCTAGCCGAGGAAATTCCGGCGACGATCAGCCCGCTACCACCTTCGCCGGAGAAGAAAACACCGGCGGACGCCAGCGCGCCGAGGGATGTGGTATGGAAAGCACCAGCAGCGTACACGACGCCGGCTACACCCGCTCCTCAGCTGCCCAGGGCTCCACCCGCTCACCAGCTCCCCACGGTTCCACGAAAGTGGATCAGCTCGGGCGACGTGCCCGTGCCTCGGTGGGACGAGATGAGCGCAGCGGGGTGGACGGAGCCGGAACGAGCACCTCCGCAACAGCCCAGCCGCGGCCGCGGGCCAAGCCCTCGCGGGTTTGGCTCCCGTCGGCAAAGCTCGGGCCGGCCACGGCCGCCCCGCGGCGCTCGTCGAAACCGGCGAGGCCGGGGCGCACCCCAGGCGCGGGACGCGAGGCCTGCGCCTCCGCCCCAACTGGTGAGGGTTTCCTACGTAGAATTCCGTGTAGACCTCAGAGTTCTCCCCAGCCGGCGTCGTCGTTAGTAACACGACGTCTTGGGGGGGCGCCTGTGGTGAAAACCACCCCCTCTTTTCAACAGCCCTTTTCAGGGCTACCAAAAAGAGGTAGACACAACACAAAAATATTTATAAGACGTCGAGTTATAACTCCGTCAAACAAAATATTTCACCAGAGAGAAAATACGAAATTCTCTCTCAAAAGTGAAATATTAACTAATAACATACAAGGCGACCTCCCTAGACACTTACTGGGCGAGAGAGACGCGACAAGTATCTCGAACCAAGTCGCCTTGAATGAGAAAACTCAAACAGAAAATCAAACGTCCTCTAAAACTAACAAGGACAATTCAAACAAGCCTACTCGCCAATCAGAAACACTGATTACACGAGAGACAATAGGCGAACCAACCAGGAGGCGGCAAGCAACCACCTCTGGTCCAGCAGCCACCCCGGGGACCCCGTCTGAACAACGGACGCAGGGAGACCACCCGAGGTCCCCGTCTAAACTCAAGGTCGTCGGCTCCGCGACGGACGCTCGTAAGCCACCCCCGGGGACCCCGTCGCAGCAACGGACGTGGGGAAACCACCCCGGAGGACCAGCTCAGCTATCATACTCGCAGATACTGAGAAAACAATGTGCGAGCCAATGAGATTACACAGTTGAATTAACGAAATTAAGCGGACCAATCAGGAGGCGGCCACCTCCCTATAATTACCCCGCTCGGAGCCCTCCGAATTCATTCCACTCTCCGCTCTCGACGACTACACTCAGAAGTACGAAGATTTCTACACGCTCAACGCTGACGATCCTTCTGCTCCCGAGTTCATCTCAAGAACGGCTTCCTACTGCTTTCTACAAGGCATACCTTCTCTCCACACAGATCTCGCATTGGCATCTACGAGTCCAGTGATTATTCATCCTGCTCATTGCCCAACGTAGTTCTTCTGTCAGGACGCCACCCGGTACATCTATTGATATTCTCATTAGATCGTACGCCCGCTGGGACGTTCCGAGACGTGTCGCCCGGGTTTCGTAGCACTAGGCTCGTCACCGACCGCTGTGGGCACGCCGGTAAATTACTCAGCTCATACGCTCTAATTTACCGTCCAAGGAAGTCTTTTTCAAGACTACAAGGTAGGACCCTGACATCCGAGCAAAGGAAAGAAGCTCTGTCAAGCGAGTCCACCTTCCAAACCCTCTATTTCTATACGTAGAGGTATCGAAAACGAGTTAATAAACTCGGATATTTCGATGGAGCGCCGCCCGTCCTATTTCCTCATGCAAGGGGAGGCGGAACACGGCGCGGCCGGGCCTCTTAGCCCACGCAGCGCTACCTACCCGCTGCTCGACCAGTCCGCTGTTCCTAGCGACGGCCCAAGGCTCGATCCTCGCGACGAGATCGCCTTCTCACCTAACGTATTCACGAAGGAAACGTTAGATCAAGCCTCACCTACACAAAAGTTCGAGGATACCTTTCAGACCCGCTCTGAAGTCAATCATTATGATTCGACAAAGATTTCCGAATATCCACGATATTCTACACAAGGCTACCCGGCCGATCCGAGTGTCAAATACACTCCAAATGTACAAAAAACAAAGGATACTTTTCAGTACCTCAACCAAGCTCAACATATTCCTCCTACAGATATAAATCTTAGGCCGGAATATTACAAAACGGCTCAGTACCAAACTGATCGAACCCAGCACCCACTATGCGAGCCCAGTGCTCCACGCGGCTGCGACACGAACTATCCCTCAGTTCATCCCGCCAAGCAAGCTGACCTTGGCGATTTCGCTCACATTCCTTACAGGAATACCTCAGGGACTAACCCGCATAATCAGAATATAAATGTCCCACTTGGTCTACCTACACCAAGTAAAACATATTTAAATCCACTACACCACCGCTTCACAAATCAAACCGTTCTCGCAATATTCGGTTCACCTGCTATGAATCAAATCATCGAAACACCAGCTCAATGAAATCATCAGACAAGCGGTTGCAATCATGTTCACAATATCAATTATTGAGAATGATCACCTGTGTGTAAACAATCATTCATCTTGTTGGCCACGCACTTCGCAGTAGTTAACATAATATGGTTGGATAAATCGAGAGCTTTCGAACGAATGGTCAACGAATTTTGTGGGATGAATAACGACGAAGTACCATTTCCCTAGCAACGACTCGGTTGTAAGCGGAAGTCATCAGAATATTTTCGTGAGCAATTTTCGTCAGTAAATTTTCGTGACGTTTTTTAGTTTATGTGCCATAGCAAAGACATAAAATGTCAAAACAAAGTAGGTACGAGAAAAAAATCACATTTGCGCATGCGCATGCAACTATTGATACCACAGCAATGGAAATTATAGGATGTCATTTAGGAACTAACCCGCACAATCCTTGAAAATGTTTTGCGCAATAGTTACGACTCAACCAATGGCGACAAAATTCTTAGGGCATCATCCTGGACATTATATCCATCTACGAACGAAAACGAATAGATGGATCAGGAGAAATTGACGTTATAAGAAATTCACGTTTGCGCATGCGCACAGACTACTAATGATCCGGCGGCAATATTAGTAGGATACTATCTAGATGCTGACACGCACAAATCCCTGAAAAAATTAAAAATATGTCCATTTTCCTCGGAGTTTTGGCTGTGTCTACCAATCTCACATGCTAAAATTAACCAACACCAAATCTAACACCAAAAATCAGTCGTCAACACACCAATGAACGTGAATCGCATAGGGACTTTATGGAAAAAAACGGAAGTTAGTGAAAAACGTTGTCTATTTCCACGAAAAATAAAGAGTTACAATGTTAAATCGATTTCGACGGTTAGGCCATCATCAGTAACAAACAATAACTGAAGACACATTAGAAAGGACACAGCTTATATAGAGACAGGTGAAGGGAGATTGAATCCCATTGGTCGAGAGAAAGGAAAGGGGCAGGAGGTACAACCAATCAAGTGCATACAAAGTGAAAGGGAGATTGAATCCCATTGGTCGAGAGAAAAGAAAGGGGGCAGGAGGTACAACCAATTAAGTGCATACAAAGTGAAAGGGGATTATAGCTAATCAGATGAAGTGAAAGGGGGGAAATAACTAAATAGGGTTTCAACAGTGTGAAGGGATAATTCCAAGGTTTACAGAAATGGACCTATCAGTGGTGAAATATATTGAGGTATATCCTCATTTAAACATTTACCAGACCTGTCACTTTTGATAATTTCGAATTTTTCAAGTACATTCAACATACCTCCCTTTTGGCAAAAATGAAGAAATTCTACAAACTGTCTGTCTGTCAAATTAAAATTGTAACTATGATTAGATTCCTTAAGATGTTTTGCAAATGTAGACTTACCCTTATTTTCCCTGAAATCCTCCATATGCTCTTCTATTCTTTCCCTAAATTTCCTACCAGTCTGACCGCAATATTCGTAGCCACAAGAACATTTTAATTTATAAACTCCACTTTTATCCTGCACACTAATTTTATCCTTAACGGATCCTAGTAATTATTTAAGACTATTTTTATTTTTAAAACCTACTTTATAACCTCTCGATGATAGAATTTTGCCAATTTTATCAGAAATTTTCCCATAATAAGGTAAACTTATCCATTGCTTTTCTTCTAAAGTTACATCTTCCCGAGCCAGATTGGAAACTTTTTCCCTACTCTTTTTCCTAAGAACCTTATCCCATATGGTATCAACGAGATCTCCTCCATATCCGTTACTAGCCGACGGTGGACTAGTCGTGTGCAGACATGCGAACTTTTCGTTTATCATGTAACGCTTCAATAGCTAAGTTAGTTACAGAATTGACGAACACTCGTATTCTAGACGATTTTGAATCTCACCACCAATGTGTGATAATTTGCAGCATTTTACTATGGCCTTGAAAAGAACTACTAGAACCAACTACCCCCTGAGTTTGAACGGAATCAAACAAATAGATTATGAGGAATTGACGTTATAATAAATTCACGGCAATGAAAGTCATAGGGGCTAGGAGATAACAGCCCACTCCCTGAAAATTTCATCAAAATCGAAACAAAAATTGATATAGTTTTGGGCGTGACAAGGATTTAACAGAACACGGAATCAAAATTGATCATCAAGCTCTTAAACGCAAAAAGCAAGTGGAAATTTTGAATTTAGAGGATACAAATTTGACTTCTTGAACGAACGCAAAGCTTCCCTACCTTCGGTTAAGTGAGGAAGCAAAAAGTAATATCCAATCGATCACTAATCGTGTCAATGAAAATGATAAAAATAGTGTTAGTAACATGATCGTAAATTATACTTTTTTGTTGAATAATTATTGTAATGTAGTCATTAACTATTTCTAGTAGCGAATTTGAGAATAAGTCAAGCGGCGTGACATCATTAGCTAATTTCCTAATTTTTTATTAAACGGTTATTCATTAAACATCTTTCTTGAATTTGGGTATCAACTATTAGTACACATAAATATATGAATTTCAATTTTATTTTTGAAAAAAGCAGTTTAAAATGATATTATGCAATAAACACAAGTGTGTATAGCTTAAGTTTTTTTCATATAGCAATTTTAGAGCACGTTTTAATTGAAATCTGAGTTCAGAATTTTGTGCACTAACTAAAACGTTCAAATTTATGAGAACAAGTATTCTAAGGTGCATTTGTTCTCGAATTTTAGTCCATTTTAGCACATATTTACCTGTTGTTTGAAATTGACGTACACGTTTGTACACAAAAATCGCTGTCTTTTGAACTCATCGGTTCGTTTGGTAACCTTGATTTGTTGGTAAAAGAACAGGTGTTAGTGAATTTTCATAAAAATTGAAGCTATTGCAATCTTGTGGCAATCTAGAACGGATTCTAAATTTCAAAGCTTACGATAGTTTTCGTATTGGAATAATATTCAAACGAAGCTAGAAGATTCATATTTGACACACAAATAGTTCTGCCGTAAAATAGATCACCTAGGTACTCAAAATTTTATTTTGAAATTTTCAAAAAACGTTAGAGCTCAAACCGCTTTTGACATACAGCTATTTTTACGTTTTGAAACCCCTATTTTCACCACATATATTGGCGTTAACAAGTTTTTCGCTCACGAAGTGCTCATAGGTGTATTACTGAGGCTGGATATATAAAAAGCTGAGGAACGTGAAATTATGAAAACTCTTCATAAGGAGGAATGGAGGATTATGAAAACTCCTCATAAGGTCAAACATGTATGATTGGAACTTTTACAAATTTTTCAAGATTTGGTGTGTTGAGGGTAGAGAAATTTCTATAGGCTTCTCAAATAATTTGGTTTAATAATTTGGCCTTTTCAGAGCTTGTTATTGATTGGTGAAATGTATCATGTTTAAATATAAGTTTTTTGGGGTCCCCTTTAACATCTCAGTCAGAACCAGTTATATTTGGAGACGTTGCTTGCGTCAATTATGTTAAAATATGTACCTGGGATATGTGAAAATTTGAGTGGATAAGCACACATTGTCTGATAGGTGAACCTCTTGGTGTTGACCTTGCAAGTTTGGTGTTATTTACTGGGTTCAATTTGTTTCTAAATTAACACCAAACCTACGAAGGACAAGGCAAAAACCCATAACTAATTTTTCAAGTGGTAGGTAGGTATCTACCTAAACTTTTCTCAAACTAATTTTTTATTTTGACATACTTCTACAATTTTTTTTTTTTTTTTTTTTTTTTTTAAGCGATTGATAGGATTTATGACCTATTTTGATTCCAAGATGTTATGAAAGTCCAATGTGACAATCCAAATCATTTGGTTTCTTAATGCTCCAAGATGGACTATAACACGAAAATGAAAGTGAAATTTTTCGAAAACTACATTTTCAATAACAATGAAACAATGCGATAGCTTTTCAATTAAAATTCGCCAAAACGTTTTTACGTTATCGTGATTTATTAGACCCATAGATGCATCGATTTCCCATCCATGAGAGGGCCTCAATATAACTGCCGGGAGTGCGGGACGAAGGATTTAGTCGAGCGTTGAGAGATTACAGCTCGAGGTGTATAAAGTAGTAATGTAATAAGAGTTGGGGGGAGGGGGGGACATTTAGTTTTCAAGGACGTCCCCCAGCTCTCCGTTGCTCTGGAAGGTTTCCCGGACCGCCGTTATCACTTGGAATACCTACTAGAATGGTGGAATTGGCGAGTTTTAAACACGAGCATCAATAGATAGACAATATGTGGACATGTTGGCCAACCTACGGGTTCATACCTATGTCTAGAGCAGGAATATGTGGACATCTTTTAGACTTGAAGCTCCCATATACAGAAATTTACAGGCAGGCACACCGGAAGCTGAAAACTCAATGACAGCTAATTTATGATAGCGCAGTTTCAAAAGAGAG
Source organism: Adelphocoris suturalis (assembly GCA_030762985.1). Classification (NCBI taxonomy): domain Eukaryota; kingdom Metazoa; phylum Arthropoda; class Insecta; order Hemiptera; family Miridae; genus Adelphocoris; species Adelphocoris suturalis. The sequence goes on from CM061044.1 coordinate 79,479,671, forward strand.
TTATCGACAAGAAATCAAACAGATCTCAGTGCGGCCAGGGTTCTGTTGATTCGAGTGACTTTGAGCTCATTGTGCAATTACGATCGTATGAAGGACTGTGTGCTGCGATGCGGCAACGCGACACTCCGAACAGCAACAGCTGTGATAACGCGGAATAAGAGACACTTTTTAAAATCATCATAATATTCCCCAAGTACGCCAGTGAAAGAGAAAAGATGCTGGATATAGCTACTCATCACCTTGAACACCCATTCCATTACCAACAGATAATACAGTGTAATAACTAACAAAGTTGTAGATCTTTTACTAATTAATGGATATCCACATAAATTGATTTGTAAACTACTCAAATCCTCACCTAATACGAATTCCAATTAAATAAGCACCTTTCCAGCAACTTTGGTTAACTGGGTTACCCACCTAGTCTTCCCCGATCAACGGACTACTTGCTAGGTAATTTTGACATTGCCAAGTCTTTACTTTGGCACAGGGAGAAATTCTGAGTTACAATGAGGGGTGAGATGTAAAACGTTAGACGAGTTGAGTGTGGCACATAAATTCCTCGTATTTGTAACATGATGTCGGTATAGATGCTACGTTTGGGCATGCGCAAAAGCTACTAGTGAGACGGAGACGATGAACCTTATTGGGGACCATCTACAGCCTGAACCGTTAAATTACTGAAAATTTCATCGAACACTGAAGAAAAACTGTAGAAGTCATGCTTGTTGCTACTTTTGCTACGATCGTGTTAAAATTAGCCGCATCGCATGATTAACCGTATTTTCCCCGACTACCCTCCAAATTTGAGCGAAATCAGGCAAATAGGCAGTAGGAAAATGGCCCTTGAAGAATTTTACATTAGCGCATGCGAAGAGTGAAGTATTGTTTTCGAATTAATGAAACTGGTAGGGGATTTTCTACAGCCTAACCAGGTTATTCCCTGAAAATTTCATCACATTCGGATGGAAACTGCAAAAATTAAGGTGATAAAAGGATTTTCGGACACATGGACAGTGTGTGCTATGTTACGCTTCATGCAAGAAGTTTCTTTGCACATGCGCGTTGCTACTATTGATTCGGCAGCTATTTAATTCACAGGACTACATTTTTACGGTTTTTATTTACACTCATTCTTGAATCTGATTGATGCACTCAAATTTAAGACGTTCATCTTATGACAAACAAAAATTCCCTAAACGATATTACGGAATGAAAACAAATTTTACTAAGTATTTTGGCCATCTTCACAACTGAGGTTTCTCCCCAGGAACTGGGGGTTCTTCTGGGGGATGCTAATTCCATGCCATACTTGAAAGGGGCAGCAGAACAAATGACGAAAGATTTTGAGCCTAATAAACCCGTAAAAATTGCAATTCGATCACTTAATACAAACAGACCACTGTTCTCTTGACTGAGATTCCACACCAAAAGAACAACGTTCAAACTTGATCTACCGAATCCCTTGTGGTGATGATGGGTGAGGAAAAGTGTATGTGGGAGAAATCTTTCAGTGTTCGGCGTCGTTTTTCGAAACTCAGATATATACGACAAGAAGATGCTGCAAGATACGCGTTGGTTGCCCACTGCCGAATCCTCAGGACATGTCATGGACTTTCAAAATTTCAAAATTGTGAAAAGGCAATAAAATTTGAAGAAAAAAACAGTTTTAGAAATGGTTAGGATAACAATTAAATTAAATTAACTTCCAAAAAGTCACTCAAAACTTGAGCGAAATTTACTCTTACTTAATTGAGGGACTCTAAATGTATAATTACTGTCACCAGAGGACTAGTTAGAACATACGGATAAACATTGTTACCTACATAAAGATGAACAAACAACTTTACATTGATTTTTACAAAAAGATCACTTTAAATTTATTCTTCATTAACGAAATAAAGAGGATATTGTTACAGAACTTATAATTTTAAATTTGTTATTTTAAATCTAATTTTAGCATCTCCCTGAGGAAGCCCCAGTTTCTGGGGAGAAACGTTGGGGAAAAATAAAAAATCCGAATTTAGGACAGAGTTTACTTTTTATTAAAATTGTTTAATGATTTGAACTGTCCAAATAAAGAAAGGTTGCAAATGAATGGAATTTTAACGCTCTGTCTAACGGTATCAATTTTGTTGGGATAACTTTTGAGTTTACTATTGGCACCTGGTGTCTCAAAGTAATTTTTTGGGTACTTAACGAGAAAAGTTGAGAACAACGAAGAAGGTTCGAACGGAAACAGAGCGATACCTGTTGCACATATTCACTTTTATTATTTTATGTGCTATATTATTAGATGTTGGAGGTAGAATTTTAGAATTAACATGACCTTGAAATTGAGACGGTAAATAAATATCGGAGTGTCACTTAGATCAACATCTACAACTTTGGGGATTGACGTTTTTCTGTTGTGTGGTGAATTTATGGGACGTCATAATTTTATCTTTTCTCTCCAGTGGCCCTCGGAGAATCGCGGTTGATAATCTTAACCACAAAACCAACTATATCGAAAGGCAAATGCAATTTTTCCTCTGGAGAATAAAGAAAATGTGATTGTGGAAGAACTATTGGTTGCGTGTCAGCCACATCGGGTCGGTTCGGGACCGAAAACTACACAGTACATTTTAAATGTGCACGTACATTGCAGTACATTCTACATTCTGTCTAAAGAGTCTACCTACTAAATTTCAAGAAGATAGCTTCAAAATTGCGGCATGTAGTGCGGAACAGACAGCCAAACATGTACAAAAAATGTAGGCTGAGTCAAAGATGAGACACGCTTCGATCGTAAATGACTAATTTAGTTCATTTGTGATGATCAATGTTTTCTCAATAGCTACATCATTCATTTATGTGTGCGTCCTTATTACGTAGATAGAGGTAAGTAGTAGGTAGGTACCCACACTTGATGGTACACACCTGTTGAGGGGCGAGGCCGGGCGATAAGAGGCAATCGCAATCGAGAAAACCGACTCTCCCACGACATACCTGCCGGGAAGTCCGACTTGATGGAACCTTCCGGGTTGACGAGATAAAGAGTTGAACAGCGACTGTTACGAACTAGCTGGTTCTTTGGACTAGACCATCTCCTCAATGGTCGCGATCTCCCTGCCGTGTGTGTTTCTATCGACTTTGAATCAAGTGACTAGGGCCAAACTGCAGACAAATCTAGGAATTCTTGAAAAATGATGAAACTTTTGACACCATTAAGTTGAAGAAATCCCAAGAATTGTCATGATTCCCTACCGTCACAGAATTCGGAGAATATAAACCGGTAGATAAATTGAAATTGGAGCAAGTGAACAACTGAGCTGTCTGAACAATTTTGGTTCGTGTTTGTCTGAGTCAATTCACCTGGTCAAAACTATACCTTCCTAATTATTGTCCGATTAGGATAAAATTTTCAAGGGTTAATACGCACAGTCCTTATACTAGGCGGTACACTATCGGTTTCATCCCAGATGGGCCGACAGGAACGAGTGAACATGTACACGAACGTGAATTTCCGGAAACACCTATTTCTCACTAATGGCTCGAATTCGCTCAGATTTGAGGGTAGTTGAAGGATGGATTGAAAGTAACCAACCATTAATTTCGTTGTAATAGGATGAATTATGGCAGCTGCACATGCGCAAACGAAACATTCATTTTCAGCTGCAAACCACCGTAACTATTTGGCCAAGTCTGATGAAGATGAAATGTTCCGGGATTATTCGGATCAGCCTCTACACGGTTCCCCATAGTTTTTATGACCATCGGACTCGAAGAAACGCTTGCGCATGAGCAGATTGAAACACCTTGAAATGAAACACTTGAAACACCTGATTCTCGCGATCTTATGATCCGATTTCGGTCATTGAGATCGATTTCGTTGAAGAGTGGTAGAAGGAAGAACCCTAGGTGACTTTTCTTGAATTTCATTTCAACAGAGAACTTTCGTGTACCGGAATTTCTCATTTCTTTTGTAAGAATCGGCATCGGCGCCCTTGGGAAACCCCCTACTGCATACTCTTACGTCAAAACTCCAAATGGTTTGGACGAAAAACCGATTAAAAGAAAATCCATTTACGCCACTAGTGAATAGCGTTGAGGTTCGTCCACAACATTGGTGTGGTCATTCCCCTATAACGTAATTTGATTTTCTTTACAAGGCTGTCCACTACCTCCAACTCTTTGATACCCTTCTTATTGCACCCTTTTGGAAAGCTCTCATCGTGATGTTTCAGCTAATGGAAATAAAACATGTGAAATCGCCCACTGGATTAAATATTGCTACTGCGTATACACACGCTAACTCCGAATTTGCTGTAAGATGCAAAGCGCCGCAGCATTTCGGCTAAATTTGGTGAAATTTCACAGATTGTTCGGCGTATCTTGTAGACGGTTCCCTACAATCTAACCTTCACTGTATTTTCATGTTGCAAAGATATTACGTGATGCCAAGCTTTGACACCAGTACCTTCCTATATACTTTTCAGCTAATTCTCACGACATTTTTAAGGAACTCGGATCAGCTTATTTGGACACCAAATAGTGGAACTAATAACGTGTAAAATATGATACTTTCAACAATTTCATCGCATTTTCGTCTCCAATTTATTTTATAATATTCACTATGTTACAATACGTGAGGAAGCCATACTGCCGATCTACGTGACAAACTTTTTTATTCGATAACTACCTGCTAGTTTCTACCGTACCTATTTTATACCAAACGGTACCTTGTACTCTGCAGTTTTCTTTTTTGAAAAGATTTGCATCCACACTCATCACCGATAATTCTGGTCACTATCCAAACTAAACCACAATCGACACAGTCAGCTTTTGGGTAGGTTGTCGTTATCAATAACGAACCAATATTATTTATTTAAGGTAGTACTCACAAGATGTAGATATTGATTTCAGTTTCTATGCGATTCCATTTACGTAGACCTGACCCATTACTGAAATAACTAGCCATGATAGTAAGTTCACGACAAAACCATGAGCAATTTATGCTATGATGGTACCCTTGGATGATACCTACCTATTATTTCAATTAGCTACGACTTCTGCATGCAACCTATTACCTACCTACCTGTACTACAGTTACCTTCTATCAACCACACAAAGAGTTTCGACAACTTTGATTAGAAGCTACGTATTATGTACTCATTACTCCAAGCTATTACAGAGCTAATATATCTCTTTGCTATTACACATTATTACATATTATTGCCCGGTACTACTGTAGCTCAGTAAGACCAAATAAATTATGACTGATTAACATTTTTTGATCCACTACTCTTATCGAAACTCAAGAGGGGACGGACACCCTGTGTATTATTATTGTAAGATTGTAAGACGTCATTTTACATTTCACTGTAGATTACCAACTTATAGTCAATATATATATTAACTATATATATATATATATATATATATATATATATATATATATATATATATATATATATATATATATATATATGTGTGTGTGTGTGTGTGTGTGTGTGTGTGTGTGTGTGTGTGTGTGTGCGTTATATATGTGCGGCCAGCACTGTGCGCGTCCGTGTGCGCGCGTGTGTGTGTGTCTCCTTCCGACGAATATTCTCTTTAAAATAGAGATAAAAACTGCGTTCTTGCGCCAAAAAATCAAGATTTCCAAACGGAAGGCTGAGTTTGTTGGCCAGCACTTTTTGAGCTCAAAAATTTGTAAAATTCCAAAAAAAAAGTGTTACAAATATCACTAGAAATGGCTAGAAATTGGCACATTCAATCCTATCTTACTGAATTTTCATACAAACTGTTCACATTTTTGTAGGAGTTAAAAAACATTTTGTTTTCTTAATAATATAATTTATGTCTACTCAAATGTTAAGGATTCAACTCCTTTTCCCTGCCACGGGTGTTATTTATTAGGGAAACTTAATTTCTCATTTTTATGAAGGTACGTTTTGTAATGTATGCATTAATAGGTATCAGAAATAAATTTAATTTCAATTCGTTCAAAAGTTTGATTAGAAGAAAAGTGTTTTGGTTAAAAAGAGGCTTGAACTATAAGAAAAGGTATAGGTATTTTAGCATTTAAAGTAGGTAGTACTCAAGACAATAAATCCAGTTTAATGATTAAAAACGTGGCATTTTGAAATGATATGCTGGGTTTTTATGAAAGATACTCTAGATGAACTGATATGATGAGTTTGAGGTCCGAGTCTACAGAGTAACTCGCAAATCACTCCGACTGCGTAAAAAACACAAGGTTCTTATATCTAAAGAAACGTAAAATTTAGTACAAATCAATGAGCGAAAAACATGCACTCAAGAGCACGAATTTGTTTCTAGTTATTTCTAGTTTAACAACTAACCTACCTACTTGAGTAATACGCAAGCTACCTTGTAGAAATGTAAGTAGATAGCTAATTTTAACAATAGGTAGGTAATAATTAAGTAATGATAAAGAACAATAATTGGTATGTCCATTGATGTTGTAGGCACCGGGATCTTTTCTACCAACTAAGAGGTATACGAGTGTAGTGTAGGTACGATATATATAATTTGCTTAATAGACATGCCATTAGTTTTATTTATATTGAAATAAAAATTTAAAAATTATAAAAGCCATCCCACGTGTTTACATGTTTAGTTCATTGCCTGTAAATTTGTCTTTCCCATTTTTTGGTTGGTTCAAGCCAAACTTTCACAATTTTCGAATAATAATTGACAATGTTGCTGGCTTTCTAACCTAATGACAGAAGTTGGAAATATTGAGGTTGGTGTAATAAACAAGCAAATATTAAAATAATGATTGATAAATAACATAAACAATGTAAATAAGCAGCATAAATTATAAGTAAATAGAGGAATGGCTCAACTGGACACTCGAAGAATCATAGCAGAGCCGTTATTTGAATTCAAGACCTTCAGCCGGGCATTAATAATTCATAATACTCATAAAAATCACTAATTGGGAGATTGGGAGAAGTACAGAGAGTATAGCATTGCTGGAATTTTAGGCGCAATGATAATTAACGATTTATTGATTTCTCAACTAATTATCAATAATGAAGTATCACGGTAAAGTTCATAATTTCGAGTAAGTAGAGCATCAATTGTTGTAATTTTAAACGAGGGAAATTAATTACCTTAGATTTCCTGATAACTCCATTAAAAGTCCATTAAATTTTAGAATTGCACATGATGTAACATGTTTAGGGTTCATTGTGTGGGTACTATCACAGAGAGCAAAATGATAGAAGATTAGATAATAATTAAACTGTGGCTAAAATAGTAGCATCACAAGCATAGATACATTCATAGACGCTTTAAATTTGACCCAATTTAGATTGTTCGCGGATGGGAGTAGGTATTTGTATAAAAGCCAAAAATCTGAGCAGATCAGGGATCTCAATGTGTAAGGGTTATATGGTTATGTGATTCTAAAATGAAGCAGACTGTTGCTTAGGTACCTAATAATTTACATAGTTTTAATTCTAATTTTATTCCCTCCAAGTATGAAAATATAAGTCGGAATCGGAAAAATCTCACCAGTTACAAACAGACAGACATACTCTTCTCTAGTTCGAGTCCTGCCCCCTCGTATAAATCCGTCACATGGTAGCAGAGCGTGGTCAAATTAGCGTTACCCATGGGTGTGAAAAAGTTACAATCATGCAGCATGATCGAATGAGCCAATTTTCGTATATTATCGTACTATATTATGTTAAATTGTTATGAAAATTCAGGACTTTGAGTAAAAAGAAATTGTTGACTACCGATTTGGTGGCAAAAAACTCCTTCTAAATAATATTCAGCAATTCAAAAAAGATTTTGGATTTTTAGCTTTTTTTGAAGTTTTTAGAGACTTTTGGGCAAATATTAATGAAATTTAAGTACATTTTCCATAATAAATTTCTGCATAAATTCATTTATGTTCTAGTTAATCGTTAAATAACTTATTTTGTCTAAAATTTTGCTTAAAAATATAATTTAACAATTTTTAGCCGTTTTTAGCCATTTTTCAAGTGCTCAAATTTCAAAAACATTATTACTATATAACATATGTAATATGATACGATTGGTAATTTAGAAAATATTATATAATACGATAATTTAAGACAATTTGCTCATACGATCATGCTGCATGACTGGAACTTTTTAAATTTACTTTAATTTTATAGGAGTGAAATTTCCTATAAGACATACATTTTTTGAGTTAAAAGGAAAAAACTGAATAAGTGTCAAAGTTTCTTCCACCTTCTTGTTGTCGTTATTGGAGAGGGAACTCAACCTTGAATAGATTAACCGAGAGATTCAAGCTCGGCTCTTATCTACACTATTGAGGTTTTAACGGAGCTGTGACGCCCCTATACCAATTATTGATGACGAATTTGGTGATGTGGGCCCTGCCCCTTCGCCCTAATCCTTCGTAAACATAAACCATGGGAGTGTCGACGTCCGGCTTCTATTAGCTGCATCAGGGAAGGTTTCTAACTACAACTCTACTAATTACCTAGTTTCTGTGAGTGTCCAGATCGATACAGTGAAATCTTCATTAGCGTACACCTCTAATTAAAGAAAAAAGTTTGGGTCCCGGCCGAACCCCAATAAGAATCGAGTTGTAAAAACCTTCTAATTAAGGGACTCTCTTAATCAGTCGACACGGACAATTTTATTAGCCTCTTTTTTAGTCTCTTTTAGGTTTACTACGCTCTTTTTTAGTCTCTAACTCCAGGTAGTTTTGCTTGTTTCTGTCCCATAAGGGTTTAAAAGTTACAACAGGTCTTGAAGAAGGAGAATTTTCGTTCAAGTTATGTACTATCTACTACCGCGTTGATGGTGTTGTTTTCATCTTTCATGTTTGAACATCAATTTGTTTTTAACAGCTGATCCATAACTACAGGAGTTTTGCTTGTTTCTGTCCCAGGGTTGCCATCAGAACGGTAATTACCATAAACTTACGGTAAATTTGATGCACGTACTGTGCACGGTAGTAATCTCACTACCGTACGCAAAAATACGGTACAATTGAAATCTCAAGTAAATATATTACCGTTCATAAATCTCTACAACATTTCTGCACGAGTTCAGAGGTAAAAGTTACAACAGGTCTTGAAGAAGGAGAATCACAACCCTTTCGTTCAAGTTAGGTACTATCTACTAATCTAGGATGAAAAATGAATGCAACACCTGCCATAATTTTCATTGAACTTATTTGCCCTCCCTGACTCGAATGCACAATGTGAGAGAATTTTTAGCAAAGTGAATCTTAAAAAAATAAGAATAAGTGGAATAAGTGAGCGCAAGCCCATTGCTGGAGTTCATTTGAACTTTATTTTGATCAGTGATATGCGATAAATGATGATTACATCAGATCTATGTATACTTCCATTTTCACCGATTTACAATCCAAGCTCGAACCATCAGAAAACCCCAAGCCTGAAAAATCAATCAAAGATGATTCTTGTAAATTTTTTCGTTTTTCTTATGAAGTTTTATTGAAAAAAAAATGTTGTTTGGATAGTTGATTTCAAAATATACCCACCAAGTTTCGTTATTTTTTAATAAATTCATAGGATGAACATCTAAGTTTTGTTGAAATATGCGTACGGAGAAGGTGCGGTAGGTTTTAGGATTGATGTACGAGAACGTACGGTAATTTTGAAGAGATTAGTAAGGTAATGGATGACCATGAATTGGCAACCCTGTTCTGTCTATTCCTATGTACGGTTTGGCCGATTTGAACCTAAAAATAATTATTTCAATTACGATGTCTCTTTATTAACATAAAATAGGTACCTATTCAATCTACTAGCTGTAACCATGTGGATAAAGTCTTGAAGGAGGAGAAGAAGCGTCGATCATCTCATGATGGTCTTCACAGTCTTGAGGTGATAGCCAGACTCCAACCACATCAACAGCGAGTGTTAAGACGCATAATTGATGAAAATGCATCACAGTGGCTCACAATGCTCCCAAGTTTTGCGGACGGTTATGACTTGTCAGCCAATCAGTTCAGGGATGCACTCACCATTAGATATGGTCGAACACCTCTTGGTTTCCCAAGTAACTGTGACGGATGTGGTGCCATTTTCAATGTATCGCATTCCCTGAACTGCAGAAAGGGAGAATTGGTGAAGTGGGGTCATGATAGTGTGCGGGATGACACAGCCAGGCTTGCAGCACTGGCTTGGGGACGAGTTACCACAGAACCAGTGCGTGAGGCCAGTGGTGAAAACTCGGCTCTGATTGCCGATATTAAGGTAGAAGGAGTCTGGGAGAGTGGGAGGCCGGCGTTCTTTGACAATCGCATTATTAATGCTGGCGCCGCCTCTCACTATTCTGGCCGAGTGTGGCAAAGGCAGCAGCCAGGGAGAAGCACCGGAAATATGACCAGGCTGTTGAAGACTTGAGAGGGTCATTCTCGCCTCTCATGTGCTCCTGTGATGGGGTCCTGCATAAAGAAAATTGCCCAAACCTGGCCCAATAAATGGAAAAAGGCATACTCCAAAGTTCTTGGATGGGTGAGAGTGAAGCTTCAATTCTCCATCATACGAGCAGTTTCACTCAGACTACGAGGAGCGCGTCGAAAAGTGAGGTCAATTGGTTTGGAAGAAGGAGCTGCCCTCACGCTACTAGGTGACCAAAGAAAGCGTCACCACAAGAAACAAAAATTTTCTACCCCCCCCCCCCCCCCCCCCTTCTAAAATCTTTGAGAATCGCTCGAAGAATCCTCATGAATTCGTTATGAATAAAAGATTAGATATTGGCAAAAAAATCTACGAGGCTTTTCTAATTAAGGGATAAATCCGTCGGTGCCGTGGGTGTCCGCTAATTGAGATTTCACTGTAATTCGTTATTACATAAAAAACGAATTTGACGCCATAAAATCGTAAAAATTAATCGATATTAGTTAGGATAGGTTGTTTTACTCACCTGGTCGTACGGGCCGCCCTCTCGCTCAAGTCTGAGAAGCTCCAGTTCGCTTTGCTCAATTTGATCTTCCTCCGTCACCAAACCCATCGTGTCCGACGCGCCGACTTTGAGCCTCCGCCTGTTATTGTTGTTGATGACTAGATGCCCCACGGGCGGTATGTGATGGTTCATTTCGTGGACAGTCAAACTTTGTTTGATTTCCGCGGTGAAGTTGCAGATAGAGCACCTGAGAAATGAGGAGATTCGTGAAAACCACAGTGTTATTTCTTGAAGGTCATTATTTCAGTAGGTATTAGATTAGAGTAATATTCTTCTTCTTCAGCTAAGGCCCAAAACCCTGAATTAAAATATTGGTATACTACCTATCAATGATGTCATGAGCAATCATTCACTTTTACAGCTAACTTACAGAGGATCACCAGTATGGATAGTTTAAACGAGAAAACCGAATAGGATCGATCCTTAACAACTGAAGTTCAGCCTATTCCTGCGTCTCAATCCTGCTTTATTGACAGTCGTGTTCACTCTTCATTCTGAAATTGGAGCCCTCATGGAACACAAATAAATTGTTGGTCATACAGCAGTATGGTAAAAGCAGGAATACGCGCTTTTACCAGGACCTAAAAGTGAAAAATCTCACAAAATATTGTCACGAAAAAACGAGACTAAAGTAGCGGCGAACCTAAATTCTTTACAATTCATCCAATGAAGCTCAAATTATAAATGGAGAACCGTTGGGAAGTCCCGGAACGAATTATCAAGTCTAGCCCCCCCCCCCCCCCCCCCACAGATCAGCTGAGCTAGATCCGGAAATAAGTTCTTTGCTATTCAATCTATGAAATTGAAATTACTCGTAGGAATGGAGGCCCCTTGGGGCGTCTAGAGATGAATCGTGAAGTCAAGAACCCCCCAGATCAGCTGAGTGAGATCCGGAGCTAAAATGTTCGCTATTCAAACTATCAATCTTTGAAATTGAAATTAGAATGAAGGGCTCTTAGGGGCGTCTCACGAATCATGAAGTCTAGACCCTCCAGATCAGCTGAGTGTAGGTAAGATCCGGAGCTAAGTTCTTAGCTATTTAACCTATGAAGCTGAAATTTGGATTGGAGGCCCCTTGGGACGTATAAAACGAATTGAAATGTCTGAGACTCCGAAAATCAGCTGAGTGAGCTCCAGAGGTAATTTCTTCGCTATTCACCCTATGAAGCTGAAAGTGAACGAATAAATCGGGGCTTCAAGCTAGGAACGAGGTAGTTATGTTGTAACCACAGAACATAGAAACAAGCTGGTAGTATTGCATTCTGTTGTTTCTGGGATCTGTGGTTGTAACCAGGTTGCAAGAAGATAGTGTAAAATAGGGTTCAGTGTCAGAGATAGTTACAATCATGCGAAGACTTATCCATGTACCGATGTATCTGCTTGCAGTATAGATGCTCGTTTATTAATGATGATCATCTCAGCTGGATTATAAAGGGAGTTTTAATATGTTCAAGAGTGTTGTGATGAAAGAGTGATGAAATGTTTACTAAGAAAGTAGGTACTAAAATATTGATTTATATATACCAGGGGTTCTTAACCTTTTTGAATTGGCGGACCACAATAAGGACCAAAAGTTTTAGCGTATCACTTGATTTTGTTTAAAAGTAATTATTGATATATTTGTTATTTATCATTAGTTGTTATTCGTGAAGGTTTTAAAGTTTATTTGAAATTTTCGACAACAACTCTTTCACATGATGGTTGCGCTTGCATGTATTTGACCACTTTATCCATGTGGAGATGACACTTGTTGCAACTGCCGTACGTAAGTTTGCCAGCTCCGTGCGTGAGAACAGATGAAAACCGTTACCAGCATAGGTTGGTAGGTAGCAGAGATCAGAGTGAAAAATTTCCCAGATCAGTAACTTGTGAAGTTACAAAAAATCTGCAACTGCTAAGATTCGTATATTCGGTACCTACTTCTTAGACTGATGCGCTTTCAGCGTTGTAAGAACTGAAGAGTTTGTTACTGATAGGCCCCGGAAGCTGTAGCTATCTAAAGTACCTAATAGCTCTCAAATTATGAAGATGCTCCAGTTCACGGTAGGTAATATTGCTATTCGCTTCATTACGAGTACCTATGCCATTCTTACTTCGAAGCATTCTACAGATCTGCTAAACTGCAGGAGTTGATTCTACAACTCATTTGCAACAGCTTTTGTTCCATGACAATTTTTTTTTAACTAGCTTTAAAAACGATTTTTTTCCTCATAATTTTGACCTTAAGTCACTAAAGCGGTAAAATTTCCCCAAATATGCTACTTTGGTTAGTGAAGGTGAGGAGAAAAGTGACATTCCTCTGTTTTTTAGTGCTTCATTTCATACAGTTTTCATTCTAGCGCTTTCGCCATATGGCCTCGTCAGGGCTCTTGGTTATAAGTGTTGCATGTTTGGTGTCAGGTGGGGCGCAGGACATCTCACCACCCAGCTATTGTTCAACGAGCTCGGGAGCAAGGGACATCTTATCACCCAAGTAAACGAGACATGTCATCACGAGACAATGTCATTTCTGGACATGTTCACTTCCATCGTAGTGGAAGCACCCAACTCGGAAGTGCGCCAATTCTCCAACTATTTACTGAAAAATTACGTACTATTTTGTCCGTTCCCTCCTGAAATGTGGGCATGTGGCGATCCCAAGTATCCTCATACTACGAATGGAGCTGAATCTTTCCATGCGCATTACAACGCTCAGTTCTATTCGAGAAGGCCGTGCGTGTGGCGAGTGTTAAGTGTCTTGCAGGAAAACCAAGTGGAAAGCCATTTAAAAATATGTAGTGTAGATAAAGGACAACAACATGTACTGAGAACTACAAAAGCTCAAGAACAACACCAATTTTTATAACATATGTAAAGAAACTGAGAGAACGATTTAAAGCAGTGCATGCACTACGTTGATCGTATAATACTATTATCCATATGATTAATTTGACAAAACAGACATTTATCTGTGATACCAACTTCATTGACATAAATTAAAACTGCATTATTCATAAACCTAATTTTTCTATCAGGACCCTACCGTATGTGGGTGAAGGAGGTGTTGGTGGTCTGGGTGATGAGATGGGCAACCGTCCTTATTTCGGTAGGTGACGAGATGTCCTATTCCTTAATTCCATTAATAAGGGGGCAGGTGATGAGTCGTCCTGCACCGGTCAGGTGGAGGTGCACATAGATGGTTTTTTATTTTCTTGTGAGAGAAAATGTACAAATTTTAGGTATTATTACCTATAACTCTATGACTTTCCTTGACCTCCCAATTGATGACGAGATAACATACATATTGGACATGGCGAAAGCTCTAAACTGAAGACTGAATGAAAACTAAAAACAGAGACTAAAAAACAGAGGAATGCCACACAACTCTCCTCACCTCCACTGTCCCAAAACAAAGACATGGTAACAACCCAACCACATCCTCAATTCGCGGTGTAAATTCAAATTTGAGGGTATCGTTCGAAAGAGCATTAAATTTCCTATCGGATAGATGCCTGACCTTTTTATAGAACTAAGTTTTGAGACATGGAAAAGCCCACTGAAAAGCAAATTTTACCTGATTTGGGAAACCTTGAGTTTTTCAATCGTAAATTGATCTAACCAATATTTCTTCAAGATGCAAGAACGGTATAAACTGCGGAAAAATCTTACGTTTCCAACGATATAGTCAATTTTACTATTACTTTGCTAATTAGAGGAGAAAACTATGTTTCAATATTAAAAAATAGTATTTTTTCGATGAAATCGAGGGTTTTCTTGATAAATGACCGTATATGAAAATACGAGTTTAGGGACAGTTTGTACGTATTTTTCTACGCTGAATCAAATGGTAACGCTTGCAGGGGCCTATTTCATAAAACAACGAGTGACAAGTTACAAACCGATTTTATGTACAAGTTGTAAAAAATGAGTGTGCAAGCATTTCATAAAGTTACAAGTGTAGAATTGTAATGCACTGCGAAAATTAACAAGTGTACAGGAAAATTTGGACAAGTTACAAGTGTTTCCCCATCATTTTGAACAAGTCACTGTTTTACAGTTGTAAGAAATGGCCGATTTTTAACCTACGTCCGTTCACCTGTAAACATGTATTTTCCAGCATTGTGAGCTGACAATTTTTCGGTGTTTAATAAGTGGGAATCACCTTCTGCTGAAGAATACAGACAAGAAAGATGCATTCAGGACAAGAGACGCCAACGATTTTTTCGGCCACGAATAAACGCTCATTTCGTGGGTATTTTTGAGTTTAAAGAGAGATTTAGGATGTCTTCCGAGACCCTTGAAAGATTCAAATGGTGCGTGACCCTACTCAGTTTTTCCTGATCGGGTATTGAGGATCTCCCTATCAATGAAGAACAAAGTGAAGTGTGAAGATCATCTCAAAGTTACAGATGACATTCCTTACCCATCAGCATTATGAATTGATGAACTGATTAATCATTTCCACCGAACGAAGGAGAAAAATCCGATTATGCCAGCCATCATAATAAGTTGAAATTAAATACACACTTTCTCCACTTTTCAGTATATAATTTGTCTGTCTTCCAATTATTACACCTTGTAATGTACGATAAACATCCTATCGTGTACGTAACACCGTTTTTGTATAATGATTCGCTGACAAAACTTCAATTTCGGCATCCCACTTGACGTTGTTCATTTCGTTTGTCCCCACACGCCATTTTTCTTTTCTGCTACACTTGTATACTTAACTTCTACCAGTGTAACTTTTCTACACTTGTACTCTTTGTTATGGTGAAACACTTGTTCTAGTTTACCGTACATTAAAAGTACCTGTACACTTGTAATGTTGTTTCATGAAATAGGCCCCAGATCTCCCGAACCCATCATAACTGAGTTTTACACTTTAGCTAACTAGGTTCACCCCTAAAAACACATAGGTACACAAAATATACCATATACCAAATAAACTCAAATTTGTGAGTTGAAGAGTACATCTTGGTTATAACAGGGTTGGAGAGATGTGCAAGTGTTACTATTCAATTCATCGTAAATAAATACGTAGACACCGATCTCACTCGTATTTTCATAGGTCATTTTTCGAGAAAATTCTCGATTTCATAAAAAAAAACTATGTTTTCAATTTCCATTAGCTTTTCAACATAGTTTTATCCCCTAGTAAGCAAAGTAAAAGTAAAATTGACTACACCGATGAAACGTGAGATCCTGGCGCAGTTTTACTGTGCTTGCACCTTGAAAAAATATTGGTTCTCATAGTTCAATTTCCGATTGTAAAACTCGAGGTTTCCCAGAGGGCTTATTCATGTCTGAAACCTTAGTTCTAAAAAAAGGTCGGGCATCTATCCGATAGGAAATTTAATGCTCTTTTGAACAGTATTTCCAAATTTGAACTTACACAGCAAATTAAGGGAGTTATGATCAATTTAGTGGCGTAAGGTCAAAATCACAAAGAAAAGAACTTATTTGAAAAAATTCATCTGTTAATTGTTAAGCGACTGCAGTTTGGTAGACCTGTGCTGTGTACACCCTGTATATCGAGTGATAACTGATTATTTGTAATTTCTCATTTATGAATTGAAAATAAATGTTACCTGAATGGGCCGTCGCCTGTGTGGTTCTTGTTGTGGCGGTCGAGGTTCCACTTGTAAGGCGTCCGAAAGTCGCAGAGGTCGCACTTGATCATCGGCATCGAGTGGTACTTGACGTGCTTCGTGTAGCGGGCCTTGGGAAATAATTAAAAAACAAAAAATATTAAGGGTAAAAGCACCAATTGTTGACACTTATCCAAATGTTGACACTTCACTTTCAAATCCGAGAAATAAGAAAATGAGACACTGTAGATTATCAAAATCGACGTCATTCTAAAGATAAGAAAGTGTTAAGGTTGACCGATTCCGCTAGTTATGAAGAAAGTGACAAATCGTCTGGGTGATGTCACATTGATGACAACCGTAACCAGTCACTCCAGTGACATTGTCACAGCTCTTCAGCTTAGTGAGGTGAGTCTACAAATTTGGATGTTTCGGGTTAAGTACATGAGTCAAAATTACGATTTAAATTCAGATGATCTTTAATAATATGAGAAAGAATACGTAACCATGAAAACCCCTAAAATTTCAACAGAAAAATATGGTATTGTTCGGTGTCAACATTAGGTTCCTTAAAACGTGTTTGTGTCCTAACGTTGACACCTGTGTCAATATCAGGAGGAACTTTTAATTTCATTGTGAAATTGATATTTGGATTTAAATCAGCTAGGCGAATATGGAGAGGTAATATTTCTAAGCACATGTAGGTAGAGAATGAATATTTCTAAGCAACCCAACATAACCCGTACTTTATTGTATAGCTCCATTTTCTAATGGTGGCCTACTAAGCCTAATCCATTTTAAGATATTCTTTGAGAACATATTTCTACGTGTTCAAAAGCATTTTTGTCCATTTTACCACCTTTTCAGGTAAAAGAAGCATTGAAATTTAACATATGTGTAAAAATTAGGAACTAAAAATGTCACATTTGGAATTTCTGAAGGCATGTTTGTCAACATTTGGTTAAAAAAGTTGAATTAAAAAAAAAAGTGCTTTGTGATAATCAAAAAAGTTATTTGGAGAAATTGAGTACATGCAAACTATTCTCTACGAACTCACAATTTATGATACCTACTTGGGAGTTCCATTTTCTTGAACCCCTGGGTAAAACACAAAATCTGAGAGAGATGTCACCTAATAGTACGAACTAATTCAGTCGCGACGAAGTTGTGGAAATCCAGTTCAAAACGGAAGTTAGTGAAAAACGCTGTCTGTTTCCACGAAAAAATAAAGAGTTAAAATGTTGAATCGATTTCGACGGTTTAAAGTGGGGTTTGTAAACTAAAATGTTCTTGCGGCTACGAATATTGAGGTCAAACTGGTAAGAAATTCAGGGAAAGAATAGAAGAGCATCAGGAGGATTTCAGGGAAAATAAGGGTAAGTACATTTGCAAAGCATCTCAAGGAATCCAATCATAGTTACAATTTTGATTTGACAGATAGACAGTGTAGAATTTCTACATTTTTGTCCAAAGGGAGGTATGTTGAATGTACTTGAAAAATTCGAAATGATCAAAAGTGACAGATCTGGTAAGTGGAGAAAGAGATTATCGACCCACAATATGTACGTTATCAAATTATCAGGATAAGGGTCAAAAACGAATAAAAGTCCTTATCGCCGAGCTTTCGGTTTATATAAAACCATCTTCAGGGCTCAAGGATCTTTCACTGTGTCGAAATATAGGACACGGTCATGGATTTAGAGTCAAGTCAATTGTCATAACAAAACAAGAAATAGTTGCAGTTGAGGCTAACAAGGGTTGGCACATAAATAGGACTCGAAAAACTAGGGGCTAAAATTGAAAAAATTGTAAAAACTTTGAAAACAGCTACTGGCAAAAGTTCACAGAACTAGTTTAGTCCCTATTATCTTTTCCTTATTATAATTTTTTTTAACCTATTATCTTCTTCCAACTATCATCCAAATTTAAGCGAACTCGAACGAGTAGAGAGTAAAAAGATGGAACATGATGGAATTTACGTTTGCGCATGCGCAGAATGAAGTATTGGTTTGGCTTCAATGAAACTGATAGGGGACCATCTACAATTTAACCCGCACATTCTCTAACAATTTCATCGAAATCAGATGAAAACAGTGGAAATCAGGGTCGTTACAAGGATTTCACATAGACGAATGCGCAGTAGCTAATAATGACACAATTATGTTGAAATTGATATGGGATGATCAAATCGTCAACCCCCAACTATCATCCAAATTTGAGCGAGATCGGACGACAAGAGAGTGGAAAAATGGAGCATAATGGAATTTACGTTTGCGCGTGCGCAGAGTTGAGTATTGATTTAGCAACCATGAAACTGATAGGGGACCATATACATATACCCTAGCCAGCACATTCCCTAAAAATGTCATCCAGATCCGATGAAAACTGTGGAAAATAAGCTCGTTACAAGGATTTTGTATTGGCGTATACGCAGTAGTTATTAATGATACAATCATGTTGAAATTTATATAAGATGATATAATTTTTGTCATCCCTCAACTATCATCCAACTTTTGAGCGAGATCGAACGACTATGGCGTGAGAAAATTATGCTTGGTAGAATTTACGTTTGCGCATGCGCAGAGTGGAGCATTGATTTCACCCTAGCCCGCACATTCCCTAAAGATATCATCAAGATCGGACGAAAACTGTGGAAAATAAGCTTGTTACAAGGATTTGCGGACACACGACATACACACACACAGACAGACAGACACGGAACCAAAGTTGTTCAGAATGGCATAAAACGTAAAACCAATGTATGACGATCTCGACCACTTGTAATGAAACAATGTTTTGGGGGTTTTCGAGGGTTGGTCAGAATTGAGATTACTCCTTTACGCCAACGTTTCAAACAATTTATTGTTCATCATCAGGGCTGTAAGACTGTAAGAACCCCAAAGAGATTAGCTCGGTACAATACGGTATAATATGTAGATGGTGCATGATATTGTAATGGACAACTATTACTGGACCACTACATGGACTGCTGCCAATGCAAATACACTACCAAAGAACAGTTCAATAAAAAACTATGCAATACAACTACTAAACAACCATAGGAACCTGACCTGGTTTGGACTACAATGATTGAATATCTTAGAGGGAGTTGGTGTACATTATGTACCCAAGAAACAGTGAATATGGAACAACAGTGGGTGACATGCAGCGTGTACAAAAATTATGTTACATACCTTAGAGAATTAAGTGTTGAAACACTATCTCACATCACACATTAGTTGGGCATGAAGCTACCCAGAAATATGAAATTATGAAAATTCAGAAATACGAAAATGTCACTTCACTTTGCATTTTCATAATTTTATATTTCTGGCTAGCTACCCAGAAACATGAAACTATGAAAATGCAGAAATATGAAAATGTCACTTCACTTTGCATTTTCATATTTCTGCATTTTTATAATTTCATAGCTCTGGGTAGCTTCATGCCCAACTAATGTGTGATGTGAGATAGTGTTTCTACACTTAATTCCCTAAGGTATGTAACATAATTTTTGTACACGCTGCATGTCACCCACTGTTGTTCCATATTCACTGTTTCTTGGGTACATAATGTACACCACCTCCCCCTAAGATATTCAAGCATTGTAGTCCAAACCAGGTTAGGTTCCTATGGTTGTTTAGTATTTGTATTGCATCGTTTTTTATTGAACTGTTCTTTGGTAGTGTATTTGCATTGGCAGCAGTCCATGTAGAGGTCCAGTAATAGTAGTCCATAACAATATCATGCACCATCTAAATATTATACCGTATTGTACCGAGCTAATCTCTTTGGGGTTCTTACAGCCCTGATGATGAACAATAAATTGTTTGAAACGTTGGTGTAAAGGAGTAATCTCAATTCTGACCAACCTTCGAAAACCCTCAAAACTTTTGATTTCGGAGACCAAAAATTTTTTCTTTCGAAAGTGAAAACAATGCTTCCGCTACATTTAGGTAAACAGAAGCGCAAAAAAAAAAAAAAAAAAAAAAAAAAAAAAAAAAATCTAGCACTTGGAATTATGTATCTATGGTTTTTTCGGATTCGTAAACAATAACAACAAGACAAATAAGAGGTTTTGTAGGAAAAGTTTGTTTGAGTGTTGAGTGGTTAGAACTTTTGAGTTTGATTGTGCTCCTTCAGGTACCTTGGTACACAGTTGGCGAAGATTTCCCAAAAGCATAAGGACAGCTGTATATCATTCTTCAGGACCATTTCTTTCGTTTCGTGGAGGTTCATAATGCCAGGGATATCCAAGCCTCCACTGTCATCAAAGGAGGAATACAAATTGTTGCAACACAAATCGTTTCACACAAGATACGCCATTCGTCCATTTTGAAGTCAAATCTGTTTGGGATCGGTCCCTGGTTGCAAAATTCAATGAAATTTCGTATGATTCGCAGCATTTAGTTGGACATTGCCCCATCAACCGATTTGAATGACTGGTTTTTAAGTTATCAGGGGCTCTATGTCCAATATTGTACTCCTTTTAGTAAAGCTATAATCGTCAGCTTTTTCGATTGTTTTTTAACGTCAGCTCTGGATTTTGGGGTTGCTGAGAGGGTACCCAGGAACACATTAGTT
Organism: Adelphocoris suturalis; assembly: GCA_030762985.1. Lineage (NCBI taxonomy): Eukaryota > Metazoa > Arthropoda > Insecta > Hemiptera > Miridae > Adelphocoris > Adelphocoris suturalis. Next base: position 79,500,778 of record CM061044.1, read on the forward strand.
TGAGTGAAATAAAGATGAGATGACGTAAAAATGTATGATTATGTGAAGATAAACTTGTTACAAGGATTTGTGGACACACACAGACAGACAGACACAGAACCAAAGTAGTTCAGAATGGTCTAAAAGGTAAAATGCTAGTGGAAATTTTGATTTTGGAGACCGAAAATTTTTTTCCTCCCGAAAGCGAAAACAATACTCGAATGATGTTCGATCCAGTTATACTTCTTTTACCATAATTATGTTCCTTAGATACCTTACTACATCGTTACATACCCCAGTCTTGTACGAGACCTTCTCGAACGATCAAGTTTGTCCCCCACCCCGGAAAACTACTGTGAGTTCTTCAATTCCGTTCAACCTGTTTCGTTGAGAGCAGTAATCAATCCCTTAGTAAAAATGCAGATTAGTGGACATGTAGGTCAGAATGAAGTGTATAGTTTGGTGGACTGGATGCTCGCAAGCTCGCATCTCAAAAATACATAACATCAAGTAGTCAATCCCTTAGTAAAAATGCAGATTAGTTGGATATGGAGATCAGAATGAAGTGTATAGTTTGGTGGTCTGGATGCTCGCAAGCTCGCATCTCATAACACGATCACATAACAGTTTGAAAACGTAAATGTGACTTTTCATTTGTGACTCATGAGCTGCTCCGCGTTGAACAGAATTGAAGAACTCACAGTTCTTCTTGTAGGGAACGGTTCCAAGTAGTTGCCGGGGTGGGGGACAAACTTGATCGTTCATTATCAACGTTGATAATTATCAATCAAGAACTAAGTTCTTGATTGAATAAAGCTCACATTTGAGTTAAATTATTTCAAATACTTCCGCTGCCTTTAGGTAGACTCGGAAACAAAATTAGCTAAAAGTTTTCCGGATGTTTACCTTCATGTGCGTGACGTAGTTGCACTTGCTGCAGCGGTAGAACTTCTTGATGAGGTGGACGAGGCGCTCGTGGCGGGCGACCATCACCCGGTTCTTGGACGTCATGTCGCAGACGGAGCACTTGAAGATGCGGGCGCCGTTCTCGTCGTACGCCGGCTCCTCGTCCTCCTGCTCCTCCACGTCGACGACGTCGGGCGCCGGCGCGGCGGCGTCACCCGACGACGCGGGCGTCGCGTCACTTACGCCAGGCCGCGCCCTCGCCTTCGCCCGACTCTTCTCCCTCCGCCGTCCTCCTCCCATCACGTGAACCATGTGCACGTGCCGCTGGAGTTTCTGACTGTGTTTCGACGCATACAAACAATGCTCGCACTCGTATATTTTGATCCTGTGGTTGTGAACTTGCTTCTGGTGGTACAGATAAAACCTCGGGTTCTGCGTGTAGTATTCGCACTGGGGGCAGGAGTAATTCCTTTTGACTTTGCACTGAGGGAGCTCGTCGTCGTCGTCGTCCTCTACGTCCGCCTCCGAGTCCGAGGGGTCGTAGTAGTTGAACTCGTCGGTGTCCTCCTTCACCTCCGTCCCGAAGAGCGTGTCCCCGCTCACTACGCTCCGAACTATCAGACTGTCCCCGTTACGAGTGACCATCGACGGTGCAGCCATAATTCTGAAACCAAACCAAAAATAATTTTATTTATAATTTATTTATCACATTTTAAATACATTATTAAGACAATTGAACATAATAACACATTAAACATTAGAAAATTAAAGTTATACGCAAAAAATCGCGGCAGGCCGCTCGTACTTTGTCTCTTATGAGCGAATCGCTATGAGCATTGAAAATGTCTCAGTAATTTCAATATTTTTTATTGTTTTAAATAAAGTATAACTGAGAAGCTGGTAGGTTTGCGTCTGAGTTTGGTTTTGAGTTTAGGTTGATCAGCCTATCATTTTGGTTTGTTTCGAAACTTATTGCACCGGAAAAACTCATTAACAATATTCTCACATACATAACTTATACACCTATAGGAACAAGGGAAGGGATTAGGGGAAATTAGAAGGGTGATAATAATGGAAAAAGAACAAGGTCAGTGAAGGTCGGGAAAAGTATTATAAAATAGCAGATAGAAAGGGTGTTGGAGAAAATGAAAAGGGTAATTAGGATTGTGAAAGGTGTTGGATACAGGAACAGATTTTGAAATGGAGGATTGTTGTACGTGAACAAGAGAAGAAATTTGAGAACAGTTGTTTATTTGGGACTAAGAAATCGGTATTGAGGTCGGAAAAGGTGTTGGACGGTGGAAGGTGGAGGGTGAGGGAATTAAGGTAGAGAAAGATGAGGAGGTTGAGACCCAGATGGGGATAGACAATTTATTGGAAATAGTAGAGAAGTATTGGGAGTGAAGAAGAGGAAGGAAATGGATCTGAGATACTGGATATTATAAATATATAAGGAATAACATATAATATAATGGGTATAATTGGATAAAAGGAAGGAATGGAAAATACGCGAAGGAAGTAAATGTCGCGTAACATGAGTGTAATGATCCTTAGGATGATTGGATTTATAAGAATATCTTGAGTTTATAATTTCGTCCTTCAGTTACCTAATGTAATAATTACAAGTAGGGACAAGCAAGTCACTTTCTATTAAAATGAAAATAGATGGGTATATCTGGATGATGGGAAATATCTGGATGGGTATATATGGGAATGGGAATACATGGGAATTGGAATATCTGTATGGGTATATATGGTGATGGGAATATCTGGATGGGTATATATGGGTATAATTGGATAAAAGGAAGGAATTGAAAATACGTGAAGGAAGTAAATGTCACGGAACATGAGTGTAATGATCCTTAGGAATATTGGATTCATAAGAATACCTTGAGTTTATAATTGCGGCCTTCAGTTACCTAATGTAATAATTACAAGTAGGGACAAGCGAGTCAATTTCTATTAAAATGAAAACAGATGTTGATGAGAGATTATCAAGGCAACGAGGAGAAAAAACGCAGTAGAAAAGAAAGCTTGAAGAAAAAATCAATCAGAATAAGAAGATAGTGAAGAGACAAAGCTATCAAAGACACGAAATTGCGAGGCTGCTGGATTCGCAAAAGGACATACATCCAGATACACAACGTAGTATAGTACATCAGTCCAGTAAGTAATAGAAGGATTTCATTCCTTTCCTAGAATATATTAATAAAATTCGTATCTAATTGTATTTTATTGCATTAGTAATTGTTGCGATTCTTCTCATTGTAGATTGTTGAACCCTTACATCATTACATGAGGATGGATTTGAGAACACCCAGGGGAGTAAAGGACATGAAAGATGGTTTGGGTGGATGCTTAGGAGCATTGAGGACTGGGCAAGTCGGGATAGGAAGAATTTTGGCGAACAGGACGAGAGCCATGGTAATGAGAGTACTAGGAAGTAGAGAATAGTAGGAAGAATTTTGGAGAACAGGACGACAGTCATGGTAATTAGAAAAGAATTGACGATGAGGGGGAAATGTGGTTGTAAAACATCGTTCAGGAATCAGCAACCTTCCCGAAATATCACTGGGAATTGCTGCTGGTATTGGATACATCAATATCTTCACACTCTTCTAGCCAAGTTTCAACCAAGAGTTTAGCTTATACAAGAACAGAGAAATATTGCACTATAATAACCAATGACTAGGATAAGTAAATAAATATGTGGATATAAGTAGCTTCTAAAGATTTATTAAACAGTAGGTATGTACCTACGTGAGGAAACTAGGATACCATATTAATTCAACAAGTTACCTCACGTAGGTACATACCTACTGTTTAATAAATCTTTAGAAGCTACTTATATCCACATATTTATTTACTTATCCTAGTCATTGGTTATTATAGTGCAATATTTCTCTGTTCTTGTATAAGCTAAACTCTTGGCATCAAAGACAACCCCAGCAACGCTTGGATATGCTAAAGCAGTTTCAGGGTTGTCTTCGATGCCAAGAGTTTAGCTTATACAAGAACAGAGAAATATTGCACTATCATAACCAATGACTAGGATAAGTAAATAAATATGTGGATATAAGTAGCTTCAAAAGATTTATTAAACAGTAGGTATGTACCTACGTGAGGAAACTAGGATACCATATTAGTTCAACAAGTTACCTCACGTAGGTACATACCTACTGTTTAATAAATCTTTTGAAGCTACTTATATCCACATATTTATTTACTTATCCTAGTCATTGGTTATGATAGTGCAATATTTCTCTGTTCTTGTATAAGCTAAACTCTTGTGGCTCCCCGGCGGGGAATCGAACCCCGGTCTCCCACATAAGAGCTTCCCAAGCCTGCTCAAAGTTTTCTGGAACCGTCAGAACAAGTCTTGTTTGGAAAATTTGGGATTAGTGAAGAGGTTAAAAGTCATGGAAATGGGAAGAGAATTGAGAATAAAAATTGAGAGGGGTTTGGTCTGTGAGGGAATAGAGAATAGGAGTTATGAGTCGAAATGGAGAAAGGAATTAATAATAAGAATAGCTTTGGACAAGAGGAAGGGTTTGAAATGGAGGTCGAAAGGGAAGAGAGAGGCGGTATTGAGGGTGAAGGGTGTAGGAGAAAGTGAGAATTGGGGAGAAATAGGCTCTCGAGAAAAATACGAGGGAATTGGAGATAAGATGAGGAATTAAGGAGGAGTAATTCAGGGTGAGAAAGGAAAGAACAATACACTGCCAAGGAAATGGCACATGAGCTTCCTCGTGACCTTCACAGTACGTCACCATTAAATTCCAGAAAACTAGAAACGACCGGTTCTGGCATCAGGGAATTAATAATCCGTTCACAATTGCCTGAGTTATGACCGAAACAAGAAAATTTTGTTTGCGCCTGCGCAGAGGCTACCGTTGATTCGATCATGACGGAACTGATAGGGGACCATGTAGAGCTATACCCGCACGATCCCTAAAAATTTGAAGAAAATCGCATCAAAATTGTGGAAATTACGGCAGTTGCAAGGACCGCATTAAGATTATTTCGTTCACGCATGCGTAGAGCGTACCGCTAATGCCATTATGATGATTGTCTTATGGGACCTCAAGGGACCTTACCCACATCATCCCTCGAAATCTGACCGAAATCCGTTCAACATTGACCGAGTTATGACCGTCACAAGGAATTCACGTTAGCGCCTGCGCAGAAGCTACCGTTGATTCGATCATGATGAAGTTGATAGGGGACCATCTAGAGATTAACCCGCACGATCCCTGAAAATTTGGTTAAAATCGGATCAAAATTGTGGAAGTTATGGCTGTTACAAGGAAATGTGGACGGACAGACAGACAGACAGACACGGAACCAAATTTGTTCAGGAGGCTCTGAAACGAAAAATGCGAGTGGAAATTTTGATTTTGGAGCAAAAAAATTTTTTTCATTTCGAAAGTGAAAACAAAGCTTCCGCTGCCTTGCAGTCTCGGAAGCAATAGTACCTACGTAAGGAACGAGAATAGAATTGGCGATTGGAAGAGGTATTGGAGGAGGTATTGCATACAGGAGGGTTGTTGAGAATGGAAAAGTTATAGAAGGAACAAGAGAGGGGGTTTGTAGGCGAAAACAGTGATGACATGGTAATATTAGAAGAATGAGGCATGGGTATTTGTGTGTTGACGAAATTAGTTACACAGAAGAAATGGAAATTTGAAAAAGAGATGAGCATTCAGGATTTAAAGTTTGAAGGGTCCAGGGAAAGAAGGGTTTTTGTCAATTTTCGTCGAAAATGAGATTAAAACGCCATCTGTTAGATGTTGAAGAGTACTAACAGACCATGAAATGAGTTTGGCGTAAAAAGGTTTTTGTCGTGAGATACTTAAGGGAGAAAAATGTAAGTGCCGATGAAGAAAGACATTTGTCCATGCATTCTGGGCAAGAAGGGTAGATGTGGAGACAGCGCGTTACGACAATTACCCTTCTTCCCAGGCAAAAATGCTCGAAACCACATCACACCATCACACGTACACCGAAACCCCTGACGACTGGCGTGAAGTTTTGAGAAATAGTAGAGTCAAACCATCACCCTTCATCGGGGTTGACTATAGAAAGGAAATCGTTTTTCAAAACTGGACTGAGCACTTGTCAAGCAAATACCCCAAAAAATGCCCATTAAAAACTCGGCCAATGAGAATGCTCAAGGTAACAAAAAATAATACTGCAGTCTTCTATTTCAAGTTGGCATATTCTGGAGGGTATATGACGGCTAAAACGGAAAATGTTTTGGTGCAGTCACCACACAGAAAAGTTACGAAAAGCAAGAAGAACTCAGCGAAGAAAATGGGGGTTTTAATTCCTTTGAGACCAATTTACCCTGAGTCATTAAACATTAAAAATGCTAAGTTTAAGATTTGCAACATTTAAAGAGTTTTTTGGTGAGACCTGAATCAATTACATTTTACGATAATTAAGTACAAACGACGACGCAGATGATTTTATTGATAACATCCCAGTGGAGGAAGAAGACACTTGATCAATACTAGGCGAAAGATGGAGTGATTTTTGGTGAAAAGGGGTTTATGTCACAACACCTCTTGAATTTTTTATTTTTTAAACCTGTGGCTTCTACAATTTGCAATTTTTTATTATTATTACGTGAAATAAACATCCTAAGCAAAGCACTGCATCTATCAAAAGTTATTTTTTACCTCATTGTAATAGCTTCCTGGAATAGTGAACTTTAGATTTGCTCTGCTGAAAAATGGCAAAAATTGACAAAAATCCTTCTTCCCATGGACCCTTTGTTTGTTAAGGGTGTTGGGAATAGAGGATGTAGGGAAATAGGAGACGCGAGGTGGAGAACGCGCCGTATCTGTAACCATGGTGGTTGACTACTGTGGAATAATCGGTCTTCACGTAGAATATATCCAACTGGAGCAAAACTGATAGGGCAGCTTACTTAGGACATCGTGTTTAAAGATAAAGCTTATCATAGCTCGCACCGCCTATCCCTAATCAACGTTGGTTTCACTATTAGGTTTCTTCCCTACGAGCATGGCCGCTGGTTTTCGGCATCTTGTTCTATGCGTCACGCAATCGAGCTTCATTTTCTTGTCTTTTAGGTTCGGTAATTTGGAATATCCCAAAACCCAAGGAAAGGAAAGCCTAACAACAGCTGCACACTATTCAAGTTTCTGCGAAGTCGTCACCAATCCTTAATGTCAAAAATGGTGATGAAGGCCTTACCCCTTCCCTAACTACAAGCCTATCACGTCAAAATTTTGATTTTCTTTCTAGTCACTTAATCAGAATTATACGTCTCAAAAGCACTTGGGGTAACTTGCACATTGCTCAAAACAACTTATATAAAAAGTAACGAAACAACAAGTTGGCGATTGGGGAATTCCGAATATCAATTTTCACGATACTCTAACCTTAAACACACAAAACTCGTTTTAGAGTGTGCCCGTGGCGTATAAGTAAATTCCTTTCTTGCAAGCCTTTATTGTCACAGATTTGATTTGAACACCAATACCATCCAAGAGGAATTGACTGATTATTCTTAATTACGAGTGATTTTTCTGAGTTTTCCTTAAAACTTGGGAATAACATGATTTGTAAATGAGTAATTTATTCATCGTGTTATTTTATATATTATCATATTTATCCACCTAATCACGCGAAATCTGTACTGAACAAGGAAGTAACAAATATTTTTGAAGTCCATTGAAGCTGGCCCGAAAATGATAAGAATAAAATTGATATAATATCCATAACAAACCATCAAGTGTACATTGGGTAGGGTTGTGAGGCTTGTGGGTTATCTTCTAACTAGGTACGCCTTCAACAGCTGACCTAATGATGGGATCACGGAAGCCCCGAAAGCATCGGTAATATTTCCATGTATATGCATACTTTGTCGTCATTGTGTTCCACGAATAGTTTAAATCCCGAAAATTAATTACGAAATGAATTAAATAATAATAATTGTGAGGTCTATGGGCCTAGTACCCCCCCCCCCCCCGCGAGTATGCCGTATGCCACTGCGCGTTCTATGAATCGTAATGATGATGATCAACACATCATTAGATCGTCAAATTAAAATTGGGTTGGGATTGTGAGGTCTATGGGCTTTGTTCTAGTAAGTCTTCAAGAGCTGCCCTGATGATGGAAGTCCCGAAAGCGTCAGTAGAATTGAGCTGTAAAATTTCTCACTGAGTTCTAGTTTCTAGTTGTAGTTACAGACTTCTATGAATAGTTAAATCTTGAAAAAGAGTCAAAACAAATTAAATGATATTACTTTCAATGAACAAAAATTTGTTAATAAAACGGAGAAACCAAGAACAGGACGAGTAAAGTCTGATGTTTTTGAAGTCTATAGAAGGAGGCCAAAAAATAATTAGATTCAAATTAATTAGTTAGGCCTTCAACAGCTGTCCTGATGATAGGATAAAAAAAGTCCCGAAAGCATCAGTAAAATTTCCACGTGAATACATATTTTATAGATATATAGCATTTACAAGTCAAATTAACCTTTTTGCAAGTCAAATTAACCTTTTTACAAGTCAATTTAACCTTTTTACAAATCAAAATAACCCTTCTACAAATCAAAATAACCCTTTTACAAATCAGAATAACCCTTTTACAAATCAAAATAACCCTCCTTGAGCAATGCGCGAAAATCGTTGAAGGGCAAAGAAACAGGGCAGTACGGGTTCAACTGGCATTCCTTTTTCATGAATTTCTACACCAGTATTCCTTCTCACTGTGATCTTCATGAATACCTACCCCAGTATTCCTTCTCACTGTGATCTTTAAGTAATTTTCATATCCTTCTGTTTGTTGGCGATAATCTTTGTCGAGATTTGAAGTGAACATTAGTTTTTCGAGTGTCAACATGACCTTACGGAAGTCATTTCTCGTGGCGTTTCAACTATAAGCAACACCGACTGTGAAAATTATGTTGTTGATGTACTTTTGAAACTTCCGACAGCTGCCGCAGGACATCCATTGGTATGACCGTTTTTTTTTTTTTTCCGGGACTCATATTGATAAACCTACTTTCGGAACTCTACACATTGATTGACCTCTTTGCCTACCTACCTCATTTTTTTCTTCGAAAATTTTGAAATATTTTTGGTTGGAAAATTGATATTTTTGTTGATTGAGTTTTTGATGGAAAAATTTTGATATATTTTTTGTTGGAAAATTGATATTTTTCAATTATTCTACTTTGTCGTATTCAATGTACTCAGTTTCTTTTCTTTGCCCTTCAACGATTTTTGCGCATTGCTCAAGGAGGGTTATTTTGATTTGTAAAAGTGTTATTTTGATTTGTAAAAGTGTTATTTTGATTTGTAAAAAGGTTAAATTGACTTGTAAAAAGGTTAAATTGACTTATAAAAAGGTTAATTTGACTTGTAAATGCTATACTGTGTTCTAATAATACAGGAGGGAAATCAAGAACAGGACGAGTAAAGTCTGATGTTTTTGAAGTCTATTGAAGGAGGCCAAAAAATGATGAGATTAAAATTAATTCAATAACTAACTTTAAGATTTAATTAAGATAATTAGATTAAGGAATCATGTTGGCATAAGGTGGTTAGTGGTTGTGGTGGGGAGGGGTGGGGGGTGGGTTTTCTTTGGGCTACGTCATCAACAGCTGTCGTGATGATGGGATCACTGAAGTCCCGAAACCATCAGTAAAATTGAGCTGTAAATTTTCCACGTGTGTGCAAACTTTGTAGTCACTATGTGTTGCATAAATCGTTTAAAGTATTCTAATGCAAATAGTATATGGAATTAATATAAAAAAAGGCGGACACGTACAAATACTGTGTAGAAGTGAAGAAGGGGGATGAGCGGTGGGGAGGACATTGTGACAAGACCTACACTCATCTGGGTGGTGGGTGCCGTCGGGTCGGAGCGTGGAAGACGCCGCAGCGGTCCGCGGCAGCGCCCGAAGAACTTCTCAGACGGTACTGCCGAGGACGGCGAAGAGGACGATGAAGTGGGGGCCCGCCCCTGGCGACAGACCCGGGACCGTGCATGGATGCTACGCCCGATAAGGGGTTTTTGGTAAGTTTTATCGTGGATTGTATAGTATCCACGTTCATCTCGGGTCTGCCCCTAGACACCGACCCTCTCGACAGGCGCACTGACGTCGGAGGGCCGCCTGTAGAACAGGAGGCCCGGGCGCTCCGGGACGGCGGCTCGTGGTGCCAGCTCCTGATAACCTCGTGGGAGCCGAGGACGTTCCTCCTTTACCATCAAGAAACACCCAAGAATTTGTATTAGACATTACACCACCCGCTACACCACACCAATCCTATAACGATCCTATAATCCACTCCTACCCACATCCTCATCAACTCCAGAGTCCTCAAGAACACCTTCCGTTGCGTCACCTCTCTTGCGTCGTTGGCGGAGGCGGGTCCCGGGCGAGTATCGTATCGATTGAGCAGCCGTAGGTACCACAAAAGAAGCCCTTCTCCAAACTCTCGGTCGCTCTTTCCTTTCTCTAGGTTCTATCTACCACAGATGATCGATAACCAATGATGATCGTATTTCAGACATGAAACACCTCACACCGATACTACAACCAACTTTTCAAAAGTCACCTACCAGAACGGTTTGAAATCTGTCTTAACTTGAATAAGTATCTAGTCCTATAGATAGATAGATAGATAGATAGATAGATGCTTTATTGTGTTAAAAACAAGTTTTTTCACAAGAGTTCGCATACATGGAAATAAACTACTAATACTAATAATAAAATGAAATACAAATTTCTTTAAATTCAGATGAATATATAGGAAAAAGAAAAAAGAAATTCTGATTTGAAAATTTAGCTCAACAGCCAATAGTGTAAGGCAAAAAGAGAGAAATTAAAGATGAAAAGATGAGGCACATATCAAAATCAATCTAGAGAACAAAAATATCTACTTTTTGAGCAGCCCGAGGTACCACAAAAGGCCTTCTCCAAACTCTCGGTCGCTCTTTCCTTTCTCTAGGTTCTATCTACCATAGATGATCGATAACTAATGATGATCGTATTTCAGACATGAAACACCGATACTAGAACCAACTTTTCAAAAGTCACCTACCAGACTGGTTTGAAATCTGTCTTGAATAAGTATAGATCCTATAGACAGATAGATGCTTTATTGTGTTAAAAACAAGTTTTTTCACAAGAGTTCGCATACATGGAAATAAACTACTAATACTAATAATAAAATGAAATACAAATTTCTTTAAATTCAGATGAGATGAATACATAGGAAAAAGAAATTCTGATTTGAAAATTTAGCTCAACAGCCAATAGTGTAAGGCACAAAGAGAGAAATTAAAGATGAAAAGATGAGGCACATAACATCAAAATCAATCTTGAGATCTAGAGAACAAAAATATCTAATTTTTGAGCAGCCGTAGGTACCACAAAAGAAGCCCTTCTCCAAAATCTCGGTCGCTGTTTCCTTTCTCTAGGTTCTATATACCTCAGATGATCGATAACTAATGATGATCGTATTTCAGACATGAAACACCTCACACCGATACTACAACCAACTTTTCAAAAGTCACCTACCAGAATGGTTTGAAATCTGTATTAACTTGAATAAGTATCTAGCCCTGTATAGTTCTCATCATACTGTCTATTCCAATGAGTGAACGAAATTTATCAAAAGAAAAATCCATTATCAAAAGCATAGCGGCTAGTAACGGATATGGAGGAGATCTCGATGATACCATATGGAATAAGGTTCTTAGTAAAAAGAGTAGGGCATAAGTTTTCAATCTGGCTAGAGAAGATGTAACTTTAGAAAGAAAACAATGGATAAGTTTACCTTATTATGGGAAAATTTCTGATAAAATCAGCAAAATCTTATCATTGAGATTGAGATGTTACAAAGTAGGTTTTAAAACTAAAAATAGTCTTAAAGCATTACTAGGATCTGTTAAGGACAAAATCAATGTTCAGGATAAAAGTGGGGTTTATAAATTAAAATGTTCTTGTGGCTACGAATATTGCGGTCAGACGGGTAGGAAATTGAGGAAAAGAATAGACGAGCATCAGGAGGATTTCAGGGAAAATAAGGGTAAGTCTGCATTTGCGAAAAATCTTAAGGAATCCAATCATAATTACAATTTTGATTTGACAGGTAGAAAGTTTGTAGAATTTCTTCATTTTTGCCCAAAGGGAGGTATGTTGAATGTAGTTGAAAAATTCGAAATTATCAAAAGTGACAGATCTGGTAAATGTTTAAATGAGGATATACCTCAATATATTTCACCACTGATAGGTCCGTTTCTATAAAGCTTGGAATTATCCCTTCAAACTGTTGAAACCATATTTAGTTATCTTCCCCCTTTTTGGTTTATTATTTCCAATAATAAGCCTATGTGATCGTGTAGCAAAAAATGGTGAGCGGGCGGTGGAGTGAGAGGAGGCGCCGGCGCCGCGGCACCTTGTGGTGGGTACGGCGCCGGCGTTCCTTCGAGGCATGAATATGTTTTTTTCAAGGTCATATTTGTGTGTTAATACCAAAGCTTTTCCTACTCATATTTAATAACACATCCTCTCGACTTTTCGTACGTGCTTAGATAATGATATTATTAAGGCAATAACTATTTGAATAGATTGGAGCTCAAATCGAGAAATATAAACATGCGTATATAATTATAGAAGTATAGGTTGTGGCAACTCGAAATAGGATACGCCGAGGAGTCTGGACGGCCTTATGACGTACGCTAGCCAACTAAAACTATGATCATACTCAATTGAAAAAATAATAAACCTTTGTGAAATAATTTGCAGCGTTTTTCTTTCTCTTATTAGCTATAATCCCCCTTCACTTTGTATGCACTTAATTGGTTGTACCTCCTGCCCTTTTCCTTTCTCTCGACCAATGGGATTCAATCTCCCTTCACCTGTGACTATATAAGCTGTGTCCTTTCTAATGTGTCTTCAGTTATTGTTTGTTACTGATGATGGCCTAACCGTCGAAATCGATTCAACATTGTAACTCTTTATTTTTCCTGGAAATAGACAACATTTTTCACTAACTTCCGTTTTTACAACCAACTTTTCAAAAGTCACCTACCAGAATGGTTTGAAATCTGTATTAACTTGAATAAGTATCTAGTCCATTATAATTCTTATCATGGTATGAAACAATACCAAAACCAAGAAATATCGGACAAGGCAACAAACACCATCATATCATATATTTTAGACAAAACACTTCCTCAAGCCAAAACTTATGCAAACATTTCCAGTCATCAACCAGAGAAGTTTGAACTCTGATTAAGTTCAACTCTAATCTCGTCATGAATCATTACCGGAACCAAGAGATAACTAACAAGCCTTCACCATCGTGCGTATTTTATACACAAAACACCTTCTCACACCAAAGCTTGAACCAACGTTTCAAATGTAACCACACCAGAATAGTATTAAGTCTGAACTAACTCTAGAATGTACTCCAGTAGACTCGAAGTGAATCAATACTAAACCACAGGATAACAAACTAGACTACGCCATCATGAGTATTTTAGACACAAAACACTTCCTCAAGCCAAAACTTATGCAAACATTTCCAGTCATCCACCAGGGAAGTTTGAACTCTGATTAAGTTCAACTCTAATCTCGTCATGAATCATTACCGAAACCAAGAGATAACTAACAAGCCTTCACCATCGTGCGTATTTTATACACAAAACACCTTCTCACACCAAAGCTTGAACCAACGTTTCAAATGTAACCACACCAGAATAGTATTAAGTCTGAACTGACTCTAGAATGTACTCCAGTAGTCACGAAACGAATCAATACTAAACCAAAAGATAACAAACTAGACTACACTATCATGCGTATTTTAGACACAAAATACTTCCTCACGTCAAAGCTGGGGTCAACTCTTCAAAAGTTAGGTACCTACCAGTGACCTATACTCTGGATTTATTTATTTTTTTTTTTTTTTTACATTTTATGTTTTCATTTTGGCACATTGAATCGAAAAGTGTGACGTTACGCTACCGGAAAGGGTTACTTTTGGGTTTCTTATTATTATCGCTAATAGGAAACGAATCGTTGCTACGGAACTGTATCTTTGTATTTATCATCGTACAAAAATTGTTCGTCAGTCGTTGGAAAGCTCTCGATTTACCTAACCGAATTATGTTAACCACTGCGCTGTGCGTGGCCAATAATCTGAGTTATGAGCGTGGATTGTTTACATACAGGTGATCTTTCTCAGTTAATTTTATAAACATGATTGCAACCACTATTAGACTGGGAAGTGAAGACAAAATCACAGGTGTCTGGAAGGCAATGAAGGTTTTCCCACGAACACGATCTGCCATATTGACAATTGCATGGGGAATCGTCATAAACATCCCCAGGAAATAGAAAAACCTTACCCCTAAATCGTACCTGTTCCTAAACGTGATTTTTCCGTGAGTCCGTAAATATAAATTTCATGGTTGAATAAGCATAGTGAACATTTTTCTTCATGGCTCAAATTGGGATATTTCGAAGAAAACAACATTTTTAGGCTCAAAAATAGTGGAAATCGTAGCCAGAAAAATTCTGCCATTTATTTCATGGACATGTATATTTGATTTTCAACACATATACGAAAGACAGATACGAAATGAACCATGACAGGTGACAAAATACAGGCTATAGATGCAAAATTAGCCATGGCAGGTGATAAATATCCTTGTCAAAATGTCTCAATTAAATTAGCTCAGTCAGCTGATCAGAAAAGACCCAATCAATTCAATCGTCTGTTAGTGTCCTAGAGAGTCACCATATCTAATTTAAACTTCATATGATGAACAAGAAAGAATGTAGCTCACTCAGCTGATTAGGAAAGACCCAATCATTTCAATCGTCACCAAATGTCTCAGGGAGTATCCCTAACAAATCTTAACTTCGTAGGATGAGATTGTAGTTCACACACCTGATTAGGAAAGAGCCAATAGCTGCAACCGTCTCTTTGTGTCCCAGAGAGTAAACGTATCAAATTTCAACTTCCTAGGGGCAACAGGATACAATTTTGCTCACTCAGCTGATTGGGAAAGAGCCAATAATTGCAATCGTGTCTTTGTGTCCCAACGAGTCTCCCTATCAAATCTCAACTTTTTAGGATAAACAGGAGACGATTCAGCTCACTCAGCTGAGTAAGAATGAGCAAATCTTTTCAATCGATTCCTAATGTCCCAGGGAGTCTCCCTATCAAATCGAACAGGTTGCAATCGTCTAGTACCTACTGCTTACAAGTCCCTACTACTCAATAGTATACCTACCATGTAACTAGTGCCTTTTTTTCACATTATTAGTTCATTATGGTTACTTAGCAATATTAGTTTATAACTTAGCGTAATAAATCAGCTTTCCTTGACACTACAATGTCTTAGGGATCATGATATGTGATAAAATGAGAGAATTCCAAAAAGTGGCGAACGATTTTCCTGCTATGAAAACTAAGGGAGTTACACTTCGCTAGAAATGCATTGGTTGCACCTGAAAATCAATAGAAATAGAAAAAAACGCGCGGCAGGCCGCTCGTACTTTCTCTCTTATGAGAGAAGAGCTATGAGTATTGAAAATGTCTCAGTAATTTTAATGTTTTTTATTGTTTTAAATAAAATAACAATTAGAAAACATAAAATAATTATTGACACACAATTACTGAATTTGCTGTCTCGACGATGCCCAATTTTTTCACGAATATGAATTCACAGGTAGGTAATTTTCTGTTATGGTGCGCGTCTACAATTACTATTGCCAAGATTAACTTCTCAACCAAGTGACAACAAAACAAGCGGCATTGTTTACTATATCCATTTATAACATAAATAAATATAAAACTACGAAATGAATAGAAGAATAAGTACGAAAGAAAATAAATCGAGAGCTTTCCAACGAGTGTTTTTGGCCTATTTTTGGCTCATTTTTTCTTTGTGTAACAAAATTTCCGGTTGACCCGTCGCTAAGACATTTTCAATGTCGAGCATTGATGCATGTGAAGCGATCGGGCTGGCTAGATTCTAGGACCAAATAGACCCCAAGTGGAGTCCATGTGGGAAAGGGCGGTTTTTTTTTATTTTTAAAGGAAGGGATCTTACGGCCTGGGCGGCGGACGGACATTGCAGTTTTGGAATCTACGCACCTTGAAACGTAAAGTGACAAAGTTTGAGAGAAAATAAAAATTTTTCCCCTATACGATTACAAAGGCTTATTATTGGAAATATTAAACCGAAATTAACTGAGATGGATCACCTGCATGTAAACAATTATTGAGACAACCTCGCTCATACCTCAAATTGTTTTCCACGCACTGAGCAGTGGTTAACATAATTCGGTTAGGTAAATCGAGAGCTTTCCAACGACTGACAAACGATTTTTGTACGATGATAAATGCCTAAGATACAGTTCCGTAGCAACGATTTGGTTGTAAGCGATAATCATCAGAAAATCAAAAGTAACACTTTTCGGTAACGTAACGTAACGTAACACTTTTCGATTCTATGTGCCAAAGTAAAGACATAAAATGTCAAAAAATTAAAATCCTGATATTGATTTTTGTACCTTTAATAAATTATAATTTAGACAAAGTATTTTTACTGTAGTTCTATTATTAAAAGTTTATGTACTCACAAAGTGATAAAATTTCAAAAGAATTTCCAATAAATAGGTATAAGTCGAAAATTTACAAAAATTTGCTACATGAATGGATCGTTTCATGTTTACTTCTATCAGATTCACTCCTCGGCAAATCGTCATTAATTTTTAGTGCTGTTATTTCTTTGATAAGTTGTTCTTATTGTAGACATTGATCAATTATAATTTCCAGATACTTAGTTTTGTTAAAACAGGTGTCATGGAAAGTAAAATTCCATTATTTGACTCGCGGATCCGGCTTGGTGTCGCAGATCCCTCTTAAATGATTTCTGGGCGTCGGACAGTTTAGGGGGCTCATCACGGACAACATAATGGGCGGCATCTTCCCATTGGTACTCAGCGACGCTGGTTAACTTGAGACGAATCAATAACGGATATGGGTCAGATCTCCTGCGTTCTGTACAAGAACCTCCACGATGAACTCACCTATAATACAACGTAACCTTAACTACGTAAACTGTAACCTTCCCCCCACACTCGGGACTTCGAATTTTAGACTTATCAAGGGGGCCAGACTTACACCAAGGACTTTTTTCAGACTTATTCACCTTCCTATGACGCCCACTAATTTCAATATATTTCCGACTAGACTTGATACTTCTAAACTACAGCTACAGAAAACGTAACCTTCTCGCAAAACTCAACACATGAAAATTCAAGCTTTGCAAGAGTCAGTCTTACTGCAAGGACTTATTTCAGACTTATTCACCACTTTTATGACCCCCATTAATTACAGTACTTCTGAAGTAAACTCAGTACTTCTTGATTTCATAAACTGTAACCTTCCCTCCACAGCTCCGCACACACATTACTTCAAATTTCATTAGATTTTATCTAGGGGTCAGACTTATTCAAAGAACTTATTTCAGACTTATCCACCTCTTCAATATGACCCCACTAGATGCAGTACCTCCATACCCGAGAAGACTCAATGCTTCGTAACTAGTCACATAAAATGTAACCTTCCCTCTTGAGTTTTCAGCACATCAAGTTTCTTGCTTATCTAGGGGTCAGACTTATTCGAAGAACTTATTTCAGACTTATCCACCTCTTCAATATGACCCCACTAGACGCAGTACCTATATACCCGAGAAGACTCAGACTTTTCCACTTCTTCAATAGGACCCCCCTTGTCAGTACCAGTACTCGAGTAGACTCAGTGCTTCTTGACTATCTGATAAACGCAACCTTCCCTCTTGAGTCAGCACATCAAATTTCAGACCTTTCAAGGTGTCTGACTTACTCCAAGGACTTATTTCAGACTTTTTCACCTCTTCTAGGACCCCTTCTAGGAGGTTACAGTACTCGAGTAGACTCAGTACTCCTTAACTATCTGAAAACGCACCCTTCCCTCAACACTCAGCACTTCAAATTTCAGACTAATCAAGGTGTCTGACTTATTCCAAGGACTTTTTTCAGACCCAATCACTTTTTCAGGAACCCGCACTTGATAAAGTACTAAATTTTGAAGTTCTGAAATCTTCCAGAATTCTCTAAAATGGATTCACACGATGAATGTACACAGATTCGAAACGTGAATCACCACATTTTGAGAGCTAACCAATAAAGATCCTATTTTGGCGTTGTTGTCAAGAACAAGACAATTTTTCAAAAATCCTCTCTTATCTATGGGAACATCATATTGTCACTACAATATGCTATTATTTAAATTGTGAAACATTATTCTAAAACCACAGTCTCTCTCTCTCTCTCTCTCTCTCTCTCTCTCTCTCCCTAAATGTATGCGAAAATTTCCTATTTTAGGTGTTTTAGGTATTGGTGTGCATATCTTGGCAGGGAAGCTGATCCGTCCTCTGGGAAAAGTGCTGTGTCAACCGCATCCGGTCGGACTATGCGGAGCTTGCGGCCTCTTTTTGCCTTCCTCTTCCCATCGTAGCGCGTAGGTATATAACAATCAACTCACAAAATTCAATATATGTTATGATTGAATCGAGCTTTGGACTGAATAATTGCTAGAAAAGATATTTTATAACTTTCCGCACAATAACAACTCTTCTATACAAGCTCTGGTGGTACCGTTCCTTGAATATGAGACAGCGGATAGGTTGTTTATAGGACGTTTTGAGCGCAGTCAGTGAAGATTTTTGAGATTATTCGCTTTCAATCTTCAATTGCTCCTTGCGGTCCTAAACTATGGAATTTTAAGTCCTGTTCATTGAGCGTAGATGTGTAAGAGCCAAAGATGAGTGGGCGATATGCCATTCTTCCATAAGTTGTTTCGGATTGTAAACATAATCATTATCGAATCAGCAGAAAATTGTTTCATTTGTGTCAATGGTTGAGCCTTGAATCAGCTGATTCGAACACCGAACTCATGGAACAGTTACGATGCACGCAGTGTTCTCCCCATCCCATTTACATGTTTGCTTCCTCACTACGGAATTTAGGAAAGTTTTGTGTTCGTGCAAGAAGTAAAAAAAAAATTGTGGTCCTCAAAAATTAAAAACTTTCTTGAATTTTTGGTTTTTAGAGGTTGCTGATAAAATTTTGATTCCTTGTCTGTCTGCGTGAGCAAACGTATATTTCCTTCAACGTCGATTCCTTATGACGTGGATTCCTTATGACGTCGATTCCTTTCCTTTCGATTCCTTATCGGCCCGACTCGTTCACACTCGGGGAGTAGCAGTTGTTCCTGGGGGGTTCCCATAACTTTTATGACAATTGGTTAATAATAACTGTTGCGCTTGCGCAAAACTATTGGTTGACACAGGCAATACTCCAAGATTAATCGTCCGATTTTGTTGACATCTTCTGGCATTGTGTGCGTAAGTGCCTACATGATTCCCTATCGATTCCATTGCAGTAGGAAACTTTCAAGTCGGAAATTTTCAGTAGAATCAATTTTAGACTTTTTTCCAAATGGCTTTCGAAAATGGGAACAGAAAATTCCGACACCTTTGAGAGAAAATGTTACAATTTAAAACAATAATGAATTAGCGAGCAGTTCCTGAGAAGTACATTAAAACCCCCTTGAATCTCCTTAGTACAAAACCATGATTCATTACTGATGATCAGCTGATATGATAATCGAGTTTTGTTCTGATGCAGGAGCTTTTAGTTCAAAGGATAGTCTGCTGAGTTGACGTTCTATATCCGTCACCTTTCTCATACTGATGGCTTAGCTATCGGAAGTACGATAAGATAACTGATAGATAGTGTCGTTTATTAACTTTTACGTGCTTTTGGTTTATTATTTGCAATACCTAATGAATTTTGTAATCAACCGAGAGAGAGCAGTACAATCAGCCGCATACTTCGTCGTTTCAGCTTGCAATGTACGACCTTTCCGAAATGGGGACAAAAGTCGGTCCATCCCTCGTTTATTTATTCCTATCTATTACCTTCGATTTCGGCATCACTTTCGATGAACACAAACGATAAAATTAGAGTGATGAAATACTGAAAACGCTGCAATTTATTACATAAAGGTATTATTTCTTTATTAAATAGTCCTTCTACGAAGAACATACGTCTATAACTATCAAAGGAAAGTCTATTATACATTATCCGAAATCCGAATATACAGAGTGATTTCCTCGGAACTTAAAATAAAACATGTGTGAAACTTGATCGAAACTGGGGTTAGAAGGCTACCAACCGCACCTTTCTATCTCAATCCGCTGCCAAGATATGATTTTTTAAAGTTTTTTTCTTCGAGATAACTACACTTTGGCATAAAACCCACATTTTTCCTCTTTTAACCATTCCTGCAATAAATAAAAAAAAAGTCGGTTCCCATTTTAAAAAACGCGAGTTAGGAGTGGCGCTTGATAATCGAAATCCGATTTCACCTTTGAATAGAATTTAAAAAATAAAGGGGAGTCAACATTAAAAGTTTTTTGATACGTTATAAAATACGAGTATACCATTTCCAAGTCAAATTGAGAATTTTCCAAACCAAATTGAGAATTTTCCACACCAATTTGAAATTTTTCCAAACCAATTTGAGAATTTCCCAAACCAATTTGTGATTTTTCCAAACCAATTTGAGATTTTTCCAAACCAATTTTAGAATTTTCCAAAACAATTGGAGAATTTCCCTAACTAAAAATGTTCTAAAAAAGAAAGGGGAAGGGAATCATCCAAACCAAAGTGAAAATTTTTCAAAACAAATCAAAACTTTTAATTAGGAATAAAATTGCACAATACATCGTTATAAAAGAAAGAAATTTGCATTTTTTTATTTTAAAAAATCACGTTTTTCATATTTTTGAGAAAAATGAGGTATTATGAAAATTCAATGTAGAGGGTTCCCAGCTGCTGCGTTCGTTAATTGCACGAACATGTCCATCATCCAATTTGTGCAATCAGCTGATGAAATGGTGGGGATGCTTCGAGCTATCACTTCACTCAAAACGAGATCCTGCGGTGACTCACTAAGAACGTTTCTCACGTAAAGGTTGATTTTTGAGAAAGCATTCTTCTTTTTGACATGGATATGTCTTTTGGCTGGGGGTCAAGGAATTTTTCCCGACCTCTTTTTTTTTTCCCGACCGACACTTTTTTTCCCGACCGGCACATTTTCTATTGATTTTCACGTACAACCAAGGCGTTACTAGGGAAGAGTAACTCCCATAGTTTTCATAGTAGGAAAATCGTTCGCCACTTTTTGGAATGCTCTCATTTTACCACGACATTTCATGACCTCTAAGCCATTGTAGTGTCAAGGAATGCTGATTTATTACACTAAGTTAACAACTAATATTATTTTGTAACTATAATGGAATAATCTTGTGAAAAGAAGGCACTACATGGTTGGTATACAATTGAGTAGTAGGTACCAACTGGTAAGTAGTAGGCTGTACTAGACATATCCATGATCTTTTGTTTTTCCCATCAAGGGAGAAATTAAAATTCTTGATTTCGAAAACACTGTCTCCTACAGAACAGCGACACTCCTCGGTTGAAAAAGAGGCACTCGCAATAGTTGAAGCACTCAGAAAGGGGAGGCAGCGTTTTTTCTTCTACATTCTCCAATTGTTTTGGAAAATTCTCAAATTGGTTTGGAAAAATCTCAAATTGGTTTTTAAAATTCTCAATTTGGTTTGGAAAAATCTCAATTTGGTTTGAAAAATTCACAATTTGGTTTGGAAAAATCTCAAATTAGTTTGGAAAATTCTCAATTTGGTTTGGGAAATTCTCAATTTGACTTGGAAAAGGTATATATGTATTTATATATAAATGGCTGGAGCATTGAATTTTAGGCACCTAGTATACATATACGAAAACACAAAAATATAGCTCTAGCCATGCAGCATGACCATATAAGAGCAAATTTTCGCAATTTTTTTTATTTTTTTTATATTTTAATTAGTTAAAATGCTGTAATAATTATATAGTTGAATTGGTGACTGGTTTTTATTGGAGAAAATGCTTAGACAACTCTTTATATATTTATTGATTTATATATTTATGAACAACATATTGTGCTCACTACTCCTCCGAAACCGCTGGTCCGATTTGGACCAAATTTTGATATGATGTATTACCATGTCGGAACTTGTGCCTCGCTGACTTGGGTGATGATCAGCTGACCACGAGCCGTAATATCAATCATAATGATGGCAAAATCGTGCTCAAATCTCTCCTATTTACCGTAGGACGTCGAAATTTGACAGGGAGCCTCTCTGGGACAAGAGACGAGCAAAGTGAAGAGCACCATCCTGATCAGCTGAGTGAGCTAAAATCTCTCCTGTTCACCGTAAAACGTTGAAAATAGAAAGGGAGCCTCTCTGGGATAACAAGTGACGAATGGCCTTACAGGACTCATCCTGGTCAGCTGATTGTGCTAAAAGTTATGTCGTCTCTCTGATTACAACGAAATTTGATGGGCAGCCTCTCCAGGACATCAAGGGACATCGAATGAAATTACCGGCTTCACCCAGAGCTCCAGCTGATTGGTTCAAAATTTGGTTCAGCTTACGCAAACTGCGTTTTTGACATGCATATGTCTTTGCTCTGGGGGTCAACCAAAAATTTTCGTGACGCAAAAAATATGTCACAATTTCTAATAATGTTCACGTACAACCAATCCGTTGCTAGGGGAATGGAACTTCCGTAGTCTTCATCGCACAGAAATCGTTCGTCACTCGTTGGACAGCGCTTGATTTATGTGATAAATGTTCACATCTCAAGCTACCAATTTCCCCCTCCTTACGTATCTGGCTACATTCCTAAACTGAGTTGATTGGACTATAAACAATTTTAATAAGCTGGTTACAATATTCTTAACTTAAGCAATAGCATCATTTACTCCACTCCATAGGAAACATCATCCTCTTGACAAAAGTCGACTGTAAACAACAACTCATTGTATTGGCTTCTCTTCGCAATTATTTTCAACATTTCTATAAAGTAAACCGTTGTTTTGTTGGAAAATAAATGAAATTATTTCATTTATTGTTTTATTTGATAACGTTTCGTTCTCTTACTGTGGACATCTTCAGATCTTGGTGTGTCCAGGAAAAAATTTATAAACATCCGAATATAACGGATTTGTCAAATAAAACAGTGGCTCACCAAGTCAACTCAATGTCAAGAAAGCAAGATCTGAAGATGTCTTCATTAAGAGAACGAAACGTTATCAAATAAAGCAATAAATGATATAATTTCATTTATTACTGAAAAATCAGGCTATCGTGAACATAAAAATGATAGCGCCTGTATTGGAGAAATAACTTTAATAGTAGGTATGTGTGTTTGTATGTATGTAGTAGCATTGTGTCTCCAAGAATAATAGAATAAATTCTTTATCCTACATTTCGTCGCCTACAGTCCAAAGTTAAAGGATTTTTTTACAACTCTCGAGGACAACCGTTAAGAAATCCCCAATCAAAGACATATCCATGTAACATGGTATCTGCTTGTAAAGCAGATAGTGGAACTCGTTCACGAGTTTATAAGTTTCGATTCCCTAAGAGGTCAGCCAAGTTTTTTAACACAGAATGTGTTTTAGCCATGGACTAACTAGCCGAAAATGGAACGCGGGATGGTAACGAAATGTGTGACGGATGATTTTCACGTACAACCGAGTCGTTGCTAGGGATATGGTACTTCGTCGTTTTTCATCCCACAAAATTCGTTGACCATTCGTTCGAAAGCTCTCGATTTATCCAACAATATTATGTTAACTACTGCGAAGTGCGTGTCCAACAAACTGAGTTATGAGCATGGTTATATAAATAATTGTTTACACACAGGTGATCATTCTCAATAATTGATATTGTGAACATGATTGCAACCGCTTGTTAATTTCTGATGATTTCATTGAGCTTGTGTTTCGATGATTTGATTCATAGCAGGTGATCTGAGTATTACGAAAACGGTTTGATTTGTGAAGCGGAGGTTAAATAATTTGAATAGGTAATTTCTATACTTTACACTCTAGGAAGCTGTAATTTCGTTTGTAGCCTCTTTAGGACATTTACTTGACGATGCTCAGGGTCCGGATCAGATGTGTGGCTCTTAAAGCTAATTTCTATGCTTTACATTCTAGGAAGCTGTAATTTCGTATGTAGCCTCTTTAGGACATTTACTTGACGATGTCCAGGGTCCGGATCAGATGAGTGGCTTTTAAAGCTAATTTCTATACTTTACACTCTAGGAAGCTGTAATTTCGTATGTAGCCTCCTTAGGACATTTACTTGATAAATCGCTCTTGATTTATCACGAATTTATTTCGTATTTTTTTTTTTCGTAGTTTCATACTATAACTATATAAATTGATGTTATAAATGAATAGTAAACAATGACGCTTGTTTGGTTGTCACTTGGTTGCACGACAACGCAAACACATTCTGTGTTTCAATAATTTCGTCCGAAGTATGTAAATAGAGGTAACCGGGGGTCCAGGGGGCTTGCCCCCTGGCGAGGCGCGGAGCGCCGAGTTTTTATTTTTTTACCTGAAATCACCGGCTTCACCCAGAGCTCCAGCTGATCGGTTCAAAATTTGGTTCTGCTTACGCAAACTGCGTTTTTTTGTTTTTGTTTTTAAGGTTGAATTTAATAGTTGAACAATTTTAGTGTTAAACAAATGCGTGATAAAATCATGTGCATCCGTGGAATCCGGAAGAAGTGGATCCTCAGGTGAAAATAAAATATGTTGGGGTTCCAGGGTGGAGCTACTCTTTCGTTGGGGATGCAGTTGTAAATTGAGAGCATTTAGCTTACAAGAAAGTCGCAGCATTGGAATTTTTTAGTTTTGACTTCCAGTTTTGGGACATTTTTTGGGGTTTGCTATTGATTCCATCACTGATCAGTAATACGCTAAAACAACCGTATCCGTAAAGTTTGGTGCCTGGTTAAGACAGTGAGGATATAATGATTTCTTTGTATTCTCTCTGGGCTAAGAGCATCATATTCACTCGATTTGATATTCGCACATCAAATAACAGAAATTTATTCCGAAAACTATACAAGTTATTTTAGTAATGCGTTATAAAACGTTAAATTTTTGGGGGACAAAAATCGCTCATTTGGTCATGCTGCTGGACTGGAACTTCTCTTGATGTTTCTTGGATGGGTCTTGAATAGCGAAGATCCAAGAATTTCCAATGATGTTATGCTCGCGTAGCAGGTAGCGGAGGTGTGAGAGCGAAATGAGCATCTAGAGGGACAGCGGTCTGTGTTTAAATGTCTCAAGGTCTCCTGGACGGTGTCAAGGCCTTGCAGATGCCTCCGCGGCAGTGAAACCCATCTTTCATACCAAATAAGAAGACGAGCTGAACACCTGACTCGTCGTTTTCAAGTTCACCTGTTTTTACGACGACACTCTTTATTGAGGGGGAGTCCTTATGATATTGATCAGCGCGGATGGCGACAACACTCGACTGCGATAAGAGCCATATATACGTAGAATGTATACGTACGTACATGTATGTATACATACGTAGAATGTTTCCACCTACATAGATATATGTATGTGCAGGGTGTTGTGTTAAGGATTGTGAATTATGATTATGAACCTTCTAGCGATCGATTCTACTAATAATTTCCAACAAGAAGTGGCACTTTTAGATTTTTTTTAGACACATGCTTGCGAGTATTTTCACATACAAGATTTTTTCGTGTTTCTATAAAATGGTACCTATCGTCTACAAATAGTAAGAAATGGAAAAGAAACGCAAAATTTCATGATTCTAATCAATATACAGACAGACATACTTACGATTTTAATAATATGGATTTGAGGAGGTTTGAGATTAGATTTTGAAAATTTAGTCCGTTCTGAGTGAGAAAATCTTTGTCTGCCATCTCAAAATCGGTGGAATACAAAATGGCGGTCTCATAAATATGGCTTAATTTGCCCATTTTAAATGTTTTCTCTAATATTCCCTAAACCGTAATTCTAACAGAAATTTTTGTACGCAGCAAAGTTGTAGAGCATAAAAAAACAAAACGATTCGATTCAAAAACTCTGGATTATCTCTCAAGCGAATCACAAACAATTGAAAATCGGGCTAATTTTGGGCGAGTCCTCTCCTCCCCCCCGTCTAGTCTTTTGCCCTTCAAAATCACCTGGTGGTGTTAATATTGGTATGATGTCGGTCTACCAAAGCTCATATACTTACTTAATACTTTTTAAAGTTTGTATCGAGCATATTTTAGCTGACTTATTGACTTACACCCGAACTTTTGAATTTTATGTCATTTTACAAATGAAGTTCGCAAAAACGGCGTTTTACTTTGTACTTTAATGGGAAAAGCAAAAACTTGCTCGAAACGAACTTTAGAAAGTATTTAATCCTGAACCTAATGAGGTTCGGCAGACCTAAATCAAACCAATATTGAGGTCGCTAGGGGTTTTTATGCTCTACAATTTTGCTAAGTATGGAAATTTCTGAAGGATGTACGGCTTAGGGATTATTAGAGAAAAACTTTAAAATGGGTAAATCAAGCCATCTTTATGAGGCCGCCATTTTGTAGTCCACCAATTTTGAGATGGCAGACAAAGATTTTCTCACTCAGGACAGACTAAATTTTCAAAATTTAATCTGAAACCTTCTCCTCAAATTACTACCTGTTTTCGGCCCTGGCTCCTGAACTATGTGTACTCTATGGAGCAGCATATTGCTGAACCAGTGGAAACCCTAGCTTACCCTAGTTTTGATGGGGAGATGAGTTCAGCTCTTTTGTCAATCAAAATGATCCCATCACTTGGGAAGCGCGTGGTTGCGTTGCTTATTGATTCCCAGACAGCCATTTGCGCTAATGGGACATAATGATTCTTTGTCCAGGGACGTCCTCGAAGCCAGGCGGTTACTTGAGGAACTGACTGGACAGGGAATCATTGTCACCCTTCAATGGTTCACGCACTGTGGCATCCACGGTAACAAACGTGCTGATGCATTTGCGAATTCGCAAACGCCAATGACATCAGTTCCAATAACCATGCACTCTACCAAGTCCAGAATTGAAAAACAAGTAGATCAGTAGATAGCAAATTTTCTTGTAAGGAGATCCGTGTGAAATAGACGCTTCCTGCGTAGAATAGGAGACAAAATGGCTTTGGAGCTCACTCAGCTAATCAATGACCTCTCAGTTGTCGTCAGCACTCTCCCTTGAGCCTCCCTCTTAAATTTCAGCTTCCTGCGTCCCTGATACATCCTTATCCTCAATGTGTTACAGAATGTCAATTGTTACAAGTTTCATCAAAATCAAACCTAGGGAAGTGGCATTTAAAACGATTTTAAGAGGGCATACATACATGCATCAACGGACAAAGTGAACACAATAGCTCATTTTTTCTTTTTTTAAAAATAAAATGCCAGTGTCGCTCGAGACTTTGTGGAGTGCGGATCTCTGGCGTTGTCAACAAAAATTGGTATCTTTCCTTTATCTCGCTCTGTTGACCGTTATCGCATAGACTTAGATTTTACGCTTCAATAACCAACAGGTGATTGAGATGATTGAGAACGAGGATGATAAGCCACCTGATATCCCCATGGACGACGGTAATATTTATACCAGGAGTTTAATGCACTTTCCAACGGTGACCTTATTTGTTATTCTACAATGAAGGTAAGGAGAGGTAAGTTGGAAAACAAGATAAAATCTTATATGTAAAAATGCTCGAAAACAAAGCGTTGAAAAAATTTCCAAGAGGCACTTTTTGTTGGAAATTTGTAGTAAAACCGATCCCTAGAAGGTTTATAGCTAAAAAGTTAATACCCTGTAAATGTATTCAGGTATAAGAACGTATAATGCCATTCCGGACGATAGTTATCTCCTCTTAAAAGAGGGGTACCAGCATTTTATGTTTTTAACTGAAAGCAGTAAAAATTCTAAGAATACAGATTTACCAACCGTACTCTTACGTTTGAGCCGTGGTTTTCATTCTATGATTTTCGATCAACGGTAAAGGCGAAAACGATGTCATCCCCCCCAACTTTCTTTATGCGAGAGCCGTCCTAACTAGTGACGTCATATTTTACCGAAAATGAAAAATCTTGAAAAATTCTTCCTAACTACAGGAATAAAGTTTCTGTCAAAAATTACGATTGGGCCGAGGATGACATTGAATCGTCGGCATCACTTTCGATCAACCCTAAAGGGTACATTTGAAGGGTTCAATATGGCAACTTTATAAATTAATAAGAATAATTTTTTTCCTTATTGTAATTTAGATCTAGATATATCTTTTTAATGAATCGACTGAGACCACTCGGATCGCTGCTCGATCATTTATTGGGTAAAAAAAAGAACATAACATGCGGATATATGTGAAATAACTTGTAAACATGGTAAAAATCCTTTATGAACAACATTGATCAAATAATATAATCTAGCTGATGAAATTTCACTGGAATTCTCTTTAAAAATTAATTTATTATTTAAGATTTTTGGATAATACATAATGTAATGAATTATGAATTAGGTACCTACTGGTGAAATAAATGGAGACTAAAAATTAAATAAACGAACTATAAATGTCTCGTAACATGGGTAGGCACCCACTAAGTATCTATCACCATAAAGGTGGGAGATCAGTTCTGTTTACAAGAAATCGAGTTTATTCTAAGTTTAGTTATATATTTGGACATGGAAATGTTCAACTCCTGCCTCTCCTCTTTTCGCCGCGACGCACTTGAGAATTTTCGAGCTCCCTACTTTAACTTGTTATTAGTATCTTAATATATTATCATTGTACCTATATTTGCCCTCATTTACTGTTATCTTGTAGCTTTTAATTGTATGTGAAGTGATTGTTACCATCTTGCCTATATTCTGTTAAAATTATCTATGTATTATTCATGTTATTGTGCATTTTCTTGAAATGATTTATACTTGTTGTATATTGGTGTATTTTTGAAATTTCTTGTAAATTGGGCATTGCCCGTGAAAATGAATCAAATAAACAAACAAACAAAATATTTACGTAATGGAATTTTTTCCAATTCCATTTAGCTTTGGCTCGGGACGGGATGTTAATTCAACGAAGGTGAATTGAAAATAAAATGTGTCTCATGTACGGTTATGTCGCAGTTTATCGGTCCTTGAGTTGGCTGTTTTTAAGTGAGAACACACGCGCGATTACTGCTCAGAGTCTTTGGGTTTCAAGATTATTGACATTCCTTCAGGAAAAATAATCTGAAAGTCAGATTGTCGCTCGAGAATCACGTTATCAGGAGTGGCCCGCAGGGAGGGGGAAGACGCGGTTACAAGAACTCCGAAACTACGAAGAGAAACGGAATGGAAATAATAATCGAGTGAAAAAGAGCTGCGGGTGTCCTTGCCCCCGATAGTCCGCCCTGGGGAGCAAAGATAAGATACTCCACAAGAGTGCTGTGCACCCAGAAAAGAGGTTCGAAGAACTGGGAGAAAACGGAAATAGAAGGCCCGGGCAAGCGTCCAGCGGGGCGGACACGTCTTGGGCTGTG
The DNA here is from genome assembly GCA_030762985.1 of Adelphocoris suturalis. Classification (NCBI taxonomy): domain Eukaryota; kingdom Metazoa; phylum Arthropoda; class Insecta; order Hemiptera; family Miridae; genus Adelphocoris; species Adelphocoris suturalis. Next base: position 79,530,223 of record CM061044.1, read on the forward strand.
CAGAGACGGGAGGAAGCTGCGCGGATGGTGTGGGATGTCAGGAGACCTCGGCCTTTTGTTGGTCGCGTTTGGGTCTGCGTCCGGTTCCCGGTCAGCTGGCACGGTATCGCTGTGTCCGGATGGGGTCCAAGATATTCAGGATGCCCCTTTGTCAAAATAGAAGCTTATCCGCAATAGGTACATATCATAGCTAATCCTGTTCACTTCTAATCATTTGATACCCTTCATACTGCCCCCTTTTGGAAACCCTTGTCGAAATCTTTCAGTTCGTGAATTAAAATGAAACAGTGAAATCGTCCATTAATCTGATTTTGTTGGAATTTATATGAAACCAAGTACTCTCTTGGTGTGTAGAAGGGGTCCAAGGCATTCAAGGATTCCATTTGTCCAAATTATGCGGGTAGGTAAGAACCTAATACGAGACATGTGTCCTCGCATGTATCAAGTCCACTGATTACATGAGATGAATTGAATAACGGGCAACATGCATACTGGTCAAAAAGTTTCATTTCTGATCCAAAAATCGGATTCATCACCCTCGAAAACCCCTAACTATACCTACACATTTTGAGGACTTCCCGTATGACGTCATTGAACTTCACTTCTAATCATCCGATACCCTTCATATTGCTCTCTTTTGGAAACCTTTGTAGGAATATATCTGTTCGTGGATTAAAATAAAACAAATGGGAATGGTAATTAATAATTAATCTGATTTTGCGGAAAATTATAAGAAACCACCAACTAGTTATTATCGTGGTGAGTAGAATAGGTCCAAGATATTCAGTATGACCATTTGTCAAAATGGCGTAGGTAGGTAGCTTATCTGCAATAGGTACATATCATAGCTTATCATCTTCACTTCTAATCATTTGATACCCTTCATACTGCTCCCTTTTGGAAACCCTTGTCGAAGTCTTTCAGTTCGTGAATTGAAATGAAACAGTGAATCTGTCCATTAATCTTATTTTGTTGGAATTGTTATGAAACCAACTACTCTCTTGGTGTGTGAAAGGGGTCCAAGGTGTTCAGGATGCCCCTTTGTCCAAATTGTGCAGGTAGGTACGTACCTAATACGAGACATGTATCCTCGTATGTATCAAATTCACTGGTTATCGGAGATGAATTGACTAATGGGCATATGCATGGTAGTCAAAATGTTTCATTTATGATCTAAAAATCGGATTCAGCACCCTCGAAAAACTCCCAACTACACATTTTCAGCTGAAACATACATCGAAACCGGATAGAAGGGACTTTTAGAAAAATCACGTCATATGTGGTTGTCGCCTTGATTTTCCCACTAGTAGACGAGGGCGAGGACTTCCTGTATGACGTCATTGAACTTCACTTCTAATCATCCGATACCCTTCATATTGCTCTCTTTCGGATACCTTTGTCGGAATATATCTGTTAGTGGATTAAAATAAAACAAACGTAAATGCTCATCAATCTGATTTTGTAGAAACTTATGAGGTGATGTAGAAACGATGGTATTATCGTGGTGAGTGGAATGAGATACTAGGATTTCAAAATGGAGTAGGTGGGTGGATGCTTACATTTATCCAGTATCGAATCCGCGGAATATAGGAGTAAGTTGAGTAATGGAAGACATTCGCATGTCCGAAATTGCAGTAATGGGTATTTTTTTATTCAGCCCCCTAGAAAACTGACAACTGCACATTTTCAGCTCGCAATTCCAGCAAAACTGGACGGAAGGGGAATGTAGAGAAATCACGTCAAATGTGGATACCGCTGCTGAAGTTTTACCACAGGTGGAGAGGCTTAGATGGGGGAGAGGGGGAACTCTACATAAATGTTAATTATTCGATACCCTTAATATTGCCCCCTCTTGTATTCCTTTTGTATTGCTTCCTTTTGCTCTCTTGAGATCCTTTAATTTACGGTTTAAAATAAAATAGGTGAAACTCTGATTTTGTTGGAATCGCTAAAAAACCAACTAGATAGCACCTACTAGAGGCGTCTGGATAGTGTCCGAAATATTCAGGATGCCAATTTGTCATAATGATGTAGCTAGGTAGGTAGGTAACTAATACGAGACATGTTTCCTCGAAAGTATCTAATATGCTGAATATCGAAGATGAATTGGATAACGGCAACATGCACACATGTTGATATGTGTAATTTCTGAAATGTATATTTTTAAGTTGTGTTCGTTGAAGATTATTCATGTCCATAGTCCGGTATAGTCGCCTTATTTTAATAAGAAACACGTGTTTTTGTCATAGTTTTTCCTCATTTTCTTACTGTTACTGACATGAATGACATCGCAATGGAGACATTTCCTGATCTGATGATGAGAAGTTTTCAACTACGTAAAATGTTTCGGGTTTCTCGATTGTTGGTCAATGAAAAGTCTATATTCTAGGCCGACGTTTCGAAATATTTATATTTCATCTTCAGGGCTTGGAAAACTGTATTTGGACGCTTATTTCATATCCTCAAGCATAGAGTAGGTAGCAAACAACATCTTTGGGTATACCGAGAAAACCGAGAAAAAACTTTGGAGTATACTGAGAAAACATTATTCAACTGAACAGAGACTAAAATTGAAGTTATAAGAGGTGTATAACAGCAACGTGGACGAAAATACTATCACAGGTCAATGACTGATAAGGAAACTGATGTTTTCTCTCCAAAGTTTTTTCTAAGTTTTCTCGGTATACCCAAAGATGTTGTTTACTTACCACCGTATAGCTACCTACTCTATGTTCGAGGATATGAAATAAGCGTCCAAATGCAGTTTTCTAAGCCCTGAAGATGAAATATAAATATTTCGAAACGTCGGCCTAGAATATAGACTTTTCATTGACCATCCCTCGAGAAACCCGAAACATTTTACATTTAACGCAGTGGTCGAGAAAACGCAGCCTGGTTTTTAACTACGTTTTCGTCTTTAGGGATCGTGATGATTTTTACATGGATATGTCTTTGGGCTGGGGGTCATTCTAAAATTTGCGTAACGACACCAATATTAGTTATAAACTAATATTGTTTTGTAACCATAATGGAATAATCTTGTGAAAAGAAGGCATTACATGGTTGGTATACAATTGAGTAGTAGGTACCTACTGGTAAGCAGTAGGTACTAGACATATCCATGATCTTTCGTTTTTCCCATTAAGGGAGAAATTAAAATGATTGATTTATACATGATGCACTAAATAAAATTGATAAATCAGGATAAAATTTCAGTTTGTTTTCTTTTCCCCCCCATTTATAGACAGTCTCCTTTTATCGCTGCAACCGCAAAAAATTTCGCTCTAGTCCGCAACGTGACGGACCTTTGGCGGTGAACGTGAACATGAAACATGTTTTGCATTGAGGGGCCCCGATCGGGGTTCTTCGGTACGGTCGTCAAGGGACTCGGGTGAACCTCCTGTTCTCCGTGACCCGAGGTATTGATTGGGGCGGGGGGTCAGCGGCAGCTGAGAAGCCCAGGTCTGCCCTGGCTCGTGCTCGCGCTCGTGCTAGGGGGTTGCTGCTTGCTCGCTCTTCTGCCCTCAGAGCTCGGGGGAACCTGTTCTTCGAGGCGCGAAGGATCGTTATTCGACGCCCTCCTCAACAAGAGCTTCGTTCCCAGTGTGTGTTCTGACAGTTCTCGAACTCCAATATCCAAAACCTCGGTAAATCGTTAATTTTGAGAATCTCATGAACATCTGAGAGTTAACTAGCAATCGATCACATTATTAAAACGTCTTGATCTCCAACAGGTGCAGATTTAAAGATTCACAAAAACACATTCACATCCAGTTGAGTCGGTGCCTATTATTAACTGGCTTCATTATTTTTAGACAGTACCTATGGAAACATGTTTTTACCTGAGTATTAGTATTAGTTGTAAGTAACTAACCACTAAAATAATTAGTTATGTTAAATCTTATCTCTTTTGTGCACCTTATGCTTTACCTTTTCTTCTATATTTTCATTTTTCCATCATCAGAAATATTAGAATTTATTGGTTTTTTAAGAGGATCTCTAGAGCTGTTACATAAGCTTCGTTCTCAGTGCGCGTTCTGACAGTTCTCGAACTCATCAGAACTGGGATGGAAATCCCGGGGTTTTCCGGAACTTGTGGAACTGCGTTGCACTGCGAACGATTTCAGATCTTGGAAGTGGAATAACCTGTTGTTGATTGTAACCTCACCCAACTCGTGTTACCTTCTGGTGCTCCTTTTCAGAATATTTTTAGTGCCCGCGAATATAGCATTTCCCGATCAAAATAAACATTTTCCCAACCAAAATAAACATTTTCTTTATCAACATTAAGACAATCAAAATGAAGTTGCTTCTTTAACAATGTGTAGACCATGAGCATAAATATTTCTTTAATAATATTCAAAAAACGAAAACAACAAACTGTAAGTTTAATGAATTGCTTCACCCGTAGCTGCTGATATTAGGTTGACAGAGGTGTTCATTACATAGTTCCGACAATCATCAGTATTAATCGCAGCAACTGCTCTGGTAATCACATCCTCTAACACATGGTTTCCCTGTTCACTTACAGTGCTTCCAACTATGGACTTTATTTTTGAAAAGGCGTTCTCCACTCCAAAGGAGTTGGGGGGAGTAGGGCGGGAGATAATTAACGTTTATTTTGGTTGGGAAAATGTTTATTTTAATCGGGAAAATGTTTATTTTGATCGGGAAATGCTATATATTACTTATTACGCCCGTGAATATTATTTAACTATTACCCCCGACAATAATTTTAAAAAAATCCACGATGACTGATGAGGAGTATACTAGAAAAAAAATTGAATTTCACGGATGTAGACAAGATCCAACTATAACTTCAATCTCGTCCTCATCGTTTATAAACCATGAAACACCATCGTAGAAACTATCGCTTTCCGAACTTGACGAGCTAGTTGAAATTTCGATTATAGAATAGGTACATATTTATACTAACATAGTACAGAGACTAAAGTATGATTAAGTATGATTTCGATGAAAAAGAAGAAGAGTTGTTTACTTCCGAAAAAATGTGAAATGCGCATGCGTTAACTAGGTCCTTGCGTTCGAGTTCCGACAGTCCCAAAGAAAAAACACGGGGACTGTCTGAACCATTTGGAATTGGGTTTGCAAAACACTGCGAATGCCGAATTCCGCGTTCTTGGCGTTCCGGAACTGGGCGCTCTGGCACTGCGAACAACGAAATTTGACTGCGCTTGCCCAGAACCGTTCGGAACTGGCAGAACGCCGCACCCTGAGAACGAGGCTAAGCTCTCTTTCTTTTGTTGTACCTACAGCTCATCTCTCAATAACAGTTTTGCTTCCGAGTCTGCCTAAAGGTAGCGGAAACATTGTTTTCACTTTCGGGACATTTTCGGTCTCCAAAATCCAAATTTCCACTCGAATTTTACGTTTTAGACCATTGGTTTACTTTGGTTCCGTGTCTGTCTGTCAGTCTGTCTGTGTCTCGTATGTGTCTGTCGTGTGTCCGCAAATCCTTGTAAAAAGCTTATTTTCCCCAGGTTTATTTACTCCTATTTGGATGACATTTTCAGGGAATGTAGTGCCAGGGGAAGACGGTTTCACCGTTCTTGACTCAATACCTCTCTGCGCATGCGCAAACGTAAATTCTACCAAGCATCATTTTCTCACGCCCTAGTCGTTCGATCTCGCTCAAATTTGGATGATAGTTGGGGGATGACAATTTGATCATCTTATATCAATTTCAACATGATTGTATCATTAATAACTACTGCGCATGCGCCAATATGAAATCATTGTAACAAGCTTATTTTCCACAGTTTTCATCCGATCTGGATGACATTTTTAGGGAATGTGCGGGCTAGGGTGTAGACGGTCCCCTATCAGTTTCATTGTTGCTAAATCAATACTCCACTCTGCGCATGCGCAAACGTAAATTCCACTATGCTCCATTTTTTCACGCCCTAGTCGTCCGATCTCGCTCAAATTTGGATGATAGTTGGAGGATGACGATTTTGAATGGATTATTTCTTGATTTCATGACATATTAATACACTTCTATATATTAAATAATATTAAACCAAAAATTTCAATGACACCATTCGCAATCAGCCGTAAGATCATTATTATGTATTCTCATGCATTCTACACTGCAATGCCTAAATGGCCTTATCACACAAACTTGCAAACTTTTAATGCCTAAACGTGAAGAAGGCAGAGTGCTTTTTTCCAAGGTCAGCTTTTTCGACCATTGCGCATACTGGCGGAGCATTTTTAAACTCACTTGGGAAAATTAGAACATGTTCTAATTTTTACCTCAACGCGAAAAATGCTAAAACGTAACCCTTGGGAAGGCAACAATTCAATGGAAAACCCCTAGGAGCCCTAACCTGACAGACTTAATAAAACTGCATTCCGCCAGAATGCGCTGTTTTTGCACTTATTCCTCTTCAACATTCACAGCTGACCTTGGAAAAAAGCACTTTGCCTTCTTCACGTTCGAGCATTAAAAATGCGAGATAAAAGCTGAAAAAATGCAAGTGTGATACGGCGTTAATAATTGCATTCTAACCTCTTCTTACCGCTCAGAAGGTTATTAGTGCCAAGCGATCGCTCGTGGTCAGATTCCCACAACAGCTATTACAGCGTCAGTTGATTCCCTGTAATTAAGTACAGAATGTGATCACCAGTTTATTTGTTTTTTTTCTGAAATGTTAATCATTATCTGTCCTGATGAACCGGGCGTATGTACAGCTATTTATCTGAATCATATAGACATAAACGCTGCAGCTCACCGAGACGCCGAGGCATGAAGGATATAACCCAAATGGATATTCTTTTAGAGGGTCCCTACAAACTCATCAAACGGGAACTCATCAAAAACGTGAGGTCGAGGCTTTTTGAGGAGTTTCCCCTTTGGGTGGGACACTGGTCAAAACTGAATGGAAGGGAAAGTCGTCAAAAAGAATTTCAAATAGAAATCGGATATAAATTTGGAAAATGGAAAGTAGTTGACAATTATTTTTGATGGCTTTCCTGTCCCCTTTGGAAACTGGTCAAACGCTCCTGAGGGAAAACTCATCGAAAGGAAAGTCATCAAACCTAATCTTCAGAAGGCTTCACCGTGTGCCAGACCCAACCCTTATAAGGTTTTTGGCCAGGTAGTTATTCATGGTGGCGATGAGCTGTAACAATAGCAGGTAGTTGACCCAAAGTAGACCAATATCCGTCTACTACTACCACTATTTTCGACGAGTTTCCCGCCTGCTCCTTTTTGATGAGTTTCCTTCAAGGTAGTTTTTGAGGAGTGTCTCGACAGTGCTGGATTCTGGTCGAAAAAAATTTATACTGATTCATAACTGAATTAAACGGATAAATTTTTTGGATTCAATTTTTTGATGAGTTTTGACTCGTTCATGAAGATTTGACGAGTTTCCACCCCACGTAGAAAACTGATCAAAAATGGGGTTCCACGATTTTTTTGATGAGTTTCCTAGTTCCCCTTTGAGAACAAAAAACGAGGGCAGTGGCGGCAAAAATTGCCGGTTCCCATTAATCTGCATCTCACCATTATTGATTTTCAATAAATTTGCCCTTTCTGCACCAGTTTGGTGGCGTACTGGACTAAGTATGATCAACTAGCTTGAACTATACTCGCATCCAACAACTCACATATCAATTGGCGAATATTTCGTCGAATTTCGCCTCATGTCAGCAGAACACGTCTTGTGCTAGTTGTAATAGAAAGCTATACAGAAGGAGATCGGTTTATAGGTTGATCGGCATTGGCCGAAAACCAATCATGCCATTAATGGCCGATGAACAGTCAACCGGAGGAACTTTTAGTGCCATTGTTCCTCGCAGGATGACCTTGCCGCGATTGTGAGCAATGAACGATTTTCGCTTGAGAATCCGAGCGGTTTGAATAGGGAAGATGCAAAGAGATGCATTTGGTTTTACTTTTCATGTGCACATTCCTCGCCCAAAATCGGGAGGGTAATTGTACATTAGAAAAAAACACGCACTTAGCGTAAGCAGATCCAACTTTTCGAATAGAGATACGTAAAATATTAATAGGTGAAAAGTATTTAGAATACTTTTATTTTGTATGAGTCAGAAGACAAGAAATATACCTAAATGATGAAAAAAGAATTGTTAAAATTGTTAATCGTAATATTTCAACTTTTTCTTTACTCTTTCGTTATTCTTCTTTTTCCGAGGCTAGCGCACAGAAATATTAATGGTCAAAAAGGGAGTTCAAATAGGAACGGAATGCCACAAGGAAAACGAAATGATATGTTGAAAGAGAGAAGTCAATGAATTCGAGAATGAAAGGGAAGTGACGCTCGATATAGAGAAATTTCAAAGAATAAGTACATATAGGGAAAGTTCACAATATTGGTTTATGCCAAAGTCAAGAATCACTGGAAAATCACTTGCCGAAGAATAGGTATAAGGGAAAGTTTTCCATTGGCATGCGAGAAAGTCAAGTTTTACTGAACAAATTTCAGTGATTAATTTGTCGCTAGGTGAACCGTGGTTAATAATTTAGCAATTTAGATTTAATCACTGGGAAATTGGTTTACAAAATGCTTTCCTGTCTACGTCCGCTGGTTTGCGGAGTATGTTGAGAAAAACGCCACGCGAATCGGTCAGCTCAGGGTGGAGCCCGTAATTTCATTCGTCCCTGGATGTCCGAGAGAGGCTCCCCATCAAATTTCGTTGTAATCAGAGAGACGACGTAACTTTTCGCACAATCAGCTGATCAGGATGGAGCCTGTAAGGTCATTCGAATCTTGCTGTCCCAGAGAGTCTCCCTATCAAATATCGACGTCCTATGGCGAATAAGAAAGACTTTAGCTCACTCAGATGATCAGAATGGCGCCCCTCACTTTGTTCGTCTCTTGTCCCAGAGAGGCTCCCTATCAAATTTCGACGTCCTTCGGTGAATAGGAGAGTTTTGAGCACGTTTGTAGGTGGAACCACGAAAAGTTTAGTTTTAAGAACATTTCAGTACTAACAGAACTGTCGGATGTTAAATATTTGTACGAATTTGTTTTCGTATTTGTTTGTTTGTATTAGTTTTTCTAAATATAGGCCAGTATTTTATCTGCGTAGAAAGGCTATCCTTTTCTCCATCTTTCAAACGGGAACCGAGAACAAGAGGTTTGAAGGTAAAGATCAGATAACTACGTTTCGACGGAATAGGGAACAGAGGTAGCTAGAAAACCAACGTTCGTCTACATTTTCGTTCACTACAATCGGAAAACACAATTTCTTGTCTCGAAACTCGCATGGGACCAAAATGGAACTCCATCAAACATTTTAAGACCAACCCGAGCAAAAACCGTGGACATTTACAGCGTCCAACTTGAAAAAAAAAAAAAAGAGGGGAACGCATTTTTTTCGTCATTTCCCGCATATTCTCGCTGATTTCTCCGGGAAAACAGTATCTTTCGGAAACTTTGACGGCACCATCGTATTCTACGGATCCAAAAACGTAACTTTCTCGCTGACATACGAAGTGCTTTCGATCAAATTTTAATGTGGCAATAGATAGAAGATCGAGCGCTCGGGCAAAAAACGCGCATCAAATCCCACACCCTCCCGCCCATGGATCGGCTTGGATTAGATAATTTTAAAATCGCTTATGCCCCCTTTTCCATTATATTGAGGAAGGAACGTTCATAACCCTCCTCTAGATGCGTAGGTATCTTCCAAGTCCCCTCGGTTGTTTGTGATATGAAAAACATTCTTTGTGGAAACTTTTTTTGAGAAGGAAAGGATTAGAGCAAAGTATTTTGACTCCACAGGAAATATTTTGGTGGTGTACAAGTTGATAGGGTTAGCTAAACAAATGAAAAGGGTATTTCTAAAAATTATTATCATCGAATTAAATTTAGCATTCTTTTAAAAGAGGTTTAAACAGTTCATAATTATCATAACTTGGGTTATTTATTTATTAAAGGTCTAGAAGCGGTTTAGGGAGGCATTTTATCTAGTTATTACTGTAATTTGTTATCGTTCGATTCAAATTACGCATATTCCATTAAAACGAAAATAATTACAAACCTATTAATTATTCGCTGATTACTCATATATAAGTTGCTTCTAACTCTGGTATAACATCAATATTGGAGATAGAAGAGGGCAAGCCATTTATTGATCAGATGAGAACCGTGATTAAGGGTTACAAAATACGGAGATAATAAACAGTTGCATTATAATTAATTTGTATTTTTACTCCACTTGGGGTTACCTATAAGTAGCGAAAGCACTGTTTTCACTTTCGAGAGATGAAAAATTTGTTTCCTCCAAAATCGAAATTTCCGCTCTCATTTTACGTTTCAGAATTATTTGGGTGTTGTGTGTGTGTATGTGTGTGTGTGTGCGCGCGCGCGCGTGGGTGCGTGCTTGCGTGTGTGTGTGTGTGTGTGTGTATGTGTGTGTGTAAATATTTGTAACAAGCTTGATTTCTGTAGTTTACATTATATTTTGATTACATTTTGTGGGAATGTGCAGGTTAGACTAAGGAATCAATACTATCCTCATCAATGGGATGATGGGAAATCCCTATAAATGCCACTGGGGAGTCCCTATAAATTTCATCACTCAAAAATTAATAGTTTTCATGGGCATGTAAAAACAAGTCAAATTAATTTAGTCTGCGAGAGATTGAGGAAGCTTATTTATATATACTCCTACTTAAGAACTTATTTAACTCCTAAGCTCATGTGTATAATGTATTTTTCATTTGCTCAGTCAGTTTTGCATTATGGTTTGCCAGTTGGGGTGGAGCTTACGCCTCAACCTTAAATCCAGTATGTATTTGCCAGAAGATTCTAATTTCAGAAGTTATTACGATAAGTAATTCTTAGAACACACTGGTCCACTGTTTCGTAAACTCAAAATTCTAAAATTATGTTATCTTATAGATCTTAATAATGTAAAACAAGTTCTGAAAGAGAAGCGGTTTGCGTATCCCATTCATGAAATAAAAACAAGGTTTGAATCGCAAGGCAAATTTTATCTACCACATTTGCACACAACTGCCTCTTTCAATTCATATTTTTTTAGCTGGAATCAGAGTATTTAACAATCTGCCTTCTATCGTTAAAAATGAGTTAATAGATCAACCTAATCAAGTGCATTAAATTTTGAAAAATTGGTTTCTCAAAACAAGATAACGATTAATAATACTCATGTGAGTAAATAATGAAACATCATCTAGATTGTAATATTTATACTTATGTAATGGTACTTTATTTATTTCTTCAACATGATTTAATTATTTTTGTTTTAAGAATTAAAAAAAAAATAATATTTAAGAAACTACAGGCTCATTGCTACAACTCGTTTTCCCTGTCGCGGGTATCACCCATTAGGGAGACTATGTTTATTTCATTTATTGTAGGTGAATTGTTTTGTCATATTTTCAAAAATAAAATACATTTTCATTTCAAACGTAAACATCAAGTCTGGTTTTCTCAAGGCCTATTCGTCCGTTCTTGCTCAAATATGGAGCGTCGTCGGAAAATATTGGTTTAAACATCCCATACCATCTTATTTTTGGGGGCTGTCTCGCTCGCGCATATTTAAAATCCGTGTAACAAGCATTAAATCTATAGTTTCCATTAGATTTTGATGGCATTTTTTGGAAATGTGCGAAGAAAGCACATGGTCTCCCATTAATTTTGTCGCTCAAAAATTAATATTTTTTAGTACGCATGCGCAAAAGAAAAATCCATTAGGCTTCAATCCTATTCTTCCGATCTAGCTAAAATGTAGCGGGTAGTAGGGGAATGACGATGATTACCCCAAATGAGTTTCGTCAAGAACCTCAAATCCTTTTCATCCTATTTCGATGTTATTGTCTTGGGTTGAATGGTTTATAATTTTTGATATTTATAACATTTAAAGATATTTAAAATATTTGAATGATCTGTACGAGTACATTCATGTTACGGATACGAGGAAGCTCTGTGCCTCTCCCAACTTGTTTTCCAGTTGGCTCCTGATGATGAATATCTTGCAAGTCAGCCAAAGGGAATGCTAGCAAAAAGGCGGGCAAGTCCCCGGCAAAACCAGTGGGTTTCCAACCCCATTTCCACCTTTCTCTTGCTCCAGCTCTACAGCTCTCTACTCCCGTATTATTCGAGCCCTTTTGGGAAGACCGAGCAACCGCCCTTTTACTTCGTCACTCGTCTCAACTTGTACACCTGGAATTGGATGGGATAACAAAGGCATGTGGTTTCCATGGAGATGAATGTAAATCAAGAAAACGGAAGTTGACACGTTGACTGCGTCTCCAAAAACCAAACCTCTCATGGGCCTGAGAGGAATTCGTGAAACCCAATGATATATCGAAATATCGACTGCAATGATCGAGTCTAATTTTATAATCAATCTGAGCGTACCTCTACCTCCATAAACTACCGAAGAGTATTATTCAACTCTGAATCGATTTTCAAGTCCTCAATTGACTCCCGCAGCGACCGATATTCGGACGTCGCACTAAGGTCCAGAAGAAAAGTGGCAAAAACCTCTAGATACAGTTTAACAAATCTGAAATTTTGCACAAAGGTTCTCTTTACTCTCTAATTGGTCCAACAACAGTTTTTGACGTTGAAAATGTCTTAGTCGACGGGTCAACCGGAAATTTAGTTACACAGAGAAAAAACGTCACGCTGTTTTCTTTTGATTTTCACGAACAACCAAGCCGTTGCCGGGGAAAGAAACTTCTATAGTTTTCACCGGACAAAAATCGTTCTCCGCTCGCTGGAAAGCTCTCGATTTATCACGCATTTCTTTCGTACTTGTTCTTCTATTCATGTCGTAGTTTTATATTTATTTATGTTATAAATGGATATAGTACACAATGCCGCTTGTTTTGTTGTCACTTGGTTGAGAAGTTAATCTTGGCAATAGTAATTGTAGACGCGCACCATAACAGAAAATTACCTACCCGTGAATTCATATTCGTGAAAAAATTGGGCATCGTCGAGACAGCAAATTCAGTAATTGTGTGTCAATAATTATTTTATGTTTTCTAATTTTTATTTTATTAACAATAAAAAACATTAAAATTACTGAGACATTTTCAATGCTCATAGCTCTTCTCTCATAAGAGAGAAAGTACGAGCGGCCTGCCGCGTTTTACAAAAATTCGCTAAATGTATTTAAATTTTTTGTTACATAGGCCTGTGAGGTGTCGTTTACGATGTTCTTTTGGACGTTAAATCGATTTAGGTGGGTCCTAAGTCGACCACTCCACACCCAAGGGTGCTATGGGAGAAAATAGGTACAAAAAAAGGGGTATTTGAGAGTTTCAGTTACATAGGCGTGTGGGGTCTCGTGGAACATACTTTTTAGGGTATTAAGTCCATCGCAACTAGCCCCAGAGCACTTTTTCGGCAACAAGATATATTTTCGTTACTTTTTCTCGAGAGCGAACGGGTGAACGTACCGCGATCCGGGTGGTTTCATTCGATTCTTTAGGATGATATCAATCAACAAGAGCCAAAATAACATTACTTATACTTCGATAGTGTTATATCTCCTTTTTAACACTTTCTTTGAATTCTTCAGGGCTTTTTTAGTATCTATGTAAATACAGGAAAATTTTGTCTCATTATTTAATATTTCACTAACAGGAAAATTTTCATCTATTCCAAATATTACAATAAACGGAACCACTATTGCAACTCAAAACAAAGTGACATATCTAGGACTAACCTTGGATCAAAAAATAATTTGGCATAACACCACCCTCCAAATTAAAATCAGGAACAGACTTTCTCACCCTCTCAGCCTCTTCTCAGCCACCCTAAACTCCCTTTGCACCTAAAGCTAATGCTGTATAAAACCCTTATACGCCCGATCTGGTATGGCAGTGGCCTGTGGATATCAGCGTGTGCTAATCAGATTAACTAAATCCAAGTGCTACAAAATCGTATATTGACAATAATTGTGAACGCTCCGTGGTATTTACGTAACGAAGAACTACACAAAGGCCTGAACATTCCCACTGTAAACGATTCCCTCATTGCGGCCTACCATTCAATGCACCAAAGAAGCTCATCCCATCCCAACGATCTCATCAAGATGATACCTAATCAACGTCCACTCCCTCGCTTCGGACGTCGTTTGAAAAGAAAACGCCTTGGTGACTTTGCGAATGGTTTCAACTAAACATCAACATCCTAACAGTTCCAATCCACGTACTTTCATAACATTAACATGCTCATAGATCCTTAACGCTTCATTTCCACTGTACCAAAAATCTGACTTTACCAGGATAAGACATTGGACTTATAACTAGGTCCCTATTTACATGTGAATCACGCTCAGCGTGCTATTAGATCTGTTGTGTGATCTCACAATGAGAGTGCTTAGCACAATGATGTTTCTTAAAATAAAAAATAAACGTCATAAAAAATAAAATAAATAAATAAACCCTTCTCGGTTTTGAGTGAATGTGACGAAGCGACGTCCCAACGGAGTTATCAGCTATCGTGTCTAAGTGTTTGCTGCTCGGTGGAGTCTGAGGCCCCATTACGTTATAACTGAAGAACAGCAACGCCCGAGTTCTTCACAGGCCTCTTTAGCTCTGCAGAAGGCCCGTATCTCCAAGAGTGGAGGACGGAGGTTTATAAATAGAACTCGCGTTCCTCCCTCATGAGCTACATCTTCTCAATTCCTTTTATGAGCTAGTCTCCTCCGTTTGCCGACCCAATACTCAAACTCAAATCACACAGCTCCGAGTAGTTATAAATAAACTCAAATGACACTGAGAGGTACTTAAATCGTGATGTACCTACGTCTCAATTAAGAATTTGATACCCGGATTGATAGGACAACCCTGGGGTTAACTAACCTGAGGATCTTTTAGGGCCCGTTCCACCATATAGGGCTAAAAAGGGGTCAATCCAGATTCGAGAGGTATACCTCGAAAACAGGAGTGAGGTAAATCGATTAACTCTGGATTAATTAGTGATCCTTCGAGGTGGAACGTCCCATAAGCAAATCATTCAGGGAAATAATTGAGGAAATGGCTTCAAAATTGAAAAACGTCAGCCGAGTTGGGTGGGCAAGTATAGCCTCCTCAAAAATTGTAACACAGACGTATAGAATAAGTTGAATAACAAAAGTTGTTCCGAGTCGAAATTATTGAATGCAAAATATAACAGTAATATAGTAAACATGCTAACATACAAAATAGGGCTATAATAATTTATGTTTGCGCATGCGCACACCGTATCATCAATCCAATGGCATTCACCATCTCCATTGGTTGAAGATGATCTTGAGGTTAACCCGCACATTTGGAAATTTCATCAAAATCGGTCCTTCAGTGTCTGATTGTCAACAAATATTTGTTTTGCGCATGCTCAACAGTTATTGCTCAACCAATCGCGATAAAATAAATAGGGCATCTTTCTGGAAAACAAACCCAACAGGCCCCTTAGCTTGAACGAAATGTAGTAGATAGATCATGAGAAATCGACGTCATAAGAAATTATGAATTGTGAAGAAATTGAACATTTGTAAATTGGAACAGTTTTCAAAGTATGGCATGGAAATCCATTTTTCTGTTTAAGACATCGATTCTCATCGATGTATTACATGGTTATGCAGAGGGACCTATCATGACATTCTGGAAAGGGACAAAGTATTAGTTTTTCATGAATTTTAAAATAGGATTTTCAAAATTCTATAACTGGTTCCACCTAAAGTGTTTCTTACTCGTCGGGTTTCCGTTAAGAATTTTCAGAAATCTTGATGTTCTAATTCGTGGCGAAATGGGAAAGTTCCGATTTTGAATATGCATACAACTTCAGTGCAGTAATTTATATACATGGAAATGCTACTTTCTCAGTAGAGGTCATGTGGAGCTATCCTAATGGAGAAAATGAAGATTATATGTAGGTAAAGAAATTCTTGGCCGTTGCATGAGGAAGTTTCATGTTTCTGGAATGAAAGCAACGTCGAGTTTACACTCTTGGTTTCCTGTTTATCTTAAGGGTTGCCATCCTCGATGATACGATTGTTTCCTTATCTGTTCTCGAGGACTCGATAACTTTCTTCAGACAGCAGGATTGTTGATGGATTGAGATTAAATACGTTGTTACTTTGTTTGTTCACTAATGAAATACAACGAGGCTAAACCGTGCTGAGAATCGTTTTTGATCTTCAGACCTATTTGTAATGTTGACTCTTTTAAGATAAGGTTTGTGATGAAGAGTAGGTAAAAGGATTGGGTAATTTTAAAGTGAAGAACGTCTGCCAAGTAGGTGTGGCACATAGCTTCCTCGTTAACCTAGCATTAATGTTTTGAAATGACATTGAAAAATTCCTTAGTGGAAAATAGTAAATCAAGAAATAGCGTAAAATGTCATATTTGGTCAATTAAGAAACGAAAAAATGATACTCAATGTAATTTACGTTTGTGCAAGCGCAGAATGAACTGATAAGTTGAAAACAATGAAGTAGGTACGGGACCATCTACAACATAATGCATTTTCTCTGACAATTTCATCGAAATCGGACGAAAACAGTGGAAATTAAGGTCGTTAAAAGGATTTCATATAG
Source organism: Adelphocoris suturalis (assembly GCA_030762985.1). NCBI lineage: Eukaryota > Metazoa > Arthropoda > Insecta > Hemiptera > Miridae > Adelphocoris > Adelphocoris suturalis. Next base: position 79,546,774 of record CM061044.1, read on the forward strand.
GCGCATGAGCAGTAACTACTAATAATACAATCATGTTGAAATTGATATGGGATGATCAAATCGTCATCCCTCAACTATGATCCGAATTTGAGCGAGATCGGACGACTAAGGGGTGAAAAAATTATGCTTGGAAGAATTTACGTTTGCGCATGCCCGCACATTCCCTAAAAATGTCATCCAGATTGGATGAAAACTGTGGAAAATAAGCTTGTTACAATGATTTCATATTGGCGCATGAGCAGTAGTTATCGATGATGCAATCATGTTGAAATTTATATAAGATGATCAAATTGTCATCTCCCAACTATCATCCAAATTTGAGCGAGATGGAACGACTAAGGCGTGAGAAAATGATGCTTGGTAGAATTTACGTTTGCGCATGCGCAGAGTTAGGTATTGAGTCAAGAACGATGAAACTGATAGGGGACCGTCTGCCCCTAGCCCACAAATCCCCTGAAAATTGCATCCAAATCGAATGGAAAATAAGCTTGTGGAAACTGTCTAAAATAAGCTTGTTACAAGGATTGGCGGACACACGACAGACACACACGCACACACAAATAGAATAACACGGAACCAAAGTTGTTCAGAATGGTCTGAATTGTAAAATGCGAGTTGAAATTTTGATTTTGGAGACAAACAATTTTTGTTCTCCCAAAAGTGAAAACCGCTACCAATAGTGTGGTCTCGGAAGCGAAATCCGTTTATCCGCTTATTGTATAACCTGAGTTGGTGTAAATACTCGTTCAAAGGACAAACGGGAAATGTTTTCGTTTCTTTTGAAGTTACAGCTGAAAAGTCAAATACCTACTTAACCATCTAGCGACAAAACCGCATAGACTAGCTTAATCTAATAATTTCTTCGCTATTCATAAATGACTGAGGACTGTCACGCTTGTATATAAGCTGAAGATGGAGATGCACAGAACAAATACAATAATCAGACATATGTATAAAACCATTTGTGGTATTAATTAGCACAATACCTAGAAAATTGAATAAAATCGTTCGTGTTTTTAAATTCATCTTTTTGTAACCCAGAGCTCACACTCTACAGTTACATATAATATACTCAACCTAACCATTTTGGGACTAATTCTCATGCGATACCTGCATTTTAAAGCTTGCTAATCAATTTAGTTACGTGTATTTTCTTAGGTCGGTCGGACTGTGGAAAATCCTTGTCAAATCCAAAATTTTACCATGTTTAAGTCCGATTTTGATTAAATTTAAGTTAATGTGTGAAATTGATATTAAATTATGCCCTACGAATTTCATTACCGTCAGATTAATAATAGCCAGTCCTCATGTGTAAACGAGAATTTTTTAACATGTTTGATCTGTTGGTCCGGTTTTGTTCATATTTGCATTCAATCATTTTTAATCGAACGTTGTCCTTCAACTAAGTCTGCAAATCCGTGTTATGAGTGAGGAAGCTAAAACTATACCAAGTTTAAGTTGCATTTTGATGAAATTCAAGTGATTGTTTGAGTTAGTTCTTAAATGATGTCCTACGAATTTCATTGCCGTCAAATCAATATAGCCTATGCGCATGCGCAAATGTGAATTTTTCATATTTTCAATTTGTAATTGATCTGTCGGTCCGATTTTGTTCAAATTTGCATTCAATAATTTTGACTCGTACTTTGTTCATTAACTGATTCTGTTTGCCCATCTAAACTGCTCAGCCAACTTGGCAGACTTTTTATTCATATATTTGTTCAGGAAAGTGACTGGGTGCAGATGAATAGACCCAAACACACTCTTAGATGAAGACTACAGAAAAATAAACCAAAAAATCTATTGGAAATAATAAACCAACACTAACTTAGTAACAATACATTAGCATTTCGAATGACTAAGGACAAGCTGGAGGTTATTAAGTATGTTATCTGCGCATTTTGATTAAATTAAACAAATCCTCCGTTAAGACTTTTTTTAATTTCTAAGATTTCTTGTACACAATGGACGACATGTGAACAGTGAAATAGATAGGGGACCATCTACAGGCTAACCCACACAGCTTCTGCAAATTTCATCAAAATCGGAAGAAAACTGTAGAATTCAAGCTTGATTTCACATTCGCACCTATTGTCTTCTCTCGACTATCCCTGAATTTGAGAGAGATTTTACGCTTGCTCATGCTCATGGTGCAGTATAGAATCGTGAGAAATTAACTGAACCATCTACATCTAACCCGCACACTCACTTCGAATTTTTATAAAAATCCTATGAAATCGGAATAATTTAAGCTTGTTACAAGGATTCCAGATTTGCGCTTGCGCAGCAGCTACCTACTAGTGATAAGATCGTGTTGAGATGATTGATATGAGATGATCAATCTTCTCCCAACTATCCCCCGAATTCGGACAAGATCCGTCGATTAAACAGTGAGAAAATTATACCTTATGGAATTTACGTTTGCGCATGCGTAGTGAAACCTATTAATTTTTTCACGGATGAAATTAATAGGGGTTTATCTATAACTTAATCTGCACATTTCCTGAAATGATCAGTAAAATCTAAAAGAAACTGAAGAAATGAAGCTTGTTACAAGGAATTGTGGACAAGGATACACACTTTAGGAGACACTATGGAGGACATACGGGTACAATACACACACGCGCGCGCGCTCGCGAATCAAAGTTGGTTAAAATGGTCTAAAATGTGAAATGGAAGTCGGTATTTTGATTTTGGAGGGGGAAAAAAATGTTTGATTTCTTAAAAGGGGAGACAATGGCTTCTACTACCTTATCTAGGTAGCAAAATGGGGACCTACGTATACCTTTAGGGTGGAGGGACCAGCGCTAGACAGGGACCCAGTTATTGACATCACACCAAAAAGTTTTAATATTAAGGCATTTAAAAATGTTTTACGGGCTTGATACATTTGATTTTTGAGGCAAAATACCTTCTCAGTTAAGTATAAAGGCGGGAAAAGGTTTCAGACGGGGTTTTGTGAAATCTGGAGAAGGTTACCCAAGTGAACCTCATGTTGTAATTTCTTTGGTGCTGTTTCATGCGATTTCGCTAAGGAGGTAAGCGTTTTATTCTGCTTCACCATGCCCTCCACATTTTCAAATTCGATTGTTTCCATGGTTTTTCTCAATCAGTTTTTTATGTAGCTTGCATTTATGCTATCATTTTGGAAATAAAGATAACATGTGAAAATGCAAATGTCAATTACTAGTTCCCAAACTGATGCTCCCCTCAGTGATTGGCAGTGCTGTCAATATGGATCTCTATTCGTTCCTAATTTTTTATATTTACATAAACACATAGCGACTCACGAGCTGCTAGTTTAACATAAGAATCGTACTGTGCCTATGGTATCAAGAGAACTTTGAAGCTATTTTTTGATGAACTGATGAAACATCCGGTGATCTTTTCAACTTTGTCTTTATGAATACTCATATTAATTTTTTATTTAGATTAATAAAACTAAGTTCAAATGCTCCATTTATTTGTAAAATGTTGAAATGAAATGTTTTGTGGATACAAGGAATCATTTATTGCAGAAGAACTACTGTGTCAATCATAGGGTGTCGTCGATCACAGGTACAACAAAAAATGTGGCTGTCAAATACTGGGTCAAAAAATTGATTTCGAAAAAATTAATTTATGATGTTTTGCGGCTTGATAGTGATTTTTTCAATGCCGAGCAGTTTGAGGACATCCTGATGCAGCAATAGATGTAAGCTTCAAGTTTGAACAAACGAAAAATCGTAACTTAATTGCTTGTCAAAGTCAAATTGTCTCTTAAGGTGTCAAACACTTGGCCCCACCAACCTACAGGGGTGGTGTCCTTCAGATTTTTGCATCTTCTGAAAAGTTTCAAGAAGTATGGTAACTGCGATACCTCAGGTTGTATCTTATCCTACAAAACCTTTTTCAAGTTTAACTTCGTTCTTAAGATTAGCTGTGCACGATAATGTGAAATTAGCCAACAAGGGAAGATGTTTAAAGGTTTGCGACGGAAGAAAACCTCTTGCGGGGACGTAACGAGTTGGAGTTTTCAGACACGAAGAATACGAATGCGACTAAAAAGGTATTTTTAGATGGATAGTTTTCCCCAAGGACGAATCATCATTGTGGGAGAAGTCGAGTGCCCGCGGTGATAAGCGATAAGCAGGAGGGGGACGAGCGGACAAAGGTCACGCGGAGAGCCGCAGAAGAACTACAAGCAGTGTTGCCAAGTCGGAATTCTCCCCTAGATCTAGGGTTTTTTCTTCGTAAAGGAGGAAATTTGAGGGAGGAAGAGTTTAGGGGGGTTTTAACCCGATCAACCACGTGGGGTCCACGCAGAATTTGGGCGGATGAATGTGGTACCTAATTTGTTCATCTGCCAGAACTTGGTATCTATCTATTTGTTGGATACAAAATAATTTACTTACTGTTACCTGCCTACTTGTTTACATTATTTTTGACAATTTTCCTACATACAGTTGTTTTTACAAATAAGTACATTTATTATCTCAGTTATATTTATGTTGTATTTTGACATTGTAATGACACAAGGTGGACTTATCAATGAAAAATGCTTTGATTTGATTTGGCTATTTCCTTAACCCCCCCCCCCCCCCATTTACCATGCTTAGACTTTGATGTTCAAACGTACTTCAAAGGTCGTCCTGGTTCTGAATTTAACTTCTGTTAAAATACGTTTTTTCAGCTCATCCACACGCATACTGTCTTTGATAGTAGGAGTTTTATAGTTTGATGTTATAGTTAAAATTACGAATTGTTGTAGGCCATTTTCACTCAAGTTCAAACTTTTTCCCCTTAGATTCAAACTTTTTCAACTTAGATTAGACCTATTCCAGGAACATACTAACTGGAAAAGGTCTAAATTTATGTGGGAAAGGTCTAAAAAATTTTCGGGAAAAATAAAAACATAAGCAGAAAAGTTAAAAATCAATTTAATGCTATGTTACATCGGAGCTGTTTGCATTCATAAATAAAACTGATTTTTTTATTTAACTGGTTTTTGAGGCAAGGGAATTCGTCCCTGTGCTAAAACCCACAATAGCATTTCTTGAGGCTCAATTTCGGGTAGATCTAAATTGATTGCACGTTTGGTTGCGAGTCTTTTGGAAATGGGCACCAGAACCACAAATGTGTTTGGGTTCCTGGTGGACACCACTTGCTTCACGTTTTGGCGAGGTCTGCGGGAGGGTCATGACAAAATATAAAAAATATGCTATAAATTTGATACCTATGACGAAAGCATAATTTTATCTTGTTTGAAGGTCGTCTATAGATTATAAACTATTGATAACTAAAAGGATGTTTATTTACCGCCTGTCTGACAAAACGCTTTCACTTTTCACTACAGATAACGTATTTTTGTGTACAAAACTTCTTTCCTTAGAAGAATGAGCACTACATTTTTTTATTTCATTCTCGATTCCCTCTAGCGATTTCCGAGGTGCAAGAGAGGGGTTTGGTGTAAGTCAGTTGGCAACACTGATGAGTTTACAGTGAGTGGCCCGTGACTTCAAGACAATTTAATATACATTAGGTATTTTAGTGTCTGTAGTAATGATTTTTAAGAGTGGGAGAAGTTTTTATTGTTATCCAACAACTACTGTTTAGTTAGTGGGTTTTTCTAATTAATATGCACTAAGTAATCAGTTCTAAATTCGGGTGGAATATGGAAGGTGGAGAAAATTTAGAAAACGGGGAAGGAAGACAAGAATACTTATTTCATGAGGAGAGGTGTCAGAAAGTACTGTTTTTTAAAATAAATAGGAAAAGATGCCCAAATAAAATAAAATAATGCCTAAATTTCATCAAAATCAGACTAAAACTTTGTATAGTACTGGGCGTGACAAGAGTTTACCACAGACAGACAGACAGAAACTGAATCGAAATTGTACAGTTTACATTGTACGAAACGATAAAAGGAAGTGAAAATTTTAATTTTGGAGGACACCTATTTTTTCGACTTCTTACCCGAACGCAAAGCTTCTCTGCCTTGGGTGGTGAGGAAGCTAAAATGCTGAATTTGAAGCAAAAATGGGACAAAATTTTGAAGTAAATAAAAATTTAAGTGAAGAAAATGTAAAGAAAATAGAGTTTGAGTGATACTGTTTTGAATAGTTAATAGATAGGTACCTAACGTTTGGAATGATGGTAAATCACTGAGTGATCCGAAGGTCACTGATTGCTCTTAAGACGTAGTGAAGATTAAGAGGATTGTGAGATTGGGAGGGTTATCATACCTGATATCATGGTATCACTTGAGGCGTGGGAGGGCGATCCAGATGCGGCACCGGAATATACACAGAAAAGACAATAAAAACAACACTTGAAGAGCGACCGGGGAAAATGACTAGCGGAGCGGGCGCGGCGAAGAGCACTGGGGGACCATCTGGTAGAGCTTCCTCGGCTCAGCCCGTCTCCTCCCTCCTGCCGAGTGGTCGATGGCGCGTCATGTCACCACTTTGGCCCTCAGACCCTGTTCAGAATCCGCCCGACTCCCCCGCCGCCCGCTCCGGCGTCGGGTCCTCAAGCATCAGCCATCACGACCAATTCTGTTCTGACTGAGGAAGTTATCACTAGGTCTCTGCTCCTGCCCATTAACCCACTTCCCGGCCACGGGGGAGAACGAAGCGACTCTGCCCTGTTCGTGTTGAATTTCCGAAGCGAGCGAAGGTTGAGCGAAGCGAACAAGATCAAGTTGACTTGAACATCCAGTTTCCTCTTTCCCTTCCCATTCCTACCCTTTCATACCGCTGGTAGAAAATCCTACACTCACTTTAAACAAACATTTCATATCGACGATAAATTATCATGGAAGCAGCACATTGAGTTCTTGCAAAAGAAATAAAGACGATTATGCACTAATTAGAGATGAGTCGATACCAAAATTTATCGATTCCCGATACCTAAAAAATCGATTCCCGATTCTCGATACCGATACCATCGGCGCATAATACCTAACTTACCTGAAGGTGAAAAACAAAAATTCCTCTTGAACTAGTAATAAATTCAAATTTCGTAGATGAAGTTATTACTTAGTCTAATTAGCTAATGTATTTTCCATCTCTATTTATTGTCATTAGGAGTTCTTGTTCCAATGAAGCTTTAATGCTTTAGTACTTTAGTTACTTATTAAAATTAAATAAATTTTAAAGATTAATTCTTATTACAAATTCTAAATTTCAGATTTATATTTTCATTCAAGGCTTTAGTTAATTTGATTTGTGCAAATACAAAATTTGATATTTTTTTTGTTATCTATCAAGTATCAATTAATAGGCAACTTTTATTGCCAAGAATTGATTTCTTTATGAATAAAACAAGTTAAGCAGACTAATTTGGTGTTTTAGTTTTTCGTCGGTAACTGTAAGGTATTTCCAAATAAGACTGGCTCTAGGCTTTTATACTTGGAAAACATAGCTTTGTCTAATGCTTCTGTTGTCACAAACAAAATAACACAAGCCTACTTGTAAACAAAGTTATAATTGTAAGTTGTGTTTTGGACAGTTCATGTTTCGCAACTGCTAACTTCACACAACGGTTGCACGGTACAACCATCTTCGTTGTTAGATGGTTGCAATAGTACCGTAGTGTAATAAAACGCCCATCACCGGGCGGTATCGGTATCGGCTTTAGGCGATCGATTCTCGATACCGATACCAATGCCTAAGAATCGGTGGTATCGAGAATCGGTATCGGGAATCGACTCATCCCTAGTACTAATTTAATATGAGGTACAGTGGAACCTAGATAATTCGAATATTTCTCTTGGCCACCAGCATTTTGTGTTTAAACAATGCAAAAAAATGTGGATAATTCGAATTTTATTTTGGATAATTCGAATTTTCGGCGTGCTAATTAGGGTGTAAATTTTAAGTTGCGACTCAAAATAATTGTAAATTTATCGGGAAATAAGTTTTAGTAACGATATTCGGCAAAAAGGTTGCGTTAGACCAAATTCATGCAAGTCAGTGCCATCGTACAGTCTGATAACTCCCCTTCCCCTCCCGCCCACCGAACGTCCCAAAACAAAGCCACGTTACAGGTCCAAGCCACGTTCGAAAGCCAAATTAATGTAAGTGATTCATACTTCAACTCTTTGAATGCGTTGGAATCTTTTGTAATGGCCGAGAGACTTAATTCAAGGAAACAGGCCAAAATATCATCCTTTTTTGAAAAACAATAGATTGTTAGCGAATTTTTGAAGAAAATTAAGCTATTGCTCTCGCCTCAAAATTTGTAGAATGTGATTTTTTGTAAACATTTTGTGCAGAAATCCGTTTCAGGCTATTCTGAATCATATTCTGAAGTTTAACACATTTTTTTATGTATGTATGTGTGTATATATGTATGTGTCATTCCAGACGATAACTGTCTGTAGAATTGTACTAGAAACTTCAAACAAATTTTAAAATGTTAAGGACACAAAACGAAAATTCAAGTTCGTTGGCCAGCATGATCGGATTACATCTTCGGGTTGAAATTTTCAAAAATGTAGTCACAAATTTCAAAACAGCCTGTTTTTTGCGATTTGTTGTGCGAAATAATTCGTTACATTTCCTATAAGAATATGTATCAAGTTTTCAAAAATTTCAAAGTTGAAAAATCAGTCAAAAATCGATATAATCGAAGATTTCTTCAAAAATTCGCTCATGGGGTCATGCTGCATGACTGGACTTTTTTTTTTATGGTTTCAGTTAAATACAGTACCATTCCAGGTGTCTTTGTATTTATTGTTCAATATTCTGTTTGTCAATACAGTATTCAATGTTACTGTATGTACTTTTTACTTCGTACTGTAGTTTTTTAAAATATAATTTATTAAAAACTTCTTTAATTCGAATTTTTGGATAATTCGAAGTTTTTGACTTGTCCCTTGAGGTTCAAATTATCCAAGTTTCACTGCATTAAAGTTTTCTCATTGCTGACTATATGTTTGTGTGTTTCCACATAAATTTGTATTTTTCTCAAATTAAACGCAAAATTGACCCCAAGTAATGTGACCAACCACAACTGGTCATACCAAGATGAACAAGGAGGACTCCCTATTTATAAATACTCAACAACTCATCTCACATACTATGCTCTGAAGAGGCCAAACATGGCGAAAGCGCTTAACACACTACAAAAATGACATAGAGAAGCCTAAAAAATCTCTCACCCTCAACCAACCCAAACTACTAAGGACGAGGCAACACACCATATAACAATTCTATAGCAATTTTCAGTCAAATGAAACCTTTTTTCTATCAAATGAAACTTCGTACCGACCAAATGAAACCTTGTTCCAATCAAATGAAACCTCTTTTCAACCAAATGAAACTTCTTTTCAAACAAATGAAACCTCTTTTCAAACAAATGAAACTTTTCGGTCCACCATATTGCTAATCTGAAAAAAGGTTTCATTTGACTGAAAAATGCTATATCAACTCAAACCATTCTACACTTCTACAGAATGAACTAACTTGCAACAAAAATCTCCCTTATTACTCTTTATGTCGGATTATTTTCTTCATCCACGTTTCGTTTGTTTGTTATCTTAACTTGAGCTCCACTTTTGTTTACTGTATTTCATTTTTATCCACACCATTCTAACTGTTATTAGTGATCTAACTGTTATTAGTGTCTAACTGTTATTAGTGATATTGCAATGTAATTGGGCTTCGCCCGTAAATAATTAATTAATAAATATAATAATAAATAATAATAAAAAATAATGTTTTACTGAGAAGAGTAAGACCATAGTGATACCTACCTCCTATGATACCTTATTGTTTTATATGTTACCGGCAAAGTTTAAAATCAGGCATTGTGTACAATACCTAGTCGTTGTATACAATACCTGAATGGAGCAGGTGTGTAAATGTGTAAAATGAATCTCATTTTATACTTTACCTAAGCATTGTATAGAATGCCTGATCGTGCACTCGGCAGTGTCCTTCTGATCAATCCTTACCTGGTCTGGGCACCTTTGTTGGAGATATAGGTCAGAATGATGTGTATAGTTTGGTGGTCTGGATGCTCTCAAAAAAACATAACATCAAGTAGTCAATCCCTTATTAAAAATTCAGATTTGTTGGATTCATAGGTCAGAATGATGAGTATTTATACTTTGCCTAAATCAATGGTACCTAGGCATTATATATAGACTGCCTAGGCATTGTGTACATTGCCTAGCCATTGTGTCTAAAGAGAGTTAAAAATGGAGGAATTTCATACTTTGCCTAAAAAGTGCAGGCATTGTATAGAACGACTAGTCATTGTATAAATGTGACTAGTCTTTGCCTGGATTTCATACTTTGCCGGTAACATATACATTTGATACCTATTGTGTTGTTCGTAGCGAAAAGAAACACCTGCGTAAGGAAAATACTGATTTATTTACCAACTCTCAAAAACCTTAATACCTTATTTTATGAGGAAGTGGTCGAGAACTCTTCATATTGTTATTAATTTCTACGCCAAGATAGGTACCTCGCGTTATCTGCTTTAAGCACTATAGTGTTTGTCCATTAGGAAAAATATTAAATTGTTTTCATTTCCAGGAAGCCATAGTGAAATAACGTTTCCTTTTCACGCCTTAGGAAAACCTGTGCCAAGAAAAAACTTTAAAATTGTCATCGCGTCCCATAGGTATCTAGAAATTAGGTTCCGAAATAAATAGATAAAGTAAATAAATAAATTTCCGAAAGAAAACTTAAACATCCCAAGTATTTTACTCATTATTTAATGTGCACATGAAATGGTGTCGTTTTCTACGATTTTTCAAAGTTTCGCGTAATGGTGACGTCAAAGATCCCTCTCACCTGCCAATTGTGACGTCACAAGTGCAGCAAACTATGAAAAATATATATATATATATATATATATATATATATATATATATATATATATATATATATATTAGCCGCTCCGGCTCGCTTTGCTCGCCTCCACGTCCAGCCGGGGGGGCAAGCCCCCCCCCGGACCCCCCGTTGAGGTGTATTACAGTTGAAACATGCAGGGGATGTTGATGTTGTTGATGTTGTTGTGGTTGTTGATGTTGTTGTTGATGTTGTTTGTAGGAGATGTTGTAGGAGTTGTTGAGATCACTAAGGGTAGGTTTAACGTCTGTAGGGGATGTTGCTCGCTTCGCTCGCTCGGTATGGGATGTACAGACCCGATGGGATATAGGTGGGATACCATCGAGACCTACAGCCTATGTTACAATATGTCAGGAAATTATACTGCCCACCCGACTTGGCAGACGTTTTTTTCTGTTGGATATTACTTACAAACAAATTAAATCTTATAAAACTAAAAGTTTATTAGGTTTAATAAATATAGGCCATTATTATATCTGCGTAGAAGGGCTCTTCTTTTCCCCGTCTATTATTCTGTTGAAATGTCTTTCTAACGGAAGGTTCCTTCCTTCAAGTTCAAGAGGTTCCGAATACAAAGTTCAGAGCAACTACGTTTCCAAGGAATAAGGTTTAGAAACCAACGTTTTCGTCTACATTTTCGTTCAGTACAATCGGAAAAAAGAATCGCATGTCTCGTAACTCGCGTGGGATCAAATTGGAACTTCAACAAACATTTTAAGACCAACCCGAGCAAAAACGGTCGCATTTACTAGGTCTAAGGCGGAAAAAACCATAGCGGGGAACGCATTTTTTTCGTAATTTCTCGCATTCTTTCGCTGATTTCTCCGACAGCATCTTTCAGCAATTTTGACGGCACCATCGTGTTCTACGGGTCGTAAAACGAAATTTTGTCGCTGACGGTAAAAGTGCTCTCAATCAGATTTTAATGTGGCAGCAGATAGAAGATCGGACGCTTTAAAAAAAAAGGCGCATTAAATAGGGATCCCACCCCCTCCCGCCCACCAGCCCATCTTTCGGGTGGGATTAGAACATTTTAAAATAGCCTAAATTCTGACCGGGAGATTTCCGGTCACGACAAAAAAAAAAAAAAAAAAAAAAAAAAAAACCCCGGTTCGTATCCGTTCGGCCGTGAAAGCGACACAGACAGACTCACAGACATACGTACAGAGTTTCATTCTTATATATATATATATATATATATATATATATATATATATATGTATGTATAGAAAACTACTCATCGTAGGAGAGTGAAGATGGTGGCAAATGTTTAGGGACGAATCTATTTTCATTTAAACTTAGACTTTTTAATTCCTAACTGGTGAAATTATTTCATTACTAGCTGAGTATTTTTTACTTTTTTTTTCAATGAACCGAAGATAATAGCGCGGAAGATGACCATTTGTTGGCAGTGAGTTTTCATCTAGCTCTTTGGATTGTTCAACAAACTCACAAACGAACTAAATTCTAGATGAGAGTTGCTGGTGACATAATTTACTCGTAAACTCGTACTTATAAGTGCAAAAGAGTCTGATATTTAGAGGTGAAACCGAAATCTTCTGTTGGATGTTTTGTTTCTAGCTGATAGGAAATCAGCTCTGATGACGAGCCCGCAAACAGGAACCTCAAAGACCGACTTGGATTGGACGAGGAAGACGGCGGGATTGTTTTTTTCCGGCGACACGTAATTTCCGGCTTGAAAATAGAAGTGATGGAAAGCTGTTGAGGAAAACACAACGCACGCAGGAGAAATGGAAGACCCTATGTGGCTCTCGGAAAATAACTCGGTGGATCTGACAAAGTTTGGACTAACTGAGCCTCGCGGCGGAGCCTTTTGTTCAGCGTTTATAAAGATTATGGCGGAATTGCCTGCGTTCACAGAACTTTGTCCTAAAAGACGGATCCTAAAAATAAGCGCTGTAAATTATTACACAAAGGTGTATTATTTCCATATTAGTTAGCCCTTGTATGCAGATCAGTAAGTATTGATGACAAATTCGTCCTTTTTAGTGCATTTTCTTTAAAAAAAGGAAAAATGAGTTATTGTGTTCACTTTGTCCGTTGATGCATTTATGTATGTATGTCCTCTTAAAATCGTTTTAAATGTCACTTTCCGATGTCCGATTTTGATGAAACTTGGTATGAATATAATCTGTAACATGGCGAGAATAAAGATGTATCAGGGTCTGCTGACTTATGAGAGGCCATTGATGATGCCAAAGCCATTTTGTCGTCTATTCGACGCAGGAAGCTGACATTTAAAAGGAAGCCCAAGGGGGAATACTGAAGAAGACTGAGACGTCATTGATCAGCTGATTGAGCTCCAAAGCCATTTTGACCCCTATTAGACGCAGGAAACAGCAATTTTAGAGGAAGGCTCAAGGAAGAATGCTGAAGACGAAGCTCCAAATCCAGCGTCTCCTATTAGACGCAGGAAGCAGAAATTTGAGAGGAAGGCTCAAGGAAGAATGCTGAAGACGACTGAGAGATCAGCGATCAGCTGAGTGAGCTCCAAAGCCATTTTATCTCCTATTCAACGCAGGAAGCGTCCATTCCACGCGGATCTCCTTACAAGGAAATGCACTATCATTATACTCACTTCGTGAGCCCTAATCTACAACTCCCATGTTTTCTTGAGCGACTAGGGTGTCCAAATTGAAGGTTGAAGTGATGTCTCTAGGGAGGGATGCAAGATAGCTACGTCGATCATAGTTATACCGGGGGCATTGTGTGTCATTGTTTCTTCTATGCAGTGAGGACAATCAGGTGAAGAAAGTGCATTGAAAAGGTGTTTGCGGGAGTTGGTGATTCCGTGCCCAGTTTTTATGCGTGTCAAATCACGGTAGAAACACTTGGGTTTGGTACCAGCAACTATCGTAAACCAAGGGTGTCTTTTCAGAATTGGGAGTAGGTTTTCTCAATGAGCAGCGGATCACGAACTCCATTTTTTTATGCGTTGTTTGGCAAATTTTTATTTTCAATTCTACCTTCTGGGCGAGTGATTGCTTATTTGGCTATGTGGTCAATAATTGCATTCTCTAGTACCCCGCTATGGCCTTTTATCCAACATAGCACTACTTTACTCCTATTAGTTCTCAGTGCATGAACGCACATGAAAATCATTCCTTCGTATGGTGAGATTCTTGAGGAGATGGAAAGCTTCCGTAGTTTGGCTAAAGCTTTGAGAGTCACTCAGGATTACAATGGTTTTCCTTTTAACCCCCGTTTTTCCCTTTAGCATCTATAGTCTGTATTAGGCCATACGCTAACGCTGCAGGTTCGGCAGAACAAATATTTGCACTGTTCCAGAAGCAAAGCTGGTTAGATTGGTTATTTGTATCATATTAATAAGCACACCCAACGCCAGCTTCCTGAACTGAGCCATCTGTGAATATATTTATGTACCCTCAGGCCATCGTTGACGAAGGGAAACCTGGTTGATTGAAGTCAGATGTACTATGCGTCCTTTCGCTATGTTACGGAATAGCGAACCCCCCTCCCCCCACCACCAGGTCCTTCGGTTACGTGTGATTAGCTGAAGGACCTCAGCTAATTTCTTTCTTAATGGACCTACAGTGCTGAAATTTGAAATAGAGCTCCTTTGAGAAATCTAGAATACAAGTAAAAGCAAAGAGGAGCACGAATAGGTGTTCTGAGGCTAATTTCTTTTCTAATCGACCTACTGAGCTGAAATTTGAAATGGAGCACCTTTGTAAAACCTAGAATACAATTACAAGGAAGCTAGGAGCACTGAGCTGACTGGTTGAGGGTTCACTGAGGTGGTTGCTGAAATCTAAAGTTGAGCTTCTTTAGGACGCTTAGATCGCAACAACGAGGTATGGAGGCGCACAGATTAGCTGAGGTCTTTCCTAATCGGCCTGCTAAACTGAAATCTGAAATGGAACCTCTTTGAGAAATCTAGAATACAAAGGTACGCAGGAGCAGTAAACAGCTACGGGTCCTTGGAAGCACATTTCTATCCTAAATAATCTGAAAATGTGCTTCTTTAGGACGATTGGAACACATCTACGAGATATTATAGTAGTGCATTGATCAGATAATGGACCTCTGAGGCTAATTTCTTCCCTAATCGACCTACGGTGGTGAAATCTGAAATGGAGCTCCTTTTGATCAATTAGAATACAATTACAAGGTACTGTGAAGTACTAATCAGCAGAAGAGCCCCTGAAATAATGTCTATCCTATTCTACCTAAGGTGCTGGAATTTGAGATGGTCCGTCTTTGAGATATCTAGAATACATGTACAAGATAATGAGGGGCACTGATCAGCTGCTGTCAGAAGGCGTTTTGTTCTGCAAGATTTACTAAAAATGTAAACCCTCTCTGGTGGGATCAAAGCGCCTCATAGAACTATAATTTCTCCTAATTTACTTAAGGATTCTCAAGAAAATATCCTCTTTGTTTATGATTCGTAAGTGACCTTTCGTATAACGTTGGTTAGGTGGTGAAGCCAAAACGTGTCTCATCTCACCATATCTTTTACATGAGTTTCGCGTAAACCGAGCCCTAGCAGCAGTGTTACATGTTTACTACTCTTACTGAATTTCCTATTGAAAATTGGACTATGAGTAACATACACTTCATTGAATGACGAAATTTGGAGGTTGCATAGATGCAAGGTGGTATTGATGTTATCCGTGAATAAATCAGCTTTGGATACTTTAACCTCTGTACTAATTGTGTCAAAGTTCGGTTTCAAGATATTCAGTGACCCTTGAAATTATTACAAATCTTTGTTACAAGTACGCGAAATATAGTGAGGTGATCTCGATGTGAAAACTCTGCCTTGCTTTAAGATGGGCAGCACTACTTTGAGATGCGTCCATATTTCAACAACTGATCTAATCAGGTTACTATCCTGATTTGGTCACTCTGAATACAGCAATCTCATACCTCCGTATGGGAACTGTCTCAAGTGATCAAATTTGCAAATGTTTTGGAATGATGTTTGTTCTGGAAAACGTAAATGAAAGTTGGAGGTCACCACCAGTTGGTGGTTTCCTCACTGTGAAATCGCTGTTCCCGTTGAGTGAATTATGTTCAAATCTATCAACTTCTGCATTGAGCATCCATCATGTTGAATTAAGCAAAGAAGATATTCAGCACTCTTGAAATTATTACGGATTTATAACAATTGCACGAAATTAATTGAGGTGTTTTCCGTGGTCGAAAACTTTGCGCAGCTTCAAAGTGGTTACTTCGAGTAACAAATTTCAACATCTAACCTTATCAGGTTAACATCCGGTTTCGGTCACGCTTGATACTGCAATCTAAAGCCTTCGTATTGGAGCTGTCTTATCTCTCTCTTATAATCGTCCCCTGGTTACAGCTGGCCATTAACTCCATCTGCATGTTCTTCGTGGCAGGTAAACTTCAAAGCTTAGGATCCTTTTTTAACGACTGACACCCAAAACTTGTAGGAGGACGAGACCTACAAATTTCTTTTCTTAATGACAGATGATAGACGAGGTAGTCAACCGGTAGCGTAATCGGCCTCATGAATTCTGTCCCTACCGTCCGAGGATGTCGGTACATACTCGTTTCTAATCGCGCCTGAGTCATCTTCTTTAATACTCTCTTTGTTTGTTCTCTTGACGAGTCAAATGGGGCTATCCTTTTACCCGTAATTGGTGGAAGACTACCTCGTGTCCATCGCTGACTCCTCTCTATATACAGACCTGTAGGTACCAAGACCACCCATTTAGTCCTTGAAATTGGGTCGTTGAGCTCTTATGCAATACGTATCGTAGGACCATGCCATCATCTTCGGAAGTCGTTGAAATATTGACTTTAAGGGTAGTGCCGAGAAAAAACTCTATTTTACTTAATTGTTCCAAAAAGCTAGACACTGTAACAAAAAAAACTGCAAAAATGTTCGTAGGCTAGATTCAATTTTAGCGAATTTTCGTAAAAAATGAAGCTATTGCAAAATATATAGCTATTGCTATCTAAAAATTGTAAAATCAAAATTTTCGAAAATTTTCTTGATTGAAATCCGTTTTGAGACATGCTGAAACGAATTCTGTAGTTTAACGCTTTTTCATATGTATATATGTGTGTCCTTCCAGACGATTTCTCTCCTTAGGATTGAGATAAAAATTCCGTTCTTGCGCCAAAAAAAATCGCTTTCCAAACGAAAGGATGAGTTTGTTGGCCAACACTTTTTGAGCACATTAAATTGGTCAAATTTCAAAAAATGCGCTCAAAAAATCACTAAAAATGGCTAAAAATCCTTAAAATTATATTTTTTTCGCAGAATTTTGCTCAAATAAAGTTTATCAACTGTAAATTAGAACATTCAAAAATTTATGTTTAAAAAAAATCTGGTAAATGTACTTAAATTTCATTAAAATTTGCCAAAAAATCGATAAAAACTGCAGAAAAAGCTAAAAATCCAAAACCTCTTTTTGAATAGCAGATTAGTATTTAAAATACGTTTTTTGCCATAAAATTAATATTTTACAATTCCCTTGCACTCGAAAAGCTCAAATTTCGAAACAATTTAACATTGTAGACAAAAAACGATAATTTAAGAAAATTCGCTCATACGATCATGTTGCATGACTGAAACTTTTTACACATGGATAGGTTCTTCTACTATACGTTTAGTTTTGCCAAAAACTAAACGTTTTGTCTGGACCAACAATTTTTGTTTTGCTGAAGTAGTATTTTCTCATTATATGATAGCCGCTAAAGGAACCGGAAACATTGTTTTCACTTTCGGAAAACGAAACCCCCCCCAATCGAGTTTTCCACTCGTATTTTACGTTTTAGACATTCTGAACAACTTTGGTTCCGTGTCTGTCTGTGTGTGTGCGTGTTGGTGAGTCCGCAAATCCTTGCAACACGCATAACTTCTACTGTTTTCATTTGATTTTGATAAACCTTTTAGGGAATATCTGGGTTAGGCTGCAGATGCTCCACTATAAATTTCGTTGCATATAAATCAATATTCCACTATATGCATGGGCAAACGTAAATTCCATCAAGCATCACTTTCTCACGTTCTAGTTCGAATTTGGAGGGTTGTTAGGGAAAGATGATTTAATCGCCCTATATCAATTTCATCATAACAGCTTCAATATTAGCTGCAGCGCATGTGCGAAATCCTTGTAACAAGCATAAATTCTACAGTTTTCATCCGAGTTTGATGATTTTTTCTGGGAATAAGCGGGTTAGGCTACTGAAAATCGTTTCCTATCAATTTCATCACTCAGGAATTTGTAGTTCTCAGTGCTCTTGCACAAAGTTCAAGCTTCATTTTTTCGTGGCCTATTCTCCGATCTCGCTCAAATTCGAAAGGTAGTGGAGAAATGACGATTTGATAACCTCAAATGAGTTTCATCATTAGTAAATACAGCGCATGCGCGAACCTTACACATACTTGAAACAAGCATAAAATCTATAGTTTCTATCCGATTTCGATGAAAATTTCAGGGATCAAACGGTTTAGGCTGTAGATGGTCCCAAATGAACTCTATCTCTTTCGAATCACTTCCACTTTTTCAGCATTTGCTAACATAATATCCATTAAGCATCATTTTATTATTGCCTGATTGAAGATTTTTGCAAACTTCAAAGGAACTTTGTAGAATCTTTAAAGGTTATCTGAAACATTTCAATGTTCTATATATTTATGTTAAGGAAACGAGGAAGCTATGTGCCACAGCCAACTTGGCAGATGATTTTTAATGGAAATGCTGTAGTTAATGTTCTATGTATTTTATGTTATGCAAATTCAATTTATTTCTCAGTTGTAGATAAATACGAGTAATACTACCTAGTTGTACACAAACAGAAAATTCTGGCAACCCTAAATATACCTGTATAACTATATCGTAAGGTAGTTGATTCCGCGTGGTGTCGTTCTATATCAATTTCCTCTTCCGACAATCTCGCACTATCATTGAAATTTCGGTCGCACGGGGAGGAAGATTAGCTTAACTCAACATAGAAGAGTGTTATACGGGAGCGCGTCAACAGGTGGCTTCCTTCGCGCCTCCAGTGAAAACCGCATCCGTGTTTAACACGAATACATACACACCTAGTTCTCCCCTATTTGCTCAGTCGTGACGTTAAACATGTTTCAGTTGATGACCGAAGGTTTAAAACAGGTTTTTTGAATTAATTATCCTCTATTTCATCAGTAATTTACCAGTTATTGTACGTATAAAACAGCTAGGTTCTTCAGTTGAAATGGAGAGTGTTATTGTTATTTTGATGAAAAAGGCATCCTTTTTCGCTCGCCTATTACAAAATTGTGTGCATACCTGTCAAGGAACGTTGTTAAGGCCGGTCCACACGCAAGGATTTATCGTACGTTTTACCTGCGCAGGTAAAACGTTGCTGTCAAGTCGTTGCAAAGAAATGCGTCCACACGGTACAGGTTTCAGCACCAATTTTTAATGTAGTTTTGTGATAACTTTCAGTGAATGTGAAATACCAAAGGGTTGGTTTGTATACGTCCTCTGCACCCACTCCAGAACGAAGCGATTTATTTACTTTTATTAACTCTTTACGATACACTGAACGCATTGAATTAATTTTTTTTCTTAATCGTTTCTCTGTTCGTGTCTGAATCTACAGCTTTGTATTTTTCAACAAGACTTTCGTAAGCCTGATTCTTCTTATCACGGTCACTATATTCCTTACTCTTCACCTTCCATAAACAAGGAAAACTTCTGTACAGTTCGATGAATTCGACAAGAAACTCACTTATCCCTCTGACAGCACGTGAAGACAACACTGGAGACTGTAGAGTTATGCGGGAAGACGGAGTTGAAACGGATGACAGTGTACACACGCAACGACTTGTCTGAACACGTTGTCAAAACTATGCTCCCCTCAATAGTTTTATCTCTCCGTCTTCCGTCTCCGCGCAGTTCTCAAAAATGCTCAGTTTTACGGTCCACACGCAACGACTTGACTGCAACGTTTTACCTGCGCAGGTAAAACGTACGATAAATCCTTGCGCGTGGGCCGGCCTTTACACGTGATATTTTAGAATGCTCATCAAGTCGGGTACAACTAAACTGTTGGGTACAACTTATTTTCCACTCCATAATCATTGTTCAACACCCATCGGATAGCTCCAAATTTATTACACGTCACACCTACAGAGTATATAATGAACTTCTTCTGCTTGTAATCTCATTCTATTCTCTCTTGTCATACCACTTCTCACGCGCATCCGTGTGTGTGTGTTTGGGTTGCTGGGGTAGGGTAGAGGTCGTTCACTATAAGGAGGCGCGTTTCTCCGAGAGGGGCTCTGAAGAGCAGGGCTGCGCAGTGGGACCCTTCCCCCACCCAACGTCCAGTCCTACTCCATCTGAACCCCTCCCGTTCTCTTCCCATTCCCACCCTCGCCTACAGTCTCAACCTAGTCTAGCTTATACCTCGGATGTGGTGGGCTACCAGGTAATAGGTTGGTAAGAGAGGGGATGTAAAAACTTCAGTCTAGCTGCGCGAACTTTTGCCGGACGGTTTGGAGAAACGCGCCTCCTTATGGTGAACGACCTATAACTGTGGGTGTTTTTCTCTCTTCGGAGCTCCTTCATATCCCTACCTAAGTCAAGGTCATACGTCCCCATCGTGCAACCCGGGTACCCTCTTGGTAAACAGAGGATGGCAGAATGACCCACTGGTGTTTACGGGAGGGGGGGTCTCCCGACCCTTTTTTAACGTCTACCCCGTTATGGCAGACAATTCAAGAGAGCCTCATAAAGGTGTGGCGACCAATAAAATCAAGTTCATGGCTGCTGCGACGGTCTCGTGGCGCGGGGTGTGGTGCGGGAAAAGTGCGACGGTCTCGTGGCGCGGGGTGTGGTGCGGGAAAAGTGCGACGGTCTCGTGGCGCGGGGTGTGGTGCGGGAAAAGTGCGACGGAGATACTCGAGTTGGGCATCTCGGCAGGAGCGCTCCATGGTATCACCTCTCGCGTCCTGTGGGGTTCTTACTTGAACTGGTGGTCATTTTATAGGGGCACTTCCTTTCATCCTATTATTCCTCATCATCCTTCTGCAACTTCCCTTATCCCTAGAGCCGGCGTCGGGTAAACCTGGGCGCCCCACCCCACCTTTTTTTTTTATTTGTTTATTTTTCAATTTGATGGTGTGCCTCCTCCGCCTTTGAGGGGAGTTTAGTAAAAACAAAAAAAAAAGTGTGAGAGAGACAAATTTTGTCGGCGCTGCCCAGGCCACAATCCCCAACAGATTTTGGAGATTATTAATTTCTTCGGCCCCCAATTTAGTCTAGTTATGCAACATACCCCGGAAATTTTGAATTCCATGATGGAAGAGGGGGAATGGAGGGGGTAAAGCCGGAAAACGTGGTTTTTTCGACAAATATTGTCGACGCTGCCCAGGCTACAATTCTCAATCAATTTTCTTTTTTTTTCCAACTATGGATTCAGTCTTTCTTTGGATCGAATACCTGGAGTTTCAAATTTAATTATGGAAGGGGGTGAATGATGTATTCTAATAAATCATGATATTTTAACTAATCTTGTCGGATTTTCGTGACTCTTTTTTTGTTCAACTATGAATTTGGTCTAGTTTCGGAAGGTATTTCAGGAGTTAACCAATTCGTGTCAAATTTTCGCGATCATTTTCTGTTCAATTGTGTATTTTTTCTGATTCTAGATAGTATGTACGTTTCAAGTTTCATTGTTGAAAGGAGTTATTGGGGGGGGGGGGGGGGGGGGGGGGGGGGGGGGGGCAGTTTAATTCTTAGAAATTATGATATACATTTTTTTCTTTTTTCTTTTAATTCTCACCAAAATTGTTTAAGTTCCTACAATCTATTCATAGGGTCGTCCCTGTAATGCATGCATTACTAACGATATGTTTTTTAACACAGTCGGCGAAGCAGTGGTAACATCGATGGCATTAGATCGATACCTCATTGGCCGACCTAATTGAGCGCTCTGACGCGAGACCAATTGTTGCCATAGTTTGTACGATGGAATTAAGGCTGGAACAGAGTATGATTTTGCGGTGATCGAGATGGCAGTTTGAAATCGACACCGGCCAATAAGGATGGGGTGTCGTGTTTATATTGGACGGTTTTTAACGGAGTAATGAAATCGAATTTGTTTAAGAGAGCCCAAATTTAAAATTCGTCGTATTTTCTTGATGTCAAACTCGTTCACATCTGTCTTGAGATAAGCGATATCCTAAAAAACTCGTTCCGCACTCGCTCGATGGAACGGATGTGGGTGGCGTATGCTGGATTCCATATTTCCGAAGTAAATTCCTAGTGACTGCGTACCAGTGAGCATTCGAATCTTTCAAGGATGCCAATCTCCGGGAAGGGCATGACGCACGATAGAGAAAACCAAGCTGCCTAAAACCCTAGGATGACTCGTCCTTAATGTGTTTCAAAAAGGAGAAATCCGACCTCATTGCTCCAATGGAATGCCATCCATCTTATAGTCAAAATGTCAAAGATCAAAGATTAATAAGTACTAATTGAGAGAAAGGTCTCCCTATTTATCCTAAATATTTATATACTATAATGCTATTACCCATGAACATTTCAGAAACTGTGTACTTCTTGTGTCATTTTCCTAAATAAAGCGACATCAGTTCAATCGACTAATATGGATTAGTAAGGAACACGTCCAGCGGGCTAATTCACCCTTGGCAGCCTATTAATAACAATTCAGATTAAATCATCATTCCCTATTTTGTTTGGAACGAGAAAGTACACCGGCTCTTGTATCCATTGCTGCTGATGTCAGTAAGCCAATGGCCAGCCAGCTACATCGGTCCCTAAAGAACTGCATCCCCCAACTGCATCTTTGGAACTGCAACAACCAATGGTCGCACTATCCAATCACTTGCAGCCACCCGAATGTTCGTTATAAGTCCTTCCTAACAGGGGCTACTACTCAAATGACGAGGTCCACTTCAGTGGATTTTATCGCCCTTACTTTGCAACCAAAAAAATCTTGTTTCTGGTGTTCTTGACAGAAAAAATCCTGCTCTTTCCAGTGGTGTATTCAGTTTATTGAGAAAAAAAATCACTCCTAAAAGAGCGTTTAAAAATTGTAAAAAGTGATTTTCTAAATTTCGACATTAAAAAAATTAATGCTTCCTCAAATTGTAGCTATATTAGTGTAGAACATGCACTCAAAAGGAAATTTTGGGATAGTCGGTCATTTGGGCAGAGCTGTCAAAAGAATGAACCATTATACCACAAAAGCCTCGTTTTTAGCCGATTTTAGCGAATTTTCGTGGAAAATAAAGCAGTTGTAATGGCTCCAAAAATGTTTAAATCAAAATTTTCGAAAAATGTTCTCATTAAATCAATTTTGAGGCATTCCGAAACGAATCCTAGAGTTTAACACTTTTTAATATGTATCTCCTTAGGATTAAGGTACATACTGCTCAAATAAAGTTTATCAACTATAAAATAGAACATTCAAAAATTTATGTACAAAATTATGCTGAAAAATGTACTTACATTTCATTAAAATATGCTACAAAATCGATAAAAACAGCAAAAAAGCTAAGAATCCAAAACCACTTTTTGAATAGCAGGTTATTATTCAGAATAGGTTTTTTGCCATAAAATTAAAAGTTAACGATTTCTTTGCACTCATAAAGCTCTAATTTGAAAACAGTATATAACATTATACAATACGATAATTTACGAAAATTCGCTCATACGGTCATGCTGTAAGACTGAAACTTTTTCAGACCGGATGATGGAATGATCAATCTGTAAATCAATAGGTTTCCCTTCGAGCCCTGAAGAAAGTAATAAAATTTCCGTAGGCTCGCATTATCGACTGAGAAGTTGCGTCTCTGATGACCCCATTCTTCCTATCGTTGTTGACTGTTAACAACGCCTTCTGTTGAGCCGATCTCCACGTTCCTTGGGGTCCCACTTCCGCAAGTATTCCTCATTTGACTTGTAAATATTTGTGCGTAAATACGGTTTTCTTGATTTTCTCATATTTTTTTCAACGTTGGGCGATAATCAACTGTTTGATAACTACTTCCTTTTTCGATTTAGCCCTATATCTGTCTAAACTACACACCTCAAACGAATTAAGGGATCAATTTTTCTTGTAGAAGTCTTAAGACCCCAGATCAATCGGACAAAGTTCATATTATATCTCATAATTAGGTACCTAATGGAGATGGGATGCAACATGTTCTTTTTGTTTTTTCTCGAACATAGAGAAAGACCAGCGATATAAAGCTCCGACTTGAGCCAAAACAGAATGAAATTTGAGCATTTTTCTCAAGAGCAGTAACCCCCTCCCCCCTAATTTTTTCCCCACAATTTTTGAGATATCGAAGTGAAACATGGAGAGCGTTTATGGAGTGCCTGATACTAAGTTTTAAGCAAATAAAAATCAGAAAAAAATCCAATTTTTTTTTTTGTGGACTACCCAAAGGGTAAGGAGTTTATGGATACTTAGAAAACAATTTTTCCATTTTTTGCCGAGTGACGCCTCATTTCAAAGATTTTTTAGTGCTGAACACGATGGTGAAGCCAGAATTGCGATATCTTATTCCGTTCTCGGATTAGAGCTGATAGCCATGAAGAAGCGCGATTCATTCTGTTTTGGCTCAAGTCAGAGCTTGATATAGCTGATATCGTGTGTTGTAGGAAAAAAAGAATAGGGTGCATTCCATCTCCATTAGGTACCTAATCATGAGATATAAAATGAACTTTGTCCGATTCATCTGTGGTCTTTGGCGTCTACAAGGAAAAGGATCCCTTAATTCTTTTGAGGTGTGTATGTTGCTTACAATAGTCGAATTCCTCACTAAATGAAGTGATAGTAAACAGACTTCTCTGCAACTTGCCAAACATTTTCACAATTTACTTTTAGGTATGGTTGTGTTGTGTGAACTTCCATATTATATGGAGTGGTTCTCGTTATTAACACCGATCCCTGCTCGCGCCTCTGACTGACCGATTGAAGGCGCCTGAGCAACTACCGGGTTATAAAAGAATGAGTAGAGCCAAGACGACCATCCATTCATTCCAATTATCTCTTGCTTATATTTTCTCGACACCTAGCTACCTCCTTCCTTCTACGCTTCGCCGTAGTTTGCGTTACCTCTCCTATAAAGCGTATGGTGATATTGTTCTGCCAAATTTTGATTTCTTATACTGAGAGTGAACGGTGGTATCGCTCCGCTGAACAAGAAGTAGGTACTTACCCGTCTCAGTCAACAGTGATTGCCTCGCTAGGCTAGTCCTTACTAAGTAACACATACGTTTTTATTTTATACCATTTTACTATGGAATAGGTCATGCTGGAAAGCATAGTCCAACAATCTATTCTCCTAAAGATGCTCCTAACAGGTTGGTTGGCCATCACTGTGCGCCATCGATGATTGCAACATCGCGGTCTCGAGATGGAATAAATATGTTTATAGATATGAAAGCGTTCATAAAGAATCACCGTCACTGTGTTCTTTCATCACACCCTCGCTGTTCCTAGCAACATCAACATATTTTATTTCTTATCAAGAGGGAAGCAGCGATGTGGACTCCTTCATGATTGGCCAAAGCAATTCATTTTGCCAAAAAATTTCAATTTCAGAGTTCAGTTACTCTCGAGATGGATTCGTCTTTCTATTAATTCGGGGGAAATATTGGTGATATTTTCTCAATACTTGCCTCTCTCATACACCGCATGAATTCTATGCTTTCTATTTGGAAGTAGAGAGCCATTCATCAGAAACCACTTAGCTAATGTTGACATCTAACTTTACATAAACCTAATTACGCAGATGAAGAAATACTGTTCTTAAAACTGATGGCGAACTCTGCGGATTATTCCCTGCAGGGGTGTGGGAAGTGAAGAAAAAATCCTTTAATTCCTTACTTTCCCTTAGGGAGCGTCAATTTATTGAAAAAGTGTACCGGTTTCTATACTGGAAGTATACCGGTCCTGTTGTTTTGTTTGCTCCTTGGATGCTTGGAGATTTTTCTTATTTTGCTGAAGAGGGCCTGCGTCAGCAGAACGAAACTGGTACACTTTTTCAATAAATTTACGCTTCCTTACAGGGGAAGTAAGGAATAATTGAAGGATTTTTTTTCTTCACTTCCCACACCCCTGCAGGGAATAACCCGCAGAGTTCACCATCATTTTTTAGAATAATGTTGTCATTATTAGTTCACCATCGCTGTCACTGCCACTAGGCAACATGATTCAGTCACTGCTCTTGCACAACTGGAAACTTGAAAGGAGATGGAAAACATATAAATGAACAACTCCAAGGTGAACCACTATGGACACACAGTCATCTATAGAAACCACGAGGATAATAGCGAGAGCACGATCATCGATGGTGCGCATCAGTGATGGTGAACCAACCTGTAAATACCCTGTAAGCAAGGCAGCTTTCACACGCATTCTGCGTCCTGCGTCATAATACCACGAGTTTTCACACCTACGAACTAAATCACGAAGCTGTGGGAACCGATTTCAAAACGGAAGTTAATGTGCTGTCTATTTTATTCGTTATCTGGTTATTGTTTGTTACTTATGATGGCCTACTCGTCGAAATCGATGAACATTGTAACTCATTATTTTTCGTGGAAATAGACAACGTTTTTTCACTAACTTCCATTTTTAAAACCTATTTGACAAATGCGACTTGTATCGTCGTATCTCTTTCTTAGGATGACGAAATAATCATTCTAGCCTGTGCTGTCAGAAGAAGACAAAAGCAACAATTCCTTCATGGCAACATCCGTACTGGAATAATACTGGAGAACCAGCTGCTATTGTATCTCAGCATTACTGAACCCCAAGTGAAGTTGCTATCTTATTGTGAAATGGAAACGAATTTATGAGAAGTTGTTAGATTTCCTTGTCTCTTCCTGGTTGGATTCGGTCGTCAGGATAGAAATTATTGGTTGCATGTGTGTGTCAGTAAAAGAGAGGGCACTGATATTTCTGAGGTATGTTCTTCCAAGAATACCTAGCAAAACTCTTACACCTGATTATCGTAGGAGAGTGCGGATGCTGTAAAACTTCATAGGATGGAATTATATTTCATTTAAAAATATAAAATGAATGCGTGGGCAGCTAATTGAACTAGTCGTTACAATTGATTGTAACCTAAGATGGGATACCCATATTTTATATCTTTCTAACAAAATAAAAAAATTCTCTAGTATATTTTATAAAATTAGAAACGTGTTGCCAGACGATAAATTGTAACTAATATATGATACAATGTTCGTGTCAATTCTACAATATGGCATACATGTTTGAGGCGCAGCACTCAACAATGCATTTTCAAAACTAAAAATTGTCCAGAAATCTGTGATAAAAGTTTGTTTTCGCCTCCCACGCAGGTTTCCATCATTATTACTACACCAGCAAACTAAAATGATCTCGATAAGACAACTTTTTTGTAGAGTCTGTTACGTTTTTATTATAGACACCCTAGTATAATTAACCAAAGCCCCATACACGAATACCAGACTCGGTATAAACCAGAAGGAAATTTTGCTGCAGATCTAATCTGGTGCATCTGATTTTTGACCCAAGTGTATGAAATTCATGAAAAATGTTATTCGTTGTTTATGAATAATCGTATTTTTTTTTAGGTATTCGGAATTTACGTATTTTTAAACGTACACCAACAAATTTGTTTGCTAATAGCAAAAGTTCATAATTGAAAATAATAAGCCACAATAAGGGCATCTCAAACGAGGCCTTTGACGATACCTCTAAGCTAAGCTTCTAACTTCCAAAACCCTGTTACCTACTGTAATAGCGTGCGTAATAATGAATGGAGACGTTGTTAGCGGAAGATGGAAGTTCATGTGATATCCTCTTATCACTAATGAAACTGTTTGAAATGTTTCAGTCTACAGAAGGGATTTCAATCAACTACTGCGTATAAAGCATGAAGTTACCATCTCTAAACCTCGGTGATGAGGAATAAGGAGGCAAAAGTGGCGACCCAGATCTGTTAGAACAACTCTTCAAATATTTACTATTCCACGTGTTCTCCTGTTGCAAGGTCTTCGGCGCCTCGTGTTTGCCTCTATTTTTTTGTCTCCTGTTTTTCAAGAAGACGAGCACCCACAGACGTATCTCTGGTTATACACTAATTTGCAATTAAAACTCCTTATTATTAATCCCGTTATGAGGTAAAGTACCTGTGGAGTTATTGCTTCCGAGTCTACTAAAAAATGTTTGGTCTCCAAAATCAAAATTTCCACTCGCATTTTACGTTTTAGACCATTCTGAACAACTTTGGTTCCGTGTCTGTCTGTCTGTATGTGTGTCTGTGTGTGTGTGTGTGTGTCAGTCATGTGTACGCAAATCCTTGTAACAAGCTTATTTTCCACAGTTTTCGTCCGATCTGGATGAAATAATTGTCAGGGAATGAGCGGGCTAAGGGGTAGACGGTTCCCTGTCAGCTATCAGTTTCATTGTTGCCAAATCAATACTTCACTCTACGCTTGTGCAAACGTAAATTCTACCAACCATCACTTTCTCACCTAGTTGTCCGATCTCGCTCAAATTTGGATGATAGTTGAGGGATGACAATTTGATCATCATAACAATTTCAACATGGTTGTATCATTAATAGCTACTGCGCATGCGCCAATATAAAATCGTTGTAACAAGCTTATTTTCCACAGTTTTCATCTGATCTGGATAACATTTGCAGGAAATATGCGGAGTAGTGGGAAGACGGACCCCTATCAGTTTCATTGTAGCCAAATCAATACTTCACTCACCGGATGCGCAAACGTAAATTCCATCATGCTTCATTTTCCTGAGCCCGAGCTTTTTCCATCATGCCCTAATCGTCCGAGCTAGCTCAAATTTGGATGATATTTGGAGGATGACGATTTGATCATCTTATATCAATTTCAACATGATTGTATCATTAATAGCTACTGCGCATGCGCCTATGGGAAATACTTGTAACGACCATAATTTCCACTGTTTTCATCCGATTTCGATGAAATTGCCAGAGAATGCGCGGGTTAGGTTGTAGATTGTCCCCTATCAGTTTCATTGTTGCCAAATCAATACTACTGCGCATGCGCTTACGTAAATTTTATTATACACTTTTTTTCACACTTTGATCGTTTGATTTCGCTTAAATTTGGATGATAGTTGGAAGAAGATGACATGATTACCTCATATCAATTTCAACACGACTCCATTATTAATAGCTACTGCGCAAGCGCCAATGAGAAATACCTGTAATGACCTAAATTTCCACAGTTTTTATCCGATTTTGATGAAATTGTCAGCGAATGCGCGGCGGTTTAGGGTGTAGATGGTCTCGTACCTATTTCATTGTTTTCAACTCATCAGCTCATTCTTTCTAATACAGAAATAATGAAACTGTATATAATAATTTGCAGTGTTTTAATAATTTTTTATTACCTATAAATATAATTCTAGTTTTCGACTGGTATTGATTAGGATGATGCCACTGGGAACGGATTTTAGATCCAAAAGTGGGATGCAAGGTATCAAATATAGTGAAATCATGTCAACAACCATTTGTCGAAAGAACATAACTCCCTAGCGTTCCTAGCGGCGGACATTGTTAGTTCGTAGATTAACCAATCAACATGCGTTACCGAGCTACTACTAAGTAAAGTAGTAGCGGGCTTTCATTCTGAAATTAACGGTACCTACACCAATACTATTGTTAACAAACTGCCAAATCACTTGAATCCGTTTCAGAAAACTTCTAAAGAAGAGTTGGCGGAGCTAACTTGAGTTTCACTCTATTTGAATTAAACCTGGAACTTCTTGAATAAAACAAGGAACTTCTCCAACCTAACTTACTAAAACTCCGCTTTTGGGGTCCTAAGACGAGAATATTTACCTAATAATCAAATTGAACTACGATCGTATGAAGGAATTTTCCAAAACTATCCAATTATATTTATGTTAAATTCTTTGGAAATGTGAGCAATCGTGTGCAAAAAAAAGTTAACAATAAATTTTATAAAAATAAAAAAAATAAAAACGAAGTTACAAATTATACCACAATGGTTTATTATTTCTTTGTTAGATAGCCCTACGACGCAGATCTTTGGTCTATAAATATTAAACCCCATATGTAATTTATATATTAGACGACTAGGGCTTGAAGGAATTTACGTTGGCGCATGTGTAAAATGGAGTAATGATTTGAGAAATATGGAATTAATAGTGGACCATTCACAGCCTAACCCTCACGTTCCCTGAAAATGTCATCAAAATCAGATGGAAATTGTTGAAATTAGCTCGTTTAAAAAGGTAAACACATTCGAAGCACGCGGAATGGCTACTAATAATAGGATATGTTGAAATTGGTAGGGAATGCTCAAATTATCCTCTTACACCTATCCTCCAAATTTGAGCGAGATCGCACAACGGGGGCGTGAGAAAATGATGGTTGATGGAATTTACGTTTGCGCATGCGCCGAATGAAGTATTGATTTGGGTACAACAAAACTCATAGGGGACCATCTTCACCCTAACCCGCACATACCATGAATATTTCATAAGAACCGGATATTGTAGAAATTAAGCTTGGAACAAGGATTTGCGGACATACACACACAGATACACACAGAGATAGAGAAAGAAAACAGGGAACGAAAGTTGTTCAGAATATTCTAAAAGGTAAAATGCGAGTGGAAATTATGCCACTGTAAAAAACCACAGCCGTTTGATTTTATTGGAGACCACAACTTTTAAATCTCTCGAAAGTGAAAACAATGCTTCCGCTACCTATATGTAGCACAACCCTCACATTCCCTGAATATGTCATCAAAATCAGATGAAAACTGTTGAAATTAGGCTCGATTAATAAGGAACACATATTCGCACATCCGGATCATTGTGATGAGACACGGTTACATCTCCTAGGCAAAGCTCCTGGATCTGTCCTCTTCAACATTCATGTTCATCTGCTGTGTTTATCATCCAACAGCTTATAAAAGGCGGCCAAGTTCATAACAAATAAATATTCAGTTCATCACTGTAACTGATCGTGTTCCTTCTTTATCATCCTCAATCACTTCATATATATAAATATGTACATACACATAAAAAAGAACAAACTTCAGGAATCGTGTCGGAATGCCTCAAAACGGATTTTCATTAAGAAAATTTTGGAAAAATTAAATTTAAAATTTTTCTTTACCCATTGTAATACCTTCAATTTCTACAAAAATTCGCTAAAACATCCCAGTTTGGTACATTCGGTAAAGCGAGATGTCCAGAATACCTTATGAGGATCCGAATAATTTCAAATAGTCTTCAATTCAAATATATTTCTGCAATAACTGTACGCAGACCGAATTACAAGGGCCCCGGCCATGCATATGAAGTATTGTAACGTGTTATAAATATAATTCACCCTTCTACACAGGAATTCTAAACCTGAAACACTTGACATTTGTCTTCTGGCAAATTCGAATGGCAGACTCCACAATTTCGCATTCTATATTTCGAGATTGAGGATGAGACACGTGGATTTTATTAGAAGTCAGAAGGTAAGAAACATCCATTGATGAGCAATGAAAAAGGAGTGAGTTCCGACCTTGGGAGGTTGTCATCTTAAGCAATTAACTTTTGAGCAAGTAAGTTATTAATGCTAACCCGCGTTTCTGTTACGCAACCTTTTGTGAAGCTTCGCTCGAGTAGCGCACGTTCGGGCTAGAAACGGTCCTCTGGAAGAAAAAATAGATCTTACGACTCGCGGTAGAGGGAGCCAACAAGACATTCAGGATAATATTTGTAGGGTAATTGCAATCCTAAACGACAGATTTCTCAAATTTTCTCATATTGCTGCTCACGGTGACTTTTAATAACTTCTAGATTTTCGTTAGGTTTTTATTTATCTGCATTCCTTATATCATCATAAATTACGCAGATATCATGGTGAATAGATATGAATAGAAAAATCATCAGAAATGTACAAGAAACCTACGGGTACCTGATATTGGCAGATTCGGGATATATACTGTTGGCACTCTCTTGCAAAATCGAGTGAAAAATGGTATGTTTCATGGTATCTGCGGGTTAGGGTAAAGATGGCCCCCTATGATTTTCGCTGTTCCCAAATCAATACTTCACTCGGCGCATGCGCAAACGAAAATTCCACCTACCATCATTTTCTCTTGCCCCATTTGTCTGGTCTCACTTAAATTTGTAGGATAGGTATAAGAGGTTAATTTGAGCATTCCCTTACAATTTCAACATGATCCTATCATTAGTAGCTATTGCACATACTGCGAATATGTATTCCTATTTAAACGAGCCTAATTTCAACAGTTTTCATCTGATTTTGATGACATTATCAGGGAATGTACGAATTAAGAAGTAAATGGTCCACTATTAATTCCATATTTCTCAAATTATTACTCAATTATTTGCATGCGCAAACGTAAATTCCTTCAAGCATCTTTTTTTACACCCTAGTCGTTCAATCCCGCTCAAATTTGGTGCATAGTTGGGGGACAATGGTTCAATTGTTCCATGTTTTCAACGTGATTGCATAATCATTAGCTCCTGCGCATGCGCGAAAGTGTTCTCCCAGGAACAAGGTCTAGTTTTCATCAGATTTTGATTACATTTTCTGGGAATTTGTGGGATTGGCTGTAGATTTTACCGTACCAATTTCATTTTTTCAAATCATTACTTCATTCTGCGCATGCGCTAACGTAAATTACTTCAAGCATCATCTTCCCGTTTTTTAAAATCATCTTCACTATGAAGCATAAAATTGCGGGGTTTTGAAACTGTAAAACTGTGAACCCTTCTCAGTGGCACGATGCGCCATGTTCTGATCATAATATATTACATACGGGGTTGAATAATTGAGGAGCTGACATGGAAAAGCAGTTAAGTCCAAAAATCAAATTTCATAGGAACTCCCTCTGAACTCTTATCAGATTTTTTTGGACATAATCTCTTCTCCATGCAAAGGTCACACATTTATTCAGGGTGCGATCTAGCAAGGACGGGAGGACCTAAGGCCGTTGGCGTGACTGTTTACTTGCACTTCGACGAAAAAAGATGTTCTTTCGATTTTTGGACTTAACTGCTTTTCCATGTCAGCTCCTCAATTATAAACCAATGATCTGCGTAGAAGGGGTATCTAACACAGAAATAATAAACCATTGTGTAATAATTTGCAGCTTTTTTTTTTTATAAAATTTATAATTAACTTCCTTTTTTGCACTCAAATTGCTCACATAACATCACACTACCACTATAAGCATAGTACCTATTTCATTGATTTTAACATTCGAGTGAATAAAACTGAATAGATACATGGTTTGACTGCGATAGGTGGTCACTTTGTATTCAAAAGCACAACTGTTTAATCATTCATAACGATGTATTTCTCGATCCGTGGTCGATAGTCATAGTGGAATTGGTTTCTTGCGAATGTTTGTTTCGTCTTGCACGATGTACCTACATAATTCGTGCTTGGCAATATCCTCAAAACCATTTGATCGGTCGGATTTCCCAGTTTGTTTTCCCCGTCAGTTTGCCTCGAGGAGAACCGGGCCCCCAAGAAAATCAATATTACTAACCAATTCCTTCTTAGAGTCGGGGGATTGGAAAGACAATAAAGGCAAGTAGTATCGAGTCATTGTCTTCGAATGTGGAGCGGTCTCCGGTAGCGGAAGCCAAGAGGTCACAGTTCCCGAGTTCTCCCTTTTATCCGAACGTTTTCATGAATACAATGACCGTCGCTGGTCCGCCGTCTCTCTCTCTTTTTTTAAATAATACCTCAACCTGAATAGAGTTGCCCAATACTGAGTATCGAAAGCCATAGCCGGTGGCCAACAACTGTCACGAAACTATCAAGTACTGTATGGAAAATGCAAGAGACATCAAAAATCACTGAACTATCTTCAAATTTCAGTTTAAAACAATACATTTAGATTGAAGAAATCCAACTTGATAATATCCCTCATTTTTATGCCTGAATTATTAAGCAAAATTGATCAGTGAAAGAGGTCTTATCTAAGATCTCCATGAACTGATTATTGTTTTAAAGTAATTACCTACTCTTCTCAAGCCTAACTTTACTCAGAGAACAAAACTGGACTAAAAATAATCTACTAGTCAAAATAAGTTTTTGATGCTCTATTTTCGGACGGCTGACTATGGAACCTTAAAGTTAAGTTAGCGAATTACAGTTTTAACTTTGATTCACACCTTCTCTGAAAAACGCTCAGGTTCGTTCAAATTCTTTAACGTCTTCAATTAATTCATTTTCCGGATGGGTGACCTTGATGGCTGGCCATCGAGAAGTCAGCCATCGTGCTAGAAAAACGTAAGCTATAAGGAATGAGAATGAATATTTTTACTGTTTATTCGTTAATTATGTTCTTACTCTTGTATATAAGTGGCTACGAACCACCATATTAGGTATACTACTTGTATGATAATCGCAAGTGAGGGTGATCTGATCAGTAGCCTTAAAAGCCAACCTGTATATTGTGCTGTTTTTTCTTCTAGTGGGTGGTTGAAGGCTGCACAGCGAGAGGAAAGTGAAGAAGCATACATAGCTTTTAGCATAAATTCGCTAAATTCACAGTTTTTGTTAAAATCCATTTTTGTTTGATGTGGCTAATCAGTGGAAACGCTTGTTTGGAACGTGGCGCAATACGACATACGTGATTGCTGTGACAAACGCTGTTGGACTACAGTGAAATCTACTGAAACTCTTCAGGATGTCCGGAAGGCAAACGGAAGGTTTTCCAGGCCTGTGATTCACAAGTAAACGTCTGAAATGTGTAAGAAATATTTACATAAGTCATGTCCGACCTTTAACCAGTTGAAGTTTTCCAAAACAGATGAACCAGAGGGTAGAGCCAGAATTAGAGAAAAGGGTTACATAAGGACTCGCCCAGCTCCTCAGATCCCATTCTTACATTCAAACTCAAACCATAAACTGTCTTCTCTCTAAACAAACCTATCCCCTCGAGTTTGTGATTCTGTTACTTTTTTTCATCGATAATGTATTGTTTCCTATCTTTTAGTCTTCAGTATATCATTTCTCATCTTCCATTTTGTATTCATTTTTTATTATTATCTACAGCCCTACGCGATCCAGACCTAAGTACAGCTATGAACCTTCGCAGTCCGGCTATTTGTTAGCACAACTATTCTCATAGGCGATTAGAGCTACAGTATCCACGGGCTATTAGAACTACAGTATGTTCGGCCAATTGGGCAATGGTACGTCCGGCCAAGTATGGTTACCATCCATATAGGGTTATATTAGTTCAGAGGTTAACAACACTCTCTCAGCGTCGTCTTATTAGTAGGAGTCAAATTCATCAGTTAATTTCTAGATTTTTATTCACATGCAGCCACAACGACGTATATTATCAACGCTCTCTAGTAAGGTCTCTGTAAACATGAACCTATGGACCTATCAGAAAATTACACTGCGGAATTCCCAAGAAATTAGTCCTCTGATATCTATTATTTCATGTTTCCTTCTTCTTCTAATCATCTCGACTTGGACCCCCCCCATTTTAAAGGTTTCAACAAATAGTATGGTCCGTTCATAGGTTTTGAATACTAATTCTCAATTGATTTATCTCATTCCATTTGAAGATGGGTATTGAAAAGTAGTGGTTTAAAGTGGACAGTTAATTTAAAAAAATATATATATATGAGTACCGGTTTATGAAGCCTAAAATTAGAAGCATTTTTTAAAGGATGAAATACGCAATTTGAATTTTCAACCCGTTCATCTCACAAGCCTCTGCAAATATTGATTGTCTTCGATCCTCCGAAAATAATTTGCACAATTTAAAACAGTGAGTTATAATTTTAAAAATGGTCTTGCAACTCAAAAGCCGAGTGAAATAGGGTCATTTGTACCTTCTTAGTTCATTAATATAACTTGGAAGAGAACATTTCCGGAATTTTTAATGTAAATGCAAAGTTATCAGCAATTACGCCAAAATCATCTTGATATTGTTTTCGGCTAAATGCACCAATAATGACGATTACGCCTCTAAATGGTTCGGTATTTTATATTTATTTAATTTATTATTATTATTATTAGTTATTAATTTTTTGTTAATCTTATTTTTATTGGTTACAGATATTGGATAAGTATCGCAATACCTACTATGAATAGCTACTATTTATTTTCTTGGTATCGGACTTTTTTTCACTAAAACCCTCAGGATCGAAACGCTTTGTGGCTCAGCCAATACCTACTATCAATTATTTAAAATTGATCTTTCATTACACGTAGGTTATTTACGAAATAATCATCACCCGAGATGATTTCCACACTTTGCGAAACACATCGGCAGAGATACGGGAATAAGTGGAAATTAGTGAAGTAAATATAACGTTTATCATCGTTATCTCGATAGCGAGCGTATATGAATGTCAGAGATGAAGACTGCCGATAAGGTGTGGATGGAGATGGGTGAGGGAGGGAGGTCGTTCTTGCATTCACTGGGCATCATTAGGTCAGGATTACCGAGCTTGTTTATTTCTGGGTTCGGCCGGAGGAAAGCGAACTCCTGAAATAGCCGACGATGGGCTAGTGGTGGATGGTGGATCGGCGTAAACGTTGCTGGCACAGTCCTGACGTCCCTGCGTCTCCGAACCTCACTGCGAATTCTTTCGCCCGCTTCTATCTCTACTGGAGAGACGTTTCGGAGCATACGGAGCATACGACTGCTGGCCATTGAACTATACTAACACAATCAATGTTGTCCACGAACTAAATCACTCGCGACGAATTGTGGAAACCCATTTCAAAACGGAAGTTAGTGAAAAACGTTGTCTATTCCTACGAAAAATAACGTTACAACGAGTTACAACGTTAAATCCAGTTACAACGTTGCTACGAGTTACAACGTTAAATCGATTTCGACGGTTAGGCCATCATCAGTAACAAACAATAACTGAACTCATATTAGAAAGGACACAGCTTATATAGTCACATGTGAATGGAGATTGAATCCTATTGGACGAAAGAAAGGGGGTTGGAGGTACAACCAATTAAGTGCAAGCAAAGTGAAGGGGGATTAGAGCTAATGAGATGAAGTGAAAGGAGAGGAAAAATTACTGGTTTCAACAGTTTGAAGCGATAATTCTATAGCTTTATAGAAATGGACTTATCAGAGGTGAAATATATTGAGGGATATCCTCATTTAAACATTTACCAGATCTGTCACTTTTGATAATTTCGAATTTTTCAAGTACATTCAACATACTCCCCTTTGGACAAAAATGAAGAAATTCTACAAACTGTCAAATCAAAATTGTAAGTTTGATTGGATTCCTTAAGATGTTTTTCAAATATAGACCTACCCTTATTTTCCCAGAAATCCTCCTGATCCCCTTTCAAAGCAGATAAAGGTAATACAACTGTCATTTTAAATAAGCAAGATTATACTTCGAAAACTGTGAAATTTTTAGAAGATAATAATTGTTCAAATCTCCATCTGACCCAACTTCAAAATTTCTAAGATTAGTACGAAAAGTAGTTAACCAATCAGAAGATAGTTTACTAAAAAATATGTACATTCCAAGTTTTGTAGAAATGAACCCCCAATCGCTCAGGTTTCTTGTCTCCCTAAAATTCATAAGGAAGGAGCTCCGATGAGACCGGAAGTGTCTTATATTGGTGCTCCTGCTTACAAATTGGCTAAAAATCTCAATATTTTATTTAGAAACAAAATCAACTTTCGGCCTCAACATACTGTACTAAATTCTTCAGATTATCAATTAAAAAGGAACCTACAATCAACCATAATAAATCCACTGGCGTACATGTCCGCAATACAGTGAGTAATTGTCATGCCTCCATGGAAATTTCAATCAGGAAAGAAAATTGACCCGACATCAATGCGCCTTATTATCTTGTAATCGTTCAAACAAGGAGGATAGTGCTTCGAATGCCAAATAGGTAACTAAGCCCGAACAAAATAGCAAACAAGTTTTGACGTTACGCCAAGCTAGTAACCATTTTATGTTGCTTTGAGAGGGAAATTGGTAGTGTGAGATGAAATGATGTTTCTGCTAAATAAGAGCTTTCCAACGACTGGCAAACGGTTTTCGTATGACGAAAAGTGGCAAAGATGCAATTCTGTAGCAACGATTCAGTTGTAAGCGATAATAATAAAAAAAATGTCGTCACCCATTAAAAGTGTCGCTCCTTAAAAGTAACGCTTCTCGCGGTTGTGTGCCAAAGCAAAGACGTGAAGCGTTCAAAAAGCAACTAAACCCTGAGGTAGTCCCTGAGGCTGATTGGAAAGGTTTCCAGTCTGAACAAGTCATATGCGTTCAACTGCTCAGCAAATGTTATAGGTAGCTATTTTAAACAAAACGTTCCAGACTCGACATCGGTGGTGAACCTCTTTAGTTTTAGTGTGAATACATCCCGTGAAGGGTTTAGAATAATTTTGACTATCATGCCTCTAATCAGCAAAGGTAAGTTAGCTTTTTAGTAGTATTGATTTCGCAACAATGAAACCGATAGGGGACCGTCCACACCCTAGCCCGCACATTCCCAGAAAATATTATCCAAATCGGATGAAAACTGTGGAAAATAAGCTTGTTACAAGGATTTGCGGAAACACGACATACACACACACACACACACACACACACACACAGACACTCAAACAGACAGAGAGACAGACAAGGAACCAAAGTTGTTCAGGACACCAAACCTTTAGGGAGACTCGGAAGAAGAAAAAAAAAAACGCAAATATTTTCAAAGTACCAACATAAAATGACGCCTAAAATATTTACTTATTTGTGAAGTATAAGAGTTGGAGAATCGAAATCTATCAAACCACCCAGAACCTTTTAAGTCGAAATTGAGAGAAGTGTATTTGAAGGTCGATAACACCTATAAACTTGGTTGTAACTGAGTGTATTATCAATTCTACAAAACTGATTCAATAACCAAGGAATTAGGAACCCTCTTCAATGCCTTTCATCATAGAAATTTGGAGAAAAAACTCAAAATCGCAGGTACGGGTGTTCACGGGTAAAACTAAGACGGTAATTTATTGGGCCAGGTGTCGAGGGCAATCGCCGACTAGGTGAATACCACTTGTTTAAACATGACTTCTGCTTTTTGTTGTGATGATACACGATTTCCAGCGCCTACGATCAAAGATGCCTCTAAAAGGATTAGCAAAGCTAAACAAACAAGTGGGAAAAATTGTTGCATTATTTTCTCAACAGGTGGCCGTAGTGTCGCCACCAGCACAATCCCTGAAGAAGTCATGGAAATCGCACTAAAACTTATATTAAATCTAAGGGGTTGCTTTTGTTAGTGGTAACAGTAAAATTATAATTTGCAGATCTTTTGGAGGAGAACTGTGTCGAAGGCCTGATGATGATGTCCTCACATCACACTCGCCCCGGGTACTCGACTTGCTAGTGACGACGGACTCCTCCGAAAGGTACGTAAATCA
The DNA here is from genome assembly GCA_030762985.1 of Adelphocoris suturalis. Lineage (NCBI taxonomy): Eukaryota > Metazoa > Arthropoda > Insecta > Hemiptera > Miridae > Adelphocoris > Adelphocoris suturalis. The sequence continues at coordinate 79,586,084 of CM061044.1, forward strand.
TAATTTCACTAAAACTTAGTACACTTAGTGCACCTATTACACTTGGTACACTAGTACTACCTACATTTTTACACTTAGTACACTAGTAAACTTGTTACACCTAGTACAATTAGTACACTTAGTACACCTAGTACTTTCATTACACCTTTAATTTTGTACTTCAGTTTAGTTCACCCTCAATGTCCTGCACGAACACAAATCTTCTCTTTCTTCGGTAGTGAGAAGGCAAAATTATAATTGAAAAAAAATAATTAAATTAAGCCTCTAAACAATATTTTGTTCAGAAAACACAAGTTTTTGGATTCAACAAATTTGATATTCCAGAAACATTGTGAAAAACCACCTACTTACCTACACCAATAAGTAGACAATTTATATTCACACAACTTATATTTATATTATTAGAACTAATTTTGAAACTAACTTAATTTCAATAATTTCTCAAACTTCAGTTTAGTTTCTATACTTTCCTTTCTTGTTTCTTGAGGTCGTAGAAACTAAGCAAGGGCGATGACCACAGCAAAGAAATAATCAGTCTTCCTGATTAGTAGTTCCGCTTATCTCTTTTCTATGTGGGTCGTACCGAAACGTCCGGGCCCTAACACAGCAAGAGTCAAACTTAACGAATCCTTATTAATTAACTCCTATTAGTTTTGGCTTTAGCGTTTCTTGTTTCATCCTTTTTGATTTATCTAGTTCAGTTTCATTACCAACATTATAAAGGTAAGGTTTATTTTTGGTCAACTAGGGTCCCGAATGGTGCCAAAACAAGAGGTGAGCAAGACGAGAGTAAGGACAAAGTAAAGTAGTAAAGAGTTGTATTATAGAAGTAGCTAAAACCTATAACGGAAAAAAGAGGTTCTAAATTGAACTAACTAAGTAACTTTTATAAGGTGGCCTGAAGGAAGGATCACTAGAGGGACAAACAGAGCAGATCGATCACTTCCTTAAATTTATTAAATTAAATTTTTTTTAATTTCAATTTACGGTTCATTTTTCCATAAATTAAATTTCACAATTTGCGCATAGACCCCCAGATCTGGTAAATTTCGTTACCAGCTAGGGAATAGAGCCGGAGAACTCTACTCAACCGAATGGCTTCCTGCCAGGAATGCCAGGAGTCCGGTTTTGGCCCGGACAGTCCGGTTTTTCACCAAGCTGTCCGGACGAAAATTTAAAGTCGCTCTGAACTCCAAACGTCCGGTTTTCTCAGAGAGGGCGGCAAATGTCCGGTTTTCTTAGGTCCTTGTAGAGAGTTTTTGGCGACTTTAACTCACCTCACCCGTTACCTTAGTCTTGAGGGAGCAAATGAAGATGTTAACCCAAATAGAACCAGGGGTACGGTTGCCTTAATTTTAATGTCACGCTAACGGTGGTTGGGCAACGCGATATTTTCCCCCGCTGTCTAGTTGTCTACTGGGTGTCTGATCAACTTTTTCATTTCGACATGAAACTCTGATTTTCAATCCTTAAGTTGAATTTCATGTTAGTTTCAGTACAAATAGGTAGGATAGGTTCGCATTTTTAGTTTTCGATTCGTAAACAGCGCATGAATTTAACGCAAAGATAGTAAGCCAGAAGTGGGAAACAATGCGGTTTGGTTGCTACTTATTGGTAATTATCGCCGTTACGAACTTCACGTTTATGGGTTTACCGTTGGGTAAATCATCAACAAGTATGAAAAAGTATTTATCTCTATGGCAATGAACCAGGAATTTACCTGATAATCATCACTGGAAGCAGCACTTCACGCGATGTTCACGAGAAAACAGCTGAGAGATCAGGCAAACTAAGAACAATACTGCGAAGAAGTAATGTCTTAAAACGCAGGTTTCTCATTTAAAATATGTGAAATAATAAAAACAGGGCCTGTAACCGACCAAATAGAGCCTGTGTGCAAAAGAACGGACTTTTTCGATCGAGTTGAAGGCTAGTGAAGCTAGACGGCAGAGGCGGACTGCAGAAAGCAGATTCGGTTACCACACGACTTGAAACGTAAAATAAACAAGTTCGAGGGGTGTTCAAATAAACCTAACCGCTACATCAACATAATTAGCAGGTAATGGGGCATTTGGAAAAAAAAAATTATTTACTTCACCAGTTTTCGAGTAATTTTGAGATGACTAGTAGTGTTACATTTACAGGAAGGTTAGGCTGGTGTCGTGTGCCTTTAGATCCCCAAACGGGTGACGTTAAATGAGCCAGTCTAACGCACGACGTTGCTAACGTCCCCTTAAGGTCACGTACTCTTGGGTACGTTAGGGTGACGTTATGGGCACGTTAGTGTTCACCAAAAACGCTCTATTATAGTAGGTTGCTACCCTACGAAAACAGATGTGACTTCTAGAGGACCTACCTTCATCGTATATTTGGCAATCATCGCCAAAAAGCCATATAAAAGTCCTAAATCGTTTGTAGCCTTGTCCCATTTTTTCGTGAGAAGGAACTCTGTATCTTATCAGTTAGCCATTAGGTACTTGTGCATTCTCTGTTTCAGTTAATTCTCCTTTCAGGATGATCTCAAGTTAGTACTTCAAGTCGTAGGTACTTAGTATTGAAGTTTTTGTTGCTAAATTCCCAATTACCAGATATTTACTGATTCGAACGTTTCCTGCCTACCTAGTGCGTTAATTAAAAACGTGGTACAAAAGTTCCTGCCTACCTACACTGATTAGTATTTTGAGAAACCAAAAAACCGAAAAATTATTAGGCATTTTGACCTGTTGATTGTTTAATTAGGTACTAACATAAATTTTAAATCAAAGAATTGAAATTAAAAGAACACGAGCACAAATTTTAACCTCAGGTTCGTCTATTTAGCTGCCCATTAAAGTTGTGCGTCTTCAGTGGTTTCCAGATGATGATTATAGCAATTATTATGTAGTCAGTAATCATTCAATCTTCTCCCTATATATGATACGTTCACTATTATCGTATGGGAACGAATAATACTGGTAGAAATCATCGGTACACAAAAATGTATTAGCATTACATACTCAAATATAATTTAAACAAAAATAAAAAATGCTAATCAATATTTGTGCCGCGTGCTTGGAATCAATTTTAGTAAAAAAATTAATGAGTTGTTAATATGCTTTCCAACTTTGTCCGGTTTTTTCCCCCCATATCATCTGGCAACCCTGCTTTTAGCCCAGGAGCCCACCCAGCTTTCCTACCTCATCTGAAGGAAAAGGTTTGACCCACAAGAATCAGAGCATCGCAAAAAACTGATAGAAGAAAAAACTGAAGGATGAAAAAATCTGAAAGATTGGCGAATAAACTAGTAAAATACTTGTGTTCAGATGGTACAATAGATGAGATGACAAAGACAATCTTACAACCTATAAATCTGTTATGGCCCGAAGTGGAATGAGTTACCCAAAATCCATTCACAAAGATAATCCAGAGACAGACGATTTATTATCTCCTGTATCAATGCCCCAATCTACAATCTCAGCCAACACCTAATCACATACCTCGAAGCAATGACAGTTATTCGCACTGATGGAGTAGAATAGGAATACCCAGAAAGATTTTTAATAGGGTACCTGTTGGGAAGATGGAGGAATTTCGTAACATTTAAACGAAATCGGCGCACTTTTTTGCAAGAGTGTTGGATTTAATTCTCTTGGTGCAAACATTTCCTATATATAAGTGAATTACTTGAAGGATTGTATCCTAATTGAGCGCAAGGATTGTATGTGCGCAAGAAGTAAAAGTGAGCAGCAAGATACAATTGTGACAACAGCGAGATTAAAACTAGTTTTCACTGCGGATCTACCAAATAGCGTAGATCACCAGGGTACTGTTTCTATACCTAGTCTGTACTGTAGTCTCCTCTACTCGAGGCCCCGGTGTTTTGTCATCAAATTGATTTTCCCTTGTCCAAAAATAGATGGTGGCCCCCTACTCCACAAAGTTGTGCGGCCTAGTGGCTTATAATTTTTTATTGATCACTGCCAGATATATCCATTACGTCAGAGCTCGAAATCTTTGGTGTTGAGAAATCTGGATTTGTAAGTGATTCTCAATGGCATTACATAACACAATCAACTTGAAATATTTTTCGATAAATGTGGGCGAAGATTCTGATGTAAACTACTACTTAAAGCACATTCAACTAGTGGACTTTTACTTTTTGAACACACTTTCACTGGATATGATTCAATTTCCTTATTTGTTGGTCAAGGAAAACAGAAGCTGATTAAAAAGCACTGGATCCTTGAGTACGGGAGAAGCCTGCAGTATTCCTGAACACCAGTGCTACATCTGAGAGATAACTGAACCAGAAAGTCAGGTTGTCTTTACAGATCTCAGATACAGAGCTTTGGTGATCGGCGCTTTTGGTAGATCCGCTGTTGAAATGAGTCTTGTGAGCAAGCCATCAGGCAGAGGGAGTCTTAGGAATCAACATCAATTGTGGAACATTAATTTATGATAATGGTATTTCTTTGAGTCATGCATCATTTGTGCGGTATTTGTTGTGAGTCACATGGGTGTGTTCATCATTGCACATTCGTTGTTTTATGAAATGTAAAAGTGTTCATCTTAGCACTCTATTCTACAAATCCAGCCTTTCTCATAAATTCCTCGATCCCAACAACAAATTCCGATTGCTCAAGAACACACAGTGTTTTGACTAATGTGTTTCAGGTGGAAAAACGTAAAAACCAAAGTTTTAGAATAAAAAAAAGTCTTCAGCATCCAGGGTGGTAGGTAAAGGTCTCAAATCAATAATATTTACTTGGAATAACACTCTTCCGGTAACTCAATGCCCACACATGAAAGCACCAAATAAAAAACTGCTGTATGGAACATTATTGCTCTGATATTCAATATTTAATTTTTCCCCTTCATCTGATTATCTTGGTTTGGACTGAGATGTCCATCCGAAGGTTTAAGAAGGTATGAGTACCTATACCTGTTTGTCAAGTCTCAAAACTAGAAGCATTCTTAGCAGGATTTCATAGTAAATTTGAATTCATTCCTCAAACCTCTGCATATATTGATTTTCTTCAATAAATTGTCAGCATTTTGCATTATTTGAAATAGTGAGTTTTCTTTTAACTTTGGACGTGAAACATAAAAACCTAGTGAAATACGGATGCCTGCTTTTTAGTTAGCAAAAAAGAACAAACAAAAAACCATGGTCGGGATCTGAAAAATGCATCAATTTGGCGCGCACTGGTGGTAAACTCTTTTTTTGCTCCCCATCAAACTGTCCTACCTCAACGTGCTTTTTGTTAAGCTCGTATTACACTTCCAGGTGGTGAAGCTAAAGGTTTGCATTTTTGTTCACAGCCCCCCCTCAAGCACGAAACGCATACAAATCGGTTAAGCGAGCCTTTACCATCTTATTGAGATTTTTATACGCCTGTTTGCTGGCGGTCACACCACCAGCGCGCCAAATTAATGCATTTTTCAGACCCCGACCATGTTTTTTTTTGTTCTTTTTTTACTAACTAAAAAGCAGGCATCATGTACTTTTACTATGTGTGTGTGCGTTTCCAAGTGGAAAAGCTTCAGGATAGGCCGGTTTGGAGCTTAAAATCAACCATATCTCAGTTATTTTCGTGCGTTTTTATGCGAAAAACAGCTCCAGGATGATGACGTCAATTTTAATGAGCGTTCGAATGTAAGTCTACAGGTTTACACTACTATAGAATGATTGAGCCGCAATATGCATTACTATCGCTTTTCGTGGTTTCGGATTTTTTCCCACTAAAACCCCCAGGATCGAAACACTATGGAACGTTCCAAAAAAGTTACTTTGATGTGAGAAATTGTTACCAGACACTAGGTACACAGCATGTCCCGCTGTAGGCGCCACTGCTGACCTGAATTCGAACTAGCGTCAACTGGCAATGGAAATAGCTAAGCTCTAGCTAGCTATGGTTGGGTAGCTAAGTTCTATGATTATTCATTAGCTGATAAAATTCTCCATTCTCTGCAAAATTAATAATTACACAAGACACTACATACACCAACCTCATGTCTAATCAGCATATAAGGCCGTCAGGCCGGTATTGTAATTCACCACCATTATGATGTATATCCTTGTACATAAATTCATGTTAAATAAACAATTCTTGCTTGCTTGTCCATAGTGTAGTGAAAAGCGTATTAGACTGCTAAAACGAAGGATCCGAGTTTGATCCCAAACTTGTGACAATATTTTATTGCATTCGACTTCAACCTCCGAAATATACTTTTAAACGTCATTACGAATAAATGTTTTAAATCATACTATAAAACGTCATTTTGATCTATTCGTCTAACTAATTTGTATTTTACTAAGGGATTGACTACTTGATGTTATGTATTTTTAAGATGCAAGTTTGCGAGCATCCAAACCACGAAACTATACAAATAATTCTGATCTATTTGGCCAACTAATCTGAATTTTTACTAAGGGATTGACTACAAGGGCGTACGCAGGGGTGGGGCAACTGAGGCAGTAGCCCCAGTAGACTACCTACTCCGCAATTATCTCGTCACACAAATTAATACACATCTCTGTACATCCCGTATTTGGATTCACTACTAAGTTCATTACAAGACCGATTTTCGGATGATCATGTAACAGCTTTAGGAGGATTGATACTTCATCCATCGAAGATGTTGGAAATGTCAAAGGAAGAACTCAAACAGCGACTGACACATTTTTGTAACTATTATGGTCTGGATACCCTCATTGAAACTGAGGCTGAGCTATGGCATACATTTTGGAAGAAAAAGGGTCCAACTACAGAGAAATTGAATGAACTGGATTTGGATTGAACTGCAAGAGATCAAGGGGTTTTACCCCCAAATGAAATTGGCGCTAAACGTTCTTCTCGCACAGCCGTGCACAACGTGTACAATTGAAGGGTCATTCAGCTCGTTGAGAAGGCATAGTCTCAACGGACTATGCCTATTGAATGTACACAGAAAGTTGGTCCACGAGAAGAAAAATCAATTTGTTGATGAAGTGTTGAAACTATTTTGTGAAAACCCCAGGCGTTTGATGTTGCAGTAATAATAATTTTCAAGTTGTTCTCAATTCATAAATTATAACTGCATTTACCCTCATTTTGTTCATGATTGTTTTTGCCTACATCGGTCTTGTAAAATTACCGTTGGCCCCAGTAAAGCAAAAAGTCTGCGTACGCCCTTGATTGGCTACTTGATGTTATGTATTTTTGAGATGCGACCTTGCGAGCATCCAGACTACCAAACTACACAAATCATTCTGATCTATTTGTCCAACTAATCTATATTTTAGCAGCGGGCATAGATTAATAAAAATTGAGGTGCCAATTCATTCAACGGAACCTATTCGTGCGAAAAGACTATGGGGGAACGTAGTTACAATTCAGCTCGGTAGGGGCGCGCACAGCGGGACATGTTGTGTACCCAACGTCAAGTGAAATTGTTACCTACCATCCACGTTCTTGAGCTTTCGGTTAAAATGTATCACTTCATCGTAGAAGAGCACAAAAGACGAGAGCAAAAAGGAGTGAAATAACCGTCCGGGTGACATCACTTTGATAAGAGAGCGCTGGCCAAGGTTGGTTGCACACCGTAACGATACTCGACTAAAACTTTTATTGGACGTTTTAATGGTCGAACTGCCAATAAAGCCAATGTCTGAAATAGTCTGTGATGCAGCTTCGTCTTCTCCGCTTTTTCGACTCTGAATAACAATTTTTATTTATAAGAAATCCTGGATGTACAACAGGCTTGCATGAACGTAATATTTCCTCGTTACCTTGATCAGAAATTATTTTTGGTTCATTACTGCCAATAATGACAATTACGAACCTTTTTAATCGACCAAGAAAAACATTTTTTATTCCCCCTTCCCCTTAAAATTTATTGGTTTACATTTCAAAATGAATAGAATCCGAAAAACGAAGTTAAATGAATCCGTCCGTCCATCAACCGGACCTTTTCTCAAAACTATAGGACCAAATTTAATGGAACTAGAATCAAAAATCACCTTTGGGGTCTAGTAGGTCCTGAATTGTCTGCATCAGTTTCGATCAACTTTAAATGGTAGAATTTAAGGACAGAAGTATTTTGAAATAACCGTAATTTTTTTTGCTGTTCTTTATAGATATCCATATTTTAAATCTTTTAAATTCATCTTTTAAAGCCCAGCCAAAGAATGAATGATCTTAGACAGAAAAAATACCATCAACGTGGGAGTGAACCAGACCGAATGGAACATAGTTTTTTTAATGTATCCCCAGAATGGGAATATAATATTAAAATTATACAAATTATTACATAAAGGTTTGTTATTGATTTATTGCTTAGCCCATCTACTAAGAACACTTGTCTATAATTATCAAAGGAAAACTATACATTATCCAACTATAACTACATTAGATGTAGACGCCTACCAAAGAGAAATTATTTAAAATCAATAAATCTCCTACACTTTACTAGTCCATTAGTATTTAACAGGAGCTAAAATATAATTACAATAGTACATCAGATTCGGAGTTTATCGATATTGACGAAAGCACCATCCAACTGAAAATTATTGAGATAAAACAAATCACCTACCTACGCTTCACTAGTCTGTTTATAGGTGACAAAGAAAGGACTATCTAATACAGAAATAATAAACCTTTATGTAATGATTTATACCGATTTCTGACTATTTGCCGACGATTGGTACGTTTGCCCAATATGATATTTGCAGCTACTCAATTCAAGGTTAAACACCCATCACAAGCAATGAGTCAAGGACTTAAAATGAAACGCCCATCAAGTTGAGAAGGTAATAGGTATATAGGTCCTATAAAATAAATCACCTACCTACGCTTCAAAAGTCCATGTATTGGTGACAGAAGTTATAATAAACTAGATGTCGTGAAGTGAGAATTCCATTGTAATTGTATCAGCTATAATACGATCGTTTTTCCATTTGATTCTTTGGGATGATATATAAATGACACATAGGTACTAAAATTACACTTATTGAAAAATTTTCGAAATCTAGATTTTTCTTATTATTCAGCTCTTAAGTTCAACCCTTTAGGGTTGATCGAAATTGATGCTGAGGCTGTAGGACTAACTAAACCCCATGTATGGTTTTCAACCCAAGTTTCTATGAAACTACTTCTTCAGTACTTTCTATGAAACTACTGGGCCAAAGTTAATGAAACTTGGGCGGATATTATTATTCGATTTTTTGATTCTACGCATCTTCAAACCTAAACCAACATTTTTTAGGGGGTTAAAAATTAAATTTTTCGGTCGATTAATAAGCCTCACTACTGATATTAATAAACCAAAAACGCTTGATTTCAGGTCCTTCTGTCTCTTGGAAATGTGGAAGCTATTTGTGACTCCATCCGTTTAGGGATGTAGTGATATTTATAAGCAGATCCGGAGGCTGACAGAGTTGGGTCGGAAGGTCGAATCACCTTCTGGATGAGTGAGGATGAACCCGGGCGCCGTCTTTTAGGACGACAGGCCCAACCTGATGCCCACGAGGGCCTCAGAGGTCTCGGAGCTCTGCTGAGCGGCCTTCCCACTCTCGCGTATTATATGGTGGCAGATCAATACTTCAGGAGCTCGTGGGAAAGCCCTGCCCCTGAGGCCCTGCCACACATCTAACCCTTCGGGGCAGAGAACACGCCGACCTGCGAGTTCTGAAAGAGTCCCAGTTCATTTCGCCTTTAGCATTCACACGCTTTAGCCGCGGCCTGAAAACGTCACGAAAATGTGACACACGGAAGAGTTACGAAAGTAGCAATGTTGAATGTTTGAGCATCGCCAGAAAAGAGAACGATTAACTCTTGATCATGAAATACGTTGCCTTTGGGACATCTAGAACCAGTACGAATACAAGGATCAGAGGCTCATTGATCAACTGAGGGACCTTTGAGACTAATTTCATTCCAAAAACCTACGGTGCCGAAATCTGGAATGGAGCACCTTTGGGACTTCTAGAATCGTAGAATACGATAAACAAGACACGATGGCGCACTGATCAGCTGAGAATAATTTCTTTCTTAATCTACGCATGGTGCTGCATTAAGGAAATCAATCTATACAATAACTACCGTTCCAGCCATTCAGCATTATCCCAATACATCCAGTATACAAATTGTCGTATTATATTTATGTTATTAGTTTTAAAATTTGACCACTCTGAGTGCAATACAATTTTTAACTATTAGAGATAGATGATACTCGTAGATAGACAGAGATAGATAGGTGGACAGACATAGACAGAGATAGAGAGAGGGAGAGAGATAGAGAGGGAGAGAGAGAGAGAGAGAGACCCTCTCTTCCATCCACCCTGGATAAAGATGTACATAGATTTCCTCTTACAATCGTTAACATTACTTAATTATACAACATAATAATCTAACAAAAAAATAATAGATTTGAAAAAAAGTAAAATTTTGTCTCTACGATATAGATTAACTCAACGATTATGATCGTTGGTTACCTAGCTTAGTAACTGATATTTTCAAAACATAGAGAAATAGAGAGAGAGAGAGATTTATTTGTTTTAGGTACACGTTGATGTTTGGGACATAATGATATAAGTTTTTTTATTGTAGTGATTAACCTTGATTTAATATACAATTAAACCTTTTGTTTACCGCATTATAAATTAATAACTACTGCTTATAGACCCCAAGTATCCCCGCTCCCACCTAGCGCTTATACTGCTGGTCAGTTGACCATCGCAGGGGATGTCGCCTTCATTTTACTGTGACGCGCCTGTTCAACTTCTGTGCCCTCATTTTAGTAGGTATCTGATATTCAACTCCTAGATGAGAAACATATAATTATGTGTCACTACACAAGTAGTTTACAAACTTAATAATTTCTTATGCTTATAATACTCGTAATAAATTATGTCGCATCAACGTGCTAACCTATTAGATATTAGACAACTCATTTATAAATTCAAAATCACTGACAATGCCTCAATAAATTAATATACCTATTACAAACTTAATAATTTCAAACACCATTTCTAATAAATAACTTCACTTCAGTTTACTAATTAACAAGAAAATAAATCATCCTTTTATATACAATCCTACACTCCAATCGGTTAAGTTATTGCAAACGGCGAAAATTTGCCCACCTATCCGTCCTGATCAAAATTAAATTCTTCAATCAGAAACTTGCGATATTTTGATGTTTGTTGCATGAACCTCACAAGCCCTTCCTTACCTTCCGAATTACCATTTAGGATTTCAATTAGTTCCCTCTCTGTGAGAGCTTTTGACCCTAAAAACGCGAAACTGAACTCACTAAGTACCGGGCGGATCACCGCAAATCGAAAAGGTGTTTCGTTCTCTTGCCGATTGCACATACTACATCTGTTACTCAACCATCGATAATTTACCGCGCCCTACGAATCATCCTAATTTTAACCAAGCCGATCAATTTCATGTATGTTAGGCCATTTTCTAAATTTTTATCGAGTTTCGCGTTCGGTGATGGACAGATAGGGTCACTTCGGCATTACTTTTTTCTATCCATTCCTCTCTGTTTCACTCAATTAACTATTAATTTAGTAGCTAAAACTTATTCTTAATAGTAGTCTTTAGAATATGGTTTCGAATTTTTGCTTTTTTGCAGTAAATCAATTTTTACAGTTCTACATTTCACAGTACAATTTTGTGCATAAATTGTTTAATGCTCTAGTTTTAAGTTGACGAACTTCATCTGAGTAATACTCCCCTAAAAATATAAATTCAGCGATTTTTGGACGTTTTATGCCATTTTTAGTGATTTTTTTAGTACATTTTTTGAAATTTGACCAATTTAATGTGCTCAAAAGTCAGTGGAAAGCTAGATGTTTTGGAGAAAGAATGGATTTTTCATCTCAATCCTAAGGAGAGTTATATATATATATATATATATATATATATATATATATATATATATATATATATATATATATATATTGTTCAGTGCATCAAATGACCCTTCTGGTTGCGTGTGGCTTATACTAAACAAAAATTTACAAATGGGTAGGTATATATGTTAACTTTGAATGCCCGAGAGATGTAACACCAGATAGTTCACACTGTGCAATAACGAGGCTTTCACACTCCATCATCGTTTATTGATGTCGAATTTGGTGCGTAATAATTTATTGGGTTTATGATACCGTAGACTCATGCAATAATACTCCTACCACGGTTGTAGGTACCTAAGTCCCAAAAAAGTGAAGAATACTGACAACACATTTCTTTTTAAAGACTCTACTAGTTAGAAGTTCAACAGCTTCACGGTATATAACAAACTCGTATAACAAAATATACGGAATAGAGTATCCTTAAAAAAGAGATAAGGCCACGCCCATCTACCCAATTGGGAAAATCGTATTTCGCCATGAACGCAACAGGTGTCGATATACAAGGGAGTCCAGCGCTCGGCAGATGACTTTGTAAAGCAAGAAACCCTAACACACTTCTTCTTCCACTCTCCTTTGAAGCTTTCTACAAGAATGCTCAGATTGAAACACCATGTAGAAATTGTCGAATATGTTAGAGAAAATGAAGCAAAAGAAATTTGTCGTTACACTTACTTCATTTCTATGAAAACCAAGACAAGTTTAGTGCTCTTTTTCAATAAACATTTGGATCGTTAATGCTGACTTTGGTATTCAAGTACTTCTTTCACATGCCTACATGAGCATAAATGTTTTTTAAGCACAAACTAGTTTTTAGTTCATTTATGTGATTCTTAAGGGTAAAACTTGTTAGTTAAAGTGTAAACTCGGTTGTAACGGAGTCGGAGGGATCTGCGAGTGTTACCATTTGATTCAGCGTGAAAAAAACCGACTCCGAATTAGAATTTTCTTAGCGGGTCATTTTTCACAAAAACCCTTGATTTCATAGAAAACAACCACGTTTTTCAGCAAACAAGCATAATTTTCTCCCACAACCAACAAAGTAAAATTAAAATTGACTACACAGTTGGAAAGCTGGGATTATGATGCGACTTTTAAGCTTACAGAATGAAAATTTCCGTGCAGGAAGTTTCGAGAGACAAACTTTTAAGAAAGTGAAAATTTTCGAAATTTTACGAAATTTTCACTTACGGATTATTTTTTCCCGTTTTTACTGCCTGATGCTACCCATAAGAAATATTCATGTATTGATGTATTTGCGTAGAGTGTAGATAAGTACTTCTGGTGTACTTTTTTCCTATTATATTTCAGGTATTAGCTCCACCCACTTGTATGTATAAAAGTATGAAATACGAACTGCTTGCAAAGCCATCTTAAACGCATAATTGAAGATACCTCGGGGTATGGATGAAATCAAGCGGCGTAACGAATGCAAAACAGATGCCAATTCACTCAAGAGTGACTCAACGTGATCCAGCCATGAAAGACTGTTGTCTTCTAGCAAACCCAAGAAAATAACATTGTGGTCAAGTCGTTTGTTAAGAGGAAAATCATTCAATTGAGAGTTGTCTTTATTTATAGCAAGATAGTTGGCTGAACACCAATCGTCAAAAAGTAGAAAAATCGCATCTGTATTCGAACGGAGAGCGATCATCGACCAGATGTCAATACGAAAATATAATCAGCAAATAGAAAGAACGAACTGGTAAGCTACTCAGGTAAATCCTTGTGACGAAAATTAAATGAATCGTTTCCATCAGATGAAATTTTCTGGGAATTTAAAGGTTAGGCATAGTTACAAATAAAAAGTAAATAGTCACAAACCAATTCTTCACTCCGCGCATGCGCAAACGTAAAATTCACCAAGCATCATTTTCTCACGGTCTAATAGTTTAGGAGGGTTTAGGCTATAGTTACAAATAACAAGTAAATAGTCCTCACTACCACACTCAAAGAACAACGTTACTGGAAAGTATATGGCAAGACATCGACAACCCCTGCAATATTATCTCCATTATAAGAGGAACAAACATCGCAAACGTTGCAACTAAGGTTTACGAGTTTTTGGTGGACATTCAAATATCAATATAACTTTTTGTAACAATATCATAGTTATATGTATAAATATGTAAAATAGCAACAATATGTAAGGCTGAAAGTTTGTTCGAAGCCAATAAAGACTTTAAAAAAAAAAAGTCACAAACCAATTCTTCGCTCTGCGCATGCTCAATGGTAAAATAGCAGAGGGAAATTATTAGATTACCACATAATATATGAGATTCATCTCGATCGTACAATTAGTGGTTATTGCGCATGTGCGAATGTGAAAACCTTTCATGAAGCTGAACTTCTACAGTTTCCATTCGATTCTAAGACATTTTTTGAGAATGGACGGGTTATACTCACCTTCACCTTATAACCACCTTCAAATTTAATCACACAGAAATTGATAGTTTTCACTGCACATGCTCGAATCTAAATCCATCCATCATCTGTCGATTTCTTATGATCTAACCGTTCGATCTCGCTCAAATTCGGAGTGTAGTAATGATATTATTACCCTATTATATGAGTTTCGTCACAATCGTATCATTAGTAAATTTTGCTCATGCGCATACTTCATATCTTTGTAACAACCATGATGTGGAAGAGTTAATTTCTCCAATGCGTACATTCCAATCCCCACCCAAAATCAATTTGTCATTAGGGTATATTATTTTCACACTTCCAAGTTTTTCGTAAAAATCGCAACAGGCTTAATATCCATGCCCTCCTTAAAGTAAACACAAACCAATATCATTAGATCATTATTAAATAATCTATTTGTAAATAAAGTAAACATAGCTCCATTAAAATTGAATAAAAGTGAAGCTTCAAAAGACTCCCAATAGTACACAACCAAACCTCCACTAGGTTTGCCTACTTCGGCTTCCCGCGTGGCTTCTAACAACAGAAACTTATAACCTATGTAATTTTTTAGTACTTCGCTTTCAACCATTTTTCAATTAAGCAGAAAATGCTAATTTTTTCATCGGAAAAATATTTACAGTCTACTTAACAATTTTGATAACCTTGGCAGTCCCAGAATGCAATTATAAAACTTCCACTTAGTACACTCCAAAACGAGACTGATCGGCGGTTGATCCTTGTGTGCTGACGGAGCAAAATGTTTTCGCTTCATTCTTATTTTCCGGAGAAACTGAAGGTGGCCGTTCCCATTTCTTTCCCTTTTCTGTTCTCATTTCCTCAAAGCCAAACCAAATCAAGTTTTTCTTGCAAACACGCCGTTCATGTGATGATCTGTATGCTAAGCTGATTATTGAGGTATCTGGTGTCACGAGAGTAATTTGTTTTGAGAGATTTTCTGTCCGACTCCATGACGTCTAATTTAGTAAATCGCTCCAGTATACTATCTAGTTTTTTACTGTTTTCATCAAATTTTGCAGACAGAGCTTGAAAATCTTTCGCCGTGACTCACATATTTCTTCGAGGCTCCCAAAATAAATCAATCAGTTTCTTCTTTACTACTTTCTCATCACGGCAGTGAGTCAAATACCGCAAGTCAGCTTACCTTGTTGCCTCAAGTTTTAGTTCGTGTTATAACAGGCACTCCTATGATAACAGACTGGCAGGCGAGAGCAGCAACAGTTTGCGAGAAACAACGATAAGTAATCGTAAAACTTCACGAACCAAATCGTAACCGCACTATCAAAGATAGTATTAGACACAAATTTGAACTAATATCTCTTGTACAAACATGAAATAAGCGAGAGACTTGTAGAAAGTGAACTTCTCACTATCACGGCAGGCTTGCCAACCACAGTTTGAAGATACTTGTTGTCAATATTTAGGCATGGTCGGGGGGGGGGGGGGTGCGTTTTGGGGGCAAGTGCGTCTCTTCGTTTTATTTCGCTATGAGGCCTTTCTATTTTAATAAGTTTCTTAGCAAATGATAGAACAGGTGATTATGATCACCTGACAAAAATTTTATCCTTCTCAGTGAACAAATAAGCGTTACGAAAGTGAGTGAAAAACGTTGTCCATTTCCACGAAAAAATAAAGAGTTACAATGTTAAATCGATTTCAACGGTTAGGTCATCATCAGTAACAAACAATAACAAGTTGTAAATAACATTGTAACTCTTTATTTTTTTGTGGAAATAAACGTTTTTCACTAACTTCCGTTCTGAAATGGGTTTCCACAACTTCGTCGCGAGTGATATAGTTCATAAATAAGCGTAATTGGAACCATTTTCCGCGAAGCCTTTCTCCGATATCAGAGTGTGAATCTGAGTGTGAACCCTTCCTTTCCTATTTATTCCACTATTTATCTTTCAACCTTTTGTTTCTTTATGAACTGCGCACTTGATAACTTCAAGGCTACAAAAATTGCTGCAGTAAAGCAATGAAACGTTCTTGCCCCTCATTTTTTTTTTACGGTGGGGCAAGTGCATTTTCAAATAAGGGGCAGGTGCGTTTCATTAAAAAACACATAAAACTACCAGAAAAAATAAGAAAATCAAGGTCTTGGAAGTGAAGCCTAGTTTCCATCCAGAACCTCTTGATCAACCCCCACGCACAAACGCACGCTTCTCCCAAACTTCAGTCCTATCTTATTCTGCAAAACTCTAGAGTCTTCAAATTCTTTCTCACGCAAAGCTCATTCCCCAATCGACAGCGAATCAGCGGGCAGCCAACAGGTGGATGAGTTTATTGAACATTTTATCAACTCAGGAATTCATGCTAAATTGCTAAAAATTGCTTATTTTGCGGAGTTTTATTTTTCATTAACAATTCATTTTAAATTATACCTAAAATCTACCTACTTTGGTTCATTTTATTTTTATTATTTTTTGGGTAGAAATTTGAAAACAGTGAGCAAGTGTGTCATTTGAGTGCTTCTAGGTTTTTCCTAATTCTTAATGAATTACTAACTTTAATTCATTATATCCACACGTTTTTCGACGTAGAAATGTCTAGGAATGTAATAAAACTGTAGCTATTATTTAACTTGTACCTAAAGTTTGAGGTTCTCTTTTTTTTAAGGTGCCTATTTAATGTTAAATTTTCGCTATAATGTCACTATCACTCATACTATTACTCATACTACATCACATTCTTGTAACACCTATTGATTTGTATGTAAAAACGCTAGTTTTGTAAAAATAAAATAAACTATTCTTAAGAAGGCTAGGTATTGTGGACCCCCTCAGTGGGTTGTCGTTTTATCTTGACCAGACAAAGTCCAGTCCCTGTTGCCGTACCTGAGAGCCGCTGAGCTCTACTACGAACGGTGATATTTGATCTGTGATATATTTTTTGTGCAATCTAGTCATACTTTTATTTCTCTTTGGCGATTGTATAGTAACATATATTTAGTTATTAGCCTATTCTAGATCTAGTCTTAGTTGTAATATTTTATTTTTATTTTGTATCCGCTCTAGAGGCTAAACAGTGGTCATCACTGTACCCCTTATTTTGTCCTCCTCCGATTTGCCAGTGGAGTCCGTGATGACACTCCGTTTGGTGGTGAAGGGTAGTATGGTGAAAACCACCCCCTCTTTTCAACAGCCCTTTTCAGGGCTACCAAAAAGAGGTAGACACGACACACAAATATTTATAAGACGTCGAGTTATAACTCCGTCAAACAAAATATTTCACCAGAGAGAAAATACGAAATTCTCTCCCAAAAGTGAAATATTAACAAAAAACACACAAGGCGACCTCCCTAAACACTTACTGGGCGAGAGAGACGCGACAAGTATCTCGAACCAAGTCGCCTTGAATGAGAGAACTAGAACAGACAATCAAACGTCCTCTAAAACTAACAAGGACAGTTCTAGCAAGCCTACTCGCCAATCAGAAACAATGATTACACGAGAGACAATAGGCGAACCAACCAGGAGGCGGCAAGCAACCACCTCTGGTCCAGCAGCCACCCCGGGGATCCCGTCTGAACAACGGACGCAGGGAAGCCACCCGAGGACCCCGTCTAAACGACGGACGCAGGGAAGACACCTCAAGGTCCTTGCCTCCGCAACGGACGCACGGAAGCCACCTCCGGGGACCCCGTCGCAGCGACGGACGCGGGGAAGCCACCCCGGAGGACCAACTCAGCTATCATACTCGCAGATTCTGAGAAAACAATGTGCGAGCCAATGAGATAACACAGTTGAACTAATGAAATTAAGCGAACCAATCAGGAGGCGGCAGGAGGCGGCCACCTCCCTATAATTACCCCGCTCGGAGCCCTCCGAAATTCATTCCACTCTCCGCTCTCGACGACTACACTCTGCAGTACGAAGATTCTACACGCTCTACGCTGACGACCCTTCTGCTCACGAGTTCATCTCAGAACGGCTTCCTACTGCTTTCTACAAGGCATACCTTCTCTCCACACAGATCTCGCATTGGCATCTACGAGTCCAGTGATTATTTATCCTGCTCATTGCCCAACGTAGTTCTTCTGTCAGGACGCCACCCGGTACATCTATTGATATTCTCATTAGATCGTACGCCCGCTGGGACGTTCCGAGACGTGTCGCCCGGGTTTCGTAGCACTAAGCTCGTCACGCACGCCGATAAATTACTCAGCTCATCCGCTCTAATTTATCGTCCAAGGAAGTCTTTTTCAAGACTACAAGGTAGGACCCTGACATCCGAGCAAAGGAAAGAAGCTCTGTCAAGCGAGTCCACCTTACAAACCCTCTACCCTATACGTAGAGGTATCGAAAACGAGTTAACAAACTCGGGTATATCGATGGAGCGCCGCCCGTCCTACTTCCTCCTGCAAGGGGAAGCAGAACACGGCGCGGCCGGGGGCCTTAGCCCACGCAGCGCTCCCTACCCGCTACTCGACTCGTCCGCTGTTCCCAGCGACGGCCAAGGGCTCGATCCTCGCGAAGAGATCGCCTTCTTACCTAACGTATTCATGAAGGAAACGTTAGATCAAGCCTCACACACACAAAAGTTCGAGGATACCTTTCAGACCCGCTCTGAAGTCAATCATCATGATTCGACAAAGATTTCCGAATATCCACGATATTCTACACAAGGCTACCCGGCCGATCCGAGTGTCAAATACACTCCAAACGTGCTAAAAACAAAGGATACTTTTCAGTACCTCAACCAAGCCCAGTATATTCCCCCTACAGATATAAATCTTAGGCCGGAATATTACACAACGGCTCAGCACCAAACTGATCGAACCCAGCACCCACTATGCGAGCCCAGTGCTCCACGCGGCTGCGACACGAACTATCCTTCAGTTCCTCCCGCTAAGCAAGCTGACCTTGGCGATTTCGCTCACATTCCTTACAGGAATACCTCAGGGACTAACCCGCATAACCAGAATATAAATGTCCCACTTGGTCTACCTACACCAAGTAAAACATATATAAATCCACTACAAATGGTGACCCCGCCTTTGAACAGGCTTAACACGGAGCATTTCGTTCCCTCTTATGAAGCTAGTGGATTTCAGGGAACCACTGCGGGCGTGCGACCCCCGCCGGGCCTATACGCCCCACATCTCACACAACAACCCTCTACACGAAGTGGCTTAGGAGCACTTTTGGAGGAAATGGGAGATTATCAAAGACCTATCTTCCAAAAGAAGAATATCGATCGTGCACTCGCCGAGTTCGATCAATACTGCGTGCGAAAAAACCTGAGAACGCAGAACGAATGTTTCTCAGCTATCTACAAGTGGGTACCGGAGGAAATGCGGGAAGCTATTGACTCAGCTTACCTCACGGCACCCCACGCACCTTATGAAGAGGCCAAACAACGCCTACAACGAGAATACGGGTTGTCCTTACAGGACAGGCTCCTCGCACTCGAGGACCCCGCATCTCTCGCCAAAAATCCCAGCACCAAGTACCACGAAATGTACTCTAAGGCTGTTGGGTACTTCTCAGAGGCTCTGATCACTCAAAAGTGGATCGAAACTCTGCCTATCGAAGCCCGAGGCATGGTCGCAGCACAGCCTACCACGACCGCCCGGCTCGACCTAGCTGATACGCTACACGCGTACAAAACAGCGAACCCCTCTCTCAACATACGAGGAGTAGAATCTACTTCGAAACCCACGAAGACTGGTTTCAAAAAGGCCCTCTCACAAAAAGCTGAGTTCAAACCTCAGCAAGTAGAGAGTAAGCCTCACAAACCGACGGCCTATGTCTGCCGAAACCACACACGTTTCGGTAGCGAAACTCGCGAGTGTGCAGACCCAGAATACTGCACTTGGAAGGCAAATACCGCCTCCAAACCTATCAAAAAGGCAGCGCCTATCAGCCAGCCTAAAACCTTGGTTTCAAGCGAGAATACTCATAGATCGGTACAAGAAAGTACCGTTCCAACCTCCGTCGCAGAGAGTTCGGAAAACGAATAACTGCCAGTGTATCTGAGCCTATACACCGGCAGACTAAAGAGTATAAAAGGCTTTTTTTCAAGTGCAAACTAAATGGCACTGAATTTCTCATTGACACGGGAGCAGAAGTGAACATTCTGCCCCACAATGTCACCAAAAAATTGGGCTTAAAAATTCGTAAGTCCAACGTCAAGCTCACAGCAGCTAACGGCGCCCCTATAGACACACTAGGGCGTGCTGACACGACAATTAACATCGGCCTCGGAGACATGACCACCGATTTCATGATCACGAAAGTTGATCTAGCGATCCTCGGTATACCATTCCTCGAGTCTTGGGATATCGGAATACGGGTCAAACACAAATATATATACAAAGACAAAGTAAAGAGCTATGCCGATCAAAAAATCGCTGCAGTCATGAACAAAAAAATTACTGACGAACAAATAGCAGCTACTATTCCTCATCGTGACAACAGCCCTCAGCCAGAGGACACACAGCTCACAGAGGACGAAAACATACGCTCTATCATTGAAAAATACAATGATAAAATGAACGAACTTCAAGGAAAGTGGAAAAACAACGGTGTTTACCACCGTATAACCACGGAAGGAACACCAGTACACTTCCGTGCAAGACCCATGGCAGGCGAAAAACGGGCTCAAGTCAAAAGTACTTTTGACAAAATGCTCTCGGATGGCATAATTGCACCATCAGACTCCGAATGGGCGTCCCCGTTACATTGTGTGCCAAAAAAAGACGGGTCATGGAGGATCACCGGCGACTACCGTTTCCTGAACGCGAAAACGAAGAAAGACGCCTACCCTCCTCCTCACATTCGCTCTTTCCAAGCGAATTTACATAATACACAAATCTATTCGACAATAGATTTAAAATCGGCATATTACCATATCCCGATGCACCCAGATGACGCTCATAAAACAGCAATTATTACCCCTTTCGGGCTCTATGAATTTAAAAAATGAGCATGGGTTTGGCCGGAGCGGCCCAGACATGGCAAAGGTACATGGACAGCATCATGCGAAAATTCGATTTCGCATTTGTCTACCTATATGACATATTGGTGGCTTCTAAAAATTATAAAGAACACATGAACCACCTCAAACAAATTTTCGACAAACTAGGAGAACACGGACTTCGAGTAGGTTTTGATAAATGCATTTTTTCAAAACCTACCGTCGATTTCCTAGGTTTCACTATCTCGAAAGAAGGGATAATTCCTAAACGAGATAAAATAGAAGCCATAGAGCAATTCCCTCGGACAATAGACGTACGAAGCCTACGCAGATTCCTAGGTATGTGTGGTTTCTACCGAGCTTGCTCAAATAAATTCGCTCACACAGCGCAACCTCTGTATGACTCCATTCAGTCAAACAAAAAAAATGACAAAACACCTATCGAATGGACATCAGAGAGAGAAAAGGCTTTCAACAGCTTAAAACAAGCAATGATAAAAGCTACATTACACAATATTGCTCATCCACACCCTACAGCAGAGTGGAGAATAGTTTGCGATGCATCCGATACACACATCGGAGCGGCACTGGAGCAGGAAATTACAGACAAACACGGCTCGAAATCTTACCAACCATTGGGATTTTTCAGTAAAGAAATTCCGGAACAATGGAAGAATAAAGCCTCGTTCGACAAAGAGATGTTCGCCGCTTACCAAGCTTGCATTCATTGGCACAATGACTTGGACGGCCGCTCTTTTCATATTTGCTCAGATCACAAGCCTCTGCTAGGCACGACGCTTAAGAAAAACGCACATTTTTCTAAAATGCGATTGAGATGGCTAACATACATCTCCCAAATGACAAGTGACATTCGACATATAACCGGAGAAGACAACGTCGTAGCCGACGCACTCTCCAGACCCTTCAATCCAGTTGAAATTCAAACAAAGTCAATTTCAACCCAAACTGACGAGGGCCCGTCCATAGCCGAAATTTCACAAATTACGGCCGCAATAGAGTGCAATCTTCTACTGCACATCTCAAATGCACAGATTCATTCTCCTCCTAACGCAGAGGACAAATTAAAACTCACACGAGTTGAATTCCCTCAAGGAGAGATTTGGTGTAACCTAGACCTAGGACACCCAAGACCTTATATTCCAAACAAAATAAGGCACGAAATAATCAGCCAAATTCACAATTTGGGACACCCAGGCATACACTCTACAGTGTATAAAGTGAAACAAAGATATTTTTGGCACGGCCTTCGTGCAGATGTCTCCAACTGGGTCCGAGCATGCGAGACTTGCCAACGAGCAAAAATCACTCGCTCCGTGAAGCTCCCTTACTCCGAATTTGAAACGGCTAACAAATTCTCACATGTATACGTTGACATTACCGGACCCTTACCTTTAGCTAAAGGAGGGAAACGTTACATTCTAATGATGGTCGATAGAGCAACGGGTTGGCTAGAGGCAGTCCCTCTTAACAACATCGAAACATCCACGATCACAAACGCTTTTATCAATATTTGGGTAGCTTCAAAAGGCGTACCTAAATACATCACAAGTGACCAGGGCACACAATTCGAATCAGATCTATTTCATTCCATTATGGAACGTCTCGGAGTAAAACATACTCACACGTTACCATACAAACCGTCAACAAACGGAATGGTGGAACGCAGAAATAGATCCTTGAAAGAGGCTCTCAAAGCACAAAACGAAAATTGGCTCGACGCCCTTCCAAAAGTACTACTCGCCATGCGTACGGCAGTAGACCCAGCAACGGAAACTACACCCTTCCAAAAAGTTTACGGAATTGACGTACCGCTCCCAGGTGACATATTCGTAACTTCTACGAACCTTTCCGAGCCTCTCTTCTTCCGGCCTACGCATATTAAACATAATAATACGAAATATGCCGTCAACATGCCCAAAAATTTGGATACATGTACACATGTCTATATCAGAGTGCCCACACAGCTCTCCTCTCTGCAATGTCCTTACACGGGACCATTCAAAGTTGTTAAAAGAGATAAGTTTTCGGTTACAGTACAAATTGGCGAACACACAAAAAAAGTTCCCAAACAGCAAATAAAACCAGCTTACACTCTAAATACAGACGAAGCTGTGTCACTAAGCAAAAATCAGGCAGAAAAAAAGGAGAAGACTCCCCGAAAATCCGCCAGAGGGCGCGTCCCCTCTACCAAATTCGACGAGAAGTGGGTGACTGCACTCGAAGCAGGCCACGCCCACTTTTCTCGGGTAGGAACAGTGGGAGATATAAATAAAGAACACCCCACACCCGGAGCTCATACCAACCTTGACCATGGCAGCTTCGACACCCACAGAACACATGCTCACCGAAGAAGTGGAGAATTTCCTCCTAGCAGAGGAAATTCCGGCACCCATCGGCCCGCTACCACCTTCGCCGGAGAAGAAAGGACCGGCGGACGCCAGCACTCCAAGGGAGGTGGTGTGGAGGACACCAGCCGCATTCGCAACGCCGGCTACACCCGCTCCCCAGCTGCCCAGGGCTCCAACCGCTCACCAGCTCCCCACGGTTCCACGCAAGTGGATCAGCTCGGGCGACGTGCCCGTGCCTCGGTGGGACGAGATGAGCGCAGCGGGGTGGACGTCGCCGGAACGAGCACCTCCGCAACAGCCCAGCCGCGGCCGCGGGCCAAACCCTCGCGGGTTTGGCTCCCGTCGGCAAAGCTCGGGCCGGCCACGGACGCCCCGCGGCGCTCGCCGAAACCGGCGAGGCCGGGGCGCACTCCAGGCGCGGGACGCGAGGCCTGCACCTCCGCCTCCGCCCCAACTGGTGAGAGTCTCGTACGGAGAATTCCGTGTAGACCTCCCAGTTCTCCCCAACCGGCGTCGTCGTTGATAACACGACGTCTTGGGGGGGCGCCTGTGGTGAAAACCACCCCCTCTTTTCAACAGCCCTTTTCAGGGCTACCAAAAAGAGGTAGACACGACACACAAATACAAACAACTTGAAATTTGGTAGGTAGACTTTTTAGACATCCGGAATTAACTGTATTGTTTTCGGTGGCACCACGGCGCCAAATGGTGGCGCCAAGAGGTAACCTCCAAGTTAAAATATACATTTTTGGAGGTATCGACTTAAAATTATGCAGGTGGGCTCTTTTGACACCAACAATTCGCTGTAAAGTTTTTGGTAGCACCACGGCTAAATGGTGGCGCCAAGGCGTTCCCACCATGTTATAAAGAGACTTATCAAGTGATTCTTGATTCTTTTGACAAGTAATTCAAATCGGATGAAAACTGTGGAAAGAAGCTTGTTACAATGATTTTCGGACACACAACAGACACACACCCACACACAGACAGACTGGCAGACACGGAACCAAAGTTGTTCAGTATGGTCTAAAACGGAAAATGTTGAGACCAACTTTTTTTTTCCCCCTCCCGAAAGTGAAAACAATGCTTTTGCTACCTTTAGGTAGACTCGGAAGCAAAATTCCCCTTAGGATTCGTCAAGGAACCTGATAATTCTGAGAAAATTCATGGAATTGCGTCATTCAGTGATGAATAGCGATAAACATGGTATTTCTTGGATGAAGGACCGGCTAGCGACACAAGCGGTCCGGAACGCTGTGAATGTAATTTTTTCCTGTTTACAAAATATGCAAGCAGTCCCGCGTCCAGAGGTCTGAGGTACACGAACGCCCCCATCTCCACTTGTGTTTCAGTTTTCAGTAGTCAGCTATGCAATCTTCATAAGTTACGTTTCTTCCAAACTATTCATCGCGAAATAATGATATACTGCATTCGCACAAGCTTTTGTACAGATATATCTACCTATACGTAAATTTGCATGAACGTTATCAGTCGAGTACAAGCCTCAAACTAAGTTATTTGACGAAAATCTAGTCTTTTTGCCGTTAATACCACTTCAGGTTAAAATGCGACTAAACTTTTAACTTGTTAAGAAATCCATTTTAATTTAACATTGCTACGTAGTGAGGCAGGGCCGATAATAAGAATTTCCTCAACTTGCAAATTACGAGTAATTTAATCTTCCGTGTAATGAACTCAATGCGGCAGTAGTATCGAAGCCTCATGCATTTGTATTGTAGGTCCTATTGGAATTCAATGAAGGTTACTACTCGGACAGTTCAATAAGCCAGAGGCGTTCAATCCTGTCAATAATGAATCGATCAAGATCCCTGATTATTCGAAAAATTATGAAACTGGCAGGTCCGCTGATCAATGAGTTGGTTCTTCCTCACGAATCCACTTTTTACATCTGACGTCGTTCGAGTAGTACCTAACTGTTGAAAGAATGTTATCTGATGTCGATATCGCCGACGATTGTTGACGATAATATAGTTGTATCGATTCCCGCAAACATCACAGGATGTTTGTTGTTTGTGTTCGAATAGTGTGGACGCGCTCGCGAGCATCAGCTCGTCCCCCCCCCCCCCCCCCCCCCCAAAACCTGGGCTCAAATTCTCAATTGAACAAAAAAAAAAACACGAAAATCTGTCGAGAATGACCGATGAGCAGGGCTTAACTGAATTGGTAACTACCCCCTCTACCCCCACCCTAACATTAAATCGAAAAATTCTAGGTTTGTTGCACAACTAGACAAAAATTAGGATCGAACAAAATAAAAATCACGAAAATAGGTTGAGAATTGTAGCCTGGGTAGCGTCGACATAGTTTGCCGTAAAAAACCACGTTTTATCGGTTTTACCCCCTCCTTTCTATCATGAAAGTCAAAATTCCCAAAATTTGTTGCACTACTAGATTGAATTTTGAATCGAACGAACAAATAATAGTCTCGGAAATCGATTGAGAATTGTGGCCTGGCCACCGCCGACAAAATTTGTCACACAAATACACACACACAGACATACACCTGTTTTACAATGGTCTGAAACGAATTTGTACATGGTTACTTTTTTCTCGTGCTTGGGTTGTCCCCTACCCCCCCCCCCCTGGATCAATTCCAATAGGTCATCCCTCTTAAATAAGAGGCCTTGCATGTATGACCTATATAGCTTCTGAGGGACGTCCTAAACTCGGCGCTCCGCGCCTCGCCAGGGGGCAAGCCCCCTGGACCCCCGGTTACCTTATTTACATACTTCGGACGAAATTATTGAAACACAGAATGTGTTTGCGTTGTCGCGCAACCAAGTGACAACCAAACAAGCGTCATTGTTTACTATTAATTTATAACATCAATTTATATAGTTATAGTATGAAACTACGAAAATTGCGTTGTCGCGCAACCAAGTGACAACCAAACAAGCGTCATTGTTTACTATTCATTTATAACATCAATTTATATAGTTATAGTATGAAACTACGAAAAAAAAACGAAATAAATTCGTGATAAATCAAGAGCTTTCCAACGAATGGTGAACGATTTCTGTGCGATTAAAATGGCGGAAATTCCATTTCCCTACCAACGGCTCGGTTGTACGTGAAAATCATCCGTCACACATTTCGTTCCCATCCCGCGTTCCATTTTCGGCTAGTTAGTCCATGGCTAAAACACATTCTGTGTTAAAACTGGAGTGAGGTGTGGTGGGAAGGGGAAGGGAGAAGTGTTTAATGTCTGCCCCCTTCCACGGACGAATTTTGGATTCGCCTCTGACCAGGAAAGGGGTTATTGTGAGAAACTGAAGTATTGAATGTTTTGTTTCGGTTCATCGAATTTATCTATTAGAGATTATTTATCTAGATCATCCATCATGGCAGATGATCCCCAATCTTTAATCGAACCAATGATTACGTATTTCAACTCTGATGACTTCGAAAACAATTCACACCGTCGTTTTCGTTGGTGGATTCGACCCCGCAGCACCTAGTAAATATCTCTTCAACGCTTTTCGTCATGTTATTGAGAAAGTATATTGAAGCTACAACTAGGTATATAATGTTATTCGCAGGAGCATACGAAAATTTGTAAAAAGCAGGTAGTTAGTGTGGTGAGAATAGACAGGCCTCTGAGGAGGAGATACTGAGAATGAAAGAGCGATTAAAAAAGTTTATTATTGAAAATAATAAACCCAAAGTGGACAACTTCGATCTCGAACTAATATTATCCAACATGGAAAATTCATAATCTCTATTGGCCTGTTCCAACACGAAAGTTCACGAATTATACCAGAGTTATACCAGTTATCTCACTGCAAGGAAAATAGAAACTGCTATTATCTTGTCTTCCGTATCCAGAGAGGCTTCGTTCCAAATTTTAGCATCAAATTAAATACATCTATACCGCTCGCTCAGTATTAGAAAGGCGTCTATGTTCCTTTTTTGAAATTTCACGCAATAGAGCAAAAAAACGAGAGCTGGATCAGATTGTACACAAATTGGCAGCTTCAGAATCAGAATCATATATATTTGTCAAAACATAATTATGTAGGACAATCGTCAAAGCAAACATTGATGTACAAAGCAAAATCATCATTTATGTAGCCAATAAAAGAGGGGGAAAAACAGATTGATTAAAACAATAATATAAAAAAAACAAAGAGTGCAGGCTGGTCATTAACTCGCCTAAAAGGCCGGGGCTTTCCGACCGAGCCCGGACCCGACCCACCATGGCGGCCTCCCGGGGGGCGCCCACCTATTTCTAGGAAGGCACCCCTTGCTACGATTAATAAATCGCACTACCGAAAAAAAACACCAGGCGAGACCGCCCCCGAGCCGATCGAGAGCCCCGAACCCAAAATAATTTACTCGCTATAAAGCCATACACTCAATAAATTACAATCACACTAAAAACAATAACTCATACAACTTATATAAATCTAAAAATAAAAAAAAAAATACAAATATTCAACAGTTAACAAGTTATCACAGTCTCATAATAAATATCTAAAAAGCTAACTCGAGTACTTTTATAAAATTCCTCGGTTGCTGACATAAAATTAACAATGGCTACATGATAAAAACTATTTGAAGGTGAATAAGTGGAGTAAAACGTCCCACTAGTCAAAAAATAAATATAGATATTGCTTGATTTTTGTTTGCATGAAAAAAATTGCTATCTACTATTTAAAAATGGCACATTTCATCTTGAAAAAATCACTGGTGTGGTATAGTTCTTGTTTAATGAGTTCGTGTTGTATGGTGCGCTTGAAAAGTTTGAAAGAAAGCTCTTTAGTCTCGTCGTTAAGCAGATTGAACATACGGGACCCAATTTGGTAGGGGTTTGAAATCATTGAAGAGTTTAGTCTAACTTGCGGGGGACGGAGGTTTTTGCGGGATCTGGTGAAATGATTGTGATTAGCCGTGCCATCGGAAAAAACATCCAAATTCTTTTTCACAAGCAACAAACAATTGAGCGCATAGATGCTAGGAAGTGTCAGAATCCCAAGTTCTTTAAAATGTCCTCGACAACTTTGATTCCATCCAAGCTTGAGGACAGTACGGATGGCTCTTTTTTGTAGTTTAAAAATGACCTCCGCATGACTGGAATTGCCCCACAACACCACACAGTAAGAAATACGGCTTGCGAAACATGCGTGATACACCATAAGCCGAACCTCAGATGACACAGAGTAAGCGAGTCGGCGAAGAAGGAAATTGCAGGATGCAAGCTTAGTAGAAAGCATGTCAATATGGCTGTGCCAGGACAATCTATTGTCCACTGAGACTCCCAACACGTTCACAGTATCATGAAGGCGACCATTTAGCTTGAATGACAATTTTTGCGTTTTAGTATTGTTTAGAATCAAAGCATTTGCAGTGCACCATTTATTTACTATACTATGTGATTGGGATACGTTGCATTCAAGGGATTCATTGTCAGGTGCAGCTGATAATACTGAAATGTCATCTGCGAAAAGGACTAAGTGACCAGAATTTAATGGTTGATATGATAGGTCATTCATGAATAATATAAATAGACAAGGACCTAAAACGGAACCCTGTTTTATCCCGCAGGGAATTGTAACCCGCTCGGAAGTCTGACCATTGAATGACACTACCTGAGACCATCCCCTGAGGTAGCTCTCAAAAAAAGCAACAGCTGCTTGACAGAAACCGTAATGGACCAACTTTTGTAAAAGGAGGTCGTGAGGAATAAGGTCGAAAGCTTTTGAGAGGTCGTATAATCTAAGTTTCACACGATTTCTCCCCTCCAGAAAATCCAGTGCCGACCTTATCAATGAAACAACAGCGTCACAGGTACTCCGGCCCTTCATGAAACCAAACTGATTGGCATGTATGATATCTCTCTTCTCATTGAAAGATTGAATTCTCTTCAGGACCAGGGATTCTAAGACCTTTGCAAAAATTGGGAGTTTTGATATTGGTCGAAAGTCCTCATAAGTAGTGCAATTACCTTTCTTTGGAATAGGTGTAACTAAAGAAATCTTCCAACAATCAGGAAACCCACCAAGCGCGAAACAGAGGTTGAAGATATACGAAATGGGCTCGATGATGTGAGGGGCAACATCTCTAACCATAACGGAGCTTATTCCAAAAAAGTCGGAAGAGGGAGAAGAAGACAATGAACAGACCACGGAGTAAACCTCCTCAACAGTCACCGGCTCTAAAAAAAACTCATCGCAGAAATGCGGAGCCCTGACCATAAAGTCGCTGAATTCACCA
Source organism: Adelphocoris suturalis (assembly GCA_030762985.1). NCBI lineage: Eukaryota > Metazoa > Arthropoda > Insecta > Hemiptera > Miridae > Adelphocoris > Adelphocoris suturalis. The sequence goes on from CM061044.1 coordinate 79,615,919, forward strand.
TTTGGATCCCCCAGCCTACTCAGCTGGAACACCTCCGAAAAAACATCGCTGAAGCCATGGCAGTCAAATCCATTAAGGTTAAAGTTCAATCTATAATATAGACGGTTGTTGCACGTCTTGAAAACAATAATCGTAAAAAAATGTGTCAACTTTCCGCAAACGTTTTAAATTCAGTAGTTTTTAGTTGAGTACATATAGGTTTAGTGTTGGTACCTGCACAATCTGTTGTCCTATGTTTGGGGCTCTATAACGATGCGAACTAAATCACTCTCGACGAAGATGTGGAAACCCATTTAAAAACGGAAGTTAGTGAAAAAACATTGTCTATTTCCACGAAACATGAAGAGTTACGATGTTAAATCGATTTCGACGGCTAGGCCATCATCAGTAACAAACAATAACTGAACACAAATTAGAAAGGACAAAGCTTATTTAGTCACAGGTGAAGGGGGATTGAATCCCATTAGTCGAGAGAAAGGAAAGGGGGCTGGAGGTAAAACCAATTACGTGCAAGCAAATTGAAGGAGGATTACTGGTTTCAACAATTTGAAGAGATAATTCCAAGCTTTATAGAAATGGACTTATCAGTAGTGGAATATACTGAGGGATATCCTCATTTAAACATTTAGCAGATCTGTCACTTTTGATAATTTCGAATTTTTCAAGAACATTCAACATACCTCCCTTTGGACAAAAATGGAGAAATTCTACATACTGTCCTGAAGATGTTTTCCGAATGTCGACCTACCCTTATTTTCCCTGATGCTCGTCTATTCTTTCCCTGAATTTCCTACCAGTTTGACCGCAATATTCGTAGCCGCAAGAACGTTTTAGTTTATAAACCCCACTTTTATCCTGAACATTACTGAACCCGTGACTATATAAGCTTTGTCATTTCTAATATGTGTTCAGTTATTTTTTGTTTCTGATGATGGCCTAACCGTCGAAATCGATTTAATATTGTAACTCTTTATTTTTCGTGGAAATAGACAACGTTTATTCACTAACTTTCGTTTTTCTCTATACCGAGTTCTCTCTTTGTACAATTTTGCCATTCGATCGATCAGTATACTGATTAAGTATTTCCCTATAGGAAAATACTTAATTTCTCACAGCACACATTTCAGTTTCAGCCCTACCTCATAAAGTCCCCCCTCCCTTTATGCCTACTATGAAAAATAATAATTATAGGTACACCAAAATATGTGGAGAACAGGCCTCGAGCATAAGCCGGAAAGGAAAGCACTCTACCGGCGAAACGCCACGTAACACGGTAGCTCCCCGAGTACCCAGTCCTGTTTTTCCTTATGAAATTCTCACTGTGACCCATCTTCCTCCCTGCTTTAAGGAAAGTTTTCTTTCTGTTTTCATTCACAAAAAACTGTTCATCAGAGTTTATCACTAAAACAGTGAAAAGTGCTATGTTGTTGACTGAATTAATTATGACTGTTATAATTAAAAACGCGTTTTTTCCTATCACATTACTCACATTTTGTTCCGAAAAGGAAAAGATATACGGAATAATGTTTTCGGATGAAAAATATGCACCATAGCGAAGAATAGCACCCCTCTTGACGGTAAAAAAGGGCATTTCTTATGTTATTGTTTATTGCTGATGATGAGCTAACTGACGAAATCGTTTTATCGTTGTTACTCTTCATTTTGTGGAAATAGACTACATTCTCCACTAACTTCCGTTTTTTTTACTGAGGCGGTTTCCACATAGTTTAGGAACCAAGGCCGAAAAGGATGTTATTTTAGGAGTAGGTTTGAGATTAGATTCTGAAAATTTAGTACGTTCTGAGTGTGGTAATGAAAAGGCGGATGAGCTCGCAAGAAGGGGCTCACAAAGCCCTTTTGTAGGGCCTGAGCCTGCAGTTGGCCTACCAAAAACTACCTTCAGAAGAATCATCAACATGTGGGTTGACCAGCAGACCACAAGAAGATGGTCCAATATTGAGGGACATGTCCACAGCAAGCTCATGGTGGCCCAACACCAAATTTACTGAGGGACTCCCCATGAAAAACCGTAGGAAACTTAACGCTGTAATGCCCCGTGGGGTTTGTCAAACCCCAATCGCGACTTGAAGTCAGTTTATCATGTTGAATCCCGCACGTCTGCCTCTTCTCGCCCCCCTCTATATCACCCCCCACTTCTTCCCTAAAGGCTTCAGCCTTTTCCCAGTTCACTACGTTCAAGACTACTGTGTAGTGTAGTACTTTCTTGTGCCTGGGGTTTGACAAACCCCACCGGGGGGTTAACCGCTTGTGATTTTCTCTATAGCAAGTTTTTGTGGGCCATCCCACTATTTTGTTATTGGCTCATCGTTAGAAATGGCTGAAAACAAAAGTTTTCAGATCCTGAAGACACTAGATCCATGTTAGAACAGTTGGAGGAAGAACATGTATATTTTGGCAGAGAAAATTCAAACACGGAAGATAATGTTGAGTTACAAAAAGTTGCCTCCGTAATCAAGAAGCGTCAAAAGTGACAGTTTTGGAGAAACTAGTTCGATGTTTCTACTGTGAACATCATAGATCTTCAAAGTGTTGAGAATGTTGATCCTATTGCTTGGTGCCAATTTTATGTTACCTTTTCATTCTAGTTCTTGGGTTTCGTAAGTGGAATCAAACTAATCTCAGAAAATTGTTTTGTAGATTTTATTTATTTTTGTTTTTAAATGAAAATCTGCTAATTTTATATTGAAATTTTGTTACAATGAGGTACCTTTCTGCTATTATTTTTTTCTTCAGAGCGTAAGGTTTGCCTTACTATTACTTTTTTCGTCGTGAGTTTAGGTACCTACTTCATGTTTTATTATACTCTTGATAACAGAATAAAAATAAAATTTGATTCAAATGTAAGTTATTTGTGAATTTTCTAACATTTTTCAAAGTTGGGGTTTGACACACTCCACTGGGAAGTTAAGTGTTGGAAATTTAGCCGGGAAATTCCAGGGTTAACACTCGGCCTTATAACCGGCTTTGCAGCCTTACGTTTCCATCTGCACCGCATAGGGGTCACACAAAACTCAACCCTGTGCAGACTATGCGAAGAGACAGACGAAACAGTATCCCACATAATCTTCGAGTGCCCTGCACTCACCTATCGCAGATTTGGCACAAACCCCAATGATGTATTTTCGAAGCGAACAATTAATCAAAGGACTCACATCCCTCACCAGAGGGCTGAATCCCTTTGATTAAACACAAAACTCTCAGAAAAGTACAATAAGCCACCAGGCTTCCGTACTTGGGGCCCAAAATAACCCCACCCTAAGAGTTTTCCTACACATCTACATCTACGTTCTGTGAGAAATTTTTGTCTGCCATCTCGAAATTGGTGGTATACAAAATGGCGGCCTCATACAGATGGCTTAATTTACCCATTTTAAAGTTCTTCTCTAATAATTCCTAAACCGCACATCCTACAAAAATTTTTATACGCGGCAAAGATGTAGAGCATAAAAAACCAGAGCGGCCCGACCCAAAAACTAAGAATTATCCCCCGAAATAAGGGAATTAAGGAGAATCGAAAATCGGCTAATTTTAGGAGGGTCCTCTTCTCCCCCCGTCTAAACTTTTGTCCTTCAAAATCACCTAGCGGCCTTAATATTGGTCTGATTCAGGTCTGCTGAACCTCATTCGATTCAGGGTTCAACACTTTCCAAATTTCATATCGAGCAGTTTTTGCTCAGACCGGTATCCAGCAGGTACACAGTAAAAGGCCGTTTTTGCGAACTTTATTTGTAAAATTACGTTAAATTGATGCGTTCTGCAGTAAGTCAATGGGGAAAGGTCTCAGCTAAAATACGCTCGATATGAACTTCCAAAGTATTTGATCTTTGGTGGAGAGTCTTGGCAGACTGAAATCAGGCCAATTTTATCGCCACTATCTGATTTTGAAGGGAAAACGTCTAGACGGGAGGAGAAGACGACTGGCCCGAAATTGGCCCCATATTCTATTATTTGTAATTAGTTTATTTTGAGAAATAATTCAGAGTTTTGGGATCAATTTTTTACCTTTTTAACAACTTTGCTACGTATAAAAATTTTTATAGGTTGTACGGTTTGGGAATTATTAGAGAAAACATTTTAATTGGGCAAATTAAACTTTCTCCATGAGACCGCCATTTTGTATTCCACCAATTTCGAGATGGCAAACAAAGATTTTCTTAGAACGAACTAAATTTACGCTTACGCCAGCTTAAAGTACGCTTTGTGCTTTGTGGAAATGTGTTGGAAAAGTGCAATTCTAGTCAATTTCGGTGTTTTCCCAAGTTGGTGTTGCAAATATCAATAAATGAACATCATTGCGATGCGTAGCACGAAATTCATGTATTACTTGTGGCAAGTGATATCTTCAAAAACTCAGTTATTGCACTTAGAGCTGAAATGCGCATTTTTGGAGCAAAATTACGCCCATTTGCGCGCACCTAAAAAATCAAGTGATAAGTCATTTTTTCTTGAAATTTAACGTAGGTATAATACAAATCTGTAATAAAAAATGTGGGTTCTCAATTAAAATAACAGTTTGTGTCAATTGCGCACGTTTGCGCACGTGCACAATGCGCAATTTTGTCATTTTTTAATTTTACGCAAAATAATATGAAGAATAGCGTTGGTCCGATTTTTTTTCGTCCACAATTAGAGAAAATAGGGGGGGGGGGGGGGGGAGTCACTGGGACATCTTGTATAGACTAACGTTTTTGTAACGCTTTTTTAAATTTTCGGATAACAGTATGAAGCCTCGCACAAAGAGAGCCATTTGATATGAGCAGAAACGAACGAATATCTGTAATAAGTAAGCAGTGTGTTAGGAATAGACAGACCACTGAAGAGGGAATACGAATTGTGAGAAAGAGCGAAGAGGAGGAGGTGTTGGTCGGGAGGGGAGTAGAGGAGGGGAGGGGCGCTGGCGGTCGAGAGCTGATAAGAACTCGACGGGTGGAGGCCAATAAGTCACCGAGCCAACAGCGCGCTCGAGGAAAAATGTCGCTCTCTTGTGTATTGTTACGAAAAACTACAGGACTGATGAGATGAATCGGAAAAGGACCGAATCTGAGATGCATTTCCTTAGATGGAATAGAATGGGAAACGGATAATTATGACGAATATTTTAGGAGGAAAACCGCGAGTTATTTTTTTCTCGGAGGTGAACTGAAGAGGCTGAAGGTTGTTTGACTTACCGACGAAGGCGGGTCTGGGATCGTGGAGATGCGCCGCGTCCCGTCTCTTAAGCAGAACTGGGACCAGGGGGGAGGAGGTGAGTCGCGGGACTCCTCGAGTGCTAGGAGTGGTGACACGTCACTCTGAAATAGATCGCCCGAGCCCCGAGCGACGCGACGGTTTGGATGGCCCGAGCCTTCGCGAGGTCGCCCTCTTCAACGCTCCGACGAAGGCGGCAGATAAGGGACTGAGACCGAGCTGGAAAGGGGGGTCTCGTTTCCCGTCCGTCGCGTCGTCGGGCCCCTCCGCGGCGAGGAGTCTTCAGCGACGGCTCATCCTGCTGAGCCCAACTACACTTAACAGCAAAAAAACCGGCGCACGAATGTTTCTAAAACTACTTTGTTTGGCTGAATACTCACATTACTAGATAGAAAAAATAGTATTTCAAGGGTTAATCACCAAATTTATGGCATTTTTCGCCAAACAAGTCAGCCAGGTCTCGAAAACGTTGAAGTTCTATCCCATGAGTGGTTATAGCAACAAAGGCTGTGTTGCAAACGAGATCTAATGACTATCAATGTACCATGGTCCAATTAAAGTGATCAGAGTGTTCCTGGGTTAATACCAACCCAACTTACTTTGACTCCCTTTATTCCTTGCGAATTCAAGTAGATTAACATTTCAAAAAATTGTGTATCACAAGCAAATTAGCTACGTGTACATAAATGCTACATTATGTTACTTTGTTTTGAAATTTGAGCACTTTGACTACACAGAAATAGTTGACCACCAATTATATGTCAAATAAACTCAATCTAAATCATATTTTACGATTCAACACAGATTTTGGATGTTTAGCAATTTTTAAGTTTTTTAAATCGATTTTTCAGCAAATATCAATGAAATTTAAGTACATTTTCCACCATAATAGTAAATTGAATTGAATAAATTTCTATTGTATTAGTACCGTTGATAAACTTTTTTGTCTGAAATTCTGATAAAAATATAAATGTAACGTTTTTATTACGTTTCTAGTCCTTATTAGTGATTTTTTTAGCACATTTTTGAATTTTGACCTATTTAATGGGCTCAAAAAGTGTTGGCCAACGAACTCATCCTGTCGTTTGGAATGCTTAATTTTTTTGCGCAAGAACGGAATTTTTATCCTAAGGAGAGTTATCGTCTGGAATGACACACACACACACACATATATATATATATATATATATATATATATATATAATAAACTTAATTTGATATGAATTTCACAGATAAAAAGAAAAAAGAATGATTTGATATTTCGAAAATAATCTTTGTCAAAAATAGAAGAGTGATTAGTTTTTCTGAATAATTGGACGAGTAGTGTCTTGGAAGCCTGCAACCATGTAACCATCCATATATTATGGCTTCGCAACTTCTAATGTAGACTCAATCGTTGAGGTTGAGGCCGGGAGGTCGCATTGATCCCAATACCCAGCGATGAGCGCGTTCGGACTGCTGCAACAATCTATCATTTGTTGGTGGTGGCATCTTCTTCAAAACCTTCACTCCGAAGCATTCATTGAACGTGACTGTGGCGTCGTGGGACCTCGCATGCAGCTTCAATGGCAGTGGTCGATCCTGGTTTAAAGAAGCTCTATGGTTGTTTATTCGTAAATTCAATTGGGTGGCTTTTCCTACATAGAAGCCTCTGCTCTGATCTTCCGCACACTGTTTACAAATAAGCTGATAAACACACATCTGTGATTGACACTCTGCGGTTCCTTTACATTTGTAGGAATGAGAGGTGTTTGGGGAGGTGAAGTGAGAACCTTCTATTACTATCTCACACAGTTTGCACCTTGGGCGCCCACATTGATGCAATCCAGGCTGCTGCACTTCCGGAGGCTGAACACGTGGATGTCTGTGTGATAAAATCCCTCCCAGGTTCTGTCCTTGTCGGTATGACACTTGTGGCATATCTCCAAACAAATCACGGGTCAGAGGACTGGAAGCCAGGATTGGCTGTAGTTCCCGGAGGATTGCATTAATTTTCTGAATCCCGAAGAAGAATTAATGCAATCCTCCGGGAACTACAGCCAATCCTGGCTTCCAGTCCTCTGACCCGTGATTTGTTTGGAGATATGCCACAAGTGTCATACCGACAAGGACAGAACCTGGGAGGGATTTTATCACACAGACATCCACGTGTTCAGCCTCCGGAAGTGCAGCAGCCTGGATTGCATCAATGTGGGCGCCCAAGGTGCAAACTGTGTGAGATAGTAATAGAAGGTTCTCACTTCACCTCCCCAAATACCTCTCATTCCTACAAATGTAAAGGAACCGCAGAGTGTCAATCACAGATGTGTGTTTATCAGCTTATTTGTAAACAGTGTGCGGAAGATCAGAGCAGAGGCTTCTATGTAGGAAAAGCCACCCAATTGAATTTACGAATAAACAACCATAGAGCTTCTTTAAACCAGGATCGACCACTGCCATTGAAGCTGCATGCGAGGTCCCACGACGCCACAGTCACGTTCAATGAATGCTTCGGAGTGAAGGTTTTGAAGAAGATGCCACCACCAACAAATGATAGATTGTTGCAGCAGTCCGAACGCGCTCATCGCTGGGTATTGGGATCAATGCGACCTCCCGGCCTCAACCTCAACGATTGAGTCTACATTAGAAGTTGCGAAGCCATAATATATGGATGGTTACATGGTTGCAGGCTTCCAAGACACTACTCGTCCAATTATTCAGAAAAACTAATCACTCTTCTATTTTTGACAAAGATTATTTTCGAAATATCAAATCATTCTTTTTTCTTTTTATCTGTGAAATTCATATCAAATTAAGTTTATTATATAAATAGTTCAGTAGAACAAGAACAATCAAATGCATATATATATATATATATATATATATATATATATATATATATATATATATATATATGTAATATATGTATATATGGAAAAGCGTAAAACACGGATTTGTTTCAGAACGTCTCAAAACGGATTTCAATAAAGAAATTTTTCAAAAATTTTTATTTTAAAATTTTTGGAGCCATTGCAATAGTTTCATTTTCTACGAAAATTTGCTAAAAATCAAATTCCTAGTGGTTTATAAAAGAATATAGAACTACAAACTTCCAATCATGAGGAAAAAAACTGGTGAATTGTTTTATCTTCATTTTATATTTATAGGTAACTAGTGTTAACTCCATACTGTTTAAATGTTTATAGATACTGTTTTCATAAAACTTGTTACTTCTTTGGGTTGAGTTGAAAAATATATTCAAGTGCTTTTCCAACTTGTGCAATCTCACCTAAAAGTAATAAGTACAATGGACACAAGAATGAACGTAAGAATAAAACTGCTGGCGACGATGTGAACTAACACCCGCCTGCTCTTTTCCAGTCGATAAGTTGAGTTATCAAGGTATTTTGTATATTAAAGGTTCCTTTTTTCTTTTTTTTTCCAATTTTAATATATTTTCTAGGGTTATTATCAACTATTCAACATGGATGCAGCCCAACTTCAATCAATTCTCGAAGCAATAAATGACAATAACACACGGCTTATCGAACGTTTGCTTGGTTATAGAAAGGGGGAGAGGACACAATTAACCTGTTGCTTCCAATAATGGTTCCCACGTCCCTCCTTTCGAAGAATTTGACTAAAAAAAGGAACAATTTCGTTATTGCCGTCAACGATTTGAGAATTATCTAAAGTTGAAGGGGATATTCGACAACAAACCCAAATGTGCTCAACTGTTGTTGAATTCTGTCGGTGCATCAAATTACAACCTACTAGCCGCACTCGTGGTACCTGACATTCCTGGTGCTCTAGAACATGACCTATTAATGAAACATTGAGTTGAAAAATATATTCAAGTGCTTTTCCAACTTGTGCAATCTTACCTAAAAGTAATACAATGGACACAAGAATGAACGTAAGAATAAATCATGATGAAAATATAATTGTCTTATTCTAATTATAGAGTCATCGAATATGTCTTTAGTTGAAGACAAGTATGAGTTGCAGACTCGTATGCAAGCTCTAAGATCCACTCAGCTGATCCGGACCCTGGGCATCTTCACGTAAATGTGCTAAAGAGACTACATACGAAATTACAGCTTCCTAGAGTGTAAAGCATAGAAATTAGCTTTAAGAGCCACTCATCTGATCCGGACTCTGGGCATCGTCAAGTAAATGTCCTAAAGAGGCTACATACGAAATTACAGCTTCCTAGAGTGTAAAGTATAGAAATTACCTATTAAAATTATTCACAAATCAAACCGTTCTCGCAATATTTGGATCACCTGCTATGAATCAAATCATCGAAATACCAGCTCAATGAAATCATCAGAAATTAACAAGCGGTGGCAATCATGTTCACAATATCAATTATTGAGAATGATCACCTGAGTGTACACAATTATTCAAATAACCTTGCTCATAACTCAGCTTGTTGGCCGCGCACTTCGCAGTAGTTAACATAATATGGTTGGATAAATCGAGAGCTTTCGAACGAATGGTCAACGAATTTTGTGGGATGAAAAACGACGAAGTACCATTTCCCTAGCAACGACTCGGTTGTAAGCGGAAATCATCAAAATATTTTCGTGAGCAATTTTCCGTGACGTTTTTTTAGTTTATGTGCAATAGCAAAGACATAAAATGTCAAAATGTAATAAAATCAAAAGGAGGGTTATTCTCCAGCAGTAAGTTGGCCTGGCGAGGAAATCTACTGAGTGGGCCGGTGCTGCATGTAAGCTGTAAACGAGAAAAGGACGTAAAATAAGACAGATGAACGAGAAGACGATCTCGGAATATGGAGATGGACATTGCAGAGCAGGTTGGCTTTCTGCTTGGAGATGAAGTGAACCTGTACTAATCTCAACCAAGGTGAGGACAAATTATAGCAGGTAGTAGAGCTAAAAGTTGTTGGATGTTTTAGCGTATTGTTGAATATTTTAGTCAGCTATTTGTTTTTTCCGGCTGCAACGCACCCGGTAATCCGCTAATGACTCATAAAACTATAATGCTAAAAATTACAAAAACACAAGCTGTAATTTTGCATCATCATGTGCATTATGTGAAGGAAAATCGGAACATCTAAAAAACGACTGCCAAGTTGGTTGTGACCCATAGCTTCCTCGTTTACCTATAATCTTCCAACTACCATCCAAATTTAAGCGAACTCGAACGACTAGAGAGTGATAAGATGGAACATGATGGAGTTTACGTTTGCACATGCGCAGAATGAAGTATTGATTTGGCAACAATGAAACTGATAGGGGATCATCTACAACCTAACCAATTAAATTCCATCAGAATCTAAATTTCATCAAAATCGGATGAAAACAGTGGAACTTAACTTCGTTACAAGGATTTCACTTAGGCGCATGGGCAGTAGCTATAAATAATATAACCATGTTGAAATTGATATGGGATTATCAAATCGTGATCCTCCAACTATCATCCAAATTTGAGCGAGACCGGACGACGGGCGTGAAAAAATGGAGCATGATGGAGCATTGATTTTGCAGCAATGAAACTGATAGGAGACCGTGAGAAATTGATGCTTGGTAGAATTTACGTTTCCACATGCGCAGAGTGAGGTATTGAGTCAAGAACGATGAAACTGATAGGGGACTGTCTACCCCCTAGCTCGCACATCCCCTGAAAATGTCATCCAAATCAGATGAAAACTGTGGAAAATAAACTTTTTACAAGGCATTGCGGACACACGACAGACACACACACACAGACAGACACGGAACCAAAGTTGTTCAGAATGGTCGAAAACGTAAAATGCGAGTAGAAAATTTGATTTTGGAGACCAAACATTTTTTTCTCCCGAACGTGAAAACAATGCTTCCGCTATCTTTAGGTAGACTCGGACGCAATTGGACTAGGGTTTTCAGTGGAGACTCTCAGATGGGATCTCTCTTGTGGACTTGGGATCTTGTATTATCCGGTTGTCGAGTAGGAGGCGTCGATGCGGGCTGACAATAGCGTCAGAAGGCAGTTGCCTGAATTTCCTGTTATGAATTGGAGGAGGGACCGGCGTAACATAATGGGGGAGCGGAAGACGGGTGAAAAGGGTCATAAGTTCCCCCGGGTCTCAGGCCCAGCGATCCCGGACGATATTCTAAGAGGCCCGAAGCTCTCAGGATGTGACCGAAGACACTTCCTTATGTCTACAAGTTTCCAAAAGAAACCGCACAAGAAATGTTTAAAATTACGAAGTTTCTTATTGAGTATCACTATTGAGAGCTTGCTGATCAATTTTGGTTCCGTGTATGCCTGTCTGATGTCTGTCTGTCTGTCTCTGGTAAATCCTTGTCACTCCCAAAACTATACCAAGTTTTAGTTCAATTTTGATGAAATTTTCAGGGATGGTTCGAATTAGCTCGTAGACGGTCCCTATAACTTTCATTACCGTGAGATCAACAGTAGCCTGTACGCATGCGCTAACTTGAATATCTTATAACGTCGATTACTCATCTTGTATTGGTTCGATTTCGTTCAAACTTGGGGGATAGTTAGGGATATGTTCCAGAAAGATTCCCTATGAATTATATTGCAATTAGTGGAGTAATCATCATTGCGCATGCGAAAAACTGAATTGATTTACACGGACAATACTCGGAGATTAATGAATCGGTTTTTATGAAATTTTCAGGGATTGTGCGGATTAGTTACTAGACGGCCCCGTACAAATCTCATTGACTTTGAATTGATAGCAGGTAGTCTGTGCGCATGCGCGAACGTGGATTTCTTACAACATTGATTTCTCATGATATATCAGTTTGATTTTGTTCAAACTTGGGGGGTCCAAAAAGATACCCTTCGTATTTCATTCCATTTGGTTGAATAATGACTAGGCATTTCGCATGCGAAATACTAATAGGTATTGGTTGACATTCCGAGAATAATGGACCGATTTTGATGAAAATTATAATTATTGTGCGGGTCAAATTCTAGACAAAATGCGCATGTGCAAACACAAATTCTAACCCTATCTATCTATATCTATATCTATAAAAGAGGATGTATGTATATATATATATATATATATATATATATATATATATATATATATATATATATATATATATGTGTATATTGCCTATAGACTCCGAAACCGCTCGACAGATTGTAATGAAACTTTCAGGTATTATTAGGCATGATTCAAGGATTGTTTCTGTAAAGTTTGGTGCAAATCCGTTCAAAGGGCTCTGACCCAGAGGGCATAAAAGGGTGCAGTGTCAGGTTTTAGAAATTTTAGTGGTTGTAGAAATAGTTGAACAGAAAGTACTGGTACCTTCTTGACGGCCTACTACATTTTTTTTGACATTTTATGTCTTTACTATGGCACATAAATGAAAAAAGCGTCACGCGGGGAGCGTCACGCGGTGAGCGTCACGCGGGGAGCGTCACGCGGTGAGTGTTACGCGGAGATTCCCTAATGATCCCACGATTCTGAGATTTGGTATGTAGCCCCTTGAGGGACTTCTGAACACAACTGACCGATCCCAGATCAGCTGAGTGGCTCTAGAATCCAGTTTTTTCCCTAATGATCCCACGATTCTGAGATTTGGTATGTGGGCCCTTGAGGGACTTCTGAACACAACTGACTGATCCCAGATCGGCTGAGTGGCTCTAGAATCCAGTTTTTTCCATAATGATCCCACGATTCTGAGATTTGGTATGTGGGCCCTTGAGGGACTTCTGAACACAACTGATCGATCCCAGATCAGCTGAGTGGATCTAGAATCCAGTTTTTTCCCTAATGATCCCACGATTCTGAGATTTGGTATGTGGGCCCTAGAGGGACTTCTGAACACAACTGACCGATCCCAGATCAGCTGAGTGGCTCTAGAATCCAGTTTTTTCCCTAATGATCTCACGATTCTGAGATTTGGTATGTGGGCCCTTGAGGGACTTCTGAACACAACTGACCGATCCCAGATCAGCTGAGTGGATCTAGAATACAGTTTTTTCCCTAATGATCCCACGATTGACTTAATAACAGTTTAAAATTACGATCAATAAACAAATTTAATTTGGGCGCAGCAACGCGCGCGGGGGGAACGCTATTTTGCATCCTAGTATGCGTACATATATATTTGATACTGTTCTATCTTGCATCCAATCATTTCGACTCTGCGTTCTTCAACTATTCTTAACATCCATGTTACAGTACGTATAAGTAAGGTATACTGCCCACCCAACTTGGCAGACGTTCTCATATGTGTCCCTGACTCGGGCAGCATTTGTCAGCGTGCATGTGTGTTCCGCGCTATAGGCCGCAATTTCGGAGCTGTCAACTTGAAATTTGGTTCGTTGACTCTTTAAATATCCCGTATTAGCTGTATAGGTTTTGGTGACGATCCGACAACAGGAACTTGTCGTCGGCGACGACGATCGTCGTCAAATCAACCACAAATCGAGTTTGGTATCGTTTTCAATAGTTTTCGCCTCACAGAATTGACTGAAAACACTATAAAAACTTTAAAAGTTGTCCTTGAAGACAATACGACGTCGTTGTCACTGACGTCAGTCATTGTCAAATCATCAAAAATGGAGTTTGGAAGCCAAAATTAGTACATTACCTTAAACTTCTTGATATATACCCATGTCATTCCAGACGATAACTCATCTTAGGATTGAGATAAAATTCCGTTCTTGCGCCAAAAAATCAAGCTTTCCGAATAAAGGACGAGTTCGATGGCTAGTATTTTATCTAGCAAATTAAACTCATGCTCACTCATGCATTTTAAAAATGTGCTCAAAAATCACTAACAATGGCTCAAAACAGCTCAATATTTATATATCGTTGCAGAATTTTAGTTAAAAAAAGCTTATCAACAATAAACTAGAACATTAAAAAATGTACCTATGCTCAAAATTATACTTTAAATTTATTATTATAATATTATATATATATATATATATATATATATACCTACGTATTTATTTATTCATTATTTATTTTCTGTTTTTATTTTATTAATTAAATCAGCAACAATATGCTCCACGTACAAGTATTGCACGTAATAAGATGCTTTTAAAAAACTAGATTTATAAAGCATTATAATAGAAGAACATGATAATTTAACCCCCGCTAATGGGAAGTACCTACTTTTCTGATTTGGGGGCCCGATACTGCTCCAGAAGGCTACATTCAAAGTCTTTCAGATAAAACTGTATATTATTTTGGTTAACGGTCAGAGGAAATGGCTCTAATCGTATCAGGCAGTCACAAGTATAACTTACAGATCTGGGACAGTGTTCTGTAACTTTTCGAGATATAACCAAGGGTGGACTAACTTTCCTCTGGGCTGTTTCCGCAAACAAGCAAAACAACAGATATAAACTAACCAAAAGTACTTGGTTTCAGTCATTACCTCCAAAACCGCTAGTGGTCAACTCTTATGGCGGCAAAATTAAGTAATGTGTATAATAATAGTATATATAATATGTATGTTGATGATATGTATTTAAGAATACATATTTAAAGTTTTCCCACATCAACAATAACACTACAACCCATTGATTAAATTTATATTCAATACTTGAATAATTAAAAAAAACGTCTGCCAGGGTGGGGAGCAGTATAGGTTCCTCTCATAATTGTAACATGGACGAATAGAGTAGTTAAAGAACGAAGTACAAGTCGAAGTTATTGATAAGTCAACGTCAACATTATAAGAAAATAATGTTTGTGCGTGCACATTGACTGCTATTTTTCCAACGGCAATTAAATCTATAGGGGAAAGTCTAGGAGCTAATAAACCACACAATCCTTGAAGATTTCATAAAAATCGGACCATTAGTCTCGGAGTTTTGTCTTTCGATCAATTTTAGTTTTGCGCATGCGCTATAGTTATTACTCCGCCAATAGCGATGTAATTCATGGGGAATTTCTCTGGAACATATCCCCATCTACTCCCCGAGTTTGAACGAAATCGGTCCAATAGATGATAATAAATCGACGTTAAGACAAAATTCACGTTTGCGCTTGCGTACAAGCTTTTGTTGATCCGACGGTATTGACAATTATAGGGGACCGTCTAGGAGCTAACCCGCGCAGTCCCTGAAAATTTCATTGAACTCGGACTGAAACTTGGTGTTGGGCGTGACAAGGATTTACCACAGTCCAAAATTGATTAACAAGCTCTGAAACGAAAAATCAAGTGGAAATTTTAATTTTGGAGGACAACAAATTTGTACAACTTCTTTCACGAACACAAAACTTTCCTACCTTCGGTAGTGAGGAAGCAATATCATACAGAGTAGTTTATTGCAATAATAAGTACAAGAGCGAGTTATTACATAATGAAATACAGCTTGGAAGATACAAAATATGCAATGATTGCAACTGCTAATGAGCAAAATGATCAGACCGACAAATCACTATAAATTAAATTAGTAACAGGAAACTGGAGGAAATAAAAATAAAAATAGGTCACTAAACGTAAAAAAGCGCTGCAGTTACATTGGCACCGCCTTTTTGCTCGATCATTAACGTTTTTCACCAGCTGGGCGCTGCTTTCCGTACCTAAATGGTACGGAAACTATCCGTCCGAAATTGGAGAGATGCCGTATTGTTTCTAAGTAACATTCTGTAACAAGTGTGTATATATATATATATATATATATATATATATATATATATATATATATATATATATATATATATATATATATATATATATATATATATATCTATATAGGTATTCGTGTAGTTAGCCATTTCTTCGTACTGAATACTGGTGTGAGGGTGGAAGTATCACGGCTTCTTCCTTTTTATGTATTTATTGTCTTCACAACTAGTTTCGCCCTTTCAAAAGGCCTCATCAGGTGCTACAATATAACAATTAATTGGTTTTATAAATAATGGTTGATACAGAGGTACTATATGCTGTTATCTAATAGGTGCAGGCACTTACAATAGGGGGCAGATCCATACGAGGTGTATTTCGTCATTGTTTCAGAAGTTATAATTTCAGTCAGTTGTTAAAATTTTTCGTCCATTGGCTTGAAAGGGTCTAGAAATTATGATCATATAGTTTAGAATTAGTTATGTGCTAGGTATGATAAATTATGAACAGAATGCTATTGTATGAATGGGGCTTACCAAATTGGGGGGTATAATGTAGTAGAAACCAGTATGGCCTGTAGCTATCCTTCATATGTAGGTACTAACTACACGATATAACTACCTAAATGTACTGATTTGAGTATAAGATATACAATATATATACTATATACGAAATTAAATGCTTTTCCTTTGGAGAGGATTATGAGCATCACTATCAACTGATTACTACTTGTGGTTATTATCAATTGGTATCATGTGCTCCGTGGATTACTTTCCATAGCGAACCGTGTTCCATGCAAGGGAGCTAGGTATGAATTCTATATTATTATGCTAATAGGTAGGTGGGGTAGCCAAGCCCCTTACAGGATAGATATTATCTTTGGGTGTATTTATAGCTATATGTGTACAATTATTTGTTAGATTTACTATTAATGTTGATAAATAAAATAATGTGTTCTTAGTCTATACCTATTCGGTTCTAACATGTCCTGTTCTATGCTAGGAGGGGGAAGAATTGTTCACCTAGGTAATTAACTTCAGTTCTATTATTCATTAATCTAAATACAGCTTGGAAGATACAAAATATGCAATGATTGCAACTGCTAATGAGCAAAATGATCAGACCGACAAATCACTATAAATTAAATTAGTAACAGGAAACTGGAGGAAATAAAAATAAAAATAGGTCACTAAACGTAAAAAAGCGCTGCAGTTACATTGGCACCGCCTTTTTGCTCGATCATTAACGTTTTTCACCAGCTGGGCGCTGCTTTCCGTACCTAAATGATGGAAGACGTTCAAGTTATTAATATTTTGCGTGAAAAATCTTTTCTGTTTAGTGGCAGTGATGAATGGGTTTCCCGTCATAGGGATGTAGATGGTAACACCATAATACCATACATTGTTTCCACAACGTCTTGAGAAAGCTACAAGATTTGAAGAATTATTTCGGAATGAAGGTTGGTAGGTACGGAAACTATCAGTCCGAAATTGGAGAGATGCCGTATTGTTTCTAAGTAACATTCTGTAACAAGTGCATATATATATATATACACTTGTTACAGAATGTTACTTAGAAACAATACGGCATCTCTCCAATTTCGGATGGATATGTAGTTCCCTTCCTACCAACCTTCAACTATTCTAAACATCCATGTTACAGTACATATAAGTAAGCTATACTGCCCACCCAACTTGGCAGACGTTCTCATATGTATACATATTTGACGAAAGATGGGAGTCCGTGACTCGGGCAGCATTTGTCAGCGTGCATGTGTGTTCCGCGCTATAATAGGCCACCATTTCGGAGCTGTCAACTTGAAATTTGGTTCGTTGACTCTTTAGATATCCCGAATTAGCTGTACAGGTTTTGGTGACGATCCGACGACAGAAACTTCTCGTCGGCGACGACGATCGTCAACCAGAAATCGAGTTTTGTTTTCGCCTCACAGAATTGACTGAAAACATTATAAAAACTTTAAAAGTTGTCCTTGAAGACAATACGTCGTCGTTGTCACTGACGTCAGTCATTGTCAAATCATCAAAAATGGAGTTCGGAAGCCAACATTTGTGCATTACCTTAAACGTCGTGATATATACCTATGTCATTCCAAACGATAACTCATCTTAGGATTGAGATCAAATTCCGTTCTTGCGCCAAAAAATCAAGCTTTCCAAATAAAGGACGAGTTCGATGGATAGTATTTTATCTAGCACATTAAATTGCTCACATTCTTAAAAAATGTGCTCAAAAATCACTAAAAATGGCTCACAACAGCTCGTTATTTATATATCGTTGCAGAATTTTAGTTGAAAAAAAAAGCTTATCAACAATGAACTAGAACATTAAAAAATGTACCTACGCTCAAAATTATACTTTAAATATTATATTGTATATATATATATATACACGTGTTACAGAAACAATACGGCATTTCTCGAATTTCGGACGGATAGTTTGTACCTACCAACCTTCATTCCGAAATAATTCTTCAAATCTTGTAGCTTTCTCAAGACGTTGTGGAAACAATGTATGGTATTATGGTGTTCACCATCTACATCCCTATGACGGAAAACCCATTCATCACTGCCACTAAACAGAAAAGATTTTTCACGCAAAATATTAATAACTTGAACGTCTTCCATCATTTAGGTACGGAAAGCAGCGCTCAGCCGGTGAAAAACGTTAATGATCGAGCAAAAAGGCGGTGCCACTGTAACTGCAGCGCTTTTTTACGTTTAGTGACCTATTTTTATTTTTCTTTCCTCCAGTTTCCTATTACTAATTTAATTTATAGTGATTTGTCGGTCTGATCATTTTGCTCATTAGCAGTTGCATATTTTGTATCTTCCAAGCTGTATTTCATTATGTAATAACTCGCTCTTGTACTTATTATTGCAATAAACTACTCTGTATGATATTGCTTCCTCACTACCGAAGGTAGGAAAGTTTTGTGTTCGTGAAAGAAGTTGTACAAATTTGTTGTCCTCCAAAATCAAAATTTCCACTTGATTTTTCGTTTCAGAGCTTGTTAATCAATTTTGGTCTGTGGTAAATCCTTGTCACGCCCAAAACCAAGTTTCAGTCCGATTTCAATGTAATTTTCAGGGACTGCGCGGGTTAGCTCCTAGACGGTCCCCTATAATTGTCAATACCGTCGGATCAACAATAGCTTGTACGCATGCGCAAACGTGAATTTTGTCTTAACGTCGATTTCTTATCATCTATTGGACCGATTGCGTTCAAACTCGGGGAGTAGATGGGGATATGTTCCAGAGAAATTCCCCATGAATTACATCGCTATTGGCGGAGTAATAACTATAGCGCATACGCAAAACTAAAATTGATCGAAAGACAAAACACCGAGACTAATGGTCCGATTTTTTATGAAATCTTTGTGTTGTTTAGCCCCTAGACTTTCCCCTATAGATTTAATTGCCGTTGGGAAAATGGTAGTAATTAATTTCGACTTGTACTTTGTTCTTTAACTACTCTATACGTCAATGTTACAATTATTTGAGGAAGCTACTGGCCCCCCCCCCCCCCCCCACCTTGGCAGACGTGTTTTTATTATTCAGTATTGAATATAAATTTGTTACTTTTCCGTTATCCCCCCCCCCCCCCCTCAGTCAATTTGTCTTCAACACCCCCGCCCGATGTTTCTAGGCATTACTTCTTTCTTAGATTATGTAATGTTATGTTATGTATTTTTGAGATTCGAGCTTACGAGCATCCAGATCTCTAAAATATGCACATCATTCTGACCGACATGCCCAACTAAACTGTATTTTTACTAAGGGATTGACTACTTCATGTTATGTAATTTTGAGATGCGAGCTTGCGAGCATCCAGACTACCAACCTATACACAGCATTCTGATCTACTTGTGCAAATTCATGTGGAGGCAATCAAACCACAACCACCCCAATTTGTTTCAACAAATCCTCACCGACATCGGCAACTTCTGATAACAAGGTAATTCTTACTTTCTTACTTTGGGTGCGGGGGGGGGGGGGTATAACGGAAAAGTACCAAAAATTTAATCAATGGGTTGAAGTGTTAATGTTGAAGTCAAATAAATAATAATTTCTCCAATTTAAGTAATTTTTTTAGTTATAATTATATGATGCTTTGAATAGATTTTTGTGTACCGATGATTTCAACCAGTATGTACCTTAATTCGTTAAAAACAACAATAGTGAACGAATTATTTATAGCCAGAAGATTGAATACCTAATTACTGACTACATAATAGATAATAATTCCCATCCAACAACTGGAAACCACTGAAGACCTCAAATTTAATGGTCAGCTAAATAGAGCTAGACGAACCAGAGGATAAAATTCGTGCTCGCGTTCTCCTAATTTCGTAATTTCCCTTAATCTCAATAAACTGAAAGAGGGAATGCGCAAGTAATGGCTAACAGAAGAGATAGAGAGTTCCTTCTCGCGAAAAAAAGGGACGATACTATAGATGATTTCGGACTTTGAGGGAGCTTTCTAGCGTCGATTGCCAAATAAACGATGAAGGTAGATCTTCCAGGAGTCACGGCTGTTTTCGAAGGGTGGTAACCTATGAAAATCGGACATTTGCCGCCAAACTGGACATTTGGCGTTCAGATCGACTTTAAATTTTCGTCCGGAGAGCTTGGTGAAAACCCGGACACCTGGCAACTCTGGCCTGTACACATTTCCCCGCGTTTGTTCTCTTCGCCGTCTTCGGCGGTTGAGAGTTTCAATATGATAGAAACTTCCTCGACCCGACGCTTCAGGAATAGGAAGAGATAACGAAAAAGACACAATCAGTTGCCTCCAAGAACGCATTCACCTCTAGATGTAAGCGGCAAAGGCCGATGCATAAGGTAGTTCTGCAGTAAGAGGCACAAGGGAGTGTGACGAGTTGTTTAGAGTGGTGCTTTCGCGCTCACTTTGGAGAGGAGCGAAGGTGGCTGCAGAACTTCATTTGTAAGTTTGTGAAAGATTTAAGTTAGTCACCCCTTCATGGTTCTCGAAAGTAAATGACCTCTACTCAGCAGCCAGACGCTGAAAATAGATAGATATAAATATTTCCGTTAAAAAACAAATTCAAAAACTTTTCTACGCCGACTTTTCGCTATATTTGTATAGCATCTTCAGGGTTAGTAGTGGAGCAGGAAAAATTTTAGGTCCTCATTGCACGTTATACAATCCTTGCTGGACACATTGTACTTGTACACTATTATCATACATGCTAACTGGAGACTGTTTATAATAATAGAAACTTGATCATTATTATGAAAATTTTTAAAGAGGATACATATTGCTTAGAAAAATGCTACGTGGGCTTGTTTGTCTGATAACAGTTTGACAACACTGATAACACTGTGTTGTCAGACAAACAAGCGTTATCCGTGGGTATGAAAACAATATTTTAACTATTTTTAAATGAAAGAAAATTCCATCCTAAGAAGTTTGGCATCAACCGCACTCTCCTATGATGAGTAGTTTTCTTTTTACGAGTTTTCAGTTTCGCACACTGGTGACGTCAAAGCACCCCCTCCCACCTGGGCGGGACCCCCCTGCCTACCAGTGTGCCGTCACCAGTGCAAACTTTGAAAAATCATAGAAAGAAAACTACTCAACGTAGAAGAGTGCGAATGGTATTAAATTTCTTAGAATGGAGTCTGCTTTTGTTTAAAAACATAAAATTAATACGTAGGTAACGCTCATTTGAATAGGTGTTTCGTACTTCATTGGCATTGATGAGAAACGATCTTGCGTCCGAGGAAATTTAAAATGTTGCATCTTGCTGAAAACAATCACGTCATAGGGAGGAGGTTATGAATATTACTTTTCGGTAGTGAATTGTGGCTGTCCTTGAAACCCTATGCTGAACTTGAATGTTCCAAATAACTAAATTATAAATTATTCATGTAATTGAAATGCGGAAATTGAAAGCTCCATATTCTGACAACATAATGATAATCATCAGTTATCCTCTCAATACCTCGAGGTTCGAGTAGTTGGGGTAATCCGGCTTTGGTGAACAGAATGTCAAGTGTTCTCAATTTATTTACTGAGCAAAATGTGTTGGGGGAAAGAAAAATTTCCTATGTCGGATTAAGTTCGAACATCGACGCGTTAACGCTAATTGTTGGTTAACTCAAATGGAAAAGTGGACCTGTGCAACGCACGGGTTAACCAACAAATTTTTTCAGGTTGGTCGTAGGGCGGATGCCTTAAGTCCCTATGTGGCGAACGGCGCAAAAGGTTTTCCCCCTTCACGACCGCTCGGTAATGCTGGTTTTGCATAATCCGATCTATGGACGAAGTCCTCGCCCTGCTTTATTGACATGGCGGATTCTCATATCCTGTTATCACCTTTCGAGTTGGTTCCCATTCTATAACCAACCATGCCTCTAATTCACCTACTGCAACGGAATTACATTTAGACAACTTGAATTCATCTAGCAGCATTTAATAAGTTCACTTTACAGAGCAGTTCTTCAGTAAGTCGTAACTTATACACAATGGTTGAACACTAAGGGCACGTTCCACCACAGGGGGTTAATCCAGAGTTAGGAGTTACCTCAAAAATGGCAGTGACTTTTCTGGATTAACTGTGGATTAGTTCGTGATCCTCCATGGTGGAACGGGCCCTAAGTTCATGAGTAATAGGACCGGTTAACACTGTGAGATCCAATGGTTTATTGTGTTTTTTTTTTTTTTAATTTGTTTATTTGGTTTGTAGTTTTTAGTAGGTACATGTAACAGCACTCATTGCATTTCTTTTGGACTTGAGTCTTGTGTGTCTTGTGTATCTTCACTGAATTTAGTGATCGGTTTTGTAAATTATTCAGTAGGATAGTGGTCATTCAGATGGAAAAGGTCTGTTTAGAAATATAGTGCGTTCTTCATGTTTCTGACGAATTTTGGTTTTTGAATTGTGTGCTGCATGCTCCTCCACGCTTTGCCAGCCCAGGTCAGTATGCCCTGGCCGACCCGGACTCACCCACCATGACGGCTTCCAAATCTGCCCGCCCATTGCTGGACAGGCAGCTCTTGTAGTAGAGATGCCTCCACTCACTCTACGAAGAGTCACTGTCAAGGAGGACGCCCCCGGGCCGACCGGAACAAGATTCTCTGCGTTGTCGAGAACGTTTTTACAATAGTTTCGTGGAAGATATCCACCCTCAAATCTCGATGAAAATCACCCAGTCGGTAGGCCTTGCATTAGATCCTGCTGAACCGGCCACAAACTATTGACTTTTAGCAAGGAACATGCTTTAGCCATGACCTAACTGCCTAAAAGTTCTTAACTATTAATTAATATATGAATACATAATTAATTTATTTATTATTATTACGATTACGCTCAACTCTGCAAGGAGCGTTGGTGATCATCCTGAGGATTCTGTTTTGATGCACCAGAACTCGCTTTATCTGAATTATGGACGCAAAGCACCAAAGGCAGCTTCCATAAAGCCGAATGGGGCGAATTAGTACTTTGTACACAAGTAACTTAAGCTGGAGAGGCAATCTACGATTAGTCTAGAGATATGAGAGATGACGAATTTTGATTTTGGTGAAAATGAATGTGATTTGGTCGGTCCACGTTATGCGTTTATCGAGTGTTAGGCCCACAATTGAACTTTTGTAACTCTTTTAACTCGATTTAACATTGTAACTCTTTATTTTCCGTGGAAATAGACAAAGTTTATCACTAACTTCCGTTTTGAAAATGTGTATTAACAACAAATTAATCAGTTGGTAGTTTGTTTCGTAATGTGATGAGAATGCTGACAAAATTCAAACGTTCTGGGTTTTCAAAGGTATTACCTACGAACTTTTTGTCAACTCGCTGAACTTTTGATTTTTCTGGCAACACCAATTCATATGGCTCTCCTACAGTGGCTATCAGCTATATTAAACCACAGGTAAGAGAAGAACGCGAAAGACCTCTCCAGCTCTCGATAATCTTGGTACGGGATGATGTTTTTCATCGGGAACACAGATTTCGAGAAGGTTGGTTCTTGTGAAACGAAGATAACCCAAGTGGCTGATACGGCACGCGGCTCAAGAGATAATGGGGTTTAGTTTGAACAACGTTGGTGCGTCGCTGCTGTCATTCTCATACAAACTCACCTTCTTTGACTTTATCCTCACGAGATCATCATGAATTATCGCTCTCACGTTCTCGCTGGCGCTGGCCACCTATTTATACCTTTATGAAAAATGCTTCGTTAAAAATTAGTGGTGGTACATCAGTCATTAGTCGTGGCCACTTCTTTAGTCTCAAATAGGCTCAATGAGGAATACCCGCATGTTTTATATTTTTTAAATAAAAGCAGATAAAATTCTATGAGTGCAGACATCAACCACACTTTCTACGACAAACAGTTTTCTTTCTACGATTTTAAACAATTTTGGGAACTAACTACGTTTCGCCTGGGCAGAACCCCCTACGCACCTACCTGGGTGACGTTACCTTTTGAAAAATCAGAAAAATCAAACTATTCATCGAAGAAAAGTGCGAATACTTAGTGTCAAAATTCTCAGAACGTAATCCTCAACGTAATCCTCATTCGCAGTATCGTAGTGGTTGAATCTTCAGTATGAAATAAATTAGCCTCAGAGGTCATTCGACCGATCAGGATTGATCCATTTTAAACATGGCCTGAGTTCAGTTAAGAAAATACAAGGTAATACATTCCCACACTCAGAATTGAATCGAGATTGTCATTGTCAGCGTGAAGAGCGAACTAAAATACATACAAACAGGCAGAGAAAATTCTAGCCAATGACACCAGTTATGTATTTGTTACACAAGAGGAAATAATGATGTTACATCTTCAAAATAATTCCTCGTAAATTAATAGAAATATATGTATTTGGTGTATATGTTGTATAAATTATATACTTATTACATTCAGGTGGATCCTGGATTCGCCTGTGGAGGGGGCAGACATTAAATCCCCCGTCATCCACACACACGCCACACTCCAGTTTATAGAGGACGAATCGAGGGCGAAGAATCAAGAAAGAAGGGGCCAAAGTGCCGAAGAGAGGTGGGGCCAGCCTGAAGTAATGTGTTGAAACAGTTCCGGGCTGGCTCAAACCTCAAGAGTTCATAAGGAACACTTGGAGTCGCTCTCCTCTCGCAGTTTAAAAAAAAAAAAAAAAAAAAAAAAAAAAAAAACACTCCAGTTTTCGCATTTTACATGTACTGGGTGTCCCGAAATTAACTTTTGCGCATGCGCACAGACTGATATTAGTCCAACAGCGATGAAATTTATAAGGGCCCGTCTAGGAGCTAAGTTGCACAATACCTGAGGATTTCTTAAAAGTCCGTTCATAAGTCTGGGAGTTTTGACTTTGTCGATCAATTTTAGTTTTGTGCTTGCGCTGTAGATATTACTCCACCAATCGCGGTACAATTCATAGGGAATGTTCTTGGCCATCAACTACCCGAGTTTGAATAAAATCGAACCAACAGATGATAAAAAATCGACGTTACAGGAATTTAACGTTTGCGTATGCACGCAGACTACTATTTATACTACGGCAATGAAAGTTACAGAGCTAACCCGCAGTCTCTGAAAATTTCATCAAAATCGTTCCATTAGACTCGGAGTTTTGTCTGTGTCAATTAATATTAGTTCCGCGCATGAGGAATGGTTAATTTCTCCACCAATACGAACTAAATCACTCGCGACGAAGTTGTGGAAACCCATTTCAAAACGGAAGTTAGTGAAAAACGTTGTCTATTTCCACGAAAAAATAGAGAGTTACAATGTTATAACATAACATTAGAGAGTTACAATGTTATGTTATGTTATAACATTGTAACTTAATTTTTTCGTGGAAATAGACAACGTTTTTCACTAACTTCCATTTTTTACTCCACCAATCGTGGTATAATTTATTTACCCTCCAGAAATTAAGTACTGTACTAGTAGCGGCGAGCAGTTACTCTGGTGGGGGGGGGGGGGGCTTTGAGAGGAGGATTAAGGTAAAGCTGTCCCCATAGGTGTAGTTGGTAATTATTTATATGTGTGTACCTTTTCCAAATTCAAATTAATTTCAGAATTAAATCCAAGTTTTTCCTGTTCAAATTCGAGGCTTTACATTTTATTTATTTATTCATTTATTTTTACAATACGGGCAGCGCCCAATTACATTGAAGAATATTAATTATTACGAATATACAACAGGTAAAAGAATGGTTACAATTCGATATATAAAAAAAAAGTTATAAGGAAAAATTGAAAGAAAAAAAATCAGTGAAGAATTATTGAGTGTGGTAAAGCTATTGGCTAAATGATGATGAGACTGGCGACCAGATTTCTGAGGGTGGTGGTGGTGCAATTGAAACAGTCCAGTTCCGGATTCATTTCGATGAGTTGATTCGCCATACGAGGGAGCCTATGCAGGGGGCGGTTCATCGAATAATTAGTCGTGGAGAACGGGACGAAGAAAATAATCGTCGACCGAGCCGAAATTCGAGGCACCAGGATGCCAACTCTTGAAAGCAGGGCCGGACACGAGATCTGGTTGTTCATCAACTTGTAGAAAAGGGTGATATCCGCTACATCGCCGTCTCTCCAGGGGAATCAGGCTGCACATCTTCATTATAGATTCATAATTCACCTCGTGCGAAGGTGTGCCGAGTTTATAGGCAACGTAACGAAGGAATTTATTCTGAACCCTCTCTAGTGTGTATTTGTATACACATACAAACATATATTTAAAATTAAAGGTTTTATATTTTAAATTAAATGCTTTTCCATTTCAAATTGAAGATTTTACAAGAACTCGGTGCTAAAGTGAAGCCGTATTTATCATGACCGAACACGGCAGAGAAGGTATCACAGAATCACAGTTCAATGCAAATCGATTGGTAGGTACTAGCTGCTGCTTCTAGATCCTGTAACATCAAATGATCAAATAATCAAGTCAAATCAAATCAATCAAATTTGACTTATCACATCACAAAAGTTGACCTCGACACACCGTTCGCTGAGGTTTCTTCTAAATAAAATTACTTCCAAAAATACCTTCTCTGCCGGATTGAGCTATGGTGAATACGGTGGAAGACAGGTAAGTACTTTTTTTCAACGCCGAGTCCTTTAATTGCATATTTAAATATAGAAAACCTTTAATTTGAATAGGAAAAACTTAGATTTTATTAGGAAAACCTTGAACTAGATTTGGAAAAGCTGTATATTTTTACCCCGAGTGGTTCCGCCCTATGGCCACATCAGGGATATAAAATTAAACCGGTCGGAATTTCGTTGGAAGTAATTAAGGTGCCTACAACTAGTCTCAGTCGTAGTCTGTAAATTTGGATGTAAAATAAGCCTTTAGTTTGCTGATACGTGCAATTTTATAATAAAACAGAATAGAAAATATGTTTATTTGACAATAATAAATGCATTGATGTATAATCAATAATATACACTTTTTTTTAATTAAACATAATTTAACATTAATTAAACATAAGACTTGGATTGTGTTCACTAACCACGAAGGACGAGTGTGACATACACTTCACACACGCAGTTGAATAAAATCGTGGTCATTTATAACCGTTTGAATCATTCATACTTTTTATAATTCATTTGACCTTTTATGACTTATTACAACTAATATTAAAAAGTATTAATACAAATGAATTAAATCAGTGGTCGTCACTCCCGTGAGAGTGCAAGTGAAATACCAGCTCCTCCCAAAGCGCCTGCAGTTAGCTGCAAGAGCTCCGCACGACTTCCGTGTTAAGCTGATTTGTCGGATTTCATTTCACGGCTCTTTCGGTTTCTTATTTTGAGGAAACAACCTCGAGGTCAAGGAAAGACATGTGACAAAGTGATGAAACCCTGGGATGAAAGCTCAGGAAAAGGAACGGGGTGAAAAAGGTCCATTTTCGCTCGCCACTCGGGGTCGTGTCCCCAGCAAGTGGTGGAAGAAGAGGTGAATCAATACTTTGGAAGAGCAGAGCTGTGGCCCTGGCCTGGCCGCCTCTTCCACTTCTGCCTCATTTGGACGGAGGAACCTGACATTTTCTCACTCTCTTGCGAAACGTTTTTCGCGATTTATTATTACATTGAAATTCGTTTATCAAAATTGTTAGATAGATTCATGCACAAAGAATGAGATCTATTTAATATGAACCAGGCTGTTATTTATTTACATACCTACTAGCTATGCCCACTCGCTCGCCCTAAATACCTAAATGAAAATATAAACTGAAATTATACTCTACCGCTTCAAAGCAAATTCGTTCCATATTTCACCATCTTTAGGCGAATAGGAAACCAAATTAGCTACCACCCCTCATTTAACATTAAAGTGGTTCCCCATGTTATAATTATCGACCTAGAGAGACGCAATTCAACAACTTGAATTGAAAGGGAATAAAATTAGTTACTGATTATTCAGCAACTATAGTGGTTCACCATTTGTCATTATACTATGAGTACTATAAGCACTATGAGCACTATACTATAAGTTAAATATGAAGGAAATTAGCTAAAGAGCTCAAGTTGCTGATTATAGTAGTTCCTCTTCCTGCAATTATAGGTACTCTACCACACCCAGAAGGGCCCCGTTCCTCATTTTAGCGTCCCAAGTTGAAGCTCACTTAGCTGATTAGAGAGGTAATTGTTCCTACTCTACCACTCCAATAGGGTTCACACGCACGAAGTCCAACCCTGTGCAGACTATAAAACGCGACAGACGCAACAGCATCCTACATAGTCTTCGAGTACCCTGCGCTCACCTATCGCAGATTTGAACTCTTCAGGGGAACAAACCACAATGAGGTCTATTCGAAGCGAACAATTGATCCTCGCATCCCTCCCCAGAGGGCTGAATCTCTTAGTATTAACGACCAATTCACAGAAAAGTATAACAAGCCAACAGGCTTCCGTCATTAGGCCCAAAATAACCCCACCCTGAGAGTTTTTCATTAGGTACCTAAATCTAGGGGCGTCGCTATGGGGGGGGGGGGGGATGTGGGGCAGCCTCCCCCCTCACTCTTCTCTGACTTGGGAAAATTTGGGAAAACTAAGAGGTGGCAATAAAACTCATAATTTGAAGACATTTAGCTATACCAGGAATAAAGTATTTATTTATTTTCATTTTTTGTTTAAAGCTGGTTTTTTTCGTTCAAAATTTCCCAACTTGATTCAGCATTTCACATTTATGTTTTTAATATTGTGTTCACATGTATTTTTAACTGACATGCTTAAGATGTTGAATTTTTTTTTTTTTTTTCCCCATTAGGTACCTACTACCTAGATAGGTTGGTACCTATGACGATAATTTCATTTGAAATATTCCAATTTTTCCCAAAATAGTAATTATAAGGAACAATATGCAGGGTGACGAGTTGTGATAGTTAGTAAAGCCCATGATGGTAGGTACTCGAAAAATTTGTGAATTTTGTCACTCTTTGTCTTAAGGAACGCAAGATGTGCAGATGGTTACCCAACACACAGTTTGCAGCATCCATGCATGAATGCAATGGCGTATTGACTTCCAATAGAAACATGAGCATCACCTCCATCACAAAAGCACACCAATCAAACGTACGCAGAAAGGAGTAATGATTTGAGAAAAATGAAATTGGTAGAGGAAACCTGCTGAAAATTTGCAATTTTCGGGCCCGCTTTTTTCAGACTTTGAAAAATCATAAATCTTGATTGGAAAATGATAGAAAAAATTAAAAAAAAAAGGTTTCTTTCAGCATAATGTGGAGAAAAAAAATAAGCTCAGATTTGACCTCTGGCAAGTTAAGCTCCTCTTTTCCTAGCACGGTCACATTTTGTAAAAAAAGAGAAAAAAATCCATTTCCGCGTCTTCAAAGAAATAGTCGACCAATTGGTCTCTTTCGTGGGCGTACAAAAATTGTATGGGTCATTGAAAAGCTGAGTTCGTGTTGAACTTTTTTTTCATCGTCAAAAATGGTTCATTATTCAAGGGTTCACAAACAAAATTCACTGAAAAAAAGTAAGCGTTTTTTGAAAAATGGTGTTCAAAATTAAGGGATTACTGTTTATTGTTTTTTATTAGGGTTTTAAGGGTTGAGCTGAGCTGGAGGCATGAAAATTGGCTGCTAGGAGTACAGCTGTCACAAAAATCATTTAAAAAACCCCATATTGTTCCACCTTTGCAATTTAATTTTGTAAAACACCTCTGAAAATTAATTTTGTAAACCCATGAAAGAGACCTTTTGTTTGAAGACACGAAAATCGATTTTTTTACAAAGGGAAAAATGTGTTCTTGGTTTACTTCAGACTGGAACATTCTATTGGAATGGTATTTTTCGTAAACTCTTCTTCTGAATGTCTATTTATCGTCCCAAATAGTGAGAATTTGTCTCAGTGGACAGATATTTTACGATTCCGCCACCACGAATCCAAAACGGAATTTTTTTGACAGTGATCCCTTAATTTATCCCCCTACGATGAAGGTAGGCAGAGGTGCCGCTGGACAGGACTTCAGGAAATGTACAAAAAAGTTCCAGCTATGCAGAATGATCTTATTCTGAGCGAATTTTCGTAAACTATTTTATCTTTAAACGTTTCTTACATTGTTTTCAAATTTG
The DNA here is from genome assembly GCA_030762985.1 of Adelphocoris suturalis. Taxonomy (NCBI): domain Eukaryota; kingdom Metazoa; phylum Arthropoda; class Insecta; order Hemiptera; family Miridae; genus Adelphocoris; species Adelphocoris suturalis. The sequence continues at coordinate 79,646,273 of CM061044.1, forward strand.
AGCGCTTTAAGTACAATGAAATTGTTAAATACCGATTTTATGGCAAAAACTAGTTCTAAATAATATTCTGCTATTCAAATAAGATTTTAGATTTTAAGCTTTTTTTGCAATTTTTATCTATTTTTCGACCAATATTAATGTAATTTAAATACATTTTCAGCATGAATTTGTGGAAAAAAAAATTAAAATTCTAGGTCTTAGTTACTTAATAAACTTTTTTTTGACAAAAATTCTACAAAAAATATAAATTTAACCAAATTTAGACTTTTTAGTTATTTTTCAGCACATTTTTTGAAATTCGACCAACTTAATGTGCTCAAAAAATGCTGGCCAAATGCTGGTCCTTTCGTTTGGAAAGCTTGATTTTTATCTCAATCCTAAGGAGAGTTATCGTCTGGGAGGAAAACGGAAGTTAGTGAATCCCACGAAAAATCAAGAGTTACAATGTTAAATTGATTTCGACGGTTAGGCCATCATCAGTAACAAACAATAACTGTTATCGTTTGTTACTGATGATGGCCTAACCGTCGAAATCGATTTAACATTGTAACTTTTTATTTTTCGTGGAAATAGACAACGTTTTTCACTAACTTCCGTTTTGAAATGGGCTTCCACAACTTCGTCGCGAGTGATTTAGTTCGTGTCTGGGAGGACACATATAGACGTATGAAAAACCGTTAAACTCTATGATTCGTTTCAGAATGCCTCGAAATCGATTTCAATGAAAACATTCTTCGAAAATTTTGATGTTAAATCTGGAGCCATTGCAATATCTTCATTTTCTACCAAAATTCGGTAAATGATGTATTTTCAATAGAAGCCTGATCCTTGGTAACAACAAGCAACAATGTGGCCTTAGATCAACGATGGGATCGCGGTTTTTAGTTCAAGAATGGTTATATCAACCCTTAGAGTAGGTACCTACCTACCAAAGTCAGCTCTGTTTACTTCTAGTGAAAACGATTTTAGCTGCAGCACCCACTAATACTTTTTTCTGAGTTCGGTAGTAAAAAACAAATAAGCTAGTTGAAATAAACTATTATATACAATATTTTGGGGAGTCTTCCTTTCCCTATTCATCACTAAAAGCTTTTACGACCTTGTAAAGCTAAAATCGTCTGCCAAGTTGGGTGTGACACATAGCTTCCTCATTTCCTTAACTTGAATGTATAGATTATTGAAATGTTTCAAATAATCTTTTTTTAAAGATTCCATGGAGGTTATTTTGACATTCTAAATTGTTATTCGCAATTTCTAATTACCTACCTTTTAACATTATTTATTCATCATGTTAAGTATTTTCATATACATACACGAACAACGGGACGTATAATACGAACCGGGCTGTTTTTATTTACCTGTCTGTTAGCTGTACCCGCTGGCTCGTCCTTAACACTTAAATAAAAATGTAAACTGCAGTTATACTCTACCTACCGCATCCAGAGAGTAGTTACCTGCTCGTTCCATATTTAGGAAACCAAATTAGCTAGGTACAGCTCACCCATTCAGCATTGGGGTGGTTCGCCATGTTATGGGTAATTATCGTATATATTACACCTAGAGAGACTCCGGTCAACAATTTGAATTGAATACGAACAGCTACAGAGCATACTATGCTGATTATAGTGGTTCACCATTTTTTAGTATAGGTACCTACTCTACCACGCAGGGGCCCCGTTCCGAATTTCAGCATCTTATGTTGAATAGGAGCTAAATTTGCTATAGAGCTCAAACTGTCGATTATAGCAGTTCCTCTCGCACAAGAACAAGATTAGTTAGGTACTTATATAGGAATAGACGACTAGGTACCAGGTCAAACGACAATATTGGAGTCCATTTTGGAAAGAATGGCGCTGACATGGTTACTGTAAAATGCTTCCCTAAAAAGATATCCTACACTGCAATGAACAGGTATATACGAAACAAATGACATAGGTACCAGTATATTTTTCCAGTTTTTATGGACAAAACTCCAACAGAATATTTTCTGTCAGAGATTACTTGTCAAAATTATACCAGAGGAACAAAAAAAGGTCCATTCATGCAGCATGATTGCATGAACGAATTTGCTTGAATTAGCTATCGTATTATAATAAGTTTGTATCAAAATTTGAGCAATTTGAGTAAAAAAAATTGTTGAAAGCCAATTTAAAGGTTAAAAACTCATACTAAATAAAATTTGGCAATTCAGATTTTTAGCTTTTTTCCAGTTTTTATAGATTTTTCAGCACATATTAATTAACTTTAAGTACGTTTTTCAGCATAAATTTGTGCAAAAATTTGTAATGTTAATCGTTGTTATTTTTTGTAATAGTTTTAGTTTAGTTTTGTAATAGTTAATCGTTGATAATTTTATTTTGACCAAAAGTCTGCTAAAAATTATAAATGAAACGAATTTTTAAAATTGGACCGATTTGATCTACTCAAAAAGTGCTGGCAAACGAACCCACTCTATCATTTGAAAAGCTTGATTTGACGCAAGAACGGGATTTTTATCTCAATCCTAGAGAGAGTTAGAAGCTTTAATAGTAACAGGTGAAACTTCAAGGAAAGGTTTCAGGAGGTACAACCAATGACGGGGGATTATAGCTAATTAGATGAAGTGAAAGGGGGAAATAAATAAATATGGTTTCAACGATGTGAAGGGATAATTCCAAGCTTTATATAAAAATGGACCTATTAGTGGTGAAATATATTGAGGTATATCCTCATTTAAACATTTACCAGATCTGTCACTTTTGATAATTTCGAATTTTTCAAGTACATTCAACATACCTCACTTACAAAAATGATGATTGCACAAACGTCTATCTGTCAAATCAAAATGTATTCACGATCCTGGACCTTGATTACGCAGATGACGTCTGTCTCTTCACAAAGGTTTAGTTCCCACAAGCTAGAGAAGCTGAAGTTTTCTTCCAAGGCCGGGCTCAAGATCAACGTCGGGAAAACAAAGGAAATCCGAATCAGTGTTCCACTGAGGGATCCCCTGGTGGTCGATGGAAGCTCTATTGAGCGTGTGGACTTGTTCCAGTACCTGGGCAGCAACATCGACACTCAAGGGGGCGCTGATGGTGACATTAAAAGCAGGATCAGGAAGGCGAATGGTTCTTTCGTTCAACTATACCCCGTATGGAAGAACAGGAACATCTCTCTGGGGACGAAACTTCGTCTATTCAACACGAATGTCAAGTCGGTGCTCCTGTACGGCTGCGAGACGTGGAAGGTCACTGTGGTTCTTTCCCGGAAGATACAAGCTTTTGTGAACCGTTGTCTTAGACGGATCTTAGGGGTGTGGTGGCCCGAAGTAATCTCGAACGAGGCGCTGTGGGCACGAACAAAACAATCTCCTATCGCAACCGAGATTAGGAAGCGAAAATGGAAGTGGATTGGCCACACCCTTAAAAAGAATGAGGACTCCGTGGAACGCCGAGCGCTGGACTGGAACGCGCAGGGGTCTCGACGGATAGGTCGTCCTCGGAAGACGTGGAGGAGATCCGTGGAAGAAGAAGCGAGCCGTGCTGGGAAAACTTGGAACGAGATTTAGGTCCTGGCCAGAGGGAGGGAAGAATGGCGTTACTTCACACATGCCCTATGCTCCTGAATTGGAGTGACAGGATATAAGTAAGTAAGTAAGTAATCGAATTGATGGTCAACAACTTCATTTTCGGAGAAGAAAATATTACTTACCTAATGGACCAAGGTGGAATTTTTCGGAAATGGAAATTTTATATTTCCCTGACTGAACTTCAGATTTCCCTGACAAAAAATAGCAGTCAATTTTTTTTCTCGACATTTTAGAGTAGGTATAACGCGCCACCTTTATTGCTTCTAAAACGAAAATCGTATAATTTAAGAGAGAAAAAAGCCAACCTACTCCAGCATACTGGTGGCAATAATGAAGGTGAAGCATGCGAAAAAAGATACATTTTTTCAAGTAATTACATCTGTGAAAGAATGTATACCAAATTTTTACAAAATCGCAGTTAGACATTGACTACCAAGAAAGGAATGGTTCTGAGTACACACCTACATACTTATGGTAACTAAACTTAGTAAAAAGCACCAAAGGGCCAATTCGGTTAAAAATCGTTATCTTCACATTTTTAGCGGAATATTACTCAAATAAAGTTTATCAACTATACCTAAATTATTAGAACATTCAAAAATGTATACACAAAATCGCACTGAAAAATGTCCTTAAATTTCATTAATATGTGCGAAAAAATCAATAAAAACCAGAAAAAGCTGGCAATTAAAAATCATTTTTTGAATAGAAGACCATTTAAAGAATGCTGCATGACTTTTTATTCAATATTTTACAGTCTCTCACTTTGTAATCTGAAGCGATATGTTGAAGCTCAAATTTTATTAATTTAAAATGAAGAAAAAATATATTATGACATAGATATTTCTTAGCTCTGAGAGTAATTCCAAATTTTTGACTAACAGCAAAAATTGTCACGCTTATTTTCACCTACGACTAAATTGTTGCTAGAGAGAATATAACTTCCTGATTTTCCGCCCCTCAAAAATCGTTCGTTGGTAAACCGTAAGTTATTATAAAAGACTCCACATTTCAATGGGCCAATTTCCCTCACCTTAACCCTCCTGAGAAGTCGCAGCTTATGTAACTATACACACTTTTTGTTGGGGACTCTCACTGGATGAATCCACTACTCTGCTGGGTTCAATACTCTGTTGACGTTTCTTACATGTGGTTCACTACTAGGTTATGTAGTAAACAGAGGAGCCAACGACATACCTATATCCTCTCTTACTCTTTGAAGAGTTTAAACACTACTTGACAATTATTTTTGTCATTCGCATAACTCGGCTATGAAATAATATTTAGTATGATAATGTACACTATTGAAGTTTGATTGTTTAGGAGTTAGAATATACCTAAAAAAAACTGTAAATTATTACACAAAAATTTCATTTAAAAAATCTCTGATATTTGGTGGTTTTTGCTAAATTCCCTGACTTTTTCCGACACGAAGAATTCCCTGACAATTCCAGGTTGTGGTGAACTCACCACCCTTAACCAGCCCTTTTCAGGGCCACCAACAAGAAGTTCACACTTCAGAACTATACAAGGAAGACGTCAGGCTACGTCTAAACAAAACAATAGAAATCGCCGAAAAGATTATGCAAAATACATAATCTCAAAAAATATTAACTCATCAAAAGACAAAACTCGTCAAGCTAAAAGCTCACTGCACGAGAAAGACTCGACGAGCCGGCAAAACTTACACACAAAAATTGCCTTGAATCAAATGACTTTCAAATCCGATCAAGGGCAAACTAGGCCAGACGCGCTCTACAGAGGAAAGGCGGAAGAAGAAGTTTCGACTTCCGCCTACCGGGCGCAATCAATCAAATCGGAAGCGATTTTTACTTCCGCACACGCGAGCGCTAGAGATCAACTGATCCAGCCAATCAAATGCAGAATCCGACTTCCAGACAGATATAAATATAGCATATGATGGGCTGTCCGGATATACCATTCTCAACCTTCTGACGAAAACGACGAAGCTTTCTACACGATCCAGAGGCGAGATACTCAACCTCATCAAGACTTCTGGTAGCTCGAGCGTAATACATCCTGTATTACTCACTACCATCCATCTTCAATAAAACTTGTCGCCCGGTTCAGAGAAGTAATTCACTGAACGTCCGCTGGGGCAAGGAGAGACTAGTCGCCCGGGCTTTCGAAATATTTCGTCAGCCGTCCGCAGGGGCTAGCCAGTTGATCATCAAGCAAAACCGCATCCGGTTTGATCAACTGAAAAGGCTTTTCAGCCCGGAGGACCCTCTGACAATTAATTGTTGGAAGCGAGTCCCCGTTATAATTGTTCTTATCAGAACAGACAGAGGACCCTCTAGCACCTGCTGGAAGCGAGTCCCTGCCAAGCCTCGTTCTTTTATAGAACCTAGAAGGCAAAACTTCCTAGATGGAGCGAATCCCTTCATTTCGCCTTCTAGACGAGTCCGTGCAGTCGGAAACGACTGACAGACGGGGAGGCGCCGCTGATCAAGGTGACAGCGCGCACGCGACTCCTAATCGCATTCCTCGGCCGGCACGTGACACGGCCCACGGAAGCTCAAGGCCTAGTGCCGACGCAGCGAAGGCCGCCTCCATGCGAGACGCTGGCCCCCCTCATCTTCCTGAAACTCGGCAAGATCGAGCTTTAGGTACGACACATTCATACACATCTTTCACAGATGTCAAATACACTGTCGAACATATTCAGACCCCTCCAAAGGGAAACTACGGAGATTTCACTGCTATAACAGAAATCCCTTCACAGCTACTCACCGGGTACACGACTGACGTGAGTGCTTATCAAACTCAACAAGTGCACGGTCTACACGAAAATAAAGGTACTTTTCAGTACCCAAAAAAACGACCTCATATTACAGTGAGAACTCTCGGTTAGAGCCTGAATACCAATATTCTCCAGCGAGAGAGTCACATTTAGACGCACGCAGCGAAGCTCGACCTGTTACAGATTTATTACAAGATTCATATATTTCCTACCAAGCGAATGTAACGATACTCGAGACAACAACGGTACTTTCTCGTACCTCTCGCCCGAACACTTTCAAGGGTCAAGCCCGCATAACCATCTCAATAACACGGCTCACAATATTCCGCTAGGTATTCCGACTCCTAGCCAAATGTATATAAATCCACTACACAGGTTTTCCCTGACTTTTCCAGTTGGGGGCCACCCTGTGGACTTCAATTCACCGTCATTTGACAAAAAACAGAATTATTTTGGTAGTTGAGAATTTTGATATTTTCTGATATCTGTCGAGCTCAATCGACTCGGAATTCAATTGCCTTCAACTTTTCCGAGAAGGTACCTACTGGAAACTTTTTTTTAGATATTTTACCAAGAAGTTACGACTTCACAGAGCAAAACATTATGATTCCTACTTCTATTGCAAAATATCATTGAAAACCAAGTTAGTACAAGAACTGGCTCTGGGGATAATGCCATCAAAGAAAGATATAAATCGGTAATCCTCATTGTTATAAAGGATTTGCATCAAAATTGATGGTGGAAGAGAATACTTCCCTGTGTAAGCTAACCTATACTAAATCCCTAATTTTAAAAAGTTACTGCGAAAACAAGTGTAGGGTCTTTTTCTGTCGAAACTGTTTGGAGTACATTATACTTTAACTCGCTAACAAACTCCAATATTGTCTTAATTAGCATGCAATAGGTAGATAATACTTTAATACCTATGTAAGGATTTCACGAAATATCAACAATAAATTGCTATTGAATCACTTTTATTTAAATTCACCATTAAACCAACGAAAGACACAAACTTACAATTTAAATCCAGATGAAATTCCAAAACAAACTGAATGAAGGTTAATAAAGGTTGGGACCTCGTCATACAGGAGTTTAATTCATACCAACTTTGAAATAATGATTCCATACGATAAACATATAATTTTTCAATTCTCTAACAGTTATAATACCACCGATAGTGTAGGCTAACAAAGAGAAATAAAAATTACTCTGGATATAATAACGTAATTGTGTATTTACTAAACACGTACACTTTTAGAAGACATTTTAAGCCAATTTGGATCAAACAAGGATTATTTTCCAAGGCAAATATTGTCCTCAATTTCATGGTCATATAGAATGACTTTAGTCGAACCATTCCTATTACCCATATTATACAGAACCAAATTTCTTCAAATTATCAAGTAGTTTTTTCTTTTCTCTTATAATTTCGTATGAGGGATGTGAGAACAGTCACATTTGCCCAAAAGAAAACTAAACATTGTATCCATATGTACATGAATGTATCCAAGGACTTGAATTCCAGAAGATAAGCCGGAAGAAGCCAAGCGGCTTGAGCCACAAACCAAAAGTTGCTTACAAGCATCAGCTCTTTCAGGGAAAACTGTAAGTAGGGAAGGCACAGTGGTACGAGAGACAAGTACCAGATGAAATATTGACACGTTAGAACTGTGTTGAACATAACTATGATGAATGCAAGACAAAACATGCAGAAATGCAAATGCTTCTTGGAACTGTAAAAAATCGGAAATACCAATAAGAGAGACGCTTGCGGAACTACCATGAGCAATTTGTCGACAATTTCATAAGCGTCTGGAGCTTTGTAAGTCAGATATTGCAGGTAAAAATATACAGAATAATTGTGACGGATGTCCGTTCGCTTCAGGTGGAATAATAAGCTTTCATGAAGGAAATCATAACCATACAACCAGTAGAAAAAGCCCGTAAGGCCAAACAGGCTTAGGCAGCAAGATGCAACGAGAACGAAGCGGTTTTTGTTTGGTACAAAAAGTTTGAACACTTTCTTTTTGAATGAACTATCTATCGCTACGTATAAAGGGAGGCTAAATATTATTGGGTACAAACGGAAATGGACAGACACTCCATGTAACAATCCTGTGAGCCAATAGTTTCGTTTTTCCATGAAGTACAGGGTCAGCATAACGAGGACAGAAGCAAGGGAATCGGCATTGCCCCTGGTTGTAATTACTATAGACAGGGGGTTATATAACCAAAACAGGGAACATTTTATGGAGGCTTTGTTTGAAAAACCTTCAATTTTGAGAATCCAATAGATCAGCGCGGTAACTAAGATATCACTTAGGGAAAACAACACTTTGCCGAAAGCGGGGTGAATGAGAATGTTCGGTATCATTAGGTATGCAATGATCGGAGAATATCTGTAAGTATGGCGATCATAAGGGCTTTCTCCCGCCAAAACATGCCGCCCGGCATCAGTGAACACTTTGTAATCGACATCCGTGTATTGCACCTCTGATATTTCATCTTGAGCCACTCCATACACAATTAGAGCGAGCCTGATGAGCAAACCACAGGCACAATGAAGCGCCAATGACATTTTAGGAATAATTTTCTTCTTCCGCTTAACTACACGGACACACATTATGACTACTCTACAACTTTGGCTACTTCAGTGGTTTAATTGAGGCTATAAAACTAAAAGCTGCACTAGAACCTCACGTTTCTTTTCTTGCTACTAGTTTTCACACAGTTAATAAACTCTTTGAACTCGAGAAGGCAATCATTTTTTCTGACGTCTTCAAACTTCATAACACACTTGGCGTAAATTTTTCCTTCACTGCCACAATCTTTCAAAAGAGCTGGAAACGTGCGAATGCGGGCTTTGGCTCTCTTGACAGCATCCATGTTAACAGATTTCTTCTAACAAATCATTCATCCCTCAGTATTTTCTTGATTTTCGGATCATTCAGAAATTCAGGGTCGAGGTACATTCGCTTGGCGAAAAATGCGTCATAGATAGGCTTGCTGAAGAAACAAAGAAGAGCGACTGTTGTAACTGAGGTGATGAAGACACGAGGATTCCTGTGAGCGAAACTCAGATCCTTGTAGGTCTTATATTTAGTTTTAAATTTATTTGGATCCTCCTTCCACATTCTTCCACACCTGTAAATAAAAACATCAAATTAAGATTTCAGAAATAAGGATTTAAAATAATATTTACGATTCTATTGACGAACCCAACCTTATCTTATTTCCTAATTTCATTTTGGCTCGCTTTTTTTTTTACATTTGTACACATTTTAACTCGTCATGTCTTATGATAAATTCTGATTGTCCCTCTGAAACACTTTGAAGTTTTGATAAAATATTCTTGGATATTACCTCCAACCCATAGCAGTAGAGCAATGATTACCCCAACGAACACATGAATGTAAACAACTAATGCCTATCTTTCCATTCATTTGATTCATGTAATCATACGAAATATGTTCTTGGAGGAACAGATCGTTCAGAATCGTTCTAAGCCGTCACATCTCTAGAACTGCAGTTTTTACCTAAATCACGAGCTTTACAGCTTCTGTTCACATGATCAATACGGGGAAGTACCTTAAGTTTGGTGGAAGTACCAGCGTTTAGAGATGTGTCGGTCGTGGATGGACGACTCCCGAAGAGCCGATACTTTCAAAAGAACTGATCCGTAGGGAAGGTTTGAGGGGATGAGATTTCTGTTTGGCGTAAATGTAAATCACACAACAAACAAGCAGTGGACAAACAAGCAAGTTGAAGATTTATACCTTACCTGGGAAATGCGAGACCCAATATCAAACCAATACCTAAGCAGTAAACTTATACATGATGAGGCAAAAGTACTTGGACTTGCTCCTACTACCAATATACTATGATGAGAAACAGCCAAAAAGAAATCTCATTCTCTCAAACCACCCCTGTCGTAGCATATGGATGGCTCCTACCAATAAGAAAAAGTGGCCGACTGAAAGTGAATGACTGATCCTGCTTCTTGGAATGGTTGGCTCACCAGCTTCCTCTGGTCTTGTGCCCCCCCCCCCCCCCTCCCCAATCCCTGGTATTGTTTTTGGCACCAACATAGCTGAGGATACCCAGAGTTCTTTCAATCTCTTCACTCACTTAGTCCCTCTGCCTCCACCACTAATTTGGCCGTATGTTAAGCCATGCCAGTTTCAATTCCAGCGGTTTTAGACAGGCAGACAAGGCTCATGTTTCTCAGAGTGGTGTGTATTTTCGAAATTTATAATCAAATCTTCTTCTAAAATCAGATCAGTTTTTTTAAAGCTGGCTCCAGAACTAGTATTAATGTTGCAAAATACCCAATTTCAGCTTCCTCAGTCTATTAGGAGAGAAATGAGCTCCAGAGTTCACTCAGCTGATCACAGTGGGTCCACACTTTGACAATCGTACACAGCATGCCTATAGAGGCTCCATACCAAATTTCAGCCTCGTAGGTCTATTACGAGAGAAATGAGCTGCCGAGCTCACTCAGATGATAAGGGTAGGTCCTCACTTTGTCAATCGTGCACGGCAGACCTATAGATGATCAATTCCAAATTTCTATTACAAGTCTATTACAACTTCAAAAACTGCTGCTTCTGGACTTTATGCCATCAATATCAATGCAAAGAAGTGTCTTAATTTCACTACCTGGTGTGATGTAAAAAAGTTCAAGGAAAGTCTGTTTGCGGTCAATGGTGGTTTCAATAGCACAAATAACTTCAACACCACAATGTGCTGTATAAATACGCTTCACAGTCATTTCTTCTTAATTAAACTTCAATGGTCAATAGGCTCAGTTCAATGTTTTGGCTTCATACGACGAATAGCATAGAAATTAGGAACCTCAGCAGATTAGGGTGGTTCCGCACAATGCGATTCTATTCTATCTGTTTCAAATTTCAGCTTTATAGAATAAACGGCACAAAAATTAGCTTACGAGCTTTATCAGCAGATTATGGTGGATCCGTATGTTGAAATTCTATTCCAACTGTCTCATACAGGCCCTGTTATAAATTTCAGTTCCAGAGGTTAAAACCATGGAAATCAGCTTTAGGAGCCAATCAGCTATGTAGTCAGCATCGTCTAGTACCAACAGCTTACAATTATCTACTACTCAATAGTACCAACCATGGAGTGCCTTCTTTTCGCGTTATTAGTTCATTATGGTTACTTAGCAATATTAGTTTATATCGTAGAATAATAAATCAACTTTCCTTCACACTACAGCGGCTTAGGGATCATGAGATGATGTGATAAAATGAGAGCATTCCAAAAAGTGGCGAACGATTTTCCTGCTATGAAAACTAAGGGAGTTAGACTTCACTAGCAACGTATTGGTTGTACATAATAATCAATAGAAAACATGTCGGCTCGCGCTGAATTTTGCTAAATTTTCAAGCACAAGACCCTGCCATAATACATGTTAAAAATACTACATCATGAAGGTTACTTACAAAAATATGAAGATTGATGAGCCAGTCCATATTTGAATATTGATACCACTTTGATAAGGTAAAAACTATAAACCAAGGACCAGTCAGTAAGGGGTAAATTCGGCGAGGAAAATGGAGCGAATGAGAACGGATGGTGGCAAACAGTTGACTAATGGGCGAGAGACAGCTCTTGAAAACGATAATAATCTCATGTTTGAAGAGAAGAAAAGATAAGAGACATAACGAAGGCAATATATAAGAATGCTGACTGAAATAGACAGGAAGTCAATGGTTCAAGTATGTACACACATATCTGAAGAATTAATTGGGCTTCACAGCTTCTTTCACTGACCTGTCTATACACCAATGGAGAGGGTAGTGCTCAAATACTTCTAGCAGTGTAGTATATAGACAATTTATTTTTGGCAACAAAAAATGAAGATGCATCAATGAAAGTAAAACCAAGCTAATGAAATATTTTGATGGGATCGATTTTAGTCTTGTAATCAATTGCCTGAGTATCAATTTCAAATTGATTCAAATCAAAACTCCAAAAGAGCCTGAATTAACTAGGAGAAAACTGATACCGGAGAACAGAGACCAGTGTCCTATCAAAATTTAATTGGGTCACTAATGTATTTGGCCAAAGCTACTCGACCAGACATATCATTAGCTGTAAGATTCTTGTCCCAAGTCAATACTTACTGAGAATGGACACTGAAGAGCAGCAAAGCAAGTCTTGGGGACTCGAAGGGAACAATAAGCTATGGTCTCAGATTCAAGAAAACAAGTAGGTAACGGAATAACTATGTATAGAAATAACGGTTTTGCTGATGCAAATGGAGGAATCAAACCATAATAGTAATAATAAGCAGGTTACTACTTCATTTATGCAGGAGCAGCCATAATCTGGGAATGTCGGAAAGCTTTTTGTCACTTTCAGGGAAGCAGCAAAGGAAAGTATCCACACTAAGGTCCCCGCACACTAGGAATCCGAACAGGACAGTAAATTTATATATATCTAATTTATCTTAATGGTGACATCCAACCCATCTTATCCCCAGTCAGCCGTGGGACAGGGTGGTAACGGTATGGGCCAGGCAACAGACAAAATACGCTGCAACCACTCTCGAAGCGAAAAACGCCGCATCCTGGCACCAGACGTTCCCACGCTTTCCTGCTTAATGTGCTAAGGGGCATACGATGAAACGGCTGCCGCCATTGTGGTAAGTTAGGTACGAGTATAACTGTTCCGTCCTGTGCATGTCTAGTGTGTGTGTGGACCTTTAAAACCTAGCCAACGATGTTGGGACGCCTCAACCAAAAGTTCATATTTTTGAGATGATTAAGTAGCTCAAGACTTGGCAGTGAACCCTATAGTTAAAACCTAGTCGAAGCATATTGCAGTAAAGGAACACTTCATCCGGAGAGTGGTGGGACAAAATTATGTGAAATGGGCCTCTAAACTAACACACTCTGCCACTAGGAGCACTAGGGGGCGAAGGACCTAAGGAACATGATGGTTGACATACGTTCCCCTTGTTGATTCCTTGCGTCACTCGATTTTGTTCTACAACTCGTTCCCCGTGCCATCCAATCTCATCAATACTGGTCAAAACTATAATTATATATTAATAAATAAATTATTATAATACAGGAACACACAAACAAAAATCAGCAAAAAAAACTTCCCCCCTCCGGGCAGACATGTATATAAACCAGCCCAGGGGGCTCAATAAATCAGTCCATATCCATCAACCGAGAGTTCTCTATATTGCTCCTGCATCCTGCTGTCACATATATACTCACCTAGATTACATTTTCAAAATTATAAGACTACTTCCGCGATTGGTTAGGTACCAAACCGGACTCCATGCAAAGTCTTATATAGCGTGAAGTTATGCAAAGCTTGAAACACAAGGAACATGTAAGTATTTAATCATAATAAATGTTTTCACCTTAGAGGTATCAATGCCAGAGCAAGATATTGATTGCGGGCCAAACTTGACGCAACATTCCCTCAGATATTCAATATACTGACGGCATTTGTCTTCTTGAAAGTTATTTTCTGAAAAGAATGATTCAGACTACATCGAAATTGAAATATGAGAGGCAGCGTGGTTGTATTTGTAGTTACTGATTAGAAAGTTGTGTAACAATACATAGTTTAGGAGTAGGAACTAAAATCTAGATTCAATTTGATCGCTGCAGCTCTCCGACTTCAATGGGTACTGTGAATACTGTTTTTCGGTATAATTGGCTCGAATAAGACAATCGATCTGTCCGCATCTTCATGTTCTGCACTGAGCTTAGCAATTTCAAACTTATAGCCAGCTGATAGCTTCAGTTGGTCGTACCCCGGTCCAAACAGCTTTGACTCATTTCTCATTCAATGATGTCACTGTGGAGTATGTGGTCCAGTACTTTTATTGTGATATTTGAATAATGAACTTATAAATTTAGTTAACACTACCCAACGAGCAATTGAATAAGACACTACCTACGTACATTCGTTGATGCCTAACTATAGAATAGAAGTACAAATAGCTTTTCATTTACCTTTCAAGCACTTCTGAATGTTACAAGCGTGCGGCTTACAAGGATCTTTAGGTTTCATAAAATACCGATATCTATAATAATGATACACCACCAAACTATATAAAGAACGTGAAAATTATGACGAAACGTGAGCCAACTGACAAGACAAGCCAATAAAGATAACCAACCGACAAAGCATGGAAGAAGAAAAATTTCAGGGGAGGATCGGGAGAACCAAAAATCTTGAGCTGTTTTCTGAAAAATCCGCCAGTAGCGCTGGCATACGTGCATTTGAAGAACGACTTGATAAACGTACTTGTCACTTCACTCCTTACAATGTGAATAATTTATTTATTATTTGAAAATTTCCCTATTTATTATTCAATAATTCATTCATTATTTTGATTCTCAAAGCTTTACTGTTACTTTACAGAGTACTTTATTTCCGGGAAAATCGCCCTGGGACATTTTGCCAGTTACCCCTAAAGAATGCGAAATCGATCACGCTCTCAGTGGATTTAAAAGCTGCATGCCTTTTTTTTATTTTGAATTTTGATACCAAAACATCTCGAGAAAACCAAAGAGTAATTCGCAATGGAACATTTTGAGTTTGGCCAGTCTCCCTAAATGGAAAAATTATTTCAGTCTAACTGCAACTATTGTCTCCAACCACATTGGCACATTCCTGACATTGATACACTGATGAAGAACTGAAGAATACACTGAGATTGTCATTGAATTCACATTATTTCAGGGGTGACTGGTGAAAAGTGTAATGTTCCATATTTTCCCTGAATCCACTGAGACTGTCACCAAATTCGCATTATTTCAGGGGTGACTGGTGAAATGTTCCATATTTTCCCTGAATCCACTGAGACTGTCATCGAATTCGCATTATTTCAGGGGTGACTGGTGAAATGTTCCATATTTTCCTTGAATACCCTGAGATTGTCATCGAATTCGCATTATTTCAGGATTGACTGGTGAAATGTTTCATATTTTCCCTGAATCCACTGAGACTGTAATCGAATTCGCATTATTTCAGGGGTGACTGGTGGTAATGTTCCATATTTTCCCAGAATCCACTGAGGCTGTAATCAAATTCGCATTATTTCAGGGGTGACTGGTGAAATGTTCCGTATTTTCCTTGAACTGTCATCCACTGAGATTGTTCCATATTTTCCTTGAATTCGCAGATTGTAATAAAATTCGCATTATTTCAGGGGTGACTGGTGAAATGTTCCATATTTTCCCAGAATTCACTGAGGCTGTCATCAAATTCGCATTATTTCAGGGGTGACTGGTGAAATGTTCCATATTTTCCCTGAATCCACTGAGTCTGTCATCGAATTCGCATTATATCAGAGGTGACTGGTGAAAAGTGTAATGTTCCATATTTTTCTTGAATCCACTGAATGATGAAATGTGAAGTACTCCAGGTTTTCCTAGGATTGTCTAACATCAACAGGATTTTCGTTATCAACACCTCGCTTAGCATAATTTAAAATAAATAAGCTGAGTCTGTCATCCATTTCACTCTATGTAGGGTGATTGGAGAAAAATTAGGCCCTTTTTAGATTGATTTTCCAAGGTTCAGAAAATGTGATGCCACTCTGGAAGTGGGATGAAGGGGGGGGTCCATCCCCTCCCTTTTCAGAATGCGGATCCCTCTAGGAAACCGGTTTGGGATCGTTAGCCGAACGAACCTTTACTCAAGGGTTCCATGCGCCAAAGGCTTTGAGTATTATAATTATATAATAATATTATTTTATTCCCTAAGGCCTAATGCAATGATTGGTTTGGCCAAGCAGAACCAAACAACAACAACCGACTTAGCTGTCAGCTGTTCTTTGTTTACAAGGTTGCATATCAGCTGTTGACTTATTCATCATAAGCGGTTATTGCTCTTGGCCCAATGATTGTACACCTAGTTTAGGATCATTCCTACTCAACCCTTTGCTTAGTTGTAGATGTTAGAATAGGTCATACGTGTACGATTTTCTTATTTTCTTCAAATTTGTGGCCTATTTATTGTGTTCCTTCGGAGTTTCTGAAATCATCATCCTCGGAGTTCCTAAACTAAACGAATTTCTTAAAAGAAACAGGGTGTAAAAATACTACGACGTGAAACCATCTGGCTGAACGAATTATGCAGTGCATTGTGTAAACTATTTGAACTAGCTACATCGGTTACATCTCATTCAAAACTTTTGTAGTCGATCATTAGAAATCTCGGCTTAAAATTTATTATCAAGGCCGGCGACTTAGTTGACAGGTGGATAACCCAATTACTGCAACACTGATGTCACGAAGTATTAATATCCTATCGAGGTGAACCTTTCACGAGGTGGTCGGATTATTTTAGGCTATAATTGGTGTTAATTTAGATCGGATGGATTCTAGAAGGTTAGAGGAATCCGGCCATATCTTTTGAGCGCTCTGTTCTTCTATCTTGTGTTTTAGTCTCATGTAATTTCATATTAAACCATACTTGCAAAAGACATACAAAGTAATAATAACATTCCTGACACAATGTCACTGAGGAGACTCAAAGGAGATTCACTTTCATCAGAAGATGAAAACGATCAGTATTTCCCTCCAACATACATAGTTATAGAATTTCATAGTAAAATCAGGCCAGAGACAGCACAATGGGTCGTTGACAAGATTTCCAAGGATCGAAAAAAAGGCGGAAGTGATCTTATAGTGAGGAGGCAACCTGTTTCTGTTGGAAAGGTAAGTGATAGCTTTTATTGCACCGATCAATCTCATTAACAATATAATCTGATATATATTGCTACAATACACTAGTCAGGACCTAAGAGTCATAACTTTGTCCCTTGTCTCTCGAACATATCACATTCACTTCCTACGCAAGCTCATGCGGTTTCAAACGCTTGAGGCGTCGAGTTACTTGCACATCCAGGAGCTTTACAGCTTCCTCATTCACATGTCTTTTAGTCTGGCAAGATGAGCCGTTGCTCGCTTTTTGATCACCCCATCCACACTGTCAACTTGAAGTTTACGGTGGAGTGCCTCATTTCGGAAGTACCACGGCGCATCAGTAGTACAGAGTTCTGGAAACGTTGAATGATCTGTCTATAGGTTGAAGCTGTGCAGCCCCACAACTGCGCTCCATACATCCAAACTGGCTTGAGTACTTGAATGTAAAGAAGCAGCTTGTTACCAATGGTCATGGTGGATCGTCGGCCGATTAGCCATTACATCCTTCCTAGTTTCAATGCGAGCTCAGTCCTCTTCTCTTTGACGTGTTCCTTCCACCTGAGCTTGGCGTCTAGCGTCATGCCCAGGTATTTGGCTTCATTCGCAGTGATAGTTTAGTAATGAAATCCTAGTTTTCTCCTTTTTGTCCTCCATTACAGACATAACTTTAGTTAGTTTACTTTTACCAGTAAGTGTCAAATAGCAGGATGCCAGGTAGGTTCATTTTTTGGTCACTGAACTATGTACCTATGGTGTATGAAAAACTGCTTGTAATCTGAAGGGCGTGAGGTAAATAACACGGCTTGTAATGAGGTGAATATACAACTAAATAATTCGGCATTATTATAACAGTGGGGATAGTTGGTCATGTGGACAGGAGAGAAAAATTATGTAGTGAAACTTAGTGTAAGCTATAATTGCTGAAGCATCGGAAGAGGAGCTCCATCTGAAACTTCAATCTTTACTTGTCTCTTCAAACCTCTGATTCGTAGAGATATAGCCTTTTTTAAATTCCTTTATTTTTTTAGATAAATTACAAATTTAAAGTTTCATAATTTAACTTTTAGCTGCTGCGCCCGGCTGAGCCAGCTGGCGCCAGCTATCTGCATGCTTCTACGCTCATTCAGGTTCTCTGTGCTAAATAATTTTTTACGAGCAACATGCAATTTGGTCAATCTGAATGATTGATCATTGATGAACCCCACTTCTATTGTCCATGAAATTGTGAAAAACAATATTTGGTTCGGAATTATCCCATGTATAGTCCCTTACTTGTTTGGCTTTTGGTTCCTCTCCGTCATCAGAATCGCGGCTGGAATCATTGGGACGTTGGCAAACAGGTAACTCAACAGGGAACATCGAAGGGGAACCATTCACGGTTGAACCATTAGAAAACAAATCACGAAATAATTCATCTTCGTCATCACTATTTTCGAGAATATTCAATAGTTCCTGTTCATTGTAAAGGCCGTATCACACTAGCATTTTTTCGGCATCTTTTCCGCATTTTTAATGTCTAAACGTGAAGAAGATGAAGTGCTTTTTTCCAAGGTCAGCTTTTTCGACCATTGCGCATCCTGGCGGAGCATTTTTAAACTCACTTGGGAAAATTAGAACTTGTTAATTTTTACCTCCACGCAAGAAAAATGCTAAACATAACCCTTGGGGAGGTAACAATTCAATGAAAAACCCCTAGGAGCCCTAACCTGACAGATTTAATAAAATTGCATTCCGCCAGAATGCGCTGTTTTTGCACTTATTCCTCCTCAACATTCACAGCTGACCTTGGAAAAAAGCATTTTGCCTTCTTCACGTTTAGGCATTAAAAATGCGGAAAAAATGCTAGTGTGATACGGCCTTAAACAGTTCACTTTTTTGTTGTGAATTCCAGGGAATCCAATCCAAGCAGTGCTGCTCCCTGTAGGGGTACTGGTAAAATAAAGACTTATAAACGTAACTGGTAGGTTCAAGGAGCGAGCACGAATATATTCGTGCATAGCACACCAAAGCAGTCTTGAGTAGGCCGAGTATTCTCGGGGATAGCATGGCATGTACGACACTTCCGCCCCGAATATATTAGGGCTTAGCATCGAAAAGGTTAAAGTTGGATGTCTGAAAAAAAGCCACATTTTGATAGTAGTGAATTGAATTTTCGTTCTAATCAATCCCATTTATTGGATTGTGCACTGTGAGCTTCCTAACCGTTTAAGAATAATGTCAAACTCCTTGTGAAGCACATCTTAGATTACATACAGTGAAAGATCCTCAGAGGTCCTCCACAGCCTGATCATATTTACAGTACTTTTCGTTTGCTGCATATTGGAGTATGGCATGGCAGTCGCGAGATACGTACAAAGGGGCGTCAGCGTTTATAATTCTGACATCAAAGAACGCCTCTCTCTCTCTATCCTAATCCCCATTTACCTTCATATCAGCTTTTGGCCAACACACCCGCACAAAAGCGGATTTTGGTATTCCACCCTATTATGCGGATTTTGGTATTCCGTCGTCCTTCTTATCTCTCGCAACTGGTTCAGTAATACTCCCCCTAAATGCAAGACAGGCCAATACTGTCATCTTGATCTACAGGTAGTCTGGCTATGTTTCACCAAGCCTCCCTTTTTACATGAAGGGTGTGGTTCAGGCTCGTTGGACTTCAGAACCTTTGCAGTTCGTGGGTAGATTTATAGGTTCTCATCCATATCTCAAGGCTAGAGCACCTTGGAATTGGAAATATGATAGATCCAAATTGTCAGTAACCAGTGATCACTGAGAGACACTGCCAGGTTTTCCCCCCACATTTTGATAAACTGCTCTTTGTTGGCTTTGAGCAAGGTTCCTTTTTAAAAGGACACTCTCTTCTAAATGTAGTGCATTCCTCCGTTTTCTTCCTTCATCTGAAACAGTGGTTGCATTGGCAATGGGCTGTATCATGTCCAATTCTGTGCCTTGCATAATGGCTGATTGAGGTTGTATTGCAACATACCCTGTACGTCAAGTTAGCAGTTTGGGTAGGACCCTCCATTGCCAACTCTCCTAATTTCACAGGAAGTGCAATTAGTTCGTGTTTTGGTGGAGAACCTGTCAGATAGTATCATGGAGGGACATGCAATTGTTCACGGTCTTTTACTACTCTGAAGAAAAGCCCAATCTCATTGAAGTGACTTGTCAAATGACATACCTCAGGCGGCTTGTGTCATTTATAAGAATATTATGAGAATAAAATGTTTCATATTTGTAAAGAAATCAATAGGAAGAGCAACTATGTAACTAAATCTAGACCTAGGGTGCCCAAGTTGTGCAGGGAACTAGTGGTTTATGAAATCTATCAGTGTATACTGTATGTATTGATACGAATGAGTTGGGATTACTGATACATTAGCTGATAATCCACCAGGTTTGCCACTGCAAGGTTTCAGGATAAAAACTGGACTCACTTACCAAGGTCCATGGAAGAAATCCAGATGATAATGGTCCTCACTATTTAATGCTTGGATGATTAGAGCGCCTAATTAAAATCTCATTAGGCATCACATTAGTTGCATGTATCGCACTCAATGGCACAGTCACCATTCGAGACTCGTCAAGCATAACAGTGAAGTGCAAGTTGCCCTACCGTCCAAATTATTGCAGAGACTGAATAAGAACTGAGCAACCCCTTTTACTCTCAGGAACCCAGTACTAATGGCCATCTCCCTCAATGCTCATGCATACTTCTGCTGGACATAGACCTAAGGTCATCACGGATAGAAGTACTATGATCGTATTCAGTGCAAGGTGTAGGTATATTCGTGGGAATCCCAATCTTTCTGGAAGTATAGGTAAACGGGTCCTGGAATGAAGCAAGCACCATGGGCAGCAGATTATATGGTGATGATGATAATGATCATGAGGTGTGAGCAATGAACACATATCTGGGTCTTAGGTTATGATGTGCGGGTGCCTTTACTAATTGAGCGCCATAACTGTAAATCCTATTTGATATAGGACATCAAAGCCTAAAGCCTTGAAAATCTAACCTCGAAGTTCTAATTAACGTCAAAATGCGCTTCAGACCTATACTTGAATGATATATTCTTTTCAGAATCTCACTGTCCATGTAACCAGCGACACCAAGCAGCTCTTGGAGATAGCAGAAGAAATGGAAATACGAAAACGTGACAAACATGGAGTCCTTCGGGAATTCACAATGCACGAACTTGAGGATTTCATAAACCCGGCTGACAAAGCTGAGCTGTTGTCATCTTCTGAGAAACAATCTATTGTTCGTCATGAACTTGAAAACATCAGAGCATTGAACCATGAGATATGCGTTCTTGGATATCCTGAATACCCACTGTACGAAGGCCAATCTATCTGTAAGTTGGTACACCACACTATTCTCACTATAAGAAATTACAAGTACATTTTATACAGTAAATGTTTGTTTCTTCATAAATTGTTTAGAAATAATCACTCATTTTGATTTTAGTGTCTGCATGTTTATACTATGGTGTCATCAAGCAGGTTTACCCCTTGCATGACGAGGAGTTTATCAAAAAGTTGGGTCACAAATGGTATAAACAATTTTTGTCACCCCAACCTTATGGTAGGTCCAAATTCAGAATTGTTTTGTTTGGTTTGTCTTAATGTGAAATGTGTATTTTAGATACCTGAACCTTCATGATTAACATTAAAATATTTTTCCATGTTTTTGGGGTACTGACAAATTAAAAACCTTCAATGTTGTGACAAAAGGGTGTCTTTTCTTTAACTTGACATCTGCTTCAGATTCAAGGTACGAGCATTTTATAGGCCAGTGAGGCAAAGAAAATGTCTACGGAGTAGGAGGTGCATAAAAACTCTGTGAGCTTGTCTACCAAACTCTGGCACTCTTCCTGAAATGCTTGAAGGAGAATTGTTGTATTATAACCCCCTCTAAGTTATTTAGGTGTTAATTGCAAATTAAAATAGGCCCTTTAAAACATCTCTGACAGTTTGGTTTCAAGAAATTGTCCTTGTGGTAAGAAACTCTTTTGGATATAAAAAACTAAAGCGTTTCCAATTTTTCAGAGGACATAAGAATTTACTTCGGCGAGTCCATTGCTCTATATTTCCAATTTTTGGGCTTCTATACTCGTTCGTTAGTGGTGCCCATGCTGTGTGGATTCTTGCAAATGTTATTGCCGTCCAGTTTTTTACCTTTTTTCTGTATATTGAACATAATTTGCGCTACCATGTTCCTAGAAGTAAGTGAGCATCTGTTATTTTGGTCATATTTCTTTCAGTAATAATTGTTTATGTTCCGATTGTTTTCTTGGAACTTGCTTGAGATTTATGATGCTTTTCCAATAGTTTTGGAGAAGAAAGTGTTCAGAGCTGGCTTACATATGGGGTACAATATCTATGACCAGCTTTGATGAACCACGTCCCAATTTCAGAGGCCACATGGGTCTTGATACGGTTACAGGAAAACTCTTGCCGCAAGCCCCAAGATTCCAAACTCATATGAAGGTAAGAATTTTTCTATTGAACCATTTCAATATATGAAGTTGGAAGGGCCACAATGATCCTGATAGTGGTGAAATATCACTACCAGTAGAATCCCACAGGGAACAATTTGACTGAATTGGTGGTCAGACAGATGGTGGTGACTAAGTATCTCAGTAAGTAACGGTGGCTTAGGAATTCAGAAACTGCTGTGGATTCAGCTGGTACTTGCTGGAAAAAGTCTCAGTTACTGCAGGTTTTGACTCAAAAAGTGAGGAAGACTGATTGTTTTGTCAGAAAATGTGGTGCTTATTCTTTGGTCACAGCTTGGGCCATGTGTTCCCAAGGATGCGGGCACACCGTGTCATTAACATGTTATACTGGTGTGGGTTGGAGAGTCATGCTGATTGCAAATCTTCCTCTTTCTATCTTATCCAGATTTATGGATATGTTGTATCCTGGACAACGAGTCAAGTTTATGCTTGGCACATGTCACCAATTACCACTATTTAGCGTTTTGCATTGCACTCAGTACCTACCTACCACTATATTAGTTACTTTATTATAAGCGACTTCATACCGACAATCTATCTAAAAATCCATAGGTTTTAAACGTTGTGCACTGAATAAATGTCTTCTGACAAATTATTATCTCATTTTCAGATGTACTGCGTTTCGCTACCACTTGTTGTGCTTTGCATGCTGGGTGCATTCGCTGTCATGCTTATGTCCTTTTGGGTTGAAGATTATTTGAGGACAATACCTGACTTGCCAACGTGGGTAATCTACGGCCCCAGCGTTGTGTATGCAATACTAATTTATGTGATGAATTTAGCCTATAGGAAATTCGCCACATTCCTTACTGAGTGGGGTAAGTTGAGCAAGCGTGTTAAACGAATAAAGTAGAATAGACAAGTGTCTAGTATTCAAGTACATATTTACAATTATACAATGAAATGCGTTATTATGGCTGTTGTTGGCCAATAAGAAATTTCGTTTTACTTGACTGGAGACTCAAGCAAAACCGAACCAACTTATTCACTACCAGAATAAGTTGGACTAAACCTGTTCTCCCTTTTAAGCAAATCTTCTCAATACGAAATGAATGTGTGGATAACAATTTAAATTTTAAAGTCACCATATTGTTCTTCTACTGAAACACTTCTCAACATTAGCACTTCTAATATTGTTGTTTTTAACCTATTTTCAGAAAACCACAGAACTCAATCTCAGTTTGACAGACACCGAGTCACAAAACTGGTGCTTTTCGAATTTGTCAACAACTTCATGTCATTGTTCTACGTTGCTTTCATAATTCGAGATATAGAACTGTTGAGATATGTGAGTACTTTTCTCGTTGTAAATAAGGACATGTGCTTATGTGCAGTCAGTATTATTTATTTTAGGCTCTGAACAATTTTGAACTAGAATGAAGTATACCATTATATAGCATTCGCACTTTGAATTAAACCTTTCGCGAATTGAATTAAACTTTTCGCAAATTAAATTAAACTTTTCGCAAATTGAATTAAACTTTTCGCAAATTGAATTAAACTTTTCGAAAATTGAATTAAACTTTCCGCCAATTGAATTAGACCTTGGGCAAATGTACGAAATAAATCACTCGCGACGGAAATAAATCACGAGTTGTGGAAATCCATTTCAAAACGGAAGTTAGTGAAAAACGTTATCCATTTCCACGAAAAATAAAGAGTTACAATGTTAAATCGATTTAGACAGTTTTAATAATTTTAAAATTGTCGATAATTTTGTTATTGTTTGTTACTGATGATGGCCTAACCGTCGAAATCGATTCAACATTGTAACTCTGTATTTTTTGTGGAAATAGACAACGTTTTTTCACTAACTTCCGTTTTGAAATGGGTTTCCACAACTCCGTCGCGAGTGATTTATTTCGTACATTTGCCCAAGGTCTAATTCAATTTGCGGAAAGTTTAATTCAATTTGCGAAAAGTTTAATTCAATTTGCGAAAAGTTTAATTCATTTTGCTGAAAGTTTAATTCAATCTGCGAAAAGTTTAATTCATTTTGCGGAAAGTTTAATTCAATTTGCGAAAAGTTTAATTCAATGCTATACGTCAGAAACTGTCTTACCTACTTAATTTTTAAATCATTGTCAAAACTACATACTTCAGAGTAAGTAGATTTTGTGAATCAATAATTTCATATATGTACCTAACTAAAAGTATTCTTTAATTTCCTAAGATTTAAGATCTCAATGAAAGCAATAAGAAAACATGCATAATTAAAGGTTCCTAATGATAGGAAGCCCGAAACGCTAGTGAAAAGATATTTAAAGGACGTTATAAGGAAAGGCCATCATAGCCACATTTTTCTGGGGAAAACTTCAGTCCACTCACCTACGATATAATTTCGTTTTCTTTGGAGAAAAAAAAAAATAAAATAAATAAATAAATAAATAAATAAAATAAAATCAATAAATAAAATAAAAAACGCTGCTGAAAATTATTTGTATCAAGGTTTAAGCCACAACTCAACTTGGGTCATTTCTGGGCGCGATACTTCGGGACTACAGGGATCGGTAGCCAAACTTCCTTCACCTCTTTATTACTTCACCTCACTTCTGATGCGTTTTTCCTTTTCTCTCTTAATTTTTCCTTACTTTCTTCTCCCTCTCTTATTTTTGAAAAAACTTTGTAATTTTGTTTATTCAGAGTCATCAGTCCATTTTTAAGGTTAATTATCTGTACAGATAACTAGAGGGGTCTTTACCCTATATCTGTGTTAAGATCAATAAATAAATAAATTGAAAATTGACCTCAACCAGAAGGGTCATTAGCGGCATCACAATGGTTTATTATTTCTGCGTTAGACAACCATTCTACGCAGATCATTGGTCCAAACATAATTGTTAAACCCCGTTTGTAAATATGGTCAGAACATGGCGCATCGTGCCTCCGAGAAGGGTTCACACTTTTACAGTTCCAAGACCCCGCAATTTTACGCTTCACAGTAAAAATGTTTGAAAAAAGGTCGATAGGTAAGGAAAGAATATAGATTTAGAGGCCCCTCAGCTGATCAGTGCGCCTCCGTTCCTCTTAATTTTTTTCCGAGGAATCCCAGAGCTCCATCTAAATAACAGTACAGTGAGTCGAATAGAAAAGTTAGCTTCGGAGGTTCCGAAGCTGATCTGACTCCCTCCATACTTTGTATTGTATTACAGATCTCCAAAAAGGAATGCATTTCAGGTTTCAGCATCATAAGTCAATTAAAAATCGAATGGGGTTTAAAGGCCCCAATGCTGATTAGTGTGCACTGATATTGAATTCTTGATATTACAAAGGAGGTCCATTTCATATTCAGATCTGAAGGTTTACATCAATATGCCTGCGTAGATATAGGCACCTGCAGAGGGAAAATTAATGCAATTAATCAAAACATCTACTTTTACTAGTCCCCCTGATCTCAGTATAACGACATTCAAGTAAATAGGTACCTACTAATTGAAAATAACATAAATGTATAAATCATTGAAATGGTTTTAATAATCATTAAAGACTCCATAGCGGAATATAGTTTATCAAAATTTAGAAAATATATTAAGGCACTTTTGTCAGGTGTGTGGTGGGACGGCCAAAACTGACTCGCGGTTTTTATCTAGATCCTGTGTAACAAGACTTGGGAGTTAACTCCCGTTGGTGGAACTGGGCCAAATGAATCAATATCTGACTTATGAATGTTTCCTGTTTGAAACTTCTTTAGAGTGTGTACTTACACAGTGGATTTTTCCTGTTTATAATATTGTTTCTACATGATGTTTGGAACGATTTGTGGAAAATCTAAATTAGGAATGATCAAAGTTTCATAGAAACAAAATATATTTCGGAACAACGTTCTTACGAAATGATTTGAACGAGTGCAGTTCTTGAATGCCAATAGAAACCAATCACACTCCCCAACTTTTAAGTCGTTTTAGGGAGCTTTCTTTAAAAATTGAGCTAAAAGGCGTCAAATTAGAAAAAAGTCCATTTAGCCAAAATTGAAATTGGTCTTGATACTTTCTAAAACGATTTCTGGATTTAAAATGAAACTAGGTATGTAATCTATTCTCTCCTCTTTACTGGTTGTTAATTTGTCAATTAATTGGTGATGTTTAAATGTTGAAGCAACTGGCTGTGTTGTTGATTGTGTTACAAGCTATCAACAACTTCCAGGAAGCCTTATTTCCTCTCATCATTCGTCGATATATCAAACAGGTTGGTAGCAAGCAATTATTTGACAATAATTATGTTGATGATTTCATTATTGTAGAATCAATTTTATTTGACTAAATCTTGCATCTTCATTGTTTGTGTACAGGATCCCAAGCAAAATTCTAGCAAATCAAAGAAAACGAAAAGTGCACAAATCCAAATTGTGGGCGTGAAGGAAATTGATGAGAACGACCCCAGAATGGATCAAGCCGTAGCTGAAGGGAGGATGGACGTTTATGATGTATGTTGGTCCGCTAAATATCATTCCGTGGAAATAAGCAAGTTTTATAATGAATAATTTTCCAAGAATTTGCTATGAAATATACTTCCGGGTCTGCATTCTGAATTTTCAAGCTGTAATGTTCAACTGTTGCACTCAATCTTCAGCTAAAAATTATTTGAATTATAGTCACAAAACAAGTGGGTAGGCAACATGTAGTGAAGTATCCCACATCCCTCTGCTAGACATTCAAAAAACAATGAGCCAAGTTTGTTCAATCTCCACAGGGAGAACTGGTTCCCCTCAATTGGAGCCATATGCCCATATGATGTTGGGTTCAAAATTATGTACACAGCCTCCGTGGCGTAGTTCAACTATAACGAAGATTTTCAATTTTCTTAATAGGGAAAACCTACCTTCCGCGTGTTGGTCAAATTGAGAGAGATGAATTCAAGGAAATTCGGTCTTCAGAAGATGGAAAGATTAGGAAAAAAGGCGGTTCCATCTCCAGCATGATCTTATGAGCCAATTTTGTAAATTATCAAATTATGTTGCTTACTTTGAAATTTAGTCATTTTGAGTACAAAGAAATTGGTAATTAACTACCAGTTTTTCGGGGGGGAAAAATAATAGTAATAAAAAAAAGAAAAAATTCTAAATAATAATCTGCGAGTGAAGTGAAAGTGAAGAAAGATTTTGAATTTTTAGTTTTTTCGTATGAAAATTTTATGGATTTTTCAGCAAATATTAATGATACGTAAGATAATTTTCCAGCATAATTTTGTGCATACATTTTTCAACTTTCTAGTTCATCATTTATAAACTTCTTTTCACTATAATTCTGCTAAAAATATAAATTTTACCATTTTTAGCCGTTATTAACCTTTTTTAATGATAATGATGAGCGTTAAACTCTTGGATTCGTTTCAAAATGCTTCTAAACAAATTTCAATTAAGATAATTTTGATTTTAAATTTTTTGGAGGCATAGAGCAATAGCTTCATTTTCTACGAAAATTCGCTAGCATTGAGTGAAATGATATCTTTTAATTAAAATCATACTAACAAGCAGGCGCGGATCCAAGGGGGGGGGTCACAGGGGTCATGACCCCCCCCAGAATCAGCCTGCATTTCAAAAAGCAGAGCTGAACGACAACGAATTGTTGCCAAACCCAATAACAAAAAAAAAAAAAAAAAAAAATCAAACGACCAAAACGAACCCAATTTTTGTAAAATCAAAAACCAGAAACAAACCAAACGACCAAAGTTAATTTACCACATTGCTAACTAAAAACATTGGAAACAAAATATAACAATAATAACGACTAATCTTTTTATAGAGTACTGATTTTTTTTATGTAGGTATTTGGTTTGTAGCAACACTTGTGATTTGTTTACATTTGTAAAAGTTCCAACTGGGACGATAATTTATAACACAAAGTCTAATTTTCTATTTTGTTTCGCAAATCTGTTGATTATCGCATCGATGTCTAATTCGATGTCGCGATGAAAGTGTAACAATGCAAGCCCAGTGAGTCTGTCTTCTGCCATAGTTGATCTCAGCCAAGTTTTGATACGACGGAGAGTTGAAAAACTCCCTTCTGCAGCGGCTGCGGTCACAGGAAGCGTATTTAAAATACCAAGTAGTTTCCAAATGGATGGATAAATTTCTACATCACACGCAGCACAAACCAGTGGAAGCGAATCGGGGAGTTCACCGCCGTTTTCAACAATCCGATTCCATTTGGCTACCCACAATTGAATTCTGCCAGGACTCCCGAAACAGAAGTTTGCAGAAGCTTCTGGTACGTTTCTGCTGCATGACGAACGTCTTCAATGTCCTCCACTGTGTATGAAGTCCGAGGCAGAAACACTCTCAACCGAAAAAGGTTCATCACGTCTCCGGAGAGTCTTTCGTTGAGGTCTGTCACAACGTTGTCCAATAGAGGAATGAAAATCCCTCTCCTGAAATATTCCTCCGGGGTTTGATTTTGTTGATGATTATCTCGATGTTTTTGGCGAGAAACAACACGAGGTATTTTCATCTCCACATCCAACTGTTTAGCGAGATTTTCATTTTCAGCATACAGCTGTTGAAAAACGGAATCAGCATCAGCTTCGCTTCTTTTCGTCTCCAGAACAGTCAAAGTATCTGCTATCAAATCGGTTGCATGAAATTTTGAAACATTATTATTATTTTGGTTTGACGGGGGGTGCACATGCGCCTATGCCCCTATCAGTAGCTGCCCCTGTCTGGGGGCCTTCTGCCATTTGTTGCAGTGCCATTTGTTGTCGTTTATGGGCGCTGTGGGGTCATCATGGAAGAGAATAGCCTAACCGATCTGTTCAACCTAATTTATGCTGTTCTCAGTACAGAAGAAGTTACGACAGGTCACGCTTATGCTAGAGATGTTAAGAGCCCACCTCCTTGCTCATCGAGCTCTGGCCTCGTTAATATTGAAGACTATTCAGTTTTCGCAGGTGGTTCATTGTAGGGCAGGTGGTGGTTGTGGGATCGATCAGATATTCTGAATCGATTAAGAATTCAGCATATAGGTAATTAAAAACGTGAATGTAAAAGGAAATTCTAACTCAGAAGTTCAACTCCCGTTCTCGTTTACTTTCCTGCCAAATTCAGTAAAAACGATCCTGAATTCACTGAGATCAACAATCGATTGTTGTGGTTTCAATGTTATGATTTGCAAACTCTGAAGTTAGCTACGCTGCCATAAAAGGCGCCACTTTGTTTGAAAACACATTACGACACTTTTTTAGAAGAAAATTGAAAATAAATACATTTATCTGCTAAATAATTAGGTAATAAAAATTAAAAAATATTTTTTACATAAACAATGACTTTTATAAATAATTACAATTAGTTTTTAAGTAGACAAATTGGACGAGTTTAGGCATAAGGTTATTCTGGCTTTGTCAGTCTGTAAGAAAATTCGGTTTGTATTGTTCGTTTGGTTATTTTGTTATTTTAGCGAATTTTCTTAGAAAATAAAGCTATTGCAATGGCTCCAAAAATTTTAAAATAAAAATTTTCAAAAATTTTCTTCATCGAAATCTGTTTTGAGGGATTCTGAAATGATTCCTGGATTTTAACGCTTTTTTATATGTATATGTATATATATATATATATATGTATGTGTCATTCCAGACGATAACTCTCGATAGAATTGAGATAAAAACTTCGTTTTTTCGCCAAAAAATCAAGCATTTCAAAAGAAAGGATGAGTTCGTTGGACAACAATTTTTGAGCACATTAAATTGGTCAAATTTCGAAAAATGTACCCAAAAAATCACTAAAAATAGCTACAAACGGCCAAAAATGGTTAAATTTCTATTTTTTTGCAGAGTTTTAGTCAAAACTAAATGTTCAACGATTAAATAGGACATTAAAAATTTTTGCTCAAAATTATGATGAAAAACGTACTTAAATGTCATTAAAATTTGCTAAAATATCTATAAAAACTGAAAAAAAATTTAAAAATCCCTTTAGAATCAGTGGAATTTCATTTAGAATAAGTTGTTTGCCATAAAATTGGTTTTTAACCATTTCTGTTAACTGAAATTGCTCCAATTTCAATGCAATTTAACATACCTACTATAGTACGATAGATAGTTTATGAAAATTCGCTCATACGATCATGCTGCATGACTGGAACTTTTTTATATTGTTCTACCCTGTGACCCCCTCCGGAAAAAATTTCTGGATCCGCCCCTGCTAACAAGTGAAGATATGATTAATATAAGTAATTATAAAATATTTGAACTATTAAAGTAAGGATTAGGACTTATAAAGTGTAGGAATCGATTCTCCAAGTTACCTGTTATTGAGTAAAATTGAGACCAAACTCAAAATCTATGGAGGTAGGTACTTGATTTGGTTTTTTCTTGAATAGAGCACCTAAAATTGGCTCAAAACATGACGATATTTGTAATTCAAGCGCTTCAAGGACCGAATTGAACAAAAATAATTACACACGTTGAAAAGCTCTGGGAAATATTTCCATAGCCATGACAATCCCGAAATTCCCGCACGTCCTATCAGCTATCAGCTTGTTTAGCTGTCAGGTAGGTACCAATATTTACTTAGCTAATTTATTTGGATTAGAATTGGACAGCACATCTCGAATAGTGTTGGTTAGGTTAGTGGTTGGGGTCTGATTAGGTTATTTTCATGTTAAGCTCATCTGGAGTGCACCTCCAAAATGGTAGGTACCTACCTAATGGGCATAAGGTACATACCTATTAGAGTTGGAACAACTAAGATACTGAGTGCTCAGTTTTTTTAAATTCATTTTTATCTAATACTTATGTTTTTTACAGGATCCTTATGATGATTATCTTGAGCTCTTCGTGCAGTTTGGCTACGTTTTCCTGTTTTCGGCTGTCTACCCTATGGCAGCTTTTTGGGCTTTCGCCAATAACTGTTTGGAAATCAGGACCGATGCCTTTAAAATTTGCCGAATATACCAGAGGCCGATGGCAAGAAAAGTCAAAGACATAGGTGCATGGCAGGTAAAACCTGTTCAACAAACGTAAATGCTACGAATTAAAAGCTTGTGGGCTACTACTACAATCAACGGCGTTGCGCATATAAACGTTCTTGTGATATTCTGGAATCTCGCAAAAAAAAAAACCGACTGATTACTAGAACCAAATTCAGCTTTTATAGTGACAAATTTAGTCTATCATGAGTGATCCTGGGTAAGTTTTGTCTGTCATCTCAAAATTGGTAGAATACAGCGGCCTCACAAACAGGTTAAAATTCCTAAACCGTGCATCCTACCAAAACTTTCATAGGTACGAAATTTGTAGATCAAAGAGAAACAAAATTATTTGATCCCAAGAACTAAAAATTACTTCCTTAAATAAGAGTTACAAAACAGTTGAAAATTGGGCTATTTTTGGGTGGGTTCTCTCTCTCCTCCCCCCGTCCAGAAGTTTAACCATAAAAATCGCTTGGCGACCTTAATATTGGTCCAACTGATGCCTGATACAGTTCATTCGAGAAAGGGTTAAATACTTTCAAAGGTTTGTATCGAGTAAGTTTCAGCTTAGACCCTTCCCCTCTGACTTTGTGACAGAGTTCCCTTCAGAATCCCAGAGAAAGCGCTGCCGTCACTCCGTTGTTACCCAACGGGCGTCGGGCGTCTTTACTCATGTTTTCGAAAGGCTGTGTTTGGCGATGGATGGGTGATCCGAGAACCGGAAAACCAATCTACTCCGAACATAGCACATTAATGCTATTAGTACGAGTGGTATTTCTCTTTCGGGATACTGTTACTCTCCTCTCCCTCTCGAGGATTTAGGCCCCATTGCACCTCTGGGGGGTACCTAAGTCCTTGATATGGTAGCAGAGCGTGGTTCTTCAGAGCGGATCACTAGGCGTTAGCCGTGCATAATCCTTCCTGAACATAGCTCATTAGCTATTAGTAAGGAAATCTACTCCCGGAACATTGCACATTACATTCCGGGAATGTACCTCTTACGGTAGTGTCACACTCTCCTCGGTAGAGCGAGCGTGGTTAGGATTATGCACGGCTAACGCCTAGTAATCCGATCCACTATTTTTGGGGCGTTAATGTTTCAGAAGAAACATGACCCAGGTTTTCCAGAAGGAATTCCCATTATCACCCTTTGGTATATAAATAATTTCATTGGTCATTGACTTATAATTTCTCATTTATTCCCCTCTTATAATTTCAATTTCATACCTATGGTATACCTGGCCTTTGCCATTTTTATTATATATTCTTTATACACGGGCATTGTTCCCAATTATTAATTCAAGGGCATTGTTCCCAATTATTATTTCCTGGGCAGAGTTCCCAATTCAAGTCCCCAACGTGGGCAGATTAATTTATATCTATTTTATTTTCCTAAAGGTATAAGTCTCCATAGTTGAGCTACCGTTTATTCCCGATTGTTCCAATCTTTGATTGGGGGTTAATTACCTAATGAATACTTCTTATGAAGATTCATTGACAATCCATCCTGTTTTAATTTCTCTTTTCTCATCCTCAATCGCCAATGCAGCTATTTATTAATGAGCATCAGTTCTCAACCTGTAAACTACTCCACCTGGTTTTTTGCTCTTCAATCAAGTATGTCTTTAAGGGGGGGAGTGTGACAGAGTTCCCGTCAGAATCCCAGAAAAAGCGCTGCCGTCGCTCCGTTGTTACCCGTCGGGCGTCTTTACTCATGTTTTCGAAAGGCTGCGTTTGGCGATGGATGGGTGATCCGAGAACCGGAAAACCAATCTACTCCGAACATAGCACATTAATGCTATTAGTAAGAGTGGTATCTCTCATTCGGGATACTGTCACTCTCCTCTCCCTCTCGAGGATTTAGGCCCCATCGCACCTCTGGGGGGTACCTAAGTCCTTGATAACTTACAGCATAAAACCCCGTTTTTGCTAATTTTGTTAAATAAAATATGACAAAACATATGAGCCGTGCATGCTGAAACCCAATGGAATAAGGCTGAATCCTCGAGGCAAACCTTGGAAAGTACTCAACTGAGTCGAATGAACTTCGGCAGACTTCAACAGACAGGAAGGGAGGTGAGAGGACCCTCGCGTCCAAATTTATTATTTTACGAGGTAATTTATAATTTTTGGAATTTAATTGCTTCGTTTTTCCATGCTCTACAATTTTAGTGTCCTTAAAGCAGCATAGGAGCATATGGTTTAGGCCTTATAAGGAAAAGGTTGAAAATGTCACTTGTTGGCCATTTTTGTGAGGTTGCCATTTTGTATGTGCCGTATGAACCATAGCTGAATATTCTAAATAAGGAAGCTATCTAAAGACGTTTATCAGTTAAGACAATGTGTATCTCTCCCCATAAAATTTGCAGATTTCTCAATTTAAGTACAAAATTGACCCCAGTAACAATGCCAAACATAACTGGTGAAGACCAAGAGGTTTAAATTTCAGACTATTTGTCTCTCTCCACATAAATATTGCATTTCCCTCGAGTTTAGCACAAAATTGACTCCAGTAACATCACCAAACATAACTAGTCATGACTATGTTCAAGGAATCCCAATTTTACTTAAACATAATACAGATCAGCAATCAAATAAGCTCTGAAGAGGCCATATATCTGGCGAGAGCACTCAGCATATAGCATTAAACCACATTATCAGAGAAGCCTGTAAATTTCTCTACCCTCAACCAACCCAACCTACTAAGGACAAGGCAACAATCCATAACCAATAATAAAATAATAATCATTTGTGGAGTGACTAAGGTGGTTTGAGAGAGGAGACTTGTTATACTTGAAAGCTAGAGCGATATGATTGAATAAAATGATCCTTTGACCAAGGTGCAGAAGTATTGTATTAGGTATAAACCTTGTCCACTACTGGGGACCTTCCCTTTCCAGGGACTTTTTCTTCCCTCAAGCCGGTCTGATACATATCTTGTTTATTGGAAGAAACCTCAAGCAAAAGGGCATAATAGCAGACAAAATCTTCTCACTCAGAATTTAATATAGTTGACTTAATTTTCAAAATGTAACCACCTCAAACCTTTTCTACTAATCAGTCGGTTTTTGTCATTATGAGCTCTCCTACAGAGTTTGTCGATAGGATTAGTTCACTAATTTGCAGGTGATCATTAGTGATACTAGTTATTTCATGTCTTACATTTTTGTTTCAACCAGCTCATTTCCTATGGCGTGTTTTGTTTCTCATCCTGTTGTAGAGATCTTTCCAAGCCATTTGTGCGCTTTCAGTTATGACGAACTGCGCACTTCTCAGCACCTCCCCGTCCCTCAAAGCTCACGCGCCTGACATGAGCTCCACCACGTGGTACCTTCTCTTTGTCCTACTCGAGCACCTCCTTCTCGCAGCTAGACAGATACTTCACTACGCAATCCCAGACAAACCAGAGTGGGTCAGGATAGCTTTAGCTAAAGGGAATTTCAAAGCTAAACAGGCATTGAAACAGCAGGTAAGCCAATGAGGGCTAATTTTGAACAACTGGGTTAGAACACTGTAAGACAACTTTAGAAGTTTTTCAGTATCAGAAATAACTTATAACATCTAGCTAAACACTCAAACATGTTTCTTTATTTTGAAAAAAGAAAAATTCTACAACACAATTTCTATGCCAACATGTTCCATTAGTGTAGTGTTTAAGTGTACTCCATTTAATTATGTATCCATGGAGTTTGATAAATGTTGGAGTTGATCGGTTACTCGAGGAACGAGAAATATACAGGGTGTCCCATTTAAACGGGCCCATCGGGAAATTACAGCCTTACGGTGCGAGCTATCGAAAAATTGAACTGGACCTTTTTTATAGTATTTCAACTCAGCTTCACGATGCGACAGCCCCATTTATATTTTTCCATGTTTTAAGGTCTCAAATCATTGATTGAAACTGACGGTTTCCTCTTGACCCCCCTTTTTTATTGCTTTTTTCGATTTTAGGTTGAATTTGGAACAGAAAATGCCTCCTTGAAATTTTCTTTTTGGGGCTTCGTTTCTGAGTTATTCCACTTTTTGCGGAAGTCCGATTTTTATTTTTCCATGTCTCAAATCATTGATTGAAACTTACGGTTTCCTCTTGACCCCCCTTTTTTATTGCTTTTTCCGATTCTAGGTTGACTTTGGAACAGAAAAGGGCACATTGAAATTTTCTTTTTGGGGATTCGTTTCTGAGTTTTTGCGAAATACAGAAAATCGCCGATTTCTTTTAGACATTACCAACACTTTCTTACTATTTTTATCTTCAATTTTTGAGATATTCACCACACTTTTGAAATCAGCACTAAACTATCTATCATCAGACCCCAGCGTCCATAATCAACGATTACCATCAGGGGGATGACATTACACTTGAACCGCTTACGATTTAAAAAAAGTTTTCCAAATCGTCGTTTAAAAAAAAAAACCCCCCCTCAAACTGTTCACTACTATTACTCATTTATTAGAAGAACGTATGAGACGCCGTATTCTGAACTAATGTAAGGTTCTTTAAATAATAAAGATCTTAGTGTAGACTGAACAATAAGTATCAAGAAGCTGTTGTTTTCTTGACCCTTGAATACAGTTTGCAGGAGAAGGAGCAGAGGCTGCAGAAGGAGCAGGTGCCATTTTCGATTTATCGCAACACAACTGACTGGAAGTCTCCTTGTGGTACATTTAGTAAACTGTATTCTGAACAGTGATTCTGTGTGTACTGAACAGTTTGAGGGTTTTTTTTTTTTTTTTTCAAACGAAGATTTGAAAAACTTTTTTTAAATCATAAGCGGCTCAAGTGTAATGTCATCCCCCTGATGTTGATTGTTGATTATGGACGCTGGGGTCTGATGATAGATAGTTTAATGCTGATTTCAAAAGTGTGGTGAACATCTCGAAAATTGAAGATAAAAATAGTAAGAAAGTGTTGGTAATGTCTGAAAGAAATTGGCGATTTTCTGTATTTCGCAAAAAGTGGAATAACTCATAAACGAATCCCCAAAAAAAAAAATTTCAATGTGGTCTTTTCTGTTATAAATTCAACCTAGAATCGGAAAAAGCAATAAAAAAGGGGGGTCAAGAGGAAACCGTAAGTTTCAATCAATGATTTGGGACATGGAAAAATAAAAATCGGACTTCCGCAAAAAGTGGAATAACTCAGAAACGAAGCCCCAAAAAGAAAATTTCAAGGAGGCATTTTCTGTTCCAAATTCAACCTAAAATCGAAAAAAGCAATAAAAAAGGGGGGCCAAAAGGAAACCGTCAGTTTCAATCAATGATTTGAGACCCTAAAACATTGAAAAGTAAAAATCGGACTTCCGCATCGTGAAGCTGAGTTGAAATACTATAAAAAAGGTCCAGTTCAATTTTTCGATAGCTTGCACCGTAAGGCTGTAATTTCCCGATGGGCCCGTTTAGATGGGACACCCTGTATAGTTGAATATCTGAGTGAAAAATTATATTTTTATTAGATATATCAAACATTACATTGGCACAGTCGAAAAAGTCCGTTGTTTAAATGTATCATGGAAGCTACTAATACACCGTAGATATACATTACAATTAGGTAGGTACCATTTGTTTACCTCACTTCCAACTAGAGTTAAGAAAGAAGTGTTAGATTTGTGTCAAAACTGAACAATTATCTACTTTTTTGTCTGATCCATGGTTATGAGCTTGAATGAGATCAATTTTCAAATTTAATGGTTATTTAGCTTTTTTATTCTAATTCAAATTATTTGACCAAATGTCCAGAGACTATATATATGTGAACAGTTCAAAACATACTGCTTTCATTCGTGGAGCTATTTTCAATCTTTTGTCATCGTTTCCACAAGTGTGCATCTTGCCAAATCCCAAGATTCTTATTTCTAGATCCTTTTCATCTTCACACCAATTGTTTCCAGAGACTGCTAGACAAAATGAGCATGTTGAGTCATGCATCTCGAAAAAATAAATCTACAGACCGTCCAACCCTAGTGGGGAACTAACCTCACCCAAGAAGGGAGTCACACGAACAAGGACACCAAGGCTGACATTACACATAACAAATAATAGGTAGCGCTATATGAACTAGTGGCTGTCTGTATTTGCGTCCAGATTGGGTGTCCTTTATGAATCCACGCTGCTCTTATCCCCTTCTGCTTGTTTTATCTATGTCTATGCACCTTATCGTGTTGTGTCCTTGGATAGCTTGCACAGATGCTTTCTTTGGTGTGTTTTTGTAATGTTTTTTCTGACTCAAATGTTCAGGTATGGTAAGAAAGATGATTGGCCACTTTAACGAGGTTCAGCTCGGGTTTATGGGAATCCATCAGTAACGCTAAGGCTATATAGAAACTACATATAATCAATTTCAAATGTTCAGGTATGGTAAGAAAGATGATTGGCCACTTTAACGAGGTTCAGCTCGGGTTTATGGGAATCCATCAGTAACGCTAAGGCTAAATAGAAACTATATATAATCAATTTCTAATAAGTTAATTGCTACTTTAGACAGGGGTTTCACATCAGGCATCAAATACGGGACTTGATAGTAGGATCAGAAGCGATTTTTCTCGCTTCTTAGTAGAAATACTAGGATGGTGGAACCCACCTCTGAACTCAGCAACAACTCTTCACTAACCTAACAATAAAAAGTAGAAGGAACAAATCAAGAAGTTGTAATGTGCTAGTATATGCTCTAGCCAAATCATTAGAAGTGATTATGTAATGGACCAAGACATCTAGGTTGTTACAATAGACCTATAGTGGTCTCCCTCCGTGACCAGGGGCTCTTACCCCCCCCCCCCCCCCCCCCCCCAAAAAACAAAGAGTTGGTGGTAGGACCAAGCAAGATTGAGTTTAATCCTACGTTTTTGCAAGAAAATACTTCAATTTTTAAAATTGATTGGAAAAATTCCATAGGTACCTACTCACATTTTTATGCTTTCAAACAACTAGGTAAGAAACAATATAAACATCAATTGAAATTTAGAACAATTCAATGAAAATCGAAAGTACGAAACACAAACATTCACTCAGATGAATATGAAACATATGTTGGTATAAAGAACATAATTTTATGACGTAGAATGGTGTGTCTAGGTAACTGTAAACTCGGAAGTAGTTAATGGAAAACACCCTTTTCCCGTGAACAATTTGCCGTTTTCCTAATCGTAATTGCCTTGTTCAAAGGAAAAATAATGCAACAAAAACTACAATAATGTTGGTATTATTCGAAGTTGAAAGTCTCTGTGAATTACTATATATTGCAGGTATAATTTGGCATTAGTGATGATGAGATAACAGTAGGGATTGCCAACTTCCCTAGGATTCCCCTTCAGTTTCCAATTTGTAAGGATATAAGTAGAAATATAGCAATAGTTGATATTGTTATTGTTAGAATGGGTTCATTTTGTAGGAAGATTGAAGGAGAAACTAATGAAAAAGTGAGGCTGCGATATTCAAACACTGTCTATCACGGCCCATTCACGATCCTGCTGCAGGAAGTGAGGGAAACCAAAAACTTCCCTCTGTTCTTGCACGGGAGGCGTGCAGGACGTGTGTGGAGACCTTCCTGCTGCAGGTGTCCTGCAGAGTTTGTCGGATGGGTTTCCCATTGGATCATCCTGCGGTGCGGGGTCCCCCACCCTATCAATCTGCTAGGTCCGAGCTTGTGTAGAGCTGCTGGAAGACCTTCCCGTCCAGGATTCGGGGAATTTTGCTACGGTGTATAGGTCACACTGGGTTACTGGTCGTTCCATTCTGTGTCGGTAGTGTCTTGTGATGTAACTTTATCATAAATTACCTAGTTATTCGTTAGGTTTAGTTATTTCTCGTGTTATAAGTTTTTGTGTTCTCGTGTCGATTGTGCAACGTCCGTCGGGACACCAATCGGCGTGAAGGAGCAACATCTCCGTTGGTTGTTTGACGCATATATGGCCGAAAAGTGGAAAATGTTATGTTTCTGTAATGTTGTCTTTCTGTAAAAGTAACACGATTCCCTTAATTAGTAAACAATAAACATCAGTGAAATCGATAGGTTAACCAGCAGAAAAAAGGCCTTTGGATTGCGGGAGGGCCACTTCAAGGGATAAAAACACCAGAAAAATGGTGCAAATCGGGAAAATTTTCCATTTCTAGTTCTCTCGTCGGCCGCTGAGAGCGGGTTTGGAGCCCAATGTCATAGCAGACGACTAGTATTTCAGTCCCTAGTTCCAACTTGAGCCTGCAGCAAGCCACGATACTTCTGAAGCTGATTGTTCAAACATCTGGAGTTGCCCTGGTGCAGATAAATACCTATTTAACTTTTCTTTTCTATCAAACTCACTGTTGCTAGCACGTGTTGACAGCATCAGATGAGTCTGCTTTTGTCACATATTTGGCACAGAATCCCCCCCAAAGACCAGACGGTATGCGTCGCAAAGGCAGTGTTGGGCAAACCACTGCTTGGAGCGCAAGCTCCAAGATTGCTATGCCATCCTCTTGCTTATTTTCAATTTCGTATCACTTTTCTATAGTGTGTATTGTGTAATATTTTTTTGTTTAGACATTCAATATCATTTCTGATATACACTAACTAGCCAATATCAGAATTACTTGTGTTTATGTTTAAAAATATATTTACATATATAAAATTACCTACCTACCGTTATACAGCAAGCCGATATTCGGCGATTACTTCAAGTATCTGATGAAATAAAATAGATGATAAGGAAGAAGAAAATATTATCAACCCCAGTACAACAATAAGTGTATGCTGTGTACCTCGTCATGAGGAACACATAGAAAACAAGGAAGTAGATCGCCTTGTTGAGTTGAGCATGTCCAGGGAACATAGACTAGCCTCAGCACTAGGCATTACAAGGAATGGGTACGAGGTGAGGGCCAAAAAGAATCTTGAAGAACTATGGAGGAAATAGGTCAACGGGTATAGGCAGTAAAAGATTTGTATTTCTGGCTATGATAAGTGTCGTTTAGACTGAATTATAGCACAACCTATAGGACAAATGAGACAATGATCGGGGTCCTCACGGGAAACTTTTGCTTCAAGAGGACCCAGTTTCTAATTGCTAAAAAACTCTCCCCTCTATGCGAATGTAGTTTTCGGGACGTCCCTGCCCAGCACTTTCCATGCAACTACGACAAATTCTGGAGATCGAGGCAAGAAAGGGTCTCCCTCAAACCCCAAAAAAGGTTCGAGTTCCGCCACAAATTCATACATATGGATTAACCGTAAATCGAGATTTTTTCCTACAGAAGCCCCACGCAGCCAATCAACCTCCTCAAAATCTGCTGGTTTACCTCATGAAGCTTTTTTTGAAACTACTGAACGAAACTTGGCTCAAAAGTTGTGCTCCCCCATATACCTCCATATCCATTGTGATAAGCATTGTGTTTCATCTCGGTTGGGCATTATTGACTATTAACTTACTTGCTACTAATTACATTTTTAAAACCATTAAAAAAACCTAATCGAAACAAATCTGTTAGGTGGTGAGGTTTTTAATGAACACAAACTTGCTACTCTCTAAACTCTAAATAATGTTGCTTCGTCAATAAGTTTATAATTTGACTGATATTCACTAATAAATTGTTTGGTATTGCAGAGAGCATCGAAGAGTCGACGGAAAAATCTAAGCAACCCCTGAAAAGTCAATTGGATAATCTACTTTCCTTTCCTTCTATCTATCACGAAACATAAGTTTTTTAACCTTCCAGCTGTGATTTGTTCCCCGACTGATAAGAATACCTGGTGCCAAAGTGCTTTAATGTATTAACCTCAAAGGTGCCTATATATATGTTACAAAACTAGTTTTACTGGAATATTTAAACTGATTGTTAACTTTTAGAAAAGATCTTACTGACAGATCTGATCCATGTACTTATGTGTTAGCAAAGTATGTTGTATTTTATTAAATTTTTAAAAATTTCGAATAAAATAAAATAATTTATGAAACTGTATTTTTATTCTGATTAGTACTTGTCATTCAGCAGCTTTTCAATTTATACCATTGTACTTGGTCTTATTATACAACCTACAAAAAACTTAGGGAGATGATCGAAGTTACCTGGAAAAGTTGAAACGCATTTACCGATTAAATTTTCTTGTACCTTATAGCCTTTTTTGACAATTTTCCCGAGTGATAGTAGGTTTGTGTTGAGATTTGGACTGAACATCACATCATGGATATCAGTTTTCTCTACAGTACCGGGTAACTCTAAACTAACTGTCCCACAACTTTTAGCTAGAATTTTTTCGTCATTTGCTACCCTTTTCCCTTTCTATTGATCGTCTATTCTCAAGCCAATCGTCTCTCATGGTAAAATATGAAGTGGCTCCTGAATCGATAATCCACTAATCGTTATCCAGTGTCCCTATAGCTAAGGCCATTAACATTGGGAATAAAATGTTTTTTCTTTGACTCTTTCTTCAATGCTAGAGCTTTATCATTTTCATAGACTTGTAGCTTTCAGCATGACAACACCGATGAAATCGTCTTCAAGCCCTGCATTGATTGACTATAATTGTTGTGAGATGCTAAGGATTCGATTAAGGTATTCTTCAATAGTTGAAAACTGTGTCAACTCGAGTGAAAACAGTTAGTTTCAGAAAACTTAAATGTCTGCACAATCCTTTACTCTCATAATTTGACTCAAGCTTAGCCCAGACGTCCTTTTGCCAACTTTTGACACCGAACCATAGGATAC
Organism: Adelphocoris suturalis; assembly: GCA_030762985.1. Classification (NCBI taxonomy): domain Eukaryota; kingdom Metazoa; phylum Arthropoda; class Insecta; order Hemiptera; family Miridae; genus Adelphocoris; species Adelphocoris suturalis. Next base: position 79,688,407 of record CM061044.1, read on the forward strand.
AGAGACTCATCAACCTAAACAAATTTTCGATCGAGCTTTGGCATCCTTTCTTGGTTCAGCCTCTGTCCCTGCAACAACTGCCGGCAGATCTTCGGCGATCAGAAACATTTCCATTCCGAACTTCCAGTTGGAATAATTTTCTAAACCAACCAATTTTTGGATGTTCTGCTTTGCTCCTAATCCTGTGACCACAACACTGGTAAGACACTACGGGTGTCGAACCACCTCCTACACAGGTATCTCCACAAGACATCTTGGTAGTTTAAAAAAGATAGATGGAGCCCATACCCAGTTGATGAAGCAGATTGTGGTAAAAAGAAAAGAATGTTTAAACCGATTCAAAGGCTTTATTCGCCAGAAACTAACTAACAAATGTAATTAGGAAATTATGGGAGGAAAGAGTCCTTGGACACAAACTTGGAAACCGTATCATAGAGTTGAATAATACAACATTCACCCGGCCTTTAGAGTTGGACGTAGTCGTTGAGGTAAGCAGGAGGACGTCGATCTCTAGTACTTCTACGAAGTGGACCGTCACCAGGATTTCGCTCAGGAATATTAGGACTGGGAAGAAGAGTTCTTGGGCTTGCTGGAGGGGGAGTTGATGGTGACGTAGGTTCTTCAGGAATCTGACTTAGTTCAGGAATGAGACGTTGTTCATCTGTTGGAGAATCAGAAATATCGCTTGATTCTGAACCTCCAAGTGGTGCAAGATGTCGGGTAGAAACAGTAGTTTCACGACCATTTGGGTATCGGATCAACGCGTAATCATGAGCGCCATCAAGTAGTGTTACTTCTTCGACAAGAGGGTCAAATTTAGAGCTTCGATCAAACTTCCTCAAAAGCACTTGGCCCGGGTTCAGGAGCCAGGTTGGTGTGGAGCTTCCATTTGCAGACCGTCGAGGATGATTGAATAGTCGCTCGTGCGGAGAGCAGTTGATTGACGTACAAAGCAACGAGCGAATGGAATGAAGAGCATCTTGTAAGACTGTTTCCCATTGATTTAAAGGTAGCCCGTTCTCTTTGGAAGCTAGCTCGATTGTCTTCCATAGTGTCCCGTTCAGTCTTTCGATTTGGCCATTACCCTGAGGGTTGTAGGGTGTTGTACGGCTACTAGCAGTGCCATAGGTGGCTAAGAATGTTTTAAGCTCTTGAGACATGAATGATGACCCTCTGTCTGTATGAATGTAAGCGGGAGCGCCGAATATTGAAAATAATTGTTTCAAACAATTTATGACTGTGTTCGAGCTGATGTCCCGGCAGGCGAATGCGAATGGGAATCTCGAGTATTCATCGATTATAGTAAGAAGGTAACGGTTTCCTGAATTTGATGGTAAAGGTCCTTTAAAATCGATATTTAACCTTTCAAAAGGGGAAGTTGCTTTAATAAGGGTGCCCTGGTGTTTGTAGAATTGAGGTTTCACCTCTGAACAAATACGGCAGGTTGAAATCACTTTCCGTATGTCCTCTAGGGAGAAAGGCAAATTCTTGCTTCGAATCCAGTGATTCATCCTTGTGATACCAGGGTGACAGAGAGAACGGTGAAGCGTTGAAATTTGAGAGAGATCGTTTGACGAAGAGAGATAACAGACCCGCGAAAGAGCATCAGCAGCATGATTTTGAGCCCCAGGTCTATACACAATATCGTACGAAAAACATGACAGCTCCATCCTCCAGCGAATAATTTTCTCGTTCTTAGTTTTTCCGTAGCGTTTATAGTCAAACATAAAAGAGACAGAGCGTTGGTCTGTTATGAGGGTAAAATGTCGCCCCAATAAGAAGTGTCTCCAGCTTCGAATTGACTCTACAATGGCGTATGCTTCTTTCTCGATAGAGGAGTGCCGGCGTTCTGAGTCAGTCAGTGTCCTTGAGTAGAAGGCGACGGGTCGTTTAGATTGTGTCAAAGTGGCTGAAATTGTAGTTTGGGATGCGTCAGTCTCTACGCAAAACGGTATTTCGTTGTCTATGTGAAATAGTGAAGCTGCTTCAATATCCATCTTGATATTTTTGAATGCCTTCGAAGCTTCGTCGGAAAGGGGAAATGAGCTGTCAACTAGGGGTCTGATTTTCTCCGAGAATTTAGGAATGAATTTCGAGTAATGAGAGAACATTCCAAGAGCTCTCTTGAGGGATCCTGGGTCAGTTGGTAGAGGGAATTCACGTAGGGGCTTCAGGCGATTTGGATCAGGACGGATTGTATGATCACTGATTGAATGACCAAGGATGTTTACCGACCGAAGAGAGAAAGAACTTTTCTCATTGTTTATGGTCAGATTGTATTTTGAGATTGCCTTCATAAATTGATCCAGATTGAAGTCGTGCTCCTCTTGATTTTTCCCACAGACAGTCAAATCATCCAAGTAGGCGAATGTGTCTTTGAGTCCTTCCTTTCTAATTATCCCATCAATAACTCTTTGAAATCCGGCAACTCCATTTGTTACACCGAAAGGAATACGGGTAAATTGGAAAAGTTTTCCGCAGGCTTCAAAAGCTGTGTATGGCCGATCTTTCTCCGGGATAGGGACTTGGTGATATGCACTGCGGAGGTCTATGGTACTGAACACAGAATAGCCAGCGACCTTGTTGACTAATTCACTTATTTTTGGAAGAGGGTAAGCATCAAGCTGTGTAAATCGGTTTATTGTGCGCGAATAATCTATGCACATCCGGCGCTTGTGATTTTCCCCACCCGTGACCAGTACTTGAGCTCGCCAGGCCGAGATACTGTCCTCAATGATGCCAGAATCGTAAAGTTTTCGGACTTCATTCTCAATGAAAAGGGCATCGTCATTGGTGTGAGTTCGGGATTTCACTGCTATGGGCCTGCAGTCTTTGGTTAAGTTAGTGAATAGCTGGGCTGGTTCTACTTCTGCTACTGCGACGCACACTTGTAATGGAGCCTTTGGGCCTCCAAAATCAAAATTAACGCTTGAATGTTGTAGTAGCAAATTCCTACCAATTATCAAATCAAAACAAAGGTCGGGCATTACAGATAGTTCCACTTTAGGGTAGAAATGCCCAAGCATCTTAATATCTGCGTGACATTTTCCTGTGATGCTGACATGGTGAACTTTGGATGCTAAGCCTACTTTCTCTCGAGTTTGATGTATCTTCAACCCAAAACGTTTAGCAGTTTTCTCTTCAATTAGACTCAGATCACTCCCTGAATCAAGCATGCCGCAAACTTGGAATCCCCCCACAACGACTGATGTCTTGACCTTGGAAACCCCTGATGATGATATTGGGCATGTAAGAATAGTGGCTGCAGATGAGGTTTTGTTGTATTATTCAACTCTATGATACGGTTTCCAAGTTTGTGTCCAAGGACTCTTTCCTCCCATAATTTCCTAATTACATTTGTTAGTTAGTTTCTGGCGAATAAAGCCTTTGAATCGGTTTAAACATTCTTTTCTTTTTACCACAATTTATTCGCCAGAAACTTGATTCCATAAATTATGGATCGTATACTTCGTCCAACCGTTTTGGATTTGGACCCTGATTCTCCTTCTGCAGCTTCTACTTGGCGTCACTGGCATCAACGTTTCCTAAACTTTCTTCGCAGCACAGAAGCCTGTGAAGAAGAAAAGTTACGCATACTTGTCAACTTCATCTCATCGGACATCTACGAGCATGTGAGTGAATGCCATACATACAATGATGCTATATCAATACTACGAGGACTTTTTGAGAAACCTGCAAACGAGGTAGTTGCTCGACATATGCTATCGATTCGTAGTCAACAGCCTAATGAGTCAATCGATCGGTTCATGGAGTCCCTTAAACTTTTGAGTAAGGATTGCCAATACAAGGCAGTCACAGCTGAAAGGAACCGCGATGATAGCATTCGTGATGCTTTTATTCGGGATTACTAAGTCCCTCGATTCGACAAAGATTATTAGAAAATAGGACCCTTACATTAGACGAAGCCCACTCACAAGCCCGAGCTCTAGATCTAGCTATTGTAAACGCCCAGAAGTACGGGTCCCATTCATCATCTATAAATGTAGTTTCTACACCCTTAGACAGCGATCCCGAGCTAGCCAAAGACAAAAGCGAGGTGTTAGTCAATGCTGTACGTGCCAAATGTTATTTCTGTGGGAAATTCAAGCACCCACGGTCCGTCTGCCCAGCTATCAGAGATGAATGCTACAGCTGTAAAAAAACGGGACACTGGGAGAGTGTATGTCGTTCGCCACCAGTTGGAAGTAAAACAGGGGGGAAGAAAACCAAACAAAAAAGATAGATGGAGCCCATACCCAGTTGATGAAGCAGATGAAGTACGAACAGTGGAATTATGTAAATGTACCTAGTGTTATAGTTGATCTATGTTTAGCTAGTAATTGATATAATTTTGAAGGATACACGTTTCCACATTTCATGAACACACACACACACACACAATGAACTTAGTTCAATATTCAACATATGTAAAGTAGGGAACCTGACAATTTTAACTGAGTATAGTATCCTACTGGAACTTCAACTCTATGAAGCCGAAATTTTAAATGAAGGTCTCTTGGGACTTCTAGAAATGAATCATAAGGTCTAGAGCACCCCCCCCCCCCCGACCCCAAATCAACACTGAGTAAGACCCGGAGCTAATTTCTTTGGTATTAAACCTATGAAGCTAACATTTGGAATGGAGACCCCTTGGGACATCTAAAAACGAATCATAAGGTCGGATGCCCCTTAGAGCAGCAGAGTAAGTTTGGGAACTAATTTCTTTGCTATTCAACCTATGAATAGCTAATTTTTACATAAAAACAACATATTCTAAGCTCATCACCCTTTAGGCGCAAGGTATTTTTATTTTTTAACTGCTAGATTACAACAATCTTTTCCCAATGGCTAAAGAAATCCAAAAAGACTTGAATTCGGCACCTCAGTTAAGTAAAAGTGATGAGAAGGAAGGAAAGGACTTTGGGTCTTATTGAACGTGGGACCCTGTGCTACAAAATCACTTCAGGATGCGATACGGTTCCGAAAAACCGGAAATAATATAATTGTGTCTTCGCTGTTGGAACGTTCCAGATATTTTTCCTCGAAATTCCACTATGCAAGACGATTTAATAAAATCAAAACAGGTAGTGACGAGTATTTATACAAATTGAGCCTATGCTGAGCATATGAATTCTACACAATTTTGGCCAACTTCCGATTGCTTAGTAACTACTCACCTCGAGCACACCTAACATGTGTTCTTTAGGGTACAGTTTCTACGTAACATGGCATGTGTAAAAATAAATTTCAACAAGACTGTGTTGTGTAACTATATGCAACTATATTTTTGCAAAAAATACTATAAAATATAATTTTAATTCACAAAAAGCGTGAGGACAAGGAAGATACAAAAGTTCAAAAGTCTTAGGCCGCAGTTTCAGCGAGTAGCTTCATAATATCTTTGGCAATGTGGAATCTGTCTCCACCGTTGTTCTCCACGCATTGGGATAGCAAGGATGGTAGCAAATGTTGGGTTGTGACAAGGTAGTTTGGCACGCTGTGGAGAAATCCCTTGGGGAAGAGGAGGGATGTGTTGTGCAGGATCTCCTGTTTAAATGAGAAAAGAAAGTTACTTTGGTAGTTATTCTATAAATAATCTACATTACTTAAAACGCAGCCAACAGAGTTTCTGCTTTCCATCGTTTCTGCCATCTGTGAGTGTGTGCTACCTTGGGGTAGCACAAGATGGATGCTAACCTCCAAGCTCAATCCACACTTCCTCCCATCTTGTTTCGTGACCTCCCTGCAGGGTATCTTATCATAACCTTCGACATCTATCATGGAGTATATGGAACGGAAGTTGCCTTGTGTCACTTGCCATCATCAGATCTCATGACAACTCAGTATGATTGCCCTATGGTAGAAAGCAAAAACTCTCTTACAACTGTGTTTCAAGTACAAGACGTTCGCGAACAATAAATTTGAGACACGAGACTCTAGACCCTGACTTGCTCTTTGGTTCGACTACCCACTGTGTGGCATTCCCAGCGCTCCAGTCGCCATGAGATTTTACACAGATCAGTTTTCTGCTTAGATTAGTGGTCTAGATACTCGCTACGCTCGCATCTCAAAAATACATAACATCAAGTTGTCAATCCCTTAGTAAGAATTTCGATTAATTCGTCAGGGTCTAGAGTCTCGTGTCTCAAATTGATTGTTCGCGAGCGTCTCATGTTTCAAGTTTGGTAGGTATAAATATTTTCTGAGGCATCAGTATCGAAGAACATGTATAATATAATGTAGAGGAGACCTTAGTATTACTTGTGATGCTACAAGGGAAACAGAATAATTGTTACTATTGAAAGGTGAAAAGTATAAAAATCCCAATGATAAGAACTTCCACTAGAATTTCCCATTTTAGACCATCCTGGGTGGGGTGTTCTGTAACTTTCGAGATAGAGACAATTATTGTGGACATATTTACCAGTTGCTAAGCAGGAGGAAAAACATTGTAAAACAATGTTGTTCAAATAACCAAGAGTAGGTACTTAGTGTCAGGCAATATCACCAGGAGCAAACTTTTATGGCAACAAAATGAATGAGTTTCATCTTTCACTGCAACAAGGACCACTAAACTCAAAGAGTGAATTTATATGCAATAACTGAATACCTAATAAACAATATAAGTCAATGGGACAAGGAAAACCCTTTGAGTATCAAAATAATATGAGCCACCTGCTTGTAGTATACAATAACGCTTAGTAGATATTAGTTAAAAATTAAATCACAAAACATCCAGCATCGAACAATCTGAGTACATAAGTATATTTGAATACGATTCATAGAAAACCAACAGTGATCACCGATTAGAGTATTAACGATTAACATCACCTATGTCATAAGCTGATCGGTATATAGTCATCTTGAATGTCCATTGTGACAGAAGCGGCACCTATGGTTTCAAGACTCAACTACCACTCCATAAATATTATCAATACTCAAAGCGAAACACCAAAATCTCAAAAGTAACTACACCTGACCTCATCTTTTGAATGTGAGATAGTTAACTAGAGTGGAGTTTGTTTAACAAGAGTGAACCCTTACAGAACAGCTGGACAAATAACTACTGAAAAACATGGCGGCCATTACTGAGTTGGAGGTTTACAGAACACCTGGACAAGATGGCAGCACTTATACACTAATGCAGTTACATACCCCCCCCCCCCCTTTTAATCATATTAATTTGGAGTATGATTTCTTAATAGACGAATACATGAAAACAATAGAAACATTTCAAAGTTGTTACTTACTCTACATATGGCCAGAATGTTGAAGTCACTAGCCCTGTGTTCACAAATATCTTCGGGGGAAAATGTGTAACAATCTTCACAGGGATAGTGCATGGACGAGTGGTTCATCTGCCAATCAGGAGGTTGCTCTGTAACAAAATTAATTGGTCTAAACAATAGATACCAAGTTGTGAGCCACGATGATGTCACTACAATTAACCTGAGAATGTTCATGGAACGTTTCATTAACGTAAGACGTTCGTGGAAAAAAGCTATCGTCACTGGGCTAACTCTTCCGAAACCTTGGCACAATGTTTTGGATTGGTAGGAGAGTTGGGTATTATCAGGAGGTTGCTCTGTAACAAAATTAATTGGTCTAAACAATAGATACCAAGTTGTGAGCCACGATGATGACACTACAATTAACCTGAGAATGTTCATGGAACGTTTCATTAACGTAAGACGTTCGTGGAAAAAAGCTATCGTCACTGGGAGTGTTTTGGAAATTGGTAGGAGAGTTGGGTATTAACATAAAAAAGTTTCATTTCGGGTTAGAAGGAGTGCAGCAGTTGACCTAGCAATCTCGCTCTGAACAGAATGTGTCACACATACCTTCCCAATGTTGCTCTGTCTGTTATCAGTTTGAAGTGCAAGAATGGCTAACCTTATCAAGTCGTTGTTATATACCTGGACAATGCCCAGCTCAGTCGGACCAGTCAAACTTTCAACTTAGCAATGCTTGATTTCTACCTTTTTTCATTTGAAATGGATCATATTCTTTTCAAACCCCCTCACTGTTCCTGAGTCTCTTAGTGTGCATTTTTTTGACCTGGAAATAAGCTTGATGGGTGAAATTCCCAATAAGGTCTATCCCACCCATGGGGAGACTGAAATCCCCTTTCCACAAAGCTTTTGCTCTTCTACGATAAAAAAAAAAAAAAAAAAAAAAAAAAAAAAAAAAAAAAAAAAAAAAAAAAAAAAAAAAAAAAAAAAAACTCGGCGCTTTGCGCCTCGGCGGGGGGCTCCGCCCCCCTGCACCCCCCGGTTTATTTCTTTTTCCATACTCTGTATGAAATCATAGGAACACAGAATGTGTTCCTATTTCCTTACCAACGGCTTGGTTGCACGTGGCATAACACGTGGCATAACACGTGGCATAACACGTGGCATAACACGTGGCGTAACGGTTTTAACGTAACGGTTTTTTCTGTCGGTTTTTTTTCGGTAGGTCATCGCAAAAACACATTCTGTGTTAAAAAAGTTGTGAAGTATAGCTTTTTTTTAAAATCCGTTTTTTGAAACAATTCCAGGGGTTTATCATTTTTCAAAAAAAAAAAAAAAAAGTTCGTTGGGCAGCCGTCACTTTTTGAGCACAGTAAATTGCTCCTAATTCACAAAACGTCCGTAAAAAATCACTAAAATATCATAAAACGGCAAATACTGTTTCTTAACAGACTACTTACAGAAAATTTGCATCATCTATTCATTGACTAGAACATTTAAAAATTTGTGCATGAAATTGTGCTTAATGATGTTTTGATTGCGCTAACAAAATAGAAAGAAATTTATGTAAATTTCCCTATTTCTCACCTACACAAAGGAGAAAGTTAATTAGGATGGATTAGTTTATCCATGGGAAAGAGGAGTTTGGAGGTTTCCGAAACAGTAGTCAAATTCATTTTTTGATAGGATAATGACAGATTTACACTGGTTTCAAAGTGGGGACACATACGGAACTAAACCCTTAGTTTTTTCAATTTTCATCGGATCGATGATTGAATTGTCAATAAGAGGAAGAACGGGATTGATGCTGAATAACCCCCTTTATAACATTTCATACACGAATTTAAGACTGAGAATGCGCAAAGTACCTACTTGCTACAAGGATTTCACTCCTTCAATAGCAAAACAATACGGAAGACAGTCTCATGGATTAGGTAAGATAGACATCAGATGGTGTTCTCTGAATTCCATAGTATAGATGAATTCAGCACATGCAGTAACAAAATGAAGTCTACTTTACACGTTGCAAACCTCACTCCAACTTCACTCGATCTGAAAGAAAAGTTTAGATTGGTGTCTATTGCCCTTTGTATAGAGGGATGACTAATTTTTAAAACTACGTAACTACCTTCCCACCAACAGAAAATTTCGGGGCAATATGTACCTAATCAATGAAGGACAGGGCCTAGTACTATGGCTTGAGACGAATTCATCGTTAGTAAATACGTATCTCATCTATATGCCAATGGGAATTAATTTCAACTGCTGGACTTCTTCACAATTCGTGATTTCACGATTAAGAAGGCTACTTCTATCCTTAAGGTAGCAGCAGCGATCACTGCCACACTGTTTGAAATATGGCAATCGCCCTATTGTTTCATTTCGAAACTACAATAGTTGTGGAGGGAAACAGGCTCAACAACTCACACGAGGATGAACCCATCAACAATTGTAACCAAATTTTTAGTGCACACAGCTACTTGTGAAAGTTGGCAGCACTTACGAAATGCACGTCCCACAGTCGCTATCATAAACGGGTACCAGCAGATTCCTTGCGCTCTCCATGCGTTTTAGATGTTTCAAGATCACACGGTTGAGCTCTTTGAAGCACAGTGGAGGCGTTTCAAGGCCACCAAGGATGGAACAGCAACTGTGTGGCGTAAAAAGGGCGCTGTCGCTTGCATACATGGATTACATCAGTTCCTATTTAACTCAATGTATTTGAGGAGTAGGCTAGAACACTAGCGTTAGCTGACACTATAAAAGGGGTATGTCATATGTAGTCTTCGTAAAAGGGGCATAAATTCTCAAGCGTAAATCCATGTTCTATACATTAAACGACATAATAAGCTGTCCATTCATTGTCCAATGTTCATATACAGCTATTACCAGATAAGGGTGGATTTTTCTCAACGATGATGACGTGCTCTAAGTCGATGAATCTGATCTTCTTCTGGTCGTCCACAGCAATGTTGTCTGGGGACGTATCCGTGAAGTAGAATGCCAAACCAGGATGAGAAAACGTGAAATTGAACGCAGCTTGCAGGAGTTGAATGGAGAGGTCTGCACGGAGCTCCCACGGCTCGTCTACAAAGTCCGTGAGAATAGTCCCACAATCCTCCACAACCGTCATCCTCCCACAGCTGCCATAGTACTCTGGGACAGGCCAGTCCGGAGGTTGTAATATCTTTCGAAAAAATAAAATACAAATAATAATACACAATAAATGTCATCCACCACATTTGGAAAGTATTTTAAAGGTGGCGTTGGCAGAAAAACTGGTACAAACTGAAAAAAAAAAAAAAAAAAAAAAAACTCGGCGCTTTGCGCCTCGGCGGGGGGCTCCGCCCCCCTGCACCCCCCGGTTTATTTCTTTTTCCATACTCTGTATGAAATCATAGGAACACAGAATGTGTTCCTATTTCCTTACCAACGGCTTGGTTGCACGTGGCATAACACGTGGCATAACACGTGGCATAACACGTGGCATAACACGTGGCGTAACGGTTTTTTCGTAACGGTTTTTTCTGTCGGTTTTTTTTCGGTAGGTCATCGCAAAAACACATTCTGTGTTAAAACGTTGCAGCCAGGAATAATGAAACTTTGAATCCTTTAGAATTGCTAAATTTTATACGATAAAATTTTTAATTTCCCTGACAAAAAATATCAAATTCAAATTTCGTTTGTTTTCTCGTCATTTTATTGTACCTTTAATGCTTCTAAAACGAAAATCGTATAATTTAAAGGAAAAAAAACAGACTACTTTACATGTAGTCTACTAATAATTAACAATTTCATTGCCCTCGAAGTGCTCAAATATCATAACAATTTAACCTAAATTTAATAAGAGAGGTAATTTACGAAAATTCACCCATGCGATATCTGCTGCATGACTTTTTATTTAATATTTTACCAATTTGTGATCTGAAGCATTTGTTGAAGTACATTTTTCCTTACATGGATTTCTTAGCTCTGGGGATAGTTCAAAATTTTCGTCCGACAGCAAAAAATGTCACGCTTTTTTTCACCTACCTACTACCAATCGTTGCCAGAGAATCCCACAAAAGTCGTTCGTTGGAAAGTTGCTCTGTGAATTTATAACATGAATTCACATTCCAATGGGGCCAATTTCCCATCCTTAACTTTCCTGGGAAGTCCTAGCTTATGTATACAAACTAGTTTTGGGACCCTTACTGGATCACTCCACTACTCTGCTGGGTTTTTTCTCCCTAGTTCAATACTCAGTTGATTTTTCTCACAAATGGTTTACCAGGGAAGCCAATGGCATATCCATTCACTTTATTATGTGCGTGTAGCATTGTTACTTTTGAACAGTTTAACCACATCTCTTGATAATTATTTTCGTCGTTCGTATAACTCACCTATGAAATGATATGTACCTAGTATGATAAAGTACGCAATTGAAGTTTGATTGTTTAGGAGTTATTAATATACCTAAAAACGCTTTAAATTATTACACCAAGCTTTCATTTTAAAAATTCCCTGACATTTGGTGGTTTTTGCAACATTTTCCTGACAAAAAGAATTCTCCGTCAATTCCAGGTTTTCCCTGACTTTTCCAGTTGGGGGCCACCCTGTAATAAATGAGTGGGAGATTTACCAACGAGAAATAACAAAAGAACCCTCCCTTAGACGAAAAAGTAGGGCAAAAAGTAGTGCCTGTGCAGCCTGTTCTTCGTCCCACAATTAATTTTCGACGACCCAGTCTCTCCAAGTGGGAAGGAAAATTCGCTTGCTCCCCCTAACGTCTCGATTTGGCTAAGAGTTCCCCTATCGTGCCTTTTTCAAGTATAGAATATTATGGGGAATTTTCGTGGTTATTTTTTTATTTACTTTATCAAAAGATCTGAGCGAGAGCTTTCAAAAAAGGTGCTATATGATGGATATCTGGTGCTGGTCTAATACGCGGCCACCCCGCCGCCTTCTCGTCTAACGTGCGGCCACCAGCGTGTTTGTAAACAGATCTGTTAAGACTGATTTTTCATCTTTTGGAATTCGGCCAGTGTATCGTCTCAAACATCGTACAACGTGATCCTAGCTAATGTTACTGTCAGTTTTCGTTCGGGTCCCGTCCCCATCGCGCACCGTCTTATCCGTCCATAACGCTCCTGTATTCCCGCGTGGTAATTAATGAAGAGACTTGTATACCAAGAATTCTTGAGTTCGAACGATTTATTAGACCAGCCAGACTCAAAATAGTGTCATTTGTGCGGGAGTGTCAAGCCTAGTCAAAAACGTGAACGGAACGGTGACTATCGTCAAGTATTACGTCAATGAATTCTTTCATTATACTGATAATAACCAGAGAGTGAACTCACGGTTGAAGTTACACGAAATTTTAAAATTAGTATTTATGTTCGGAACTATTTCAATCTCATCTTGACGAATTTTTCAGGAGACAAATGAGGAAAAATGAACCAGACCTGTTCTGTGGATATTTTTTATTTACCCTATCAAAAGAGCTGAGCGAGAGCTTTCCAAAAAGGTGCTATATGATGGATATCTGACCAGTAAGTAACATGGCTTATGAAATTCGTTTGCACGATGGCGTCTGGGAACCCTTAGATCCCTTGCCCTATTACGTTATGCGTGATTTTCCTACTAGTTTATTGGCCAAACTAAACGGTCTTTTGAACTGAAAAATGCTGCTTTGGATTTCGAGTGCACTGAATCCGAATCTGAGGTCAAAGGCGTGCAATTCCCGCAGATGAAAGTTTCCCATTCGCTAAAACTATAATTTGATAGGACGTATACCTTACCTGAAGTATAAGAGGTTCAGCATTTAGAAGGACCGATGTCCACACTTCAATGTAGCTCATGACATTGTGAAAATCAAACCCAGGAACGTGAACTAAAAGTTGATCGATTTTATTTAGTTTCGGGCAAAAAGTCAATTTCTGAACGCCGTTGTAATACGCGGAAGTGGGCTCGTGATTGATGATGTTCTTCAAGATCTCGATTTTGACTAGCGGAATCGCCATTTCCGTGAGCTCGACGTTTTTGAACGTCGAAGCGAAGAGCAAGTCAGCGAACTCGGCCTCGTTCGAAGTGGCCAATTTCTTCAAACAGACGTTCTTGTCGTCGAGAGTCCCTCGGAGAACGATTTTGAGACGAAGGTAATTCAGGAAGGTCCTGAGGACTCCGTTGTCCCTGGACACGATTTTCCCCGCGAAAAGGTTCGGACATTGTCGCTCCCCGAAAATAACGGGTTTGGCCTCGTACTCGCACAGGGACCTGGGATCGACTTCCCGAAGAATGTAATAGAAATACGATAACAAAAACCCGGAATAACAAATTATTAAAGCTCCCCACCGTTGCATCGTGAGGAACTATCAGCTCGACGACCGATTTCGTAGGAACATAGCCACGTTAACTGGAATTCTTTCCGACAATGTCGATGATCCCTCAAAGCTCAAACACTCAACAAGCAAATTCCGAATATCATCTGTAAGAACACTATAAACTGGGTTAACACAATAGCATTATACAAATTAGGTTCCGAAATATTCATTAATCCGCACAAAGACCAAGAACAACAGCTTTGTTATCAACTCATTATCAATGTAATCATAATCAACAGTTGATAGCGCGTAGTGTCGACCACCGCCGCTAGAGCGAACAACACACTTTCCCTCAATTTTTCAAAATGTTACGATATACACTTTGCCCCTTGCCATTGGGGTTGCCGGATTTTAAACGATAAAAGTGTATGATACAATTATCATGTCCATTTAAGAATATTACATAATTACCAACAAATTAAAAAAATATACAAAACATTAAACGGTAAAGAACGGTGCACAATATAAATTATTCAATTTCTTCAATTTCAAGTGCATCATTTTTCAATTAGATTGTCTCGAAATTTGAGCATTTTGTGTGCGAAGAAATTGTAAGCCATGAATTCGGTGGAGAACAACTTTTAATCGAAATAATATTCACCTTTACAAATGAAACATTTTTGAATTTTTCCAATTTTTCACAGTTTTAATTTTGTTATTAGGCTAGTTTTAATAAAATTTAAGTACTTTTTCAGAATTATTTAGAGCATACATTTTTCGAGGTTCTAGCTCATGGTTGAAATACTTTTAACGCATTTTACAAGAGGAATAGTAGAGTAATATTTTGGTAGAGAATATTAAAAAAATGGGGAACGTTCATAGTTATTTTTTATTTGCTCAATCAAAAGATCTGAACTAGTGCTTTCCAAAAAGGTGCTATATGATGGGTATCTGACCAGTAATACGGCTCATGAAATTCATTTGCACGACCACGTTAAGGCCCCAGCCCATCAGGGGGGAACCGTTAAATCCCTTGCACGATCTTCCTACATATATATATATATATATATATATATATATATATATATATATATGCACTTATTGATTGTTTGGTTCTACTGAACTATATGATAAATTAATTTAGAAGAGAAATTTTACAAATAAATAAATATATATATATTTTTTTTAAAGGAAATACGGAGAGATAAATGGAAATAGAACGTGGAAGTAGACAACGTTCTTCACTAACTTCGTTTAATTCATTGAAATTGGCTTCCGCATCTTCGTCGTGAGTGATTTAGTTCATGTAGAAATAGCTGCAAGTACTTATATAACACTGAAATACCTTTTACTAATGAAAAACCACTATAATAAACGTTTTGAAGAAATTCTCTTCAAAAGGATAAAGACGAGGAAACAAATCTGCACTTGTTTAAGCCATCCTACGTAAAAAGTACCAAGCCACCAGGAATGTTATATGAAGGTATGCAATTGTTCTTATGTTAAGTTCAATCATTGTACGACGTTTTTTAGACTTTCATTCTTCGATAAGATGCAAGAATCTACTTCCACCCATGACCATCCCAACCAACAACCTCATATTTTTCTAAGCAGATTTTTCTCAAATAAAGATTTCGTATAAGTAATGACAAATAATCCATTCAGCCTAAAAACTGTACTCACTCATTGCTCGGGGTTTCCATTGGAAAAGAGTTTCAGGCACCATAATCGGCTTATACTCTCCCTCAAAAAAAGGCCCCTTTAATTTAATAGAGGATTCCCGGGGTTACCCCGAATTGGAGTCGTCACAAATCTTTTGCTTAAATCAGCAAATTTTTGTATTCTTTTCCACTCAATATCTCTGAGGGAAGCACGTTCAATTATATGATGCCCAAATGCCTCCGTTCTGGATCTCCAGTACCGGTCGCATCTGCAAAGAAAGTGCTCTGCGGAATCCTCCTCGAGTCCGCAAAGGCACATAGGTGAGATGTTGTCATCTACATAATACTTAGCATCCTACTTAAATCGTAATGTCCGGTAAGGATGCCAATCATAGTTCTAATTGAATTTCTACTTTTACTTAGAAGCCAATATGCTCGTTTGGGATCGGAAGACGTAACAAACATTCTGGTTTGTCTATATTTTGCTGTTTCTCTACTCCAGAGAATGTTAAGGTCCTGTGTGACCAAGTTTTTAATTTTAGTTTTACAGGCATTTTTAGAAATGCAGATGGAAGAAGAAGGGCCCAGAAACTGTAGAGCCAACAAAAACAAAAACAACTTGATACCTACACCAGATTCAAATGTTTTATCTTCCCAAGGCATCTCTATAGACCCAAATTTCCTTTGTAAGTACATTATGCTGTTTCGTAGCATGGAGGAATAGTATTTTATAATTTCTGGAAGACCTCTGTACAATGAAAGTAAGAAACGTTAAGTGCCGCCCCTTGAACCCAGGTATGACCGAATCTTAGTCAGCCACCACTGCCAAGCGTTAGATTCAAATTGCACGAATCCTTTAGACCCAGACTTCTTAATTCGAAGATCACAAGTATCTCAGCTAATTTTTTTATTTTTTTAAATTAATTCGGCATTAATTAACATGAAGGACAAGGAAGAGGAGATGCCATACATGTAATTTACGGAAGCACATGCGCAGAGTGAAGTAATGGTTTGAGAACAATGAATTTGGCACAGCCTAACCCTCGCACATTCCCCGAAAATTTCATAAAAATCAGATGAAAATTGTGAAAATTAAGATTGTTACAAGATACAATACAATCATATTGAAATTTATAAGGAATGATCAATTCGTCTTTCCCCAACTGCCTACCAAATTTGAGCGAGATCGGACGACTAGGGGGAGAGAAAATGATGATTGATAGAATTTTCGTTGTTGCATGTGCAGAGTAAAGTAGTGATTTGGGAACGATGAAATTGATAGGGAACCATCTACAAAGAAGCCCGCGCATTCCCTGAAAATTTCATTAAAATCGGATGAAAACTGAAAATTGAGTTTGTTACACGGATTTCACATTTTGGCATGCACAGCAGCTACCAATGATACAATTGTGTTGACATTGACATGAGACAAATCACCTTTCCCAAACTATCCACCGAATTTGAGCGATAGAACGTGAGAAAATGATGCTTGAGAAATTTCCGTATGCGCATGTACTGAGCGAAGTACTGATTGGGGAATAATGAAACTGATACTGCCACCTACTGCCTAACCTTCATTCTCTGAAAGTTCCATCAAAATCGGATGGAAACTGTGGAAATTAAGCTTGTTGCGAGGATTCGCGGACAGGTGACAGACATGGAACGAAAGTAGTTCAGAATGGTCTAAAACGTAACATGCAAGTGGAAATTTCGATTTTAGAGACATAAGATTTTTCATCTCCAGAAAGTTAATACAGTGTTTCCATTGCCTATAGGTAGACTCAAAAGAAAAATAAACGTCCAATTCTACTGCACCTTCTATTCATGTAAACAGGCGTACCACCCTTAAGATCCCACAGAATAGTTTCAAAAATAGGTATTTGATTGCTTTTTTGCAGTTTGGAACCACTGTGCAGCGCTGAGGTAGTTTATGACGTATTTTGGATTCATTTATACTACTGTTTCGGCCACTTCCAATCAACTGATACCCTTCATATTCCAGCTTCTTGGAACTCTCTCCAAGAGTTTTTTTTGCTGATGGAATAAAATAAAATAGGTAAACTGTTTATTATTATTTCAACTAGATAAGCCCACATTTTTACGCTTTAAATGGTAGTATGTCAGGCATATTATAATAAAAATATAAAACTCACTCGGCTATTTCCCAATGCAAAACTCCTTGAAAATAATATCCAGGATATCTTCTACAGAGACGTGACCAGTGATTTTCCCCAAGCTGTGCAATGCGTTGCGCACTTCCTGAGCAGCCAAATCGACTTCCGTATCAGTGTATGACGAGAAACGGTCTAGAGCGCTGCAAGTTTCTTCCAGGCAAAACCTGTGCCTTGGTTGTGTGAAGCAAGGGTTCTCTGAACTTGGATTCCCACACCTGCCAAACAAGCCGACATTGGAGTTCAAGTTTAAAATTACCTGTGTTCTCACCTCAATGATAGATGAAGGCACGAGGTACATAGCTAACCACAATACAATTATACAATTTCACTCACAAAGGCTGTGCCTCGAGATCTCAATCTCTTTTGATTCTCTACCAACTTGTTTTCATAAGTCATTATTAATGAAAGATTCTCGTATCGGTTATTCCACCCATACAAACCAATCCGCCAAACAAGTTAATCTGTACGCTAATGCAGAAAATCATTAATGCTGTCATAATTTCTCGAATTTTTACGGGTTCCCCAGGCTCGTTTAATAGAATGGATCGCGCATCTAATTAATTATATTTTCAACAAGTAGTTCATGTGATGCATTTCATCAAAAGCTTTCAAAAAAGTGAATTGTAAACGTGAGGTGCCTGAGGAGAGAAAAATTATTTGAACTTTGCTAGTTGAACTTCCTTCTCTCCCTCATTACCACAGTATCAAGCCTATGAAAGAAACATGTATCAGCAACTCCCATCATTTGCCAACAGCTGTCATAGGCCACACCAACTAGTGCCCAAGACCAGCGGGTGCCTGGGCAGTACAAGAACAAAAACAACTGAACGGAGAGATAACCGTTTGTTGTAGGTGATAACTGGCAGATGACATTGATAATTTATATTGGAATCCGAAGAAAAATGGGTCAACTGTCTCCGTGTCATCGAAAGTGTAAGGAGGGCCAAATGTAAGGAAAACATTGACAAAAGTATAAGTGCCGAGGAAACCTCATTATCGTAAACGATCTTAAAAGAGGGATAGAGTCTCGACTGTAATTCGATACAGTGATTTTTCCTTATAAAACCCATTTCCACCATGTAATGTGTGTAAAGATCGTTTCATGACTAATTGTAAACATCCACTAATTCTAATTTCTAATAAATTGCGTATACATTTAAAGAAAGTTTTTAGTTTCATAATTCTGTTCAAAAACTACTAAGATTCACGTATGAAGGACAATTTCTGCTATATGTCCATTAGGGGTCCTGCAACACGCCAAAACTCTCTCAAAGAAATTCTGTAAGACCCGTCCACTGATCTCATCCAATTCAGCCATTTTTTTTACTAATTCTATTTTTCAATCTCATAGAGTTTTAACTAGAGGTACCCCCCACAGGAAAAAGTCCAAAGGGGTCATGTCACAGAACATTGGAGGCCAATTTTGATCGTCATACTTTGAGATGAGGTAGCCAGCAAATAGCTGGCATCGCAAACTCATTGTGGGGCGTGCCGTCCTGCTGAAGACACAATTCTCCAATGTTAATATCATTGTCGCCCAAATCTAAAATCATTTGCCTTGCATTTGTCATTTGACATTCACATTGTGTTTTCCATGGCATCCTCGAAGAACAGCCCAATGATTCCTCTTTCCCAAAATCCGCTCCGCAGTCACTCATTTTGGATGCATTTGGAACCCGCTTAAATGAAGATGAGTTTCATCACTTGAAAATGAGATCACCATTTTGGTGTGTCTTAACTACCTATACGTTGTATACTAATCAGATCAACACACATTTTGAAGATAATCAAATCGTAATGATTGCAGATTACAACAACTAAAAAATCAAAGCTACCAATTTAACAGAGAAAAAATGGCGGAAGTTTCAAATTTTTGGATGTTTATAAAACACTCATAACAAAAGACTGAATACTAACATAAATGAAGTTTTTCCAAACATCAATTACTTACAGCTCTTGCAAACATAATGATAATGATTGGATCATCTCATCTGTTCCCTCGTTTGTTTTGCAAGATAGAAGACATAATCCATCGCCAAATTCCAATTTCAATGCTTGCAATAAAGTTTTATCTTGGATGAGATCCATCTTGTTTACTATCACCATGCACTTTCTGGTGGTGGTTGATGGTTGGGATCCCCTTATCATCACGTCTCGCAAGGCCGATGCTCCCAAAGAATCAATATAAGAGGATATGCAGGTCAAAGCTTCCTGCAAGTTTCTAGCTTTGGCAATAGTCTGAGCGTCCAGCACAACCAAAATCAAGTCCGTTTCATCGAGGGCTGCCTTAGCGCGGTTAATACCCTCCAGTTCGACAACATCGGAAGTGTCTTTCCGCAAACCTGCGGTGTCCCTGACGTTGACTGGGTAACCGCTAATATCTAGATCAGTCTTGACAATGTCTCGAGTTGTTCCTGGTATATTGCTAACAATAGCAGTTGGTTTTTTGCCTAAAAAAAAAATAAAAAATTTATCTAACTTCCTTAGCATTTTGCCAGCAATGAAACAGATGATGTAAAAATGTTGGGTATGAGATATTCTGAAGTACAAAAATCATATAATTTGAAAATAAATAGAGAGGCGTACAGCTGAGAGTTTATATGAACATTTTATATCTACTGCATGCCACGTTTCAGGCTAAATAATTTCGGGTAATATCACAAAATAAAACAAGAAAATGATGAGAAACTGTAAGAGAACATTATAAAGAGATATTATGGCACAAAAATTATAGACGCCTCAACTGAATTCAAACTCATGCCTGAGAGAAGCCCAGAGAAAGTCCACGACCTTTATCCACTCGGTTACCGAGGCCAATTTACAGACCTCCTCGACCAAGGGGGTTTTTCCTGAACATATATTTCCAAGGAGTCAAATATCAGCAGTCTCAGCAGAATTGGGGTAGAACGAATGATGGGGTGAAACTGCAGGCTCATAGTTAAGATCTTTGCCAGCTAAATAAATTATTGTTCAAGTCAGTGGTTTGCAACTGGCAAATTGAGGTCGCGACCCACAGGTGGGGTTCAAACTGAAAAAGGTTCCTCGCAGTAAGAGGTTCCAGCTGGTTCACAACGTTCTTGAGAAGAAGAGAAAAGTAAAATGAAATGGAAGGGGGGGGGGGGGGGCAAACAATAGTATTTAAAAAAGAAAAAATATCTCTCTGCCATTGGTATTGGCTTAAACTGTCCACCACAAATATTCATCTTTCCACTAAACTGGTTTCTGGTGCTGCTAATCATTTGTTATCATGTATCATTTGTAATTCATGTAATCGTAGGTTGTCAATTTCAATTGGTGAAAGTTGTTTGGAAAACGTAGGTTAGGTTCATTATAAAAGGGGAGTTATGGTTATAAAACTTGAACCGTCCTAGTGATTCTTAGACTTTTAAAAATAATTTGTTCATTTCTGATGTAACTCAGTATTTTCGGAAAGTAATTTCTTGAAAGATCATCATATTCACTATATTCTACCCAGAAGTTTAATTGAATGAAGAAAATATGGAGATCACAAACGCCCGAAGGGACAGTGAAAGGGCTTCGGCTGGATGGACCGTTTGACGGTGTGGCACTCGCATGTGGCACCGTCTCGTAACTAAAAGTTTGGGTTCTACTGCCCTGCGCCAAATGATACAAAGCAAAAACTATAATAATATATCTCGACAGGATTCGAACTTGTGCGTTCTTCTAGGAGAAGACTAGAGAGGACAGCCACATTTATCCGCTTGGGTACCGAGGCCAATTTAATCAAACCTTTTCGACTGCAGGGGTTTTACCTGAATATAACAGAGAAGACTTAACGCAAAAATAATGGGAACACAATAGAGAGTTCCTAAAGTGATAGGGAGATGGAGATGAGACGCCTTACTGGGAACAGAAAACACTACTGCGCATGTGCAGGGAGATCACCTAAACATAAGAAGCTTTATCCCGAACCAACCTATTCATCTCTTCCTCCCTATCGCAAAGTAACCTTACGCACCGATAATAGTAATATTCATTTCTTGCTGGTACCTATTCATGATTCATGAAAATTATATTAACTTTCTTGTTCATGAATTCTCAAGATCTGCCATTGCGAAACCTTTTCGTGAATAAGAAAAGAACTAGGAAACTTAGAAATGCTGGAAATTGAACACTCGGGATAGGAGGGAAAATCCCCTTGGTAGTTCAGAGTTACTTGAAGAAAAGTAGCGTCACTCTAAGATAAAACACTAATTCAACCCTCTTGACTTTATCAGGTTACCATCTGCTGTGGCTAGCCCCAGATTATAAAATCCTCAAGCACCTTATCGTCCTTATTCCAATTGACTTATTGTTTTGGAACTCCCTAACTAATATTTTTCCTTTTTTTTTTTTTTTTTTGTGTTCTGCTTTTGTAATGGATTCATGAAGGTTCAATGTTCCTCAAACGAAACATGCAGAAGGTATTTTCTACCACGCAGAAATCTGAAAATCAAGCTTCAAGTCCGAATTCTGCAATAGATTATTTCGATAAAAGAAACCAAAATAGATTATTGTGCAAGAAGAAAAAATGTATAAAGAACTTACTCAAGAAGTTCAGCAGACTACTTTTGCCAACATTAGGAGCACCAGCTATCGTCAAGCTAACTCCACTTCTGAGTCTCTCACCTCGACTCCCATCCGCCAGGTGTTTCTAGAACACAGTTAACACTTGAAATACTAATGACCAATCTTGTAAATAACCAATATTAATTAGATTATTATTCTGGACTGTTAACAAAACGTAGGATTCAACGCAGAAGTGAAAATAATGACAAAGGGATGGTTAGCGAACACTACAGACCTCTATAGCAGTATGAAGTTCTTTGATATCTGTCTTTACAGAACTTAGAACTGAACTCTCGATATCTTGGTCTTCTTCAAAATCGATATAGGCTTCAATATTGGCGAGGCACTAGAAAATACAATATTTTATTAACAAAATTTAAGAAATAATGGGAGGGCGGCTTATTACCTAATTGAAGGCAATAAAGGACGAGTGAGTTATTTTCATTTTTCCACATTTTACTTCTCTGCTTTCCGAAATGTGCAATAAGCCAAGAAACCTATGAGCAGATGCTATCTTCAAATCAGTAATAATTGTGTTCCGTTCACCAATTATATTATTTAAATGAACTATTTATTCAAGTTAATCCAGGATTGGTTCATAGAAAGTATTCAAGCATATCTTTTTTGTATTTGAACTGATCCTTAGAACAAACTGGAAATAGAACAGATAGCCCTCTATTCCCCTCCAAAAGTATTATTTGAAAAAATGTTAATTCTACCCATTAAAAATGTGAGGAAAATCATATGTTGTCTCAAGACCAATTGATTGAGCAGTTTGCAAAGTCCAAAGAAATAATACTTCGTACTTCTATTAAGGGGGAATTTCCATAAATAGAATAAGAAATGGATAATGTGGTAGTATTTTTAATACTACAAGCTGAAACCAGATACCTTCGAAAGAATTGTTCTCCATTCCGAATAGATTGCACATAACGCTCCGTTCATCTGTATAACAGCTTGTTTCCTTTGAAATTCTGTCTCAGCATTAATCAAATCGGCCAGCCCTTCAACAGAAGTTAGATCAAATTTCCCGCTGAGGAAAGCCCTTCTAGTAAACTCACCTGAAAATAAATCGGAACTGAATCATCATGTAATGAGAGTAATATGAGAGGTCAGTCCAAAAAGAACAAACAGGCGCAAAAGTTGAGAACGAGCAAGTGTGATGTCGACAAGAACAATAAAATTATAATAAACTTTAATTGCTGAATTAACAACAACAAAAAAGTTCTTCTGTGACTAATAGAGTTTTTGCTATTTACGGAAGCTGACTGTACGTGGCGGCCGTGAGGTGTAGTCAGCTGATACGATGACAACTGAAAACCTGACGAATTAACACGAATTGGCTCCCGTTCCGAAAACAAATGAAGGCGGACCTCAAACTCGAAGCTCCATACATCGCTGCCCCCACAGCCTCTGACATTGTATAATGCGAAAATGGTAACCTTTAGTGATAACCTTATTTCTCATTTTTGTTGTTATTGGGAGCGGGATGAATGTGTCAGATTAGATAAGGCGCCACTCAGCGCAGATAGGTCTCGTGACCGGGGAACCGGCGATTCCTTCCCGTCAAAGTGAAAGTTGGACCTTGCGACCCGAGGGAGATGGCGATTCCTACCGGTGTAAGGCCGGCCAGTGAGCCGAGGTTCGGCGATTCCTTCCCCTCCAATCTCAAAGTGATAAGGCCCGTCAGGACGCAAAACAACAAGTTGCAAGTTTAGTTAAGTTATAATAGATGATCGATGATGGATCCTGGAGCTGCCGTCACTGTTTTTGTCACGGAAGGTAGCAAGAAAAATCGCACCGTTATTTTTAGATATAGTTTTAAATTTACTTTTCATAAAGATCTGGTTGGAATCAAACCGAAATCTACATTAAGACCTATGACAGCGACCAACATAATCCCAAGAGTAAGAAAAAAAATGGATCCGGCAACTCATTGCTTGGCAAACTCGCGACGATGACATTTACCAATTTGCTAAAAGGGTCAGTGTTAAATTCGGGGGGATTTATGAGCAATGAAATTGAGACGTGAACTTTACGACGGATTTTTTATTTTGTGATTATTGTGATTTTAATGCTTGGTGATTGTAATACTTTGATTTGGGTTTTAAGTACCTACCTACTTAATTGTGCAATAGAGGATTTAGTCCTATAAAGAGTTAATTTTTACTTCAAAACTAACCAAAACCTGGGCGGGAAGCAATTGAGTAGGAAGGAATCGCCAACACAGGGATTGCAGGGGGAAGGAATTAAGTAACCGGAAGGAATCGCCAACACTTTAAGGGGAAGGAATCGCCATGCTTTTTGGAGGTCGGGAAGGAATTGCCGGTCCCCGCTCGTGACCGTTGAGTTTAGCGTTCAGATTAGCATCCACCTGGTGTTATCCCTAGGTTTATGTTCATGGGTGCGTCACTTGGACACCGTGGAAAGCAAAAACTCTACAATATGTTCAAAATTACCTGGTTCGGCCGGGCGAAAGTTTCTCAATTTGGATAAAGCAGTGAATATGGAAGAGAGTACAGCAGATCCACCATGGACGTGAAGCTCACAACAGTCTTCTCCAGTGAAACTTGCAGGACCTGAAAGGAAAGCAGGAAGACAAGTAAGCTTAATTGGATGCGTGAACGAATGCGATGTAATTTGGAATATTTGAGGAGGATGTTAGTTAGTGAAAAAACGTTGTCTTTTTCCACAAAAAGTTAAAATGTTGAATCGATTTCAACGGTTAGGCCATCATCAGTAACAAACAATAACAATAGTTATTGTTTATTACTTTTATGTTTATTACTTCCATTTTGAAATGGGCTTCCCCACAACTTCGTCGCAAGTGATTTAGTTCGTATTTTAGGAGGAAATTTTATAAATTGGGGATGAGCTTCAGCTTAGATGCTTAAAAGGAATTCAGGCTCCAGTGTTTACACCCTATACCAATAACGCTCCACAATAATTTACCCCTATTGATAATATATTAAACAGTACCAAAGAACAATAAATTTCAAAATTTAGGCAGGTACCTGGGAACCATAATACGAGACCATGATCCAGGATTTCTTTGGTGTTAGGATCTCGAATCTTCTTCAGCTCTGCTTGTCGAGGAGGTGGTAACTTTCTACACATTCTCTCCAAAGCGACTCGAGCATCTGGCCCAGAAACTCGGACAACAGCAACACCACATTTTCCAAACCCTGATGAAGCAAAAAGTGGTCATGTTATTTGTGGGGAACTATAAATGTGTATTAACAGAATTACAGCTAATAAAGAATCTTGCAAGAGCACACCGGGAAAATCCGAGAAGAGTCGAGTCACCCCTCTCAACTATTGCTCTCCTATCGGAAGGGCAGGAGAGAGGGACACCTCGCCAGATATAAAAGGGCTCTGGCCGAGGGCCAGGCCAGGCTCATACGGTCTGGTGTAGCTCTCGGGGAATTACTCTCTGCAACCCTTGTGTAATTATTCACGCAAACCTTTCCACTCCACTAGTTCAAGCCTTCAGCTAGTTGTGATAATTTAGTCATTTTGCTCTTCCTTCTACCCTCATACCAAGGTGGCAATAGCTGACGGCGGGAGTTACCTCTTGGAAACAGTCATTGCTGATGTTACCCTCCAGGAAAATAACTCTCACAGTCGAAGAGGTTTGATCACCCTGGCCGCATAGCTCTGATCGTTAGAGTGTTGCAACTTCGGGAAATTTCTCGTAGTTGTAACGACGCGAGTTCGAACTCCTGTCGAGGTATCAAATATTTTGGGGCCGTTACACTAAATTGGCACGCTTCCCGCCAATTCTTAATTTGCACTACCTAAAAGTTGAAGGTAACGGCGGAACCTACGGGTTCTGGAAAGGCGTTCTACTATCCTTCCTTTTGAATGACAGTAAATGAAGGCGGGTCCAGCTCCTGGAAACATTTAAACGTTACTTCAAAATTCTATCCAAATTAGGGTGACGGCAGAGCCTAACTGGAAAACGCCCTTCAAATACTATATTCCTATTTACCTAGCGTTGGTGACGGCAGACCCTTACATGGTCAGGAAACGCCTTCACACTTCCTTTCTAATGCGCCATTGCTTGCGGGACAGAAGTGCCAGTGCTTCGTCCCCAAGTGCCAGTGTTTTTAGCTAGCATCCTGATCACTAAACTATTCACATTATTCTGATCTATTTGTCCCCATAATTTATATTTTACTGATAGAATTGATTTAGAATATGTGTGTGTGCGAACTTGCGAGCATCAAAACCACCGAATTATGCACATTATGTTCAAAGAAAACTTTCACAGTCAAAGAGGTTTGATTAAATTAAATTAAATCGTTGGAGTGTTGCAACTAAAGATAAATTTCTGCATAGTAAGTAAGGACACGAGTTCAAACTTTGTCTGATGTATCAAATATTTTTGGGCCTTAACAGGTCGCGCACGTCAGTAAAAACCCCAATTAATACAAAACAATAATTAATTAAATCACTCCCAAGCCAAAATACACATCATCATCAAAAGAACATCACATTCCCAGAAGTAGCATCTTTCACTTCCTTACTCACTTGAATCAAAACACACACCTTGACAACGACCTCGGACGACTGCTGGACTTTTTACAGGGAGCATCTGCTGAGCCAGCAGTTTGACTTCGTCGTTTGTCCGACCAGCCGAGACGACAGCTTGTATTTGACTCCACGGGAGTGTTGTTCAAGGAAAACTCTCACAGTCAAAGATGTTTGATTAAATCGGTCTCAAAGCTCAACCCGTTGGTCAACTAAAGAGAAATTTCTCCTTAGTAAGGACACGAGTTCGAACTCTGTCCGAGGTATCAGAGATTCTTGGGCCGTAACAACACCATACTGATCTACTTGTCCAACTAATTTATATTTTACTAAAAGGATTGATTTAGATTATTTTTGAGATGCGAGATTGTAAGCTTCGGACCACCAAACTAGGTACACACACCATTCTGATCTATTTGTTCTTATACTTGTTTCGCCTTTTCATTTGTCAACGTTATCCACCATCATAACCAACGGTGCTTTCGGTAGCGTTTCAAGTGCTTTCGTAGCTTTTCCATCTTTCTTTAGTTCAAACCACCGACGCTTTTGAGAAGTATTTGAACACACCAACACTATTCGATGGCCGCCTTTGCAGAATGCAGCACAGTAGGTAGGTAGGTACATGAAAACGAAACCCCCCTATAAATGCATACTATCTATCTGTTGGCCTCTCCCACAGAGTACCTACGTCGCGTCGGGTTCTACGTTTCTTGATAACTTATAAGTTGCAAAGAATTTAATACGCGTAAAACGTAAAGCTTGAGCTCCGTACACGGTGAGAATTACTAGGAATAGCAGTCTTTGCGATGAGCGCTCGTTATTCGAAGCCCTATTGAATAATAATATACCTAGCTATGCACTTTATAAATATGTGAGATCTTACCGGAAGAGAGAGCATATATTGTATGCTTAAGTCGGACTCCTAATCCTCCACGGATCAGAAGCGTTCTTCGCAAATTCAGGAACATTTCCTTTCTAGCTGAAGTTCAGAAACTTTGTTGCTTTTGAGGAAATCGCAGCTGATCGGGTACCTAACCAATCACATCAATAGTGCCGATTTGAAATAGAGGGCTATCTAGAAACACCATGATGGTATTATATAGTTACTCAGTAGAAGGAACTTATTAATAACAGAAAAATATCACCAATGTCACAAATCAAAGGATGTTCGGTGTCTCTAGAAGCTGTTCACCTTGATGCAAGCGTTGACCAACTTCTATTCTACTCTGCAGTTTTGATAAGCAAGTGACTGAATTATAAAAACACAAATAAAATTACTTGACAACTTCGACAAACGGAAGAATCCAAATAGAATTTCGTGTTTTTCTGAAGGGGTATTTCAGTTCAGACATTGTGTTACTTGAAAAAACCATACATGATATCCGCGATACATCCGAAACTTTTGAATTGAACATGCATGATGTTACTTGATGTTACTTCATGGAAGAAGATGATGTTACTTTAAACGCACTGCATCAACATTAAGATAACCTGGATTCATTCCTTCTACGTGGATGGTTGTATTCCACCTCCGTACTGAACCCTAGCGCTGGTCCTCCTCGAAAATGAGCGGAAATTTCATGATGGGAGAAAATCTCTTGTAGATCCATGTTGTAGTATGGTCTATTTCTTCTATGTGTAAGCTCACAAAATGTTGGCGGGTAATCTGAGATGTGATAAAGGTGATAGTGCATTGTTTCATTGTTTGTGTTTGCAAAAGAACATAAGAAGTATTGGTATCAGGTTTTTGTGATATTTCCTTCACCGCGCTGTCTCAACTTTTGTCTCTGTTTTCCCCTGCTCTAATGGCACCGCCACAAGAATTTTCTGATTTGCAAAGTGAAATTGATAAAGTACACAAAATCATAATCCAATACGAATTGGTGATTGATGCCATTAGGAAAGTTATTAGCAAAGGAGTTTTGACGAGTGAGGAAGAGGAGGATGTGATATTGGCCTTGTATCCCAGCGAAATTGGCCACCGAGAAATGGATACTTTACTCTCCACTTTGGGAATTTCCGACGAAACAAAAATCCATATTCCAGCTCTCAAAGGATTGGTGGAAAAAGAACTAAATGGAACTTATGATTTGATTCAGCAACTGGAAAGCGCAACAAGTGAGTGATAGATCTTACTATTCCCTTACGTGCTTGTATATACATGATAGCAGCTGTCCTACTTAATACCTACTGATGAAGGTCCGCAAACATACAGTCAACTTCGAGGATTTTTCCGTTTTCACAAATAAAAGATGTCCTGAATCTTCAAAACCTTGTTATATAGAAAATTATCTAGAGAACTGACTTATTTAAGTAGAATAAGAAAATAAAGGAGGTATAAGAGGTGTCTGTAGGGGGGGGGTTGGAAATTTAGGAGTTTTTTCTATTTACAAAGTCCCTCCTTCACCCCTCGTCGTGGTAACTAGTTGGTACACCAATTACTAGAAAAATATGTAAATTATTCATTGATTGGTTCATTACCTAATTGATACAATATTGATTAATATATTTTTCTCAATATAAATTTTATTGTCTTTGTTGACATTCTAGTTATGCGTATAAGGTAATTTGAAAATTACATGATATATATCTTAGATCCAGCCCACTGGCTGTCCTTCTCAGAAACTTTATAAAGGTAAATAATAATAATAATAATTAATCATTCAAGAAAAAACATTTTGGATTTAGATGGTCGGTCTTTCTAAAAGAGAACTTTCAGAGAACTAAAAAATATGGATGTCACGGCCAGGAATCGAACCTGAGTCGCCCGTTCTTGAATCAAGAATAGTCGGGAATGCTTGCCACTACACCACCGCGACGGCTGGTCTGTAATGGTGTAGTAACACAATAGAATCACAAAAAAGTCCAGTGGGTAGGCATACGAAGATATTTTGTTGTGGAACAGAGGACACGATTTTGAACACCAAAAAAAGTTTATTGAAATGATTTTAAATTGAGTTTTATTATAGTTCGTAAAAATATTTCAAATTATTGAAGGTAACAAAAGAAAGAACAAACTCGAGGCTAAATGGAAGGTAACTATATTCTTAACATGTTTTTCCAAGTCACATGTTCATTGTACTATTCAGTTCTAGAGCATCTTAATTTGGTAACATTGGTGTACAAAATAAATAAAAATATGTAACTGTAATTTTTAAAAGTTCCAGTCATGCAGCTTGTGTCTTTTAACTGTTGGGATGGCAATTTGCTTGTTACGCTCCTTTTTCTTATTTACTTCCGTACCTACCTAATTTATTTTTATGTTTGCTAAGTAATAAGTTTATATGAATGAAAACTCAATTTTGATGTTTTCTCATCTATTTTTCTTGAAGTAATGAATATACTAATTAAACATTAAGGGTTTTAAAAATAACATGGGACTTTGGATAAAATTGTAGTAACCAGATAACTTAATTTAATGACCAAATTGAAATTAATATAAATAAAAATCAATAAATAATCAAACTAAATAAATAAATTCGCGTTCGCGACAGCTTGACGTTATGAGCGATTTCTAGAAATAATAGCTTGATAGTTTTATGTGAAATTGTATTTAAATTTGAGCACTTTGCGCTTTTTTTAAGCATTAATTGTTAACTATCAATTTTTTGGCTACAAAAAACGTACTGAGCAATATTCTGCTATTCTATGGCTTGAATACCAGCGGATCCAGAAGTTGTGGAGGAAGCATCCGGCTCTTGTAGATGGGAAGGCACAAGTTTTGCCTCCTCTCCAGGAATTGGGCTGTGGTCACACTTCGCGTAATCGCCGCGTGCGTAAAAATTACAACACGCGCTCTCTATGCACTGAGAACCAGAAGTCATACTGTAGCGTTTTTTTCTTTTCAGCGAATTTTCGGTGAAAAAATAAGCTATTTAGATGGCTTCAAAATGTTTAAAGTGGTGGGGAAGGAGCATGGACTCCCTTTAAATCCGTTTCATACATCAAAGAATTCAATCCTAGATTCTAACGGGCAAGTTAGTTCACATTTTCAAAAAATGGTAAAAAGTCAGTTTTTTAAACAATAGGGCATGTTTGGTGTAACAGTCGGAGAATTTTTCACCACCGAGTCGATTGCAACCACTCCCAGGTCTCTAAGATTCATGATACGATTATAGAAAAATCGAATTTGAGGTGAAAAAGTCCAGTCATGCAGCATGACCCTGTAGAGGATTTAAATATGTTTTACTTGGTGTAGGTAGACCAAGTGGGACATTTATATTCTGATTATGCGGGTTAGTCCCCGGGTTATTCCTGTAAGGAATGTGAGCGAATCCGTCAAGGTCAGCTTGCTTGGCGGGATGAACTGAGAGGTAGTTCGTGTCGCAGCCGCGTGGAGCACTGGGCTCGCATAGTGGGTGCTGGGTTCGATCAGTTTGGTACTGAGCCGTTTTGTAATATTCCGGCCTAAGATTTATATCTGTAGGAGGAATATGTTGAGCTTGGTTGAGGTACTGAAAAGTATCCTTTGTTTTTTGTACATTTGGAGTGTATTTGACACTCGGATCGGCCGGGTAGCCTTGCGTCGAATATCGTGGGTATTCGGAAAGCTTGGTCGAATCATAATGATTGACTTCAGAGCGGGTCTGAAAGGTATCCTCGATCTTTTGTATAGGCGAGGCTTGATCTAACGTTTCCTTCGTGAATACGTTAGGTGAGAAGGCGATCTCGTCGTGAGGATCGAGCCTTGAGCCGTCGCTGGGACCGGCGGGTTGGCCGGGCAGCGTGTAGGTCGCGCTGCGGGGGCTAAGAGGCCCGGCCGCGCCGTCGTCTACCTCCCCTTGCATGAGGAAATAGAACGGCCGACGTTCCATCGAAATATTCGAGTTATTAGCTCGTTTCGATGCCTCTATGTATAGAAATAGAGGGTTTAGAAGGTGGACTCGCTTGACAGAGCTTCTTTCCTTTGCTCGTATGTCAGGGTCCTACCTTGTAGTCTTGAAAAAGACTTCCTTGGACGGTAAATTAGAGCGTATGAGCTGAGTAATTTACCGGCGTGCCCCAGCGGTCGGTGACGAGCTTAGTGCTACGAAACCCGGGTGACACGACTAGGAACGTCCCAGCGGGCGTACGATCTAAAGAGAATATCGATAGATGTACCGGGTGGCGTCCTGACAGATGAACTACGTTGGGCAATGAGCAGGATGAATAATCACTGGACTCGTAGATGCCAATGCGAGATCTGTGTGGAGAGAAGATAGGCCTTGTAGAAAGCAGTAGGAAGCCGTTCTTGAGATGAACTCGGGATGCAGAAGGTTCGTCAGCGTAGAGCGTGTAGAAATCTTCGTACTTCGGAGTGTAGTCGTCGAGAGCGGAGAGTGGAATGAAATTCGGAGGCTCCGAGCGGGGTATTTATAGGGAGGTGGCCGCCCCCTGCCGCCTCCTGATTGGTCCGCTTAATTTCGTTAATTCGACTGTGTAATCTCATTGGCTCGCACATTGTTTTCTCAGTATCTGCGAGTATGATAGCTGAGCTGGTCCTCCGGGGTGGTTTCCCCACGTCCGTCGCTGCGACGGGGTCCCCGGGGGTGGCTTACGAGCGTCCGTTGCGGAGCCGACGACCTTGAGTTTAGACGGGGACCTCGGGTGCTTTCTCTGCGTCAGTTGTTCAGACGGGGTCCCCGGGGTGGCTGCTGGACCAGAGGTGGTTGCTTGCCGCCTCTTGGTTGGTTCGCCTATTGTCTCTCGTGTAATCAGTGTTTCTGATTGGCGAGTAGGCTTGTTTGAATTGTCCTTGTTCGTTTTAGAAGGACGTTTGATTTTCTGTTTGAGTTTTCTCGTTCAAGGCGACTTGGTTCGAGATACTTGTCGCATCTCTCTCGCCCAGTAAATGTCTAGGGAGGTCGCCTTGTATGTTATTAGTTAATATTTCACTTTTGAGAGAGAAATTCGTATTTTCTCTCTGGTGAAATATTTTGTTTGACGGAGTTGTGACTCGACGTCTTATAAATATTTTTGTGTTGTGTCTACCTCTTTTTGGTAGCCCTGAAAAGGGCTGTTGAAAAGAGGGGGTGGTTTTCACCACAGGCGCCCCCCCAAGACGTCGTGTTATTAACGACAACGCCGGCTGGGGAGAACTGGGAGGTCCACACGGAATTCTCCGTAGGAAACCCTCACCAGTTGGGGCGGAGGCGGAGGTGCAGGCCTCGCGTCCCGCGCCTGGGGTGCGCCCCGGCCTCGCCGGTTTCGACGAGCGCCGCGGGGCGGCCGTGGCCGGCCCGAGCTTTGCCGACGGGAGCCAAACCCGCGAGGGCTTGGCCCGCGGCTGGGCTGTTGCGGAGGTGCTCGTTCCGGCTCCGTCCACCCCGCCGCGCTCATTTCGTCCCACCGAGGCACGGGCACGTCGCCCGAGCTGATCCACTTTCGTGGAGCCGGGAGGGGCTGTTGAGCGGGCGGAGCCCTGGGCAGCTGCGGAGCGGGTGTAGCCAGCGTCTTGAATGCTGTTGGTGTTCTCCACACCACCTCCCTCGGCGCGCTGGCGTCCGCCGGTGTCTTCTTCTCCGGCGACGGCGGTAGCGGGCTGATGACTGCCGGAATTTCCTCGGCGAGTAGGAGATTTTCCACTTCCTCCGTGATCATCTGCTCTGTGGTAGTGGGAGCTGCCATGGTCAAAGTTGGTATGAGCTCCTGGCGTGGGGTGTTCCATATTTATATCTCCCACTGTTCCTACCCGAGAAAAGTGGGCGTGGCTTGCTTCGAGCGCAGTCACCCACCTCTCGTCGAATTTGGTAGAGGGGACGCGCCCTCTGGCGGATTTTCGGGGAGTTTTCTCCTTATTTTCTGCCTGATTTTGGTTTCGTGACACAGCTTCGTCCGAGTTTAGAGTGTAAGCCGGTTTTATTTGTTGTTTGGGAACTTTTTTCGTGTGTTCGCCAATTTGTACTGTAACCGAAAACTTATCTCTCTTAATAACCTTGAATGGTCCCGTGTAAGGACATTGCAGGGAGGAGAGCTGTGTGGGCACTCTGATATAGACATGTGTACATGTATCCAAGTTTTTGGGCATGTTGACGGCATACTTTGTATTATTATGTTTAATATGTGTAGGCCGGAAGAAGAGAGGCTCGGAAAGGTTTGTAGAAGTTACGAAAATGTCTCCTGGGAGTGGTACGTCAATTCCGTAAACTTTTTGGAACGGTGTAGTTTCCGTTGCTGGGTCTACTGCCGTACGCATGGCGAGTAGAACTTTTGGAAGTGCGTCGAGCCAATTTTCGTTTTGTGCTTTGAGAGCCTCTTTCAAAGATCTATTTCTGCGTTCTACCATTCAGTTTGTTGATGGTTTGTATGGTAACGTGTGAGTATGTTTTACTCCGAGACGTTCCATAATGGAATTGAATAGATCTGATTCGAATTGTGTGCCTTGATCACTTGTGATGTATTTAGGTACGCCTTTTGAAGCTACCCAAATATTGATAAAGGCGTTTGTGATCGTGGCTGTTTCGATGTTGTTAAGAGGGACTGCCTCTAGCCAACCCGTTGCTCTATCAACCATCATTAAAATGTAACGTTTCCCTCCTTTAGCTAAAGGTAAGGGTCCGGTAATATCAACGTGTACATGTGAAAATTTGTTAGCCGTTTCAAATTCGGAGTAAGGGAGCTTCACGGAGCGAGTGATTTTTGCTCGTTGGCAAGTTTCGCACGCTCGGACCCAGTTGGAGACATCTGCACGGAGTCCGTGCCAAAAATATCTTTGTTTAACTTTATACACTGTAGAGTGTATACCTGGGTGTCCCAAATTGTGAATTTGGCTGATTATTTCTTGCCTTATTTCGTTTGAAATATAAGGTCTTGGGTGTCCTAGGTCTAGGTTACACCAAATTTCTCCTTGAGGGAATTCAACTTGTGTGAGTTTCAATTTGTCCTCTGCGTTAGGGGGAGAACGAATTTGTGCATTTGAAATGTGCAGTAGAAGATTGCACTCTATTGCAGCCGTAATTTGCGAAATTTCGGCTATGGGTGGACCCTCGTTAGTTTGGGTTGAAATCGATTTTGTTTGAATTTCAACTGGATCGAAGGGTCTGGAGAGTGCGTCGGCGACGACGTTGTTTTCTCCGGGTATATGACGAATGTCACTCGTCATTTGAGAGATGTATGTTAGCCATCTTAATCTCATTTTAGAAAAATGTGCATTTTTCTTAAGCATCGTGCCTAGCAGAGGCTTGTGATCTGAACAAATATGAAAAGATCGGCCGTCCAAGTCATTGTGCCAATGAATGCAAGCTTGGTAAACGGCGAACATCTCTTTGTCGAATGATGCTTTATTCTTCCATTGTTCCGGAATTTCTTTACTGAAAAATCCCAATGGTTGGTAAGATTTCGAACCGTGTTTGTCTGTAATTTCCTTCTCTAGTGCCGCTCCGATGTGTGTGTCGGATGCGTCGCAGACTAATCTCCACTCTGCTGTAGGGTGTGGATGAGCGATATTATGTAATGTAGCTTTAATCATTGCTTGTTTTAAGCTGTTGAAAGCTTTTTCTTTCTCTGATGTCCATTCGATAGGTGTTTTGTCATTTTTTTTGTTTGACTGAATGGAGTCATACAGAGGTTGTGCCGTGTGAGCGAATTTACTTGAGCATGCTCGGTAGAAACCACACATACCTAGGAATCTGCGTAGACTTCGTACGTCTATTGGCCTAGGAAATTGTTCTATGGCTTCTATTTTATCTCGTTTAGGAATTATCCCTTCTTTCGAGATAGTGAAACCTAGGAAATCGACGGTAGGTTTTGAAAAAATGCATTTATCAAAACCTACTCGAAGTCCGTGTTCCCCTAGCTTGTCAAAAATTTGTTTGAGGTGGTTCATGTGTTCTTTATAATTTTTAGAAGCCACCAGGATGTCATCTAGGTATACAAATGCGAAATCAAATTTTCGCATGATGCTGTCCATGTATCTTTGCCATGTTTGAGCCGCTCCGGCCAAACCCATGCTCATTTTCTTAAACTCATAAAGACCGAAAGGTGTAATAATTGCAGTTTTATGAGCGTCATCTGGGTGCATCGGAATATGGTAATATGCCGATTTTAAATCTATTGTCGAATAGATTCGTGTATCATGTAGATTCGCTTGGAAAGAGCGAATGTGAGGAGGGGGGTAGGCGTCTTTCTTCGTTTTCGCGTTCAGGAAACGGTAGTCGCCGGTGATTCTCCATGACCCGTCTTTTTTTGGCACACAGTGTAACGGGGATGCCTATTCGGAATCTGATGGTGCAATTATGCCTTCTGAAAGCATTTTGTCAAAAGTACTTTTGACTTGAGCCCGTTTTTCGCCCGCCATGGGTCTTGCTCGGAAGTGTACTGGTGTTCCTTCCGTGGTTATACGGTGGTAAACCCCGTTGTTTTTCCACTTTCCTTGAAGTTTGCTCATTTTATCATTGTATTTGTCAATGATAGAGCGAATGTTTTCGTCCTCCGTGATTTGCACGTCCTCTGGTTGAGGGTTGTTGTCACGATGAGGGATAGTAGCTGCTATTTGTTCGTCAGTGAATTTTTTGTTCATGACTGCAGCTATTTTTTGATCGGCATAGCTCTTTATTTTATCTTTATAAATGTACTTGTGTTTGACCCGTATTCCGATATCCCAAGACTCGAGGAATGGTATACCTAGGATCGCTAGATCAACTTTCGTGATCATAAAATCGGTGGTCATGTCTCCGAGGCCGATGTTAATTGTCGTGTCAGCTCGCCCTAGTGTGTCTATAGGGGCTCCGTTAGCTGCTGTGAGCTTAACGTTGGACTTACGAATTTTTAAGCCCAATTTTTCTGTGACATTGTGGGGCAGAATGTTCACTTCTGCTCCCGTGTCGATGAGAAATTCAGTGCCATTTAGTTTGCACTTGAAAAAAAGCCTTTTATACTCAGTAGACTGCCGGTGTATAGGCTCAGATACACTGGCAGTTATTCGTTTTCCGAACTCTCTACGTCGGAGGTTGGAACGGTACTTTCTTGTACCGATCTCTGAGTATTTTCGTTTGAAACCCAGGTTTTAGGCTGGCTTATAGTCGCTGCCTTTTTGCTAGTTTTGGAAGCAGTGTTTGCCTTCCAAGTGCAGTGTTCTGGGTCTGCACATTTGCGAGTTTCGTTACCGAAACGTGCGTGGTTTCGACAGACATAGGCCGTCGGTTTGTGGGGCCTACTCTCTACTGGTTGGGGTTTGAACTCAGCTTGTTGTGAGAGGGCCTTTTTGAAACCAGTTTTCATGGCTTTCGGAGTAGATTCTACTCCTCGTATGTTTAGAGTGGTATTCTCTGTTTTGTACGCATGTAGCGTATCAGCTAGGTCGAGCCGGGCGGTCGTGGTAGGTTGAGCTGCGACCATACCTCGTGCTTCGATGGGTAGAGTTTCGATCCACTTTTGAGTGATCAGAGCCTCTGAAAAGTACCCAACAGCTTTAGAGTACATTTCGTGGTACTTGGTGCTGGGTTTTTTGGCGAGAGATGCGGGGTCCTCGAGTGCGAGGAGCCTGTCCTGTAAGGACAACCCATATTCTCGCTGTAGGCGCTGTTTGGCCTCTTCGTAGGGTGCGTGGGGTGCCGCGAGGTAAGCTGAGTCGATAGCTTCCCTCATTTCTTCTGGTACCCACTTGTAAATAGCTGAGAAGCATTCGTTCTGCGTTCTCAGGTGTTTTCGCACGCAGTATTGATCGAACTCGGCGAGTGCACGATCGATATTCTTCTTTTGGAAGATTGGTTTTTGATAATCTCCCATCTCCTCTAAAAGTGCTCGAAAGCCACTTTGTGTAGAGGGTTGTTGAGTGAGATGTGGGGCGTAGAGGCCCGGCGGGGGTCGCACGCCCGCAGTGGTTCCCTGAAATCCACTAGCTTCATAAGAGGGAACGAAATGCTCCGTGTTAAGCCTGTTCAAAGGCGGGGTCACCATTTGTAGTGGATTTAAATATGTTTTACTTGGTGTAGGTAGACCAAGTGGGACATTTATATTCTGATTATGCGGGTTAGTCCCCGGGTTATTCCTGTAAGGAATGTGAGCGAATCCGTCAAGGTCAGCTTGCTTGGCGGGATGAACTGAGAGGTAGTTCGTGTCGCAGCCGCGTGGAGCACTGGGCTCGCATAGTGGGTGCTGGGTTCGATCAGTTTGGTACTGAGCCGTTTTGTAATATTCCGGCCTAAGATTTATATCTGTAGGAGGAATATGTTGAGCTTGGTTGAGGTACTGAAAAGTATCCTTTGTTTTTTGTACATTTGGAGTGTATTTGACACTCGGATCGGCCGGGTAGCCTTGCGTCGAATATCGTGGGTATTCGGAAAGCTTGGTCGAATCATAATGATTGACTTCAGAGCGGGTCTGAAAGGTATCCTCGATCTTTTGTATAGGCGAGGCTTGATCTAACGTTTCCTTCGTGAATACGTTAGGTGAGAAGGCGATCTCGTCGTGAGGATCGAGCCTTGAGCCGTCGCTGGGACCGGCGGGTTGGCCGGGCAGCGTGTAGGTCGCGCTGCGGGGGCTAAGAGGCCCGGCCGCGCCGTCGTCTACCTCCCCTTGCATGAGGAAATAGGACGGCCGACGTTCCATCGAAATATTCGAGTTATTAGCTCGTTTCGATGCCTCTATGTATAGAAATAGAGGGTTTAGAAGGTGGACTCGCTTGACAGAGCTTCTTTCCTTTGCTCGTATGTCAGGGTCCTACCTTGTAGTCTTGAAAAAGACTTCCTTGGACGGTAAATTAGAGCGGATGAGCTGAGTAATTTATCGGCGTGCCCCAGCGGTCTGTGACGAGCTTAGTGCTACGAAACCCGGGCGACACGTCTCGGAACGTCCCAGCGGGCGTACGATCTAATGAGAATATCAATAGATGTACCGGGTGGCGTCCTGACAGATGAACTACGTTGGGCAATGAGCAGGATGAATAATCACTGGACTCGTAGATGCCAATGCGAGATCTGTGTGGAGAGAAGATAGGCCTTGTAGAAAGCAGTAGGAAGCCGTTCTTGAGATGAACTCGGGATGCAGAAGGTTTGTCAGCGTAGAGCGTGTAGAATCTTAGTACTTCAGAGTGTAGTCGTCGAGAGCGGAGAGTGGAATGGAATTTCGGAGGCTCCGAGCGGGGTATTTATAGGGAGGTGGCCGCCCCCTGCCGCCTCCTGATTGGTCCGCTTAATTTCGTTAATTCGACTGTGTAATCTCATTGGCTCGCACATTGTTTTCTCAGTATCTGCGAGTATGATAGCTGAGCTGGTCCTCCGGGGTGGTTTCCCCACGTCCGTCGCTGCGACGGGGTCCCCGGGGGTGGCTTACGAGCGTCCGTTGCGGAGCCGACGACCTTGAGTTTAGACGGGGACCTCGGGTGCTTTCTCTGCGTCAGTTGTTCAGACGGGGTCCCCGGGGTGGCTGCTGGACCAGAGGTGGTTGCTTGCCGCCTCTTGGTTGGTTCGCCTATTGTCTCTCGTGTAATCAGTGTTTCTGATTGGCGAGTAGGCTTGTTTGAATTGTCCTTGCTAGTTTTAGAGGACGTTTGATTTTCTGTTTGAGTTTTCTCGTTCAAGGCGACTTGGTTCGAGATACTTGTCGCATCTCTCTCGCCCAGTAAATGTCTAGGGAGGTCGCCTTGTATGTTATTAGTTAATATTTCACTTTTGAGAGAGAAATTCGTATTTTCTCTCTGGTGAAATATTTTGTTTGACGGAGTTGTGACTCGACGTCTTATAAATATTTTTGTGTTGTGTCTACCTCTTTTTGGTAGCCCTGAAAAGGGCTGTTGAAAAGAGGGGGTGGTTTTCACCACAGACCCCATGAGCGAAGTTTTGAAGAAATCTTCGACATTTTAGTCGCTATTGATCGTGTAGAGAAATTTTAGTTTATGATTTTGGGTCTGCGTGCTAGTACGTACATAAATAGAACTTCTTCTTTATTTCATGGCTGATATTTTCTAAGCCACAGTCAGTATTAAAGCTACATCGAGTCCTAAAACAGTTGAGGGTAAAACATTAAAGAGAGCGACCGAGAGAATCGGAGGACGGAATATTTCACAGAGTAAACTCATCAGTTGTGATTACTTTTTTTTTTTAAACAAGCACCTACTTACTACCTACGTTTTAAACAGCAAGGTTCTAGGATTGGTTATACAGGGATACTTCCATAAGATTAGTTCAATCTGAATTTGGACAATGTTTCATGCAAATTTTACCGATTTTTACAACTAGCGGACGGCATTATTTCGATTTT
The DNA here is from genome assembly GCA_030762985.1 of Adelphocoris suturalis. Lineage (NCBI taxonomy): Eukaryota > Metazoa > Arthropoda > Insecta > Hemiptera > Miridae > Adelphocoris > Adelphocoris suturalis. The sequence goes on from CM061044.1 coordinate 79,728,054, forward strand.
TGACAGATTTTTCAACTTTGAAATTTTTGAAAACTTGATACATATTCTTATAGGAAATTTTACGCTAATTCCGAATATACCACATGTTAGTATGCTGAAAAAATTATTTCGCACAACAAATCGCAAAAAACAGGCTATTTTGAAATTTTGGCTACATTTTTGAAAATTTCAACCCGAAGATGTAATCCGATCATGCTGGCCAACGAACTCTAACTTTTGTTTTGTGTCCTTAACATTTTAAAATTTGTTTTAAGTTTCTAGCACAATTCTACGGACAGTTATCGTCTGGAATGACACATACATACATATATACATAAATACATATATACATACATTAAAAAATGCATTAAACTTCAGAATATGATTCAGAATAGCCTGAAACGGATTTCTGCATAAATTTTTTTCAAAAATTCACATTCTACAAATTTTGAGGCGAGAGCAATAGCTTAATTTTCTTCAAAAATTCGCTAAAAAGCCCATAATTGACTAAATTGTGACAATAGGGCATGGGGGGTGTCACAGTCGAAGTATTCTTTAGCGCTGAGACGATTGCGACAAATCGATTTTTAGGTGAACAATGCCCATAATTGACCAAATTTTTGAGTTCAGCCGCGTGTTCTAAAATTTTCTTAGCGATCTTGTCACGTGGCTGTCACTTCAGTTTTATTCAGGACATGGTTGGTCTCAATGATCAGAATTCAGGTGCCTAATTTAATGTTATCCACAACTTTTCTTCGAAAATTCGCTCTATTAGTCATGCTGCCTGACTGAATAATTTTTTTTAAATAGCGCATTCCGCGCTTTCTTCTTTGAGGGAAGAGTGGGATGTGTAAAAGTGTTGTATTTTGCACAATTTTGTCAGAGAAAAGGATGCCATATACTTTGATGATAGTGATGAAGCTGTAATGAACCTAGCATTCACCGAAGCTCACGGCATTGGTCTGCCCTCCGTGATCAGGGGGTTAAGCAAGAATGTTTTTTGTAAATTAGTTTGTGGGAGGTGGCGCCATCCCTTTCCAAGATGATTAAATTGAATACATTATTGTTTTAGAGTTATACACTAGATGTTATTTACTCAACTAATTGAGGAGCTGACATGGGAAACGAGTTAAGTCCAAAAATCAAACTTCATAGGAACTCCCTCTGAACTCTTATCAGATTTTTTTGGACATAATCTCTTCTCCATGTAAAGGTCACACATTTATTCAGGGTGCGATCTAGCAAGGAAGGGAGGACCTAAGGCTGTTGGCGTGACTGTTAACTTGTACTTCGACGAAAAAAAATGTTCTTTGGATTTTTGGACTTAACTCGTTTTCCATGTCAGCTCCTCAATTATTTATATAGATTTTCGAATTATTTTTCAAATTTCTTTTGTTAGCTTTTTCTTTTTTTTAAATAAATTTAGTCAGTTACCTATCTAAAAAAATGAGTCTTGGCGTTAGAAATACGAGATCATGATCGTCTGCACTGAGTGCAGCACACGCCTGCTCGTGTGATTCGTCTAGGCGCGCCCACCAGAAGTTTAAGAACTTGCTATGCGAATTTTTAATGTTTTCCGTATATGTTATTCAATCCCTACGTATTTATATCAAACAGGGTGGCTCCCCACTGGAAAAGGGAGAGAAAACCTGAAAATGTCAGGAAATTTTTCAAATACCACCAAATGTCAAGGAATTTTTTAATGAAAACTTAGTGTAATACTTTGCTGCATTTTTAGGTATGTTCGGACTCCTAAGAAATCCTACTTCATCGGCATACTTTATCTCACTCATTATTTCATTGGTAGGTATGACAGGCATATCAAGTGATGACAAATGATATCAAGAGTGATGTTTAAACTGTTCAGAGTATCACCACTGCACGCTGATTCATTGCGACATGGTTATGTCTTCGGCTCTCCTGTTACTATATCACCTAGTAGTGAACCGTATGTGTAAAATATCAACAGAGTATTGAACGTGGGAGCGAACCCAGTAGATAAGAGGTCTGATTCAGTGAGACACACAACAACTTGTTGGCGTGGATATGGTGGTTTGCCTTTCTTACTGTTGAAATTGGTGTGGTTAACTTTTTTGAAGTTTTACAGTTTTTTGAGCACATTTTAATGAAATTTAAGTACATTTAATTTGTAGCATGATTTTGCACATAACTTTTTTAATGTTCTATTTTATAGTTGATAAACTTTATTTGAGCAATATTCCTAAAAATATAAATTCAACGGTTTTTAGCCGTTTTTTGCTATTTTTAGTGATTTTGTCAGTACTTTTTTGAAATATCACCAATTTAATGTGCTCAAAAAATGGTGGCCAGCAAACTCGTCCTTTTTTTGGATAGCTTGATTGTTTGGCGCGAAAACCGAATTTTTATCTCAATCCTAAGGAGAGTTATCGTCTGGAAGGCCATATATATATATACTCATTCAGGGAAATCTGAAGCTCGGCAGGGAAATGTCTGGGAAATTTAAAATTTCCATTTGGGGGCCACCCTGTCAATGGATTGAGCAAAGAATTCCAAATATTTATATTTATTGTAAGACCATAAACGACTATTATGCGTTTATTACTTTCTGTAGGTTTCATCAATAGTTGTGAATTGGACATTCCCGCGAAGGTCGCTGAGCTCCAAGAAAATGCTGAGGCCCTGTCAGGAGACGTACACCATTTGTATAAACAGCTGAAAACACTTTTAGGCCTTCATTCAACAGAACGTACTTCGTGCTTGAAGACACGATTTGAATCACTGAGCTTGAAAGCCGCCGAGGTTGCTGATAATTCTAGGTAACATTATAATATGCATATTAATAGAATAACTACCTACTATGTACCTCTTGTCAAACACCACTCACTCACTCATTGACGTGCCTATATCATCTACTACTCAACCTAGAACCTCGACATTTTGCATTGACTTAGACCAGGGTGTTCTTTTAGACTAGGATGCAACCGCAAATAACTTTTTTAAACGTTAATGTGGAATTAAATTTTCTTCATTTTGTATAGGTATTATAATTATCTCTCATAGTTTTGGAGCTATTTTGCGAAACATGATAAATTTTGCTGAAAGAGATCCTTGCATGTCCCATCCTATATACACCATTATCCACCCTCCTACAAACGTAGAATTTGGTAAGAAAAAATTCCAAGATGTAAGTGAGTGCTGAGAATGATTTTTTCAGCCGAGTTTAACTCATGAATTTTTAGTTCATTTGTCATACTTAATATTATGTGTTTTTAAGGGTAAAATTAGTTATTTAAAGTGTAAAACTCCGTTATAATGGAGTTGGAGAGCAAGCAAGTTTCCATTCTATTCAGCGTGAAAAAAATACGTAGAAACCGGTCCCCAATTCGAATTTTCTTGGAGGGACATTTTTCGCGAAATCGATTTTATAGGGGGAAAAAAACCATGATTTTCAACATTCAAACATACTTTTCTCCCCTAATTAGCGATGTAAAAGTGACACTGACTAGTCCGTGCCAAAGCTGAGAGTTGTAGGAAGTTTTTTCCGAAGAGCGCCCGCCAAAAAATCCCCATACTGGTAGCAGAAAATCGGTAGAAAAAAATGTCAATTTTAAATATTTTTTTCTAATTTTGTACTGTGGTTTGGGGGAGGGGGATTAAACCGATCTTAAACAACCTTATTTTATATCAAGTTTAAAGGAAATTTAACGCTCTTTCCTACGGTGTTCTTAATTTTGAGCTTACAGTGATACTAAGGGTGATACTATGGCCGTTTTGATGTCAAGAGGTACACAACACGAAAATGTGTTCCCTGTATATTGAGAGTGAACCCTGGCATTCCTCCGCCGGCACCTGACTGAATTCCTACGGTATCTTCTCAGTTCCTACTTCACCTCTTCACACCCCTTTACTCTCACAAACCAGGATGTTAGTAACTAGGATGCCAGTGCATATATGAAGCACAACACTTATTCAAATGAATCATAATAAATCTATCAAATCTCCTCTTATATCTCAAACACAACTACGAAAATGTGTCACTCAAACGCTAACAAACAATTTGGTACCTCTTTCCAGAGATTTAGAGGATACGATCCTGAAAAATATCTTTCTCGAGGCTACCGACGAGCAACTTGCTGACATTGTGAAAGATTTAGAGCTTGAACTGCCATTGGTGACCGAAAGGTGTGACATGAAAGAAAAACAACTCGAGCAATTTGAATCACAAAAAGCGGAGCTGTTGCCCCTTGCAGATAGCCTCAGAAGATTGGATGAGGAGATCGCACTGAAGAAAATTGCTCTCGAGGCTTTTTCGGATTATTGTTAAGATTTGTTAATGTTGATATTTGAAACAACAATATTTATCTTGATTTGTTGTATGGTGGTTGGGTAGCGGAGCTGTTGCATCTTTCAGATTGTTTCAAAAGATTGGGGCAAGGAGATCGCGCTAAAAAAAAAAATTTCTCCTACTTTTTTGGAATATAATTTATAATTAAGATATATTAATGTTAATATTTATATAAAAGAATAAATCCTTTAATAACAACAATGTCTATCTTGATTTGTTGTATGAGGGTTCGACTTACTCAGTGATAATATAATGATAATTCCATGATTATGGATGGGTTGAAGAATATGTCTAAAGTTCTACAATAAGTTTGTGTTGACAAATTGTTCATATTTAGACTTTGACGTCATGTTCTGTTCTTGAAATCCATAAGCTATTTAATTGGGCGCGGGAAAACAACAACTAAGGGGTAAAGAACTCAACTAACTAGTCACGTTACTAGGTACTTGTTAGGACGTCCCTCTGAAACTAGGTCTTTGTCTAATAGAGGGATGGCGTATTAAGATAAGCACACAGTAGTGTCGGGGCGGAATGGGCCGCACCAAGAGGAAAATACACCTCGTGCAATTTTCGCTAGCCGTTATCACGGAAATGATTGAAGTTAGGGAAAATTGTCAACAGTTATTAAGGAAATTAAGTGTTCTTTAATTATAGATCGAGTGTTTTGTACAGCGCACCGATTTCAAGTGATGGAAAAAAGAACAATTTTCATGACCTTTCCACCCCCACTCCGCCCACTTCTGCGAAATGTAGGGGTCAGGACATTTAGTAGGTTCATCTACTAACTACTCCCAACACAACCCCGAAGAAATAAATTCTACCATCCGAAATGTTTTTTACATTCGTCGCTCAAGAGCAACTTTTCACATTTCATTATGGAAAGGGGTAATACTGATAAATCGTTGTTTCACTCTCTGATTTTCGCGATCATTTTTTCTTCGATCCAGATAAGCAACCAACATTAGGAGTTTCAAATTTATGATCAGAGGGAGTGAGTTCAGTTCAGTGTACAGCAAATAATTTTTGATGTTTTTTATATGCATTTTAAAGTTTTCTTCAATACAAGTATACATAGAAATCTTACATCAGTACATATTATTAAATGCGACAAAAGTAATCAATACAATTCATTACTATACTCAAAAGCCTTCATTTACTTGGAGGCAACGTCATTTCGATTTGTCGTCTCTACCTCACAATGGAAATTTCCTATTATTTTATGTAAGTAAATAAATGACTTGCTTAATTAGGTAATTTATACAAAATGTTTACCAAGAGTTAGTCTTGATAATCATAGAAAACTAAGATGTAGTTTTGTTGATACCTACAAAAAAGTTGGGAAGACTGGTGGATCTTGAGAATAAAATTTGTTGGGGTCTTGAGGTTCAGTCAGAAAATGTACCACGATATTTCTAGGCAACGTTTCGGTATATTTGTATACCGTTCTCAGGGCTTAAATAGGGGGTGGGTTAAACCTCAATCACATAGGTGGTGGATACATCAAGGTTCTTGAACTTGACTTTCAAACTTTTTGTAGATAAAATGCCGAAATGTTATTAAACATGAATGAAATATAATGAAGGGAAGCACATGTATGTAAATCAATACATGATCATTGATTTACTTACATTATTAAGATAATTGATTTACATACATGTGCTTCCCTTCATTACATTTCAAAACTTCATTATATTTCATTCATGTTTAATAACTTTTCGGCATTTTATCTACAAAAAGTTTGAAAGTCAAGTTCAAGAACCTTGATGTATCCACCACCTATGTGATTGAGGTTTAACCCACCCCCTATCTAAGCCCTGAGGATGGTGTACAAATATACCGAAACTTTGCCTAGAAATATCGTGATACATTTTCTGACTGAACCTCAAGACCCCAGCAAATCTTATTTTGAACAAAGCAGTCGAGAAACCAAACCTTATCTTATGTTCTTGAGAATGACATTCATAAAAACAGTTTCAGTGCTGTGAAACCCTGTAGGTACTAGGTATAGTATTATGAAACAAAAAGATGAGCCATATGGGCCGAGTTTTCATAAAACCTGCAATTTCGATAGTACTAATTAAGTTAGGTACCTACTTATGTACCTACTATAGAAACAAATTTTACTTTAGCTAACTATTTAAAAATGAAATATCTTGAACGAATCTTGAACAATGATGATCTTGAACGAATGAAATGATGAATCTTACGAGTAACTTTGAACAATTCTATATTATTAATTTGATGATAAAAACGTAGGTGGTGAAATAAAATGTTACTAAATAATTTTCATATACATTTCGAAGTTCTTAAGTAAGTAGGAATATATTTTTACAAAAATAATTTTTTTTTTTCAACTTATTTTACTTTTACCTGACATTTGGTTTTTGAGTGTCAGTGATGATAATTTCCAGGTACTAATCAATATTCTGGATTGAATTTAACATCAGTTTATTGGTAACTTGGGGATTCAAGTGAACCTCATACCTACCTCACCTCTTCCTCAGAAGGGCTGTTCGTAGCACACGAATTGATTCAAAAAGCGAGCGTTCAAATTATGAACGTACCTATATGTAAGAAAAACGCTTAAGAAGCCAAGAAATACAAACTTCTAACGCAGGGGTTGGCAACCTAGTGGTTGATAGTAGTTGATATTGAACATTAATGTTAATCATGAGCTTAGCTCGGTCGTCTGCAGGTTTTCTTACAAGTATGATACAAGATTCAAAGGTCATTCGACCTGCAAGCCTCAAGAGAGGAAGCAGTGCAGAATAAATTTCGCTGGGAAGACGATAAAATCGTATCATAAATCTATTATACAATCTCTGCGTATAATAGTTTCTTTTTTATAGTCCCTCATACGAACGCGCACATTGCTACCAAGACTAAAACGTTCACCGCAGAGAAGCTGAGGTTCCCAGCTGAGCTGCCCCTGATGGATGAGACCATCCCTGGGCCGACGTAAGGGCTCAGGTTGGTGTTGTTGTAGTTCTTGTAGTACCAGTCTTTCGATGAGTCGGTTTTCGAACTTTCCTGCTGTCTGTTTGCTTTGCTCTCTCTGTTGGAAGGAACGGGGCCTTGAATCTCCTCAGCTACCGGTAGATCCCCTGGTGAGGTGGATGTTGTCGTTCCTGGCGCCATTGTTACCTGCAATAGAGGGGATAAAATTTAGTTGTTTTTACTAATTGGATTCAAGTTGTTTTGTATCCGTCATTGTTTTGTACCCTATGTTAAACTGTTTGGACATGTGAGCACTTTATGGGTAAAGAAATCCTAAACTATAAATTTTGAGGCAAAAAATTCTTATAAATAATACTTATTCAACTTTTAAAAAAATTCTTTCAATTTTTTACAGTTTAGCATCGACTTTTAGCCTATTTTGATTAAATTAAGTACATTATTCAACATAATGTTTTAATATTCTAGGTAACAGTTACAATACTTTCTATGTGTAATATTTTATTCAAAAATATAACTTTAACATTTTTTGAAATTTGAGAAATTTGCTGAGCTTGAAAAGTGTTGTCTACCGAACATCCTTCCTATTAGAATGATTGATTTTAGACGGATTTTCTATTGCAATCCTCAGGAGAGTTACCCTATCGTCTGGAATGACAATACAGGGTGGTCCACAAGATAGCTCCCCTCATTCCTGACAAAAACGATTCCTCACAATTTTTTTCGTAGATTTTAAAGTGACAAAATGTGCGCAAATGTCCGCAAATTATATAAACTTTTAAAAAATGGGAACCCCATTTTTATTGCATTTTTGAGTTTTACGCGAAATTTAATGAGAAAATGACCCATCACTCGATTTTTTTAGTGCACACTAATGGGCGTAATTCCGTTCTAAAAGTGCAAAAATTGTGAAATAGGTATACTGAGTTTTTGAAGATGTACAATTGCCTCATGTGATACTTGATTTTGGGGTATTTTTTCATGCTGAACCACGTAATGATGTTCATATATTGATATTTGAAACACCCACCTGGAATAACACTGAAAAAACCACATATTAGTAATTATTACGATTTGTGCTGTGTGAAAATGAGAGAAGAAAAGTGGATTTTTCGGTGTTTTCCCAATTCGTGTTGCAAATATCTAAATATAAATATCATTACGTGATCCAGCACAAAAAATGGCCCCAAATCATGTAGGTATTACATGCGGCAATTGAATATCTTCAAAAATTCAGTATTTCATAATTTTTGCACTTTTAAGGCGCAAATCCCACTCGTTTGTGCGCACTAAAAAATCGAGTGACGGGTCAATTCCTCATGAAACTTCATGGAGAATTCGAAGCTGCAATATAAATAGTGATACAGTTGATTTCAATTGCGAACTTTTGCGCAAATTTGCAATACATGCAATGTTATCATTTTTGAAATCTACGAACAATAGCGTTGTCCTAAGTTTTTACATTAGAGAAAATAAAGGGAGAGAGCCTATCATGGACCTTACCATTTGAGCCTGACAACTAGAACGTGAAAAAAAATCATGCTTGATGGAATTTACGTTTGTTCATGTGCGAGTGAATTATTGAGTTTTGAACGATAGGGAACCATCTACAGGGAACTCGCAGTTTCCCAGAAAATGTCATCAAAATCTAATGAAAACTATAGAAGTTATTCGTGTTGTAAGGAGTTTTGGATACACGGACAAACACACAGATAGACGCGAAGCCAAAGTTGTTCGATCTAGAACGTAAAATGCAAGTGGAAATTTTGATTTTGGAGACAATAAATTTTTCATCTACCGAAAGTGACAACACTGCTTCCGCTACATACAGATGGACTTGGAAGCAATCAAATGTTTCAACGGAGAAATTTCGGTTACCTTGGTGATAGTAGGACGACCGTGTGTACGAGGAGGCAATTGACCTCCTGGAGCCAAAAACCCCGACAGCGGCGATGGCCCGCTCCCTCCCACGCTCAAGTTTTTCACTTGCAGAGTCGACGATGAAGAATTGGTGCTCGTCGTCAACGGCGGGTTGTGTCCATCTGCGGTGTTAAAAAACAAAATTGCATGCAGTATGATGGTATGAGCGATTTTTCATAAATTTGTAATGGATATGGGTAGTTTCTCCTCCTAGAATGTTGCAACTGCCGCATCTTGTGATAGTTCCTGGGCTTTCAGGATATCCTCTGGGTGAAGCAGGTTAATAGCCTCTACCCTTTGAAGGGGTTACTACTCCATTTCCATCACCTTCTTGTTATAAATTATCTCATTATATTTATGTTGGGGGATCAAAAAGAATTCAAAGAAAAAGAAAAAACGCGATACTGCAAACCTACGAATAAGTAAAGCAACTTTTGAACTCTCGAGCCAATTTTAATGAAATTTATGACCTCATTAGTTGGGTACCTGCGTTATAATAAAATTAACCTTCCAGTTATTATATTTTTAAATTTAATGTTATAGTTTACATTTTATGTTTATATTATTATATAATATTTTTAACCGTTGTTATGTTATTCATCCATTTCATATGTGCGTCTATGATTTGTATAAATAATAGAGAGTTCATAAACAGTATGTCAATTATTGGGATAAGGTGCTTGGTGATCTTATCATCTGGAGCGAGCCACCCCGGATGCTAACCTGATAAAGTCAAGAGGGTCGAATTAAGTGTCTCATCTTAAAGTGACTCTACTTATCCTCAAGTAACGTTGAACCACCTAGGGGATTTTTCCCCGACTATCCCGTGTGTTCAGTTTCCAGCATTTATAAGTTTCCTAGTTCTTTTCTTATTCACGAAAAGTTTTGCAATGGTAGATTTTGAAAATTTATGAACAAGAAAATGAATATAATTTTCATGAATCATGAATACTAACAAGAAATTAATATAACTGTTATCAGTTGTGTAAGGTAGGTAAATCTGTCTTATTGGAGATGGAGGCGGCTCATCTCTATCTCCCCATCGCTTTAGGAACTCTCTACTAGGTACAAAAAAAAAATCTATGTGAATGAAATATGAAATGCCTATATTTCTTATCCCACACTCCATTGTAACAATCTATGAAGATTACTTCATTAAAAAGGTTTGATTGATATGTTTATGTCGAATTGCTTTGAAATTTGAGCACTTTGAGCGCAAAGAAATGGTTAGAAATGGTTCTAACTATGTTAACTTATTCTAGAACGAAACTTGTTAAACTATATAATAATCCGCTGTTCAAGCAAAAATTTTGGATTTCAAGCATTTTTTTGTGGTTTTTATTGATTTTCATAAAACATATATTAATGAAATATAAGTACGTTTTTCAGTAATTTATTGTATACATCTTTGAATGTTTCCTCCACAGTTTATGTGTTTTATGAGTAATACTCATCTGAGAAAAATAACGATTTTTAGACTTTATTTGCCATTTTTAGAGATGTTTTGAACACATTTTTTTAATTTGACCAATTCTAGGAATGGGTCAGGAATAGGAGTCTAACTCTAGGAATCTTTTCAGAATGTTCCAAAACGGATTTCCATTAATAGAAAACTTTGGAAAGTATATATTTTAAAATTTTCTGAGTCATTGCAATATCTTCATTTTTTTTAAACGAAAATTCGCTAAAATGGAACCAGTCGTGCAGTATGGCCTCATGTACAACTTTTGTAATATTACCTATTTGTGTAATTTTATCCATTAGATTCGACCGATTCCCGCACAAAAATGTTTACCTAACTATCAAATATATGATACAAAAAAAGTTCCAATCATGCAGCATGACCGTATGAGTGCATTTTCTCAATTTTTCTCTACAGTCTATAATAAATTATTTTGAAATTTCTGCGAATTTTGTGCAAAGAAATGGTTAACTACATTTTATGGGGGAAAGTTTTTCTGAATAATATAGTTTTATAGTTTCTTAAAGCTTATGTAAGGAGCATTATAGTTCACAGTCGGTATATTTATGTACCTGCTATCTATGAATATTTCGCGATAAATATAAATTCCGCGCATATTTTTAATTTTTTATGCAATCTGCTGTGGTCAAAAACTGCTGTTCAGCAAATTCATCCTTTTTTTCGAATGTAAGTTTTTTTTTTTTTTTTTTTTTTTTTTTTTTTTTTTTTTTTGTATGTGGAAAGAACGGATTTCAATCATGGGTAGCGATAATCACACGGGCGTCCATCAACTCCCACCCAAGCGTTCGGGGTGATTAAAAGTGGCTCAACTCCTGCACAGGGACGGTGCCACCAACTCCCACCCATCGGCCTCTTTAAAAATTCGAGCTTACAATTATGCTGGAAAACTTTATTAAATTTCATCACTATAATTAAAAATAAGGCGAAAAATCCAAAATCTTATCTTAAGTTTTTTGCTAAATAATAAATTTATCATTAACAGTTTTTTTGCACAAAGTATACTCAAATTTCAAATCGATTCAATATGAATATAAAATGAAAACTTACGGAAATTCGCTCACTTTATTTACATATTAATGCACTTTAAATATATTTCTCACCATAATTTTGTGAGTAACATTTTTAATATTATAGTTCTTACTCGTAGTTGATGTATTTATTTTCAGTAATATTCTGCTAAAGAATAAATATTTAGCTATTTTTAGTCGTTCGTGCAATTTTTCGTGGAACTTTCTGTGGCCTAAAACCTCAACAATTTTCACCCCCCCTTCGGAGAGGCCCTGCTGAACTCTCCTGGGTGGGTTGGGAAAAAAAATAGGGGTAGGAGTTGACGAAAATAGTGGTAGGAAATGAGCCCTGGGCAGAAGTTGATGAATCTCTAATCATACGTACCGTTGAGTGATGTTGTGTCGTAGGAGAAGGAGTTAGTCTGCTGTGAAGAGTGGTACTTAGTTCTGGAACTTTGTGACACGGAGTAGACTACGGTAGACGTCACGAAAGGCTGTGATGTCGGCACTTCCGTCGACTCCAGCGATCCCGTTTCCAGAAGTGGTGTTGTCAAATTGATGCTGTTGTCAGGCTCCAGCCTGGAGACATTCACAAAAATATAGATCAGTACTCACCTCATGTTAAGCGTATTTACTTAGAGTAGATTAGTGTTTCACAAGGAATGACGAAATAGGAATTTCGAGGGGACGTCCAACGCTTACACGGAGAAATTAGCGGTAAGAGCTAACTCAGTTGAATAGGGTGGTTCGGTAAGTTAAAATCCTATTTTAACAATCTCACAGAGTTCCGTTCCAAATTTCAGCGTCGTGGGATAAATGCATATTAGTGTTAAGAGCTCAATCAACTGATTGGCGAGGTTCGGCAAGTGGAAATGATATTCTCGTAGGTCTCACAGAGGCTCCTTTCCAAATGTCAGCTTCGTAGAATAAATAACATTAATTTTTTTTAAATCACGAAATCAGCTCATGCTGCTGATTATCAATGACAATTTTCGCAACCACTTCATTTTGAATAACTAGCTGATCATTTTGCGAACCATACCGTCAAATTTCGACGACGAAACTCGACTTTCGAAGGCTTCTGCCCATCGTAAATCGAATCGTCGTAAAGGAACCCGCGCATCGGAGCCCCTTCGAAATTCAAGTTTCAACGATTCGCGGATTCGACGTCGAAACTACTGGACCTTGAATACCCCTATAGTTTACATATTTTTATTCCTCCATGCCCAATCAGGCGTTACGAGTTGATTGAACACGCAAGACCGAACGGTCATGATGTTACTGTATACCTGGCCCCTTACGATTTCGATGTTTCCTCAACTCTAAAATTTTGTGGGACGTTTCGTTGTGTGAGGATACGTTGTATTTTAGTATTCAAGTATGCGTATATCCAGTATCCTGAAATCCATGAAATCCTATAACTATTGATTTTCCCATAAAAATAAACTAGAATATTTCTCCATTCACTTGAGCCTTTTTAATTTCCCCAAGATAAAATATGAATTCTTCCTGAACTTTTTGGTTTATTATCATCCTCTGTAATGGACCAAGAAAACATTTGCAAACCCCCTCCCCCCCAACAACCTTAATTTGTTGGTCTACGCTTCAAGTTTAATAGAATCCAAAATGAAAAAAACACAACAAAGTGTATTATTTCGATGTAATATAGCCCTTCTACTCAGAACACCAGTTTACAGGGTGTCCCGCATAAGGTGGTCAATACTTCAGGGGGTGATTCCAGAGTTATTTCTGATCGAAAGTTCTTCTTAGAGATTTTTGTTGAAACGCTTAGTTTTCAAGTAATTCAATTTTTGAGATTTTTTTCGTGTTTTCTACCTTAAGTCACTAAAACAGCAATAACTACAATAGTTGAAATAGTAAGTTTAAATTGGAGGATACCGTTGAAAAGACGTTAAATTTTCTTTCAATCTAATGCCTAATCAGAATTTTTTAATAGGCTAATTTGGTGACAAAAAATGCCTGAACATGAAATGTCCACGAGTATGAGAAATGCCAATTTTTTAAACCGGTTGTTAATGTCCTACACTGTGAGTGTCTGTACTGTTTTTCGCGTACCTCATTGGTAAAAACTGACCCAAGATCTCAGCTCTCTAGCGGTATAATCATTTTTTATTTTACTTACCAAATTAGAGGATAAAAGTTTGTTTGTATGTTGGTGTAAAAATATTTATAAATAAAATAAGTAAGTTATAATAAAATCCCCGTCAGTTCTGGGTCCACAATCAAATTTATATGATCTTGCATAGTACCTATTGTTTCACTTGTTGGTCCGTTATATGAGTATGTCACATTTCATTATGATAGGTCTCTATATATTTACACAAATTATAACAATGAAGTAATCCATCATTCAAACATGAGCAGATAGGTAGAAACTTCTAACCTATTAAATTGGAAAAGCGGTAGCTGCGATGTGGTCCAGGTTGACGTAGAGGTCGTGGGCGGCGCCCAAGTACTGGATTTCGAGCTAGAAGAAGATTTATAGTCTGAAAATCCAAAGGTTTGGTCTGCATCGCCGACTGGCGTGGCTTTCTTAGGAGGTGCCACTTTGGAAATGGTCGCCACGTTGGGGCGGACCTCCCACGTCGGAGAGGAAGCGTTCAGATTCAGTCCGAGGTTCACCTGTAACAGCAACGGCAAATAATTCACTTTAGCGAAGATGCTATGAGTAAGATGCTGAGTTTCTACGCACGGGACGCTATCCACTAAGGTACCACCTTAACAATATTGGGAAGGTCTAGACAGATGTATATCATCTCAGCAACGAGAAGGCTATGTCCAAAGGACGGAAAAGTCCATTCCATTTTAGGGCTCGAAATAAGGTTCCGGAAAGAATTAAAGCTCCGAAAATAATGACTCGAAATTGTAGCTTTATTATTTAGGTCGTACAGCCATTATGAGTTTCTCCGTATCTTCTCCATCAAATTCCACGAAATATTTTGTTCCACAGTTTTTTCGTTCCGGCCTTATTTTTGTGCCCAAACTAACAGGAAATGCTGTAAAATAATGCTTGGAGACTTCCTATGAGATCTAGGATAGCTAAGAACGATGGTATTTGCCCTTAGGAGTGCTCGATATGGGTGTATAGGCTTAGTAAATGGCTGAATATCGTGGTTTTGTCGTTTTGACCCCATGGGAGTCCCAAAATGGGCTTAGTTCATCCTCTTGAAGCCTAAACCACGATATTTAGTCTTGAACTAAGCCTGTACACCCAGGGCAAATACGCTGATATTTTTTCGTTTTTAGTCACCTATTCACCGAAAAACTGATTATTCACTAGTATACATGAATAGGAATCTACTAATAGGAATGAGACGACACCCCACACGACTCTATGCAGAGAAAACTCAAAAAACCTAATCTTTTGACCCATTTGTCACCCACAAAAACCCGTGGAGTTACAAACTAGATATTCAATCGTGAATAGCTTACGAATATAGCAAAATTGTAGGCGGAACGAAATCCACGAGAACGAATTTTTTTCGTTCCAGAGTGGAACGATTTTACTAGGAACAAAAATATCATTGCAACACATTTCGTTCCGGTTCAGAACTTAATTTTGTGGAACTTTATAATCTCGTTCCTTTGCGGTACTTTACTCCTAAAATGCCATTTTATCGTTTTGTTCCGGAATCGGAATAGTCTGGAGGGAGAAAACGGAACGATATTTCGAGCCCAGTTCCTTTCTGAGAATGTTAAACCAAACCACATTCCTGTTCTTATAATAACTGGTTCGCTTTTACTAGTACCTATCACCATCAATTTCAGGTGCAGTTGGTAAATTTTACCTCAACCTTATTATACGACCATACAAAATTTAGACAATTATAGCTGTTAGAAAGGAGTAAGCTCTCGTGGGAAGGGGGAAGGGAAGTATAATGATATGTAGCACCTTGCAGAAACTCTGAAATGAAGCAGAAAACTGGGATAATTGTCGTAAGCAAGTGTGATCAGAGTCCAAATTCTTGGAATGGAATTTACATTCATTAAAAAAAATATAAGACAGCATGAGAGTATCCCTCATTCATAAAATATTATAATGAACTAACATAATATTTTAGTTGACGTGATAATTGAAATCTTATATCACCTTTGAATAGTACTCAACAAATGAATGAGAGTCATAGTTTGGAGTTTTATGATAAGTTTTATACTGGGACACCCTGTATGATAGGTTCCTTCTCAGTGACATTTCAGGGAACTTTTTAGAACTAGAACGAATCGTCCCAAGCATTTCAAAGATATTTATTTATTTATTCACCGGATTAATAATCCTTTTACAAAAAGAAAACGTAAACATTCAGCCAATAGCAGATGGCTGATCAGGATGGAATCCGTCATTTCATTCAAATCTTGTCACAGTGAGGCTATCTGTCAAATTTAAATTGTCTAGAGTGAACAGGAAATTATTTAACTCATTTAGCTGATCAAGAAGAATTTACCTCTCTCAGCTGATTGGGAAAGAGCACCTCATTCTATTGGTTTCTCGATGGCTCAGAGAGGCTCCCTACCGAATTTCAAATTGTGAGGGTGAACAGGAGAGAATTTAGCTCACTCAGCTGATCAGGATGGAACGCGTCATTTCATTCGTCACCAAAACAACATGCCATCCGAGGAGAGGGTCTCCTTACAGGTCGAACTCAGTTTAAATACGGCGCTGGCTGACCTGACGTCTTCACTCTAAAGCCAATTCTTCCCTCATTTCTTATTCACATCGCTCTTCACACCTTTCTCCCTAAAATTTCTCGCCCTAGGATTCTGCATTTCCTGATCCTATTCAACTTTGAGCAACGGGATTTTGCATTCCGGCATCAACCTATCCAATTCGGACCACGGGGTTCTACAATCTGGCGTCACCCTTCGAAGGCCACGGGTTTTCGCATTCCAATAGATCAGTTCAACGGTCAAACTCAATGGACTCACTTGACATCTCTTGCACGCAGCCACAACAGTGATTATTATAGATGATGTGCAAATTATGCTTATTATATCCTGGAAACTTCAATGATAATCTAATCCCATAGCATCTTATTTGCCAGGAGTGATGATCATATGGTGTTTTCAATTTCTTTATTGAAGTAATTGACGTGTGTGAAATCATTAATGATTTATTTTTGATGTTCTTGGAAGAATCAAAATTAAAGCAAAACTTTTATTAGGTGAATTTGTGAAAATGGCTCCCGTGTCTCCAGAATTTGAGAAAGAAGTGGTTCAGGCTGTCAAGGCATTGCAAAAGCGGAAGGGGGTCTCCACCAAGAAATTGATTCAACACCTCGTCACGTTCTATGGCTATGAAAGGCACAAGCTTTTGGTGTCGTCCGTTCGTCGTGTGCTTAAGAAGTTCGTCCGCCGAGGGGTTGCTCTCAGAGAGGGAATGCGCTACAAGTTTCTCAAGCAGTCACACATCTGCCAGTGCAAGGGCAGACGCAAAAAATGCCAGGAAGTCCAGAAGACAGAAGCTCCTGACAAAAGCTCGGCATCTTCTCAAGGATAGCGTATCAAAATTCTACAATCTCTATCATATATAAAGACCTTATCAAATGTTAAACAAATACATTAGCCGCTAACTAACAGGCTTAGTAAATTTTTCCTTAGCTAGTTTACGAATCATGACACTCGAAAAATATATCCATCTTTTACGGGCAGAAACCCACAGTGAGCGATGAGCAAGCATCCATTTTAGCGAATTTTCTTTGAAAGTTAAGCTATTGCAATGGGGCTGAAGAGTGTAAAATGAAAATTTTCCCTAAATCTGTGTTGAGACATTCTAAAACGATTCCTGAGTTTAATACTTCATCATATGCATGTACAGTGGAACCTGGATAATTCGAACTTCTTTAATTCGAAATCTTCTTTAATTCGAATATTTCTCTTGGTCCCTAGCATTTTGTATTTAAACAATGATAAAAAATCTTGGATAATTCGAATTTCATTTTGGTTAATTCGAATTTTCGGCGTGCTAATTAAGGTATAAATTTTAAGCTGCGACTCAAATAATTGTAAATTTATCAGGAATAGTAAAGATATTTGGCAAAAGGTTGTCTGATAACTCCCCTTCCCCTCCCGCCCGCTGACCGTCCCTAAACAAAGTACCTACCGGTGCCGAGTGCAGCTGACGCCATGAATCACGTGTTTTAAGAACAGACGTTTTTTTGAAAGCCGAATTAATGTGATTCAAACTCCAACTCTTTGAATGCGTTGGAATCTTTTATAATGGCCGAGAGACTTAATTCAAGGAAACAGGCCAATATATCATCCTTTTTGAAAAACAAAAGATTGTTTTTTATGGTTGCAGTTAAATGCTGTACCATTCCAGGTGTCTTTATATTTATTGTTTAATATTCTGTTGGTCAATACAGTTACTGTATGTACTTTACTTCGTACTGTAGTTTGTTAAAATATATATTATTGTAATTTATTAAAAACTTCTTTAATTCGAATTTTTGCTTAATTCGAAGTTTTTGACTGGTCCCTTGAGGTTCGAATTATCCAAGTTTCACTGTATTATGTATATTATATAAACTAGAATATTGTTTGGCTTCTCCCAAGTTGTTGGTCAAACGGCTCAATGGATTTTAATGCGGGTTTTCTCGAAATCATCAGCAAGTTACTGGCACGGACATTAGCTGTATTGAAGTCCTCAAAACCTCTCGCAACATCTAAGTCAGGAAAACCTATCGACGTCGTCCGGGAAAACAGCTCTAATAATGAATTCCATTTCGATGGTAAAGCTCATCGAGTGTTTGCAAAGTATCATTTGCTAAAAATAATTTTATACCACGAATCCATTAAGACCAAAACTATTTCTACCCTTTAAGCTAAATGTTATTAGGGAAAGAACGTTTTTTCTGGGGTAACATAAAAATCCATACGCACACAGTGTTTACACCCTCGCCGTATGATGCAACTGTGTACTGCATTAGATGTGACATATAATAATTCTGTAGGTATATTTTCCTGGGAGTATCGAAAACAATTATTTCAAATATTTAATTATGATGGTACGCACTAGGACGTGCAAGAGACATCAACAATATTCTCATTTGTATAATAGATAAATAACTGATTTCGTTCAAATTCAACTTAAGTTGCTGAACATTGGAACGGGAGCTCTCTGGGTGTGGCTGAGTATAATTACAACTTCGAATCAATCTAATCAGCAGGATGAGCTCAGTAGTTAATTTTGTTCCTAACTTGAGATGCTGAATATTAGATCCAGAGAATCTTATATTGTTCCTTTCCAGCTTAAGAAATTGATCTTAAGAACGGGATCTCTCTGGGTGTGGTAGAGTAGGTATCATTCCAACTTGAGGAACCATTCATTTAAATCAGCAGAGTGAGGTATGTCCCTAATTTTGTACCAATCCAACTTGTGATGCTGAATTCTGGGATGGGGCTCCGCTGGGTGAGGTAGAATATAAATATATAAGTTCAACGGCTTTTAGCCGTTTTTGCCATTTTTATTGATTTTTTAGTCCATTTTTTAAAATTCGACCTATTCAATGTTCGTAAAAAGTGATGTTCAACAAACGTATCCTCTCTTTTGGAATGTTTTTTTTTTTTTTCTCCGAAAAACGGATTCATTACTTCATTTTATGGAGAGTTATCGCCTGGAATAATACTTCATTTATATATCTACATACGAAAAACAGTTAAAATCCAGGAATCGATTCAGAACGCTTCAACACAGATTCCCACGAAGAAAATCTTCGTTTTAAACATTTTTGAGCCATTACAATAGCTTCACTTTCCACTGAAATTCGTTAAAAGGTTAAAAAATAATGAAAAATCCACGCAATAACGTGTATTCCTGACGAAGTATCGGCTAGATGTGCCTCACCGACCGTGGAATTTCACAAGGCAGCCGTTCCCGGAGAGAGCGTCTCCCAGGAACTTTGGCCGGCTGCCGCTGTGCTTCGCGTATTTGGTCGGGATGGACGAAATTCCGTTTTCCACGGATTCTTATAGGAAATTCGACGCTGATCACGACCATGTAATAATAAGGGGTCCCTGAATGGTCTCCCTGGTTATTTACCAAAGAAAAAAAAAAAAAACCAATTTCACATGGAACTTGTTTTTTCCATCATATCCCGGCCAAAGAGACAAAATCACCGTTACGTAACATTTAGTGCGTTACGCTCCTATTTTCTGATGATTACCGCTTACAACCAAATCGTTGCTACGGAACTGTATCTTAGGCATTTATTATCGTACCAAAATCTTTCGCCAGTCGTTGGAAAGCTCTCGATTTATTTAAACATTTCTATGATGTTTTCGGTCAAAACGCTATACGAAAGCCGGAAATCAAGAACCAACTCGAAAGAAACGTTAAGGAACTTTATTTACAAATCAAGAAATAGAAAAGTGGAAAACTAAACTTTCATTCATCATATAACACAAACTAAACTCATAAAAATCAATAATAAAATTCGTCAAATCTTCATGAAATTAATTTGAATATAAACATCACAGCATTGAAATACAGCTGAAAATATCGAAACTCTTTTTCTCTTCGTTTTTATGGAGCACTTCTCAAAAGATTTCTTCGGTCACCCTAGCCCCCTATCACTCGGGACTGATTTGTCAATAAATTTGATGTGTGTTTCGCCGGGTTGATCTGAAACACCCCCTTATTTAGACATAACTACAACGTGGAACGAGCCCAAGTACTTAGGTTCCGAGAAAACAAGGAGAACTTCCGATCTTTGGTTTAAATTATGGAAAATGGTAACAAGTAACTCACCAACAGATAGTTGTGGAAACTGCACGATCAACGAACCACACACCCACAAAAAATTAGATCGATTCGACTTCATAGGCGGAACTTTTCAGACGGTCACGGACAATTTGTCAACTGCCTTGGATGTATAGCCGTACCTTAATGACAGTGCATCCTGGTCAGGTGGCAAGAAGTTCCCTTCTGCTGCAGTGGGGAGGACTGAGAGCCACTGTGAAGCACCAGCATAACTCGATTGAGAACTCTTTGTTGTGTTGGCAAGGATGCTACAGTACCGCACTCTTGCGTATGTAAGCCCCCTTTCTCAATTTCTCTTTAGCTTTAAGGATAGATATCACTGTTTCAAGATGCTCTAGCATTACAGTCGTTCCCCCTGTGCATAGTGTCAGAATCAGTTTTTCTCCTGCTTGTCTTGTGTACCTCATACTAAATTATTAATTTATTTAGTAGGTGATTCTCCCCCTTACGCTATCCCTAGCTCGGCTCAACAATTTAATAATTACAAACAAACTCTATTTTGATAAGTTTACCAAAATTGTCATCATTCGCATACAATCTTTTCTTCAAGGGTGAATATTAATTTGATATGAACCAATCAGTAGGTAGAGATTGGAGATGCTGGGAATGCGTCCAAACTTTGAAAATCTTTGTATTTAATTTTCTGTCTGGAAACTTCAATGATGACGTACCGCCATTTTATTTACCAGGAGTAATAATCATATGATTTTTTAAACTTATATTTAGAAAAAAATTGATATGTATGAAACCCACAATTTTTGGTGTTCCTGAAAGAATCAAAATTAAAGCAAAAGTTTTGCTAAGTGAATTCGTGAAAATGGCTCCCGTGTCTCCAGAATTTGAGAAAGAAGTGGTTCAGGCTGTCAAGGCATTGCAAAAGCGGAAGGGGGTCTCCACCAAGAAATTAATTCAACACCTCGTCACTTTCTATGGCTATGAAAGGCACAAGCTTTTGGTGTCGTCCGTTCGTCGTGTGCTCAAAAAGTTTGTCCGCCGAGGGGCTGCTCTCAGGGAAGGGAGAATGCGATACAAGTTTCTCAAGCAGTCACACATCTGCCAGTGCAAGGGCAGACGCAAAAAGTGTCAGGAAGTCCACAAGCCAGAAGCTCCTGACAAAAGCTCGAAGTCAGCTCAAGGGTAATGAAACAAAAGCCAACATATCCTCACATATTTGTCGAACGTTATATGAATAATATAGTTGACTTCAACTAACTTTGTGTAGTCAATTTTGTTTATTTAATTGAAAAAATGGGGAATTTCAGGGGACCTAGCTACCACTCCCTTCCTCCCAAATGGAGGTGTTTCACGTATTTTTTCTCAGTCCCAACTCAACCGAATCTTATACTTTTGGTTTATTATTTTCAATAATTAACCTTTGTAATTAACGAAGGAAATCTTTTTTTTAACCCCTCTCAAAATTTGTTGGTTTACATTTCAAGATTATCTACTTACTTATAAATCAAGTTGAAAAAAAGCCATGCTCCGTTTGAAGCTTTACTTATTTAATTTGGCTCAAAAATCGCATCAGCGAGGAATGGGCCAGTAACATCGCCATCACTGCTGATCAACCCTAAAGAGTAGAATTAAGGGCTGAAATATTAAAATATTAAATATAAAGGGCTGAAATATTGCTCTTAAAAGAGCAATATTTTTTTGGTTATCATTTATAGATATCATCATAACGATTCGAATGAAACCACATGGATTGCTGTATGGCTAGAACTTTGACAAGAATAAAGATCATATCAGCTGGTATAATTTAAATGGAATTCCGACTTCGCAAAATGAAGTTTTATTATAACTCTTGTTACCCTTAGATGGGACTACTTTACAATATCCCATAGGTGGGATGTTTTATTTTATCTCGTCAATTTCCAGTTGGTGTGTGCTTACGTTCGTTATACTTAGGCTAGAGGAGTAAAATGTCGATGTTTTCTTCAATTGCATCAATTTTATCTGCTCAGATGCATACATCTGCGTCGGTATTAATGACAAAGTCATCCTTTCGCTCGACCAGCATCGCAAATCAGTTAAGAAAGTACGTTACGCAGTGAGGCTAATTTCTTTCTTAATCAACCTACGGTGCTGAAATTTGAAATGGTGCTCCTTCGGGATATCTAGAATAAGATTGCAGCACTCGGAGGCGCACTGATCAGATGAGGGACCTCTAAAACTAGTTTCTTTCATGATCGACCTGAATTGAAGCTGAATATAAGATGGAGCTCCTTTGGGACACCCAGAAATCAATTAACAGGTATAGTGGCGCACATCAGCTGAGAGGACTCTGAGGTTAACTAATTTCTTCATCGACCTACGGTGATGAAATTTGAAATGGCGCGCTTCTGATCAGCTGAAAGACCTCAGAGGCTACTTTCTTTCCTGATCGATCTACGGTGCTGAAATTTGAAATAGAGCGCCTTTGAACACGAAGAATAAAATTACGATGTATGGAAGCAATCTGATCAGCTGATGGACCACAGGGGCTTATTTCACTTACTAATGTACTGTATTCTGGGTTTAATAGTTATAGACCAGTGATTTGCGTAAAAGGGCTATCTAACACATAGCTAATAGACCGTTGGGTAATAATTTACAGCGTTATTGTTCTGTAGGATGTATCCCCATTTTTGACACTCCAGTTCTTTTCAGCCTATCTTTCTTACCTTTTATTCAAGACTCTCTAAAGTTGGTACTTAATTCTCCCTTTTGGGATATCTAGGATAACATTACAATACACGGATGCGCATTGTATAGATGAGGGACCTCTGAAACTAGTTTCTTTCATAATTGACCTGAACTTAAACTGAATATAAGATGGAGCTCCTTTGAGACACCCAAAAATCATTTTAGAACATTTTTGTGAGTAGTTAGAATTGAAAAATTGATCAAAGGATCGGAGAGCTTCTTTGTCTAGGCGAATTTTTATCCAAATGGGAGGAAAAGATTAGTAGTTTCTGAGAGAAAAGTAAATATATTTATCACGAACAAGTGAGCTTTTCAGGAGAACGGATTGAAGTGAACAGAGAACAACGACAAGCCTATAGCTACGTTAGGTTTCTCAATAACCATCGATAATTCAATATTTGTATTCGACTTTCCAGCACCGATTAGGTATTGTATCGAAATAGTTATTGTAATGATAGTCCCTAGTATAACCAGTACAACCGGTACGTTCTTGGTCTTGTTTGTACTAAACGCTAGGCTTTTTTTAAACGTACGTAGAATACGTTTTTACGGAGACCTATTTGCCAAAAAATGACACACGCAACTATCACGAAAACTTTCAGGTCATTTTCACGTACAACGACTCTGTTGTTACGTTTGTTCACGTTCTTCCCTCTTTCACTCACAGAAATCGTTCACCACTCGTTGGAAAGCTCTCGATTTAACTAACATTTTCCTGTTCACTATAACTCGGTGACTGTACGGCTAGCAGAGCTATGGGCATAACAGTTCTCATGTTTTGTTTATAAACAATGATCGTGAGTGTAGAAGCATCTAGTATAATTGTATCTATTGAAATTGAACCTATGGAGCTAAATTTCTTCGTTATTCAACCTCTGAAGCAAACATTTGGAATGGAGAACCCTTGGGACGCACAGTGGTCCAAAAAACCAATCTTAGCTTGGAAAAATTAAATTTCCGAGTTGAAAGGTATGGCCTCAGGTATGGACATGCATTCTAATAGTTCCGGACAAGTAGAACTCAAAATCGTTATCAATTGTTTACGACCTGACGTGTCAGTGTATGCTGAGGTATGCAGAAGAACGATGATTAATAAAAATTTGAGTTCACTTCAACAGATCAGCAAGCGAACTGGATATTCAGTCTGGCTTGGGACACGAGGAATCTTTCACAATGATCTATATAAATAGAGATAAGCAAAAAAATATTGATTAGGTAAATGGGTATTATTACTAGCATGCAAATAAGTAAATTTTTGGATGATAATTACTATAAAGTCCTGGTAACTCAGAGAAGCTCAGATCTGGAATCAGGAATACATCATAGGTGAGATGCCTACAAAAAGAATTATATAAAAATTGTTTGCCTCTTTTTGCCTTTAGTAACTTTTTTTTGTAGGAGAAGAAAACACGATTCCATAATTTGCTTACAACTTATCTTCGCAAAAGAGTCAGATGTTGTTTTCCAATACCTGACTTAGTTATCTCAGAATTTAAAAGATACCGTCCTAAATTTTGAAAAAAAGAGCAAAACTTGGCGCTCTCACTCAGTCATTCAGCTGATCTGGAGGAGCTTCAGACTGCACGATTCCTTTCTAGATGCCTCAAGGGTTCTCCATTTTAATTTTTAGCTTATAGGTTGAATAACAAAAAAAACAGCTCTGGAGCTCACCCATCTGTAGGAAGCTTAAAACTATAGAAATTAGAGGTAGAGACTCACTTCTGGTTTAGGGGCGATAGGGGTTACCCTTTCGAAGTTATTGTAGTTGTCAGTCTTGTTGTAAGGGTTGAAGATGGGCCTGAATCCGCCCCGGTCGCCTTGGAGGATCGGCAGGAACCCATCGTCAGGTTTAGGCGTCGTTGTCACTGGCTGCACGTTACCTAACATTACCAAATAAATAAAAATTAAAAAAAAATTAAAAATAAAATTGAAAAATTATGTTCAAGTCACGCAGCATAGCCAAACGAGCAACATTTCGTAATACACAGGGTGTCCAAAAGTAAAACCCCCTCCCCCCACTTTTTTCCCACAATGTTTCAGATCTAGAACTGAAACTTGGAGAGTTTTTGATTTTTGAGGTGACGGATACTAAATTTTAAACAAATGAAAATTAGAAAAAATCCACAAGTTTATGGACTACCAATTTTTTCCCTATTTTTGACGAGTGACGCTTCATTTGGAAGATGGTTTAGTGCTCAACATGATGGTGAAACCGAAATTGCGATATTTTATTCCGTTTTTGGATTAAGAGTTGATGAAACATGAAGAAGCGCGGCTTTTTCTAAAATACCAAGTTTTTAGAATCTAATACTTCTGTTACGCTCCAGGAAAATAACTTTCACAGTCGAAGAGGTTTGATCAGGAGGGGGGGGGGGGGGGGGTTGTGTGTGTAAAATATGCATTTTTCGTGTGATGGCTCAAACGAAAGCTTATGATGAGGAGGTTTCAAATATGGCGCTGGTGATAAATAAATAAAACAACTTGACATAGTAGATACACCGCAAAATCTGAGTAATTCTTATATGCGGGTTTCATGGGTTTATGTGAAAGGCGTGAGCTAAAACGCTTTTGGTGTTTCAATAATTTCATTCGAAGTATGTAAATAGAGGTAACCGGTTTTTTTTCTGTCTGTTTGTTTTAACTTTGAATTTAGGTGTGAGTCCTTCAATTAATTTTATATCTTCAAAATGAAAGTCACCATCCGACAGAGTGCGAGAAAATACGAAATAAAATCACTCCTGGGGGTTTTGTTATAAAAAAAATCAACCTCGTCAATGCGTCATTTCGCTTTGAGGAGAACTTCTCCGTCAATTGACCGCGCTCAATGTTCATTGAATATTTCCCGAAAAACTAAAACTATTCAAGTAAAGACACAATTTTTATTAGATCCTTAATTCCTTTGTATCCTCAACAAAACACCAGAACTTACTTGAAAACTCTGATTTTCGGTTCACTTCATCTTATGTTGAATCAGAAAGTTGTCAAAAATTGTGTGACCTTTCGATGATTTAAGTCAAATAACTTTTACTTTTGCACTTCACCAATTAAAACATACATCAAATTGCATGATATGAGTAATATGAAAACACAGAAAAATAAGTATGTAAATCAGACAGGTAACCTCGCCACAACGAAAACAACCGCGACCGGAGGAGCGAATGGGGAGGTTGATCCAGTGCTTGCTTACGGGTCCATCGGGCCACTCAAAAAACCCCAATGAATGAATGAATGAATGAATGAATTTTTATCGTCCATATTTATGGTTACATATTTACAACAAATAAACTAAAATAAAAATAAAATAGTATCTTCTTTTTCTTTGTTTATATTGTAATGGACCGTGCTAGAAAGCATACCTACAAAATGCAGAGCTCTAGCAAGGAGTTGTTTATTTGCCGAGTTCACGGTTAATTAGTACAGAGTTAAAGTTACGCCGTGGTATAGGTAGATAAGATACAGTATATAAGTATATGTGAGATCAGTATATAAGTATAGATAAGATCACATTATGTAAGTATTTTCAGTTGATAAAATAATCAAATTTCCTACTGTTAATCAAGTTATTTATTTTTCTTTTGTATAGATTTAGATTGTGTATTTTTAGCATATCAGATATTATTTGAAAGTCTTTATTTATAATTTGGATGCCTTTATACCTTGCTGTGTTTTGCGCGTAGCAGTTCTTGACCTTTGGTAATTTTATTCTACAATTTGTTTTTCTACTTTCTCTTACATTCTCAAAAAATAATTTCTCTTCTTTTTTTATAACTGCTAACATACTTCTTCCATACATTTGTTGTATTGTATGAAGTCGGACCTCTTCAACGAAAACGCAATAAGAACGACAAGAAAACCTATAGTCCCGTTTTCGCTATTCTTACATGAAGATTCAAGAAGTGAAGGCTATAGAACCTGTCCGCAGTCAGCGCGTAGCAACAGAACGAATTGCGACGGAATAAGGTTGAGTTTGTGAATGTATCGTCAGTTTTGTGCCACTATAACTCTCTAATATGAAATATACCTATTATAAATTTAAAATAGAAACCTTTCGCTCCCGGAAACCTGCTCTTTCCATCGTTGTTTCGCCCAGAGCCCCAGAAAGAGCCGATGCTGAGGGTCGGCAGGGGGACGCCAAACAGAGTGTACTGCGACGTCGGCTTGGGCGTCGGGGCGCCGATGACCGACGCCGTCGGCTTGGCGTAGATCGTGGGCGTGTCGCCGGGCACGTAGTGGGACATGACGGGCGGCGGCGTCGCCGTCGAGACGGAGACGGGCGGCGAGGCAGACGATGCGGCAAAGTGTTGGCGGTTGTTGTCCACCAAGCTGTTGGTCCCGTGGTGGCTCGTCACTACCTATGTAAACAATATGAAAAGTACGAAATCAATAAATTGAATGGAATGAAGGTATACTAAGCCAAATGCAAACATTTTCAATATGAACAATGTCAAGGTTGATCAAGACAAATCCTAGGTTTTATACTTCTGCATTAAATGATCATTTAAAATACTTTCATTAGACAGATTATAGTGTCGTCTTCACAAAATGATAGGTACAGTTTGATAGAAGTCTGACTACTGGATGCGTAAAAAGGCGAAAACAGTGTCACAAAACTCGGACCACCGGCACTCCAAAAACTCCAATGACGTGGAAAGAGAATACATTTAACAGTTCTGCATTTTAAATAATATAGGTACTCTTGTGGTTCGACCAGAAGCACTTGCATATCCTACTTTGAACTCCTTATCTAGACTTTGCCCTAACTTTCATATTGGAAAGTCGTAGAGTGAGGAGCGACACCCCAGAATGGATCGTGACCCCGCAGAGTGTATAAGATATCCCCCTGGCCCTGGAGAGGATAGGATCTGCTACCTCCAGCCTTATTAGTTGGATACCGTTTGAGTAGCAGAGGGTGTAGTGAGAAGTATTACCTCCGGAATGGACAAGACCTACTGAATGAGAAGACCTCTGGCAAAACAATAAACCGTTGAAGACGATAGAAGGTTAGGTGAGGTGAGGTGGAAAGTATAAGTCGAAAGTTCGAATCATGAATCATGCTCAGTTCAGCTTGGCCCACCCTCCTATAGTTCATGGCTGATGGAGGGAGAATGGCGAATCTTGGAGAGGAAGGGCCAGGTTGTGAAGAACTGACCTCAGGCTCTTTCAGGACTTTCAGCTGTTTCAGGATCACGTGTCTTGGGGGACTTGAATTTAGTGTATTTATGTAGGAAAAGTTATATGAATATTTTTAAAACATTATTGGTGCACAAAAAATGCGATAGCATTTTAAAATAATGATATAATATTGACTAGTTTGGTTATAACTTACTTGAGGAGGGGAGAAAATCGATATGTGTTTTGCCTATGTATATAACCCAACGAATTTTAAGTACGTGCTTACTCAGAGTACATATAGCTAATTGAAGGGTCGCGAGATAACGATCAGAGTCACTTCTTCACAAATCTGCAAAATTTAAATTTAAACTTTCAAGTGTAATATTTCATTCCATGTCCATCTAGTGCGCAGGACCTCAGCGCCGTTCACCTATCACGTAAATTAATTTTGTTTCTAGAGGTTTTTCCCCCAAATTGGACATGGAGTTTCCGAATGAAAGTTATTATCGGAAGTTTCCAAGGGCGAAGAACCCAATCCTAAATTAAATGACAAGTTAAGAAGTCGATGGAATGGTTGTTATTTCAAGCAATTTAAGGAGGGAAGTTGAATGTATATAGAACATTGATGCTGATCGAGCGAAGATGTGAAGTCCGAGGAATTCTATTTCTCAAAAAGAGCAATGGGGAGTTGAAAAGGTTGTTGAGGGTGTTATATATATAGGAGTGTGAGGTAAGCACAGTTCCGACCATCTATTCAATTGTGGGAGCTCGATCCGATCGGTAGGACCAATGAGTTACGCCTTTGCCTGATGAAGCCCAGAGATTCAAGGCAAAATGTTTCTAATCAGCTGAGTTGAAATTTGACGTTGAGCTTCACTGGGACAACAAGGGTGCATCAAATGACAAGTTCCACCGCTATCAGCAGAGTGAGCTAAATTTTTTCCTATTTACCCGTGGGAGTTGTAATTTAACTGGGAGCCTTGGAGAGGTGTCGAAAGCCAGCAGATGGCTAGAGCTTGTTCCATGTTTTGAAATATTAACTGTTGAACTCTAAGTAGCACCAAAAGGAATCCCGGGGTTCCATTTCCATGTGAAGCTAACATAGTAATAGTAGCAGTCATACAGCATGATCGAATGAGCGAATTTTCATAAATTGTGGTACCTATTGCATTTACATGTAAATTAATTCGGTGGTTTTTTAAAATTATTATTAATATTTTAAAGCAAATATAACAGAAATTCAAGTTTATTTTTCAGCACACATTTTTTTAATGATAGTTCATATTTTATTCACTTTCTTCAATCATTATTCAGCAAAAAAGTATATTTAATGATTTTTAGCCGTTTTTGGCATTTCAGTGATTTTTTCAGCACATTTTTTGAAATTTGACCAATTTAATCTGCTCAAAAAGCGCTACCCAACAAACTCGTCCTTTGGAATGCTTGATTTTTTGGTGAAAGAGCGGATGTTTTATCTCAATCCTAAGGAGATCTATCGTTTGGAATGACTCATGCATTCACACATGATCGTCTCAGAATGCCTCAAAACGGATTTCCACGAAGACAATTTCGGAATCATTTTATTTTAACGTTTTGATCCATTGCAATAGCTTCATTTTTTACATAAATTTGCTAACATGAAGTTAACCACGAGCTAGTAAAAGTAATTATAAATTCATACAGCTCGATCCGGATAACGGACGAATAATCAGCTAGTATTTAATAATCCGTATGTAGCGTTACCTTGGTGGTGTTGTCGTCATACTCGATGTAGTCCTCGTAAAAATAGTCGGATTCCTCCGGCAGTGGTTTCACGTTCGGGTCCTTCCAAGCGTTCGAGGTCCCGAGGTGTTGGGTGCTCCCTGCAAACCAATAAAATTAATAAATATCTAGGGACTAACCCACTCAATAAATTGGCACCAAAATCATCATAACGGGTATCAACTGAAAGAGATTGACATGTTTCTAGGATGCTGATTTTCTCCTCTGAGGGCTGAATTACAAATTGAAATATTGATTAATGATCGATGATAAATTGTTCCTGCCACTGCGTTCGGTGATGTGTTAGGATGATTGGATAGACATCTGAGTGTGGGATCTTATTTGTATGGTCGAATGCAGCATCTCTTATCTGGTCGTGGTCTCTTTTCACCAAGTCTCCTTTCTCGCACTTGAGTATACATAATTAAGAGACATTTTCGTTCCCCATCCATCGCAACTAGCTGGAAGGATTTGTTGCCTTCCATACCTCATTGAAAGGGCACCACAGATGTGTTGCAGAAAGTTCAAGATTTTCAGCTGAGAGTATGATAGCAGTTTGTGAGGCATTTCGCGTTATAATTTATTTAATTGCTGTTTTCGCATCAGGGGAAAGATGTTCAATCTTGTCCTTGTTCCTTGTTCGTTTAGGTCTTTTCATTTTGGTTTGATCTCGGTACTGTACCAAAAGATGTTATGGTAAATTTTTAATATATGAAAGATTGTGTTTTGGTTTAATGCGGAAAAACAATGAATTAACGGGTTTGTAAGATTTTAGATGGTTCAGAGTTGATCATGCAAGCATTTCGTACAGAATCAAACATGTACGCACTTCAGAACCTCTGTGACGGTCGTGGAACAGCTTGTTTATTAAAATGATTTAGCATCAAAGGTTCGGTCACGTAAACATAGATGCTATACAATTATTGTTCAAAAAGGGAAAGGTACGCGGATTAGATAGTGAAGTATTAAGGATTAATGATGAAGTTTGTGAAAGTTGCATGAAAGGAAAAAGTATTAGGAAACCATTCCCCAAAACAATTAGAACGAAAACACGAGTCCTTCTCGAGCTAATACATTCAGATTTATGCGGACCTTTGTCAGTAGATCTAAGCCTAAATATCGTTATTTTGTAACATTTAGTAATGATTTTTCAAGGAAAACATACGTTTACATATTTTGTAATATGTAAACGTGAACTATTCTATTCCAAATTATTCACATCCTTACCAATAGGTCCGTCGTCGCAAGAGTACAGGAGCTCGTTTTTGGGTTCCGGGCACTCAAATTTCTGGAACCTGTAATCTTTGAGTAGCGAGCCGTCCGAACACCTGGGGCCGAAATACGGACCTTCCCTCATCCAGTTCTGAAGCCACGCCAACCCGCACGAACATTTCAGGGGGTTTCCTGAAAAACAATCCCGCGTATTTATTTTCAATTTATTATGAACTTTCGTTAGTGATAAAGAAAAATACTTTGACCAAGTTTGATGGCCTGTAAAGCTCCATGACCTATTGTTAACGGTTACAAATTATATTAGATAGAAAGTCCAAATTGTAGTAATGTATCCCTATTATAGAAAGACCTATTGAAAGAAATAACAAGTAATTCAGACTGCCTTAGATCTTATTTGTGACTTCCCGTTTTATTCCAGAACATTTAATCAAAATCAGTGAAAAAGGTTTTGCGTTTTGCCTGTAACGACGTTAAATTTAAAATTCCAAAAATTTAAACTTTAAATCGACTTTTAAAATTTGTTATCATCTCCTGAAGAATCCCTTGTTCCTGAAAATACACATAAAAGGAAAAAATAAAAAACCTCACCAGAACCACGACAGAAATGTCTATTTTTGTTAAGTTTTGCGTATAACAACGAAATTTGTGTCCACCCTTAGTGTACATAGCTATTTCATTCGGTTGGTTCGGTTGTTGGTGAAGGATCTTTCTGAAAGAGAGCTTTCTAAAAAGCTGCAATATGAAGGGTATCCCGCAACCAAGAGAGGCTATATGATCGGAATGTGGTATTCACACGCTTAGGTGCGCCAAATGATCAACCCAATGACTTCATGTCAAATGCAAGTCAATGAGTTCATAAAAATGCCATAAAAATATTGGCATCTTCGAGGTTTCGCCTAATGCAACAAGTCCATCATTCGCAGTAATCGCTGGTTGTTCGATTCGCATGCGTTTCACGTTATACGCACTAATTATGGTTCTATTTAAATGAAACTTATTGGCTATTTTCATAGAATATAATTTTGTAATCACCATAAATCACTCTCTTATTTTGAGCGATATTGATGTCGTTAGATTAGATAGAAATAGATATTCCATGGTATTCAAGTTAACATGCACATGCGCTCGTACTGGATCGGTGTTAGTTACCCGCATAGTTCCTAAAAATTTCTTCAAAATTGGACTGTAGTAGAATAATACGGTGTCAATCTGATGCACTAATACATAGATTCCTCACCTTCGACACTGAGGAAACAAAATCTAAAAGGGGAGTGACTCGTCATGTATCTACAAAACGATCTTTAGATAAATAAAAATATATACATAAAAACAATGAAAATATGGTGGGTACTTAGCTAACCTTCTATGTCCAGTTGGTATATACTTGATCGTAAGGGCTGAAAAGAGTTTTCCGACAGCGATACTAGCCTGTTATTGCGCAGACTCAGCATTCTTAGATGGGCCATTTTATTGAAGGGTGATCCTTGGATTTGACATATCCTGTTATGATCCATCTGAAGTCACAGAAAAATCGTTTTATAATAGTTGTATAGCGCTGGATTAAGTAATAAATAACAGCTTTATATTTTGGCATAGGTTGGCCGAACAGAGGTTTTCCCAAATTTGAAAGGAGAATCGAAATCAGAACAGCGGTTTGGTGATATAAGGGTAACATATATTCCCTTTTCACTGATGATTTTTTAGTTTATTATTTATTTTCAAAAATGAACCTTTGTAATCGTACCAAAAAACAAATATTTTTTAACCCCCCCCCCCCCCCTGAACATTTTTTGGTTTGCGTTTCAAGATCCGTAGGATCCAAAGATCTAAATTAAAAAAACGCTGCAGATTATTACACAGTGGTTCTTTATTTCTGTGTTAGATAGTCCTTCTACGCAGATCATTGGCCTATAATTAATTATTAAACCTCATAAGTAATATATGATCAGAACATGGCGCATCGTGACGAAGATTTAACATGTTTACAGTTCCAAGACCCCGCAATTTTCGTTTCACACTAAAAATGTTTAAAAAAAGGTCGATAGGTAAGGAAAGAATAGAGGTTGAGAGGTCCATCAGCTGATCAGTGCGCCTCCGTACCTCGTTATTGTTATGGAGGAGATTTAAGGAGCTCCATCTAAATAACAACACCGTGGGGCGAATAGGAAATTTAGCCTCGGAGGCTCCGAAGCTGATCTGAGTTCGAAATCTGAGTCCTGGTAACGAAATTGCATTACACGGGATTTTTACTAATTCCTTTCAAGTACAACGAATCAGTGCTTGGGAGTTGTTTATTGTTCCCACTCGTTGTATGGAACGATCTAAATGTATTACCGTCACACCATATAACCACCATCACCAAATCACTACACCATCTAAATGGAGGGAAGAAGGTTTTGCCATAAAGTGTTACATTGCGACCTCCTTTTCGAGCACAGTAATTTGCTCAAGTTTCAAAAAAATATTCTAAAAAATCAATGAAAATGTCATCAGTCTGCTAAAATCTATTGAATTTAACGTTATTTTACG
This sequence comes from Adelphocoris suturalis, assembly GCA_030762985.1. Taxonomy (NCBI): domain Eukaryota; kingdom Metazoa; phylum Arthropoda; class Insecta; order Hemiptera; family Miridae; genus Adelphocoris; species Adelphocoris suturalis. Next base: position 79,761,821 of record CM061044.1, read on the forward strand.
CTATAACGCTATTTTATTTAATGTTTCTGCAGAATATTTCTTGGGAAAAGATTATCAATTATGAACTAGAACATTCAGAAATTTCTTCACAAAAGTGTGTTTAAACTGTACTGCAATGTGCTATAAACGGCAAAAATGTTTCAAAAAACTAAAACTTTGTTCGTACAGCAGAATGTTATTTGGAGAACTTTGTTTCCACGTGGAAGTGATAGTTTTGATGCATAGGTACAAAGTGCGAACATTTTGAAACAATTTAACATTATTGTAAATCAAAAAATTACAAAATTCGTTCATGTGGTTATGTTGGATGAACTTTTAGATATGTGATAAACTGAATTCTTCCCTATTATTTACTCAAGTTTTCTTACCCTGAGTTGGATGAGGGAATCCATGTTGGGGAGGTTGGGGCTGTTGAGGCGGGATATCTTGTTGTAGCTGATGTCGAGGATCTCCATGGATTTGAGGCCTTGAAGCCCCGCGTGGTCGAGTCCGGTCAGCTGATTGTGGCTCAAATTCAGCATCAGCAGGTTCGGAACGCCCGAGAAAGCGTCGCTCGCCAACTGGATCAGCTGGTTCTCCTGGAGCTCGACCTCAGATAATTGGGGCAGATCGGAGAACGCCGCGCTTGGAATAGTTGATAATTTATTCTGGAAACATATTAGTAAGTAATGCATTACAGGGACGTCCCTATGAATGGATTTTTATAATTTTGGTGAGAGTTAAAATAAGAGAGAATACAAAAATATCATGACTTCTCGCAATTAACTCCCTTAACCAACAGCGTATTCCTATCATAAGTATGAAATTTGGAACTCATGACATGATTTTCAAAACTAGGCCAAAGTAAAGTTGAACGAAAAAAGAATCATGAAAATCGGACGAAAATTGTTTAAAAATTATGATCTATCAGTATAACCCCCTCCATTCACCCTCTTCCATAATGAAATTTGAAACTCTTGATACCTTCCAAAACTAGACCAAATTCCTAGCTGAACAAAAAAAGAATCATGAAAATCTGACGATATTAGATGAAACATCATGATTTATTACTATTACCCCCTCTATTCACCCTCTTCCATTTAGAAATTTGAAACTCTTGATATACCTTCCAAATCTTGACCGAGTTCATAGTTGAAAAAAAAAAGAATCACGAGAATCGGAAGAGAATTGTTAAAACACCACGATTTATCAGATTTACCCCCTCTCAAGATTAAATTTAAAACTCCTGGCACATGTTCCAAAACTACATCGAATTCTTAATAGAAGGAAATAAGAATCACGAAAATCAGTCGAGATTTGTAGCTTGGGCAGCGCCTGAAAGAATCGTTAATTATCCCTTCCACCCCCCACCTCGACAGTAAATCCGAAATTCCCAAGGTATGTTGCACAACTAGACTGAAATTGGAATCAAACCAAATAAGAATCATGAAAATCGGTTGAGAATTGTAGCCTGGGTGGAGTCGACAAAATTTGTCGAAAAAAAACGACGTTTTTCCGGCTTTACCCCCTCCATTCCCCCTCTTCCATCACGGAATTCAAAATAGCCGAAGTTTGTCGCACAATTAGCCTAGAATTGGAATCGAGCAAAGAAAGAATCTCGAAAATCGGTTGAGAATTGTGGCCTGGGCAGCGTCGACAAAATCTGTCACACACACATACACCCACACACCTATAATTTTTTCACGGATTCGGTCTTAGAATGGTCTGAAACGGATTTTTATGTGGTTATTCTTTTTTCTCATGCTTGGGTCAATTCCAATAGGTCGTCCCTCTTAAATAAGAAGCATCGCCTGTATGACCTAGCTTCTGAGAGGCGTCCTGAAAAATGCAGAACAATACTGTGTGATCGTACGTAGCCTGGCATTCGCTCATATGCAACCCCCTCCCCCCGAAGGGGGGGGGGGGGGTGGGGGCTTCCGAAAAGTGAACAAGTACTTGGAAATTCTTTGATACTATAGGTTTTATGTGAAATTCGCAACAACACAAAAATAATAAAAAAGTAATAATAATTATAAAATAATAAAAATTACAAACAAACCCATAACCGAATTTGAGTTTGGAACGTTTTTTCTCAATAGCTCAAACTTGTGCTCCCTAGCAAATCTACTCTCCATGCATATAAGAAATTCACCTCTTCTTACCCTTACCAGAAGTATGTTTTACGAGGCTTGGTTATGCGAAGAGTATTTAAAATTATGTTCTTATGTTGAAATTTCTCCCAGAATGGGGAAAACAAAATATCATGGATATGACCGTGAATATTATTATGTAACTGAAAATTTATGATTATCATTTACATAGGTACCTTTCGGAGGAGTCCATCGCTTCACTAGCAAGTCGAGTACAGGGAGCGAGCGATGTAAAGACATCATCAGGGCGTCGCAAGTTCTAAAGTCAGTCAGTCGGTCTGTCACTTTATATCGTCTGTCGACTTGCTACTGACGACGGATTCCTCCGAAAGGTTTGTAAATGATAATCTAACTATTACTACTAGCGGAAATAACACTTTAGATTAACACCAAAAATTTACGAGACTGACGTTGCAGCATTTTGAAGGGTTGACGCCACATGTAGTTGAGAGGGCTTGCATTTTAACGATTATATTTTTGGTATTGACAATTAAAAATTTTAAAAACGTCCAGCTGTTTTTCTGAAAACCTTATAAACGCCCTAATTAGCTTTGGTAAAATTCGTGGCATTCATCTGAGTAAATAGCGGTAAGCATTGGAATGAGGAACCAGTATTGGCTAAATAAGCCATAGTATGAAGTGGTTCATGGCTGGACTGTGCTTCCTTTGCGGAAAATCTGAATAGTCAGGAGCTTGTCCGCTACGTCAAGGGCCTGTCCTACTGTTTTCATTTAATTAGGGTCTCCAATTAATTAATTACTACTTACCTACTACTTGGTTGGGCAGAGATATTCAATTGTGAGGATCAACAAATCATCCTGATTTTTTTCCAGTTCATTTTAAGCAGTTCTAAAATTCAGAAAATTTGTATCCGAAAGGGTCCCCTTCACCAAAAATCACCCACTTGTGAATTTTTTAATCAACAATTCAAAACGGTGTTGTAAGAAGGGTTAAAATAGTGATAGCTACACCAATGGATCAGTATGTGTATGTATGCGCATGATGTTTATGATGTCTGCTTCACACTACTCATATTTATAATAGCTGCAAATAATAAACTTCTACCTTAGACAGTTTGAGAAACTGCAATGACGGCATCCCCCGCACCACGTGAGGTGACACGTACTGTATGAGGTTCCCTTCCAAATCCAAATGCTCCAACTTATCCATATTGGCGAAGGTTCCGTCTATAAGGGTGGTGATTTTGTTGGCGGAGAGGTCCAATTTGGTCAACTGCTTCATGTTGTTCAGTGGTTTGATCAGCTGGTTGATATTGTTGTGGCTCACGTCCAGAGACTCCAGCTCCGGTAGCCCGATTACGGCGTCTGGGAATTCATTCAGAGAATTGTGCGATAGAGTGAGCTCTTTGAGTTTCCTGAAACCAAAACATAACGTTATGAGCAATTATTTAACAAAGAACATAAATATTATTTTACTCTTGACCTTAGTGACGTAAAACATCATAGAATAGCGAAACAGAAAGTATTGGGAAAGTTTTGTGATTGTAATATTATTAAATTTATTATATAAGTACCTATTAGTTGAAATACCGATAAAGAGCTGTACGGTTATGGTTGACAACTAATGAGGTGAAGGGTGACTGTTTAAAGTTGAAACAAAAATGAATAAATTAAATAATAATAATTAATGAAAATAAATTTCGAGTTATAGTTCTTTGTATTGCTGTAGGTGTATATTATTTAAGGGGGAAAAAACTGGAGAAAAAAATTTGATTCAGATTAAAAAAAAAAAAAAATTCTGCCAAGTATTGTGTGACACATAGCTTTCTCGTTTCTGTATCATGAATGTATACAATCAGTTAAAAGTTTTAAATGATCTTGAAAAATGCCAAAGCGGAAAAGAGTAGTAAAAGAAGATGTAGCGAGTAAGGATTAAATCGGTCAATTAAGAAACGAAAAAATGATGCATGAAGTAACATTGTTTGCGCATGCTCAGAATGAAGTTTTGATTTGAGAAAGATGAAATCGATACAAGACCACCTATAGCATTACCCGCACATTCCCTGACAATTTCATCAAAATCCTGCGGAAATTGAGGTCGTTACTAGGATTACACATTGGCGCATGCGCAGCAGCTGTTAATGACGCAATCACGTTGAAATAGATTTGGGATGATCAAATCGTCTTCCCCCAACTATCATTCAAATTTGAGCGAATATTCTTTGGTGGAATTTACGTTTACGTATGCGCAGAGTAAAGTATTGATTTGGGTAAAATGAAACTTATAGGAGAGAATGTCTAAAAACGGATTTCAATTAAGACATTTTTCAAAAATTTTGATTTTAAAATTTTCGGAGCCCTTGCAATAGCTTCATTTTTTAGGAAAATTCGCGAAAATTAATAAGGTCCACCCTGAAAAAAAAAAAAAAAATAATAATAATGATTGCGGATTCCGCCCAGCTCCTAAACGGAAGCGGGGTTCCTTAAAAAGGGAAAACTGTAAGTAAGGATCTTAGTAATATTATTATCATTATGTCTTTGAATAGTTTTCCGTAGTGAAACACAAAACCACACCAGTGGACCTCAAAACACCCCTGACGAATCTAACATTTCATTATTCACCGTGGAGAATACTGACCACGGAATTAACTCTTTCGCATCGGATGTTCTGGTTGTGGCAGTCAACCGCACCGATGTTGCGTAAGGATTTGTTACTTTTCGTTTTACTTTCCCACATCCTTGAAGGTTAAGTCCGATTTTAGCTACCTACCTACTAGTACCCTAATTTTTTTCGTAATGTCCAATTTAAATTTATGGTGATGTCCATGAAAATGACTGAAAACAAGTTGGTATTTGTAAAAAATGGAAGTTAGTGAAAAACGTTGTCTATTTCCACGAAAAATAAAGAGTTATTGTTTGTTACTGATGATGGCCTAACCGTCGAAATCGATTTAACATCTTACCTCTTTATTTTTCGTGGATATAGACAACGTTTTTCACTAATTTCCGCTTTGAAATGGGTTTCCACAACTTCGTCGCGAGTGATATAGTTCGTAGGTATTTGTAAATTGGAAAAAGTAACTTCGAATGGTATACCATCCGGATCATTGAACGAAATATGAAAAAAAATCTTCAATATGAAAACACTAAAAAGCAAGTTATTAAAAATTTTTAGGTATGAAAAACTTCATGTTGCAAATTAGTTGTAAAATCGATCCTAGAAGTTTATCATACCTGTATACGTTTTAGCGAATTTTTGAAGAAAATTAAGCTATTGCTCTCGCCTCAAAATTTGTAGAATGTGAATTTTTGAAAAAATTTTATGCAGAAATCCGTTTCAGGCTATTCTGAATCATATTCTGAAGTTTAACGCATTTTTTTATGTATGTATGTATATATGTATGTATGTATGTATGTCATTCCAGACGTATGTATAGAATTGTGCTAGAAACTTCAAACAAATTTTAAAATGTTAAGGACCAGACGATAACTGTCCGTAGAATTGTGCTAGAAACTTCAAACAAATTTTAAAATGTTAAGGACACAAAACGAAAGTTCAAGTTCGTTGGCCAGCATGATCAGATTACATCTTCGGGTTGAAATTTTCAAAAATGTAGTCAAAAATTTCAAAATAGCCTGTTTAAAATGTTAGCCTTCGCTAGTAAAAATCGGTAATATTTGCATGAAACATTGTCCAAATTCAGATTGAACTACTCTTATGGAAGTATCCCAGTATAACCAATTTTAGAACCATGCTGTTTAAAACGTAGGTAGTAGGTGCTTTAAAAAAAAAAAGTAATCACAACTGAAAAAAAAATTCCATGTATCATCACAACTGATGAGTAACTATTAAATAATTACCAATGGTAATTGTAATTCCATACAGCAGGAGCCGCTCATAACTCATAATGATAAATCATCGTGTCTTACCCATTATTGTTGAGGGTATTTTCTGGTAGGGTGGATATGAGATTGTGACCAATGTCAAGCGTCTCCAACGCGTTGTTTTCTTTGAGTAGACCTTCCTGAAGCGACTCCAGTCGGTTATTCCTCAAGCTAAGCTCCTGAAGGCGTCTCAGGTCTCTGAACGCTTGAGGGGGCAGATAGGCGATTTTGTTGTCGTGGAGATCCAAAGTCTCCAAACGGCCGAGTCCGTCAAAAGCGCGATCCTCGATTCGTGTCAGAGCGTTCTCTCCGATAAACAGTTTCTTCAAGAGCGGCATAGAAATGAAGCTTTCGGGTTGAACGTTTTGAAGACTGTTCCCTGTAACAATCAGATAATGCAAAACGAGCAGGTATAGCAAAGTAAAGACTTTACGAGTGTTCTAACTAGTATAAATATCGTTTGGATGGCATTAACACATCCCCGTCTTGTTAGCTCTACTACCCAGATTTGTAACAGCTGTCCTGTTAAATAGCTGTTTTTATTCCGAGTCAACCAGAATCCAAAATCCAGAGTCAAAATTCCCACTCGTATTTTACGTCAGAAAATTTTGAATAACTTAAGTTTCGTGTCCGTATTTGTGTGGGTGACCTGGGCGTCCTACCCACTCAATGAACATAGTATTTTTATTTTCATTAAATGGTGCGCCCCTTCCGCCTTTGAGAGTGTTATTTAAAAAAAAAAGTGGGTGTATGTATGAGTATCTGTATGCCCCTGCAGCAAGCATAACATTTACAGTTTTCTTTCAATTTAGATGACATTTTCAGAGAATCTGCGTATTAGGCAATAGGCAGTATGTAGTCTCCTATCAGTTTCATTCAATACTTCTCTCTGCGCATGCGCAAACGTAAATTCCATCATTCATCATTTTCTCACGTCCTCGTCACCCGATCTGGCTCAAATTTGAAGGGTAGTTAGGAAAACCAGAGTTAATAATTTAATTTGAATTTCATCACAATCGTATCATTAGTAAATGCTGCGAATTCGTGAACGTTAAATCCTTGCAACACGTACAACTTCAACAGTTTCAATTCGATATTGATGATATTTTTATGAAAATGTGCGGGTTAGGCTAGGGATGGTCCTCTACATATTTCACCATGAGAAATTGATAGTAACTGCGAATGCTCAAACGTATAATCCATCAAGCGTCGTTTTCTCATGTCTTATTCGTTCGATCTCATTTAGCTTTGACGAGTTATCGGCAAATGACAATGTGATTATCCCATGTGAGTTTCATCGCAATAGTATCATTATATAAACATCAAATATTTGTAACAAGCATTACTTCTTCACTTTTTAACGTATTCCAAAATGATTTTTGAGATTAAATAGTTCAAATTTTAAGATTTTTTGAAATTTCAACGATCTATACATTCGCATGTAACGTATACGAGGAAGCTATATGCCAGCCCCAACTTGGCAGACATTTTTTCACTGCAACCATCTCCTGAAGAAACATCCCATTCCTTTGGTGATAGCCGTTGGAACTCTTTTGGAGATGTTCACTTAACCTGAAGATGCTCTAGGTTGGGAGGAGACGTGACAGACGGTCTGCTGGAGATCACCTTGGTTGTTTTCATGCTCATATTATACCACCCACTCCTTTGAAGGTAGTTTTACTGTCCACCAATTTAACAGGCTTTGTGTTCTCTTATCATTAATACCAATGGCGCAAAAGGAAGTATGATGAAACGGTTTTGACTTTGTCAAACACCGTACTACCCACCAACTTGACAGTTCAATCCACATAAATGGGGAAACATTACATTTAGTATGTTTTCAGGCTGGAGGCCATTTTTACATGTGCAAGATGTGTACCTGTGCAGAAAAACCAACAAGCTATATATTATATAGCATTTCTCAGACAATTTTTTTTTTTTTTTTTACCAATCAAATTCAATGTGTTTAGAAGTCGCTATTATAATGTCACTATCTTCTCACTACTGAAAACTGATTCTAGACGCTCAAACTGAGGGGTTGGAATAAAACCAGTTTTTGGAAATAAACCCAGAATATTTTGTTGCTACTAGCAACAAACTCTTTAAAGAACGATAACAAATTTTTTTGTCAAGAACCCAAAATATTTTGTGAGTAACAAAAAGTTTAACGCAAATTCTGCCAGTAACTGCAGCAGGAAATTGCACCAGCGTTTTCATTATGTAATTTGTGCAATCATTACAGGTTATTGTTGAGACACTTGAGGCAATAAATTCGATTTGCTTTTTACGATCTTTGATGGGCATAATGATGGGAAATAACTAAAATATTATAATACAAAACGGGGGAAAAATTTTTATTTGAAAAAATCAAAACTAAATATGAATGAGAAACAAATAAGTACATATTTCTGAGGAAAAACTAAATTTGGTTAGGGGAAAACTAACTTCTGGTAAAAAACTAAATTTGTCTAGGGAATGCTATGTAGTAACGAGCTACAAGACTAGAGTACCTCTATCGTTGTATACCTCACTATGCATGACTACAGCACTGATTTTTGTTAGTTACTAATGAGGACTTAACCGTCAAAACTGATGATAGGAGTGACATGTAGCTCATTATTCATGTGAATAATCTCAGCTCACTCAAATGGAATTGTCGGTCTCCCATCGGGCGACTCCCCAGGTGGTTGTTGAATAGATGCTCACCAGCTATGGTGGGTACTGGGGAAATAAAATACTAAGGACGGACGAAACCGGGGAGGAGGAAGGATCTCCAAGACTAGGCACTACATGGCGCTAGACAAGGCACTAAAGGCCTATAGGGCAGGAGAAGCCTGAAAAGAAGCTCATGGATTGGGGTTGGATGATGGGCTAGAATTCAAATATTGTTACGAGACGCAAGTGATAGTCATTTCGTGTTTGGAACCTTGCAGAGATGGCAAAAGATCGAGTAGCATCGACGAATGTCAGCTGGAAGGCCAAGGGAGTGCCGTGCAAGAATCTCAGTTCTATTTATCGAAAAGGGCTGCTTGAGCTTTGAAACATCATAATAAGTGAAAAAGTGAGCTCACAGCGACAGATGGAAATTTGAATTACCGTTAAGATCCAAGAGCTTTAACGCTGGAAGAAGGAGGTCTGGAGACGTCGGCCTGGGAAACGACGTCAGCTGATTCCTTGCCATGTACAGGTACTCGACGGCTCGCGGAAGTCCCGGGACGACCATGCGGAGCCTGTTCGAGCTTACGTCCAGCTCAAACAAGTTCGTCAAGTGGGGAAAAGTCTGCGGACTGACGACATCGATGGCGTTGTGGGAAATGTTAACGTGCTCCAGAGCTGGCGTGCCGAGGAAAGACGCCGGGTCCACCACCAGTAGGTTGTTCCTGCTCGCGTCAATCTTCCTCAGCGAAGGAAGATTCGCTAGCAGCCGCCGATCCAGGCGTCGGAACTCGTTATAACTTAAATCCAATCCCTGAAAAAAAAAAAAAAAAAAAAAAAATCGTACTTCGTGTTTCTGTGATATGAACTGAACAGTTTTTGATATGGTACATGTATTTCAAAGAAACTTACAACTACTATCATGAATAGGTAAATTCATTCATTCAGGCACATTAATCAAAACGCTACAAATAACAAACAATGCATGTCACGCAAGGCAGCAAAAAGACCAGCAAAACATGTAACAGGTGACCAAAAGTGTCTCACTTATGCCAGAGCAAAAGAGGCCGCAATCCAAGCATCAGATTATGATCAGTAGAATGGAAGAACACCACTGTCGTCATTGCTATATATAAGCTATATTGCCCACCCAACTCGGCAGAATTTTTTCAATTGTAAATATAAAATAGGTTTCTATCGGATTGTGAGAAAATAAAAAGCTTTGGATTACCTTCAGTGCAGGCAGGTTCCAAAGTGGCATCTCCAAATAGTTAGACAGAGAATTGTTCCTCAGTCGGAGTTCTATCAAAGATGGAAATCCTGAGAAAGCTTCTCTGACGACCCTCTTTAATCCGTTGCCATTCAAATGGAGTCGCTCAAGCGTCGGGTGACCTCGGAGTGCTCCGAACATGATGTCAGTCACGTGGTTGTAGCTCACGTCCAAAAACTTGAGTGCAGGCAGGGTTTCCATAATGATCGTAAGAGCCATGATGTGATCTATATCGTTATTCATCAGGTTTAGCTCTTCTATTCTACTTTCGTACGACTGCAAGAAAAATTCCGGAAGTATCCTGGAAATCGAGTTGTCGCTGAGATCAATTTTCCTCAAAGACGGCAGCCTGTGGAAGGCACCTCTTTGGATTTCTCGGATTTTATTTTTGTTTAGGTACAATTCTTCCAAAGGAGGTATGTCGACAAATGACGTTTCCTGGATCACTTCTATGCGATTCGAGTCTAAGTGAAGTGTCGTCAAAAGCGGCAGTTCTCGAATAGACCGACCAACCTCTCCAGGATCAGTGATTTCGTTGTTGGAAAGTGAAAGCTCTTTCAATGACGGCAACCTGGACATTGCTCGAGGATGAATCCATATGATGCCACACCCAGTGAAATTTGCCAAAACCAGCCGTGGTAAGTCTTGGAGAGCCGAGGCCTCCAGCCTCTTCAAGAGTGGCGACTGCACGATTTGCAGAGTCTCAAGAACCTCCAGGTTGTTGATTTTTCCCGGAGTGAGATCCGCCAATGATGGTAACTCGGTGTGGATGTACTTGAGGCGCGCCAAATTGGAGAAATTTGGCATCCTTGACAGAAATCCGGCTTTGAGAGTGACGGCCTCCAGTTTAGACAGGGTCTCAAAACTCTCTTCTGGCAAGCTTTTGAGCTCAGGCTCGACGACAAATACTTCCAGCAAAGTCTCTTCCAGCCCACCCAACCAATTGGCAGCGACTCTCTCGAGCTTGTTGTCTCTCAGCATGATCCGCACGACACGTAGCGGTGCGAAAGCTCGTCCTGGTAGAGCCGTCATTGCGTTGTTTTCCAAAATTAGTTCGTCTATGGGCTTCATCAGATGGGCACCTACAGCTTTCAACCCATTGAGAACAGAACTCAACTCGCTGTGACTGCACCTGAAAATAAGATAATAAACCATGTAAATCATTATTGAATGAATAATATTTTATAACGAAACATGTACAAATAGTTATTGCTTTAAATTACGGCATAAAGTTTGACGAATTTTAACGCAAACTAACCATATTGCTAGGAACTATGGTAGGAACGTGACGGGCAACAACAATAAATTATTATAATGTATGACTATTTATCGCTTAGTAGATATCATTATTTCTCATTTGTTTTGGCTGCTTATTGAAAACACAGCCCCAATCTAGAAATTTCTGTGGTAAAAGGCATAACGCATAGACCCAAAACTATGACTAATGAATTAACACTTATCCCAGGCAATCACTTAAGAAATATACTGATTTAAAAAAAATTGGTAAAGGAAGTTTTGGTGTTTGGAGTGTTCAGGTCACTGCATCGTAAACCACATTTGTGAATATTAGTAAAGTAAAGTAAAATAATTTATTGTACATAGGTAGTGTACATTATTTACAAAAATATTAGCACCTAAGTACATACAAATGTACCAAGGTCATGAACGTTCCTATTCAAACTGTGTATAGAATCTAAATACCTATGGATACATTAATCGGTGAAAACGTTATATAAATAGGTCGTAGTGAGTCTATCTTCATGATTGCCATCTCAAACAGCCATTGTAGAATTTTGGCGTTTGGACAAGTTCAGACGTTATTGATGGTCCAACCGCAATGCCACATTTGTGAATCCATTTTTCGACTCGATGGGGTTTCCATATTCCATATTTTTCATGAACACAGCGAGCCTCAGAGTCGGCCTGCATTTGTGTGTGTGTGTGTGTGTGTGTGTATGTGTGTCTATCCGTTCGTGCCGCGATTTTGGAGCTACCACCTCGAAATATGGTAGTTATACTGCTAAGACACGTGGAATATGCTGTAAGTATTGTTTTTGGTTTCGATGCACCGACGATATTCTCAACTTTTGTTACTTGTTTTCGTTTTTTTTAATTGTATTCTTCCACGCTGAATCGGATAAATGATTTCATCTTCAAACTTTGTGAGTAACCTGGTCAGCGGACCCACTAGTTTACTCAATATTCCAACACTAGTATTGTCATAAAATGATTGAACTAATTACTTACTCATAAAACCAAATCTTCAATGTCCAAAAGACACGAAATGGCTAATTGGGCACAGTATTTGGACTTAATAAAAAAGAAATGAAGAAAGAATAATTAAGAAAAGGAAATACAGCAATGTGAAGAAAGGGGGGGGGGGGGGGGGTGCGCTACCAACAGTTTATTAATTGACTTTGATAAGATGTCTGGTATGGGTTGACACGAAATGACCGAGGGAGGGAGAGGAACGAGCAGGGAGAGAGGGAGAGAGAGAGCGTTCCAGAGCTTCAGTCCAGTCACAACGAAAGATTTGCTATATGTTGTGCTATGACTGGGCATGATTAAGACATTAGATCTGTAAGAGTGAGCTTTGGTGAATATATTGTTAAGGTAAGATGGAGAGGAATTTTTCAAGATTAAGGAGTTTATTCAACAATCCTCAAATTAAAATGCTGTTTAAGTGGTAGTCACAGTACATCAAGCTGTGGATTGTCGAGGTCTGAGGTCATGAGTGTATTGGATAGATTGCAGGCCTTGAATGCAATTTGAAGCCTATTGAAAAGATTTTACGTGCGGGAGTAATAGAAGAGTGAAGAGCAATACATAGTGTGGAGCTACTAAAGCATTAGGTAAAGAGTCTTCGTTTGAGGTGATTAAGGGTGAAATATTAGAGTCGCTGTAAAGTGTGTAGGTCATCATTCACAAACTTGATGATGTGTGACACCTGAGACTCTCAGGACAAAAATCTATCAAATCAAACTCCATGTACTGTAAGTACTCTTACGGTATCCATGTAAGGTAACACAAATCCATCGACGGTTGTAGGGGGGAGAGGATCGGATGGAATACTTAGTATTTAAAAGATTGGGTAGTACTATTAAACGTAACAAATTTAAAAATTTAAGTAATTTCATCCTAGATAAGAGTGACGACAATCAAGATGTATTATTTCTTTCATATGCTCACGTGGCAGCTACTCTACCTTCTTCTTATCGGGATCCGTTTTTGGAAATGAGCGTAAAAAGATATTTTCACAAAAGAAACGAGACATGTCGTCCGGAAGGATTACAGATCGAAAGTCGTCAACAAAACATACTCGTATGTTTTAAATCCACCTATTTTCCCGGAGTTGGTCAAGTGTAAGACTTTCATCGACGTAACTGCGTAATTACGGGTGCCGGCCGAGCTTTTTCTGGGCAGCCTCGTCCCTCTCAAGGTCTTGGAAATTATCAGAGCGTTTCCGTGCAGAGCGGAAGTTAGGTGTGCGTTGTAGGTGTAGGTGCCTCCCTTCATTTCAGTTCGAAGACCCACAACTCTCTTTATAATCAATAAATGGGTATTTACCCAGAAATTAGTGGCTTCTATAACTTAGTTTTCATCATTTTGTGATTTCAAGATCAAAACTACGCTCTACACCATGCAAAGAGCCCCTGGACCCTTCGCAAGCTGTTTCAGAAGAACATGTGTGCCCGCGAAATGAACGCTGAATGTTCAGTTTTTTGGTTTATTCTTTGCAATAATTAACCTTTGTGATCGACAAAAAAAAAGAAGAAGTTTAACCTCCCATCCTTCAAAATTTGTTGGTTTAATTTTTCAGGTTCATACGTAGATTACAAAAATTGAAAAAAAGAAAAGAAAATCTGTCTGAAATCTGTCCGTACGCTGTCTAAAGAGTTTTTCTGAAACTATTGGATGAAATTGGGCTTTTTGAAATTGGACTTGAAAGCCATACATCGACCGGAGATGAACCAGATTTTCGATCTACAAATTCAACCAATTCAAGGGCTGAAATATTAAAAAATCGAGATCTGGAAAATATTCGAAATAAGCAGGTATAGTATTTTTGTTTGTTATTGATAGAGATAACATCAATGAATCGATTGAGCCCAGCCGGATCGCTTTGCGACCATCCGTTCACTCTCACTAAAGCAGCACGAGTGTGGGTCAGAACCGGAGTGAACGTAGTGAAAATCCCCTAACAAATTCCGTAGCAGCTGATATACATAATTTCAATGGAATTCTCACTTCACAAAATCGAGTTTATTATAACTATGGTTTAATACAACTAAATAAACTATCGAGTTTTTAGAAAAAAGAATATACCGCCGTGTTTATAACAATCTTGTCACTATAGATGGACTAGTGAAGCGTATAGGTTGACTTTTTACTGTATCTTATTAATTTTCAGTTGGTGGGTGTTTACGTAATTATATAATGATCATAATTTAAAAAATACAATAAATACCTAATTATAGATCAGCGTTGAAAGACTAGGTATCTAATAAACAGAAAAAATGAACCTTTGTTAATAATTCGCAGCGTTTTATATTTTGGTCTCATGTATCTTTGAGCTCTTTTCATAAATGACTAACGCTCTAATGATAATGAAGATAATAAATTTTGGAGTATGTGTTGACGACGTTACAATTATTACATACTCTTGTTACAATTACATTTCTGGTGGCTACATGCCTTGTTGTATACATTGGATTACGTCGTGAATCTATTATTTGTAGATCCTTATGGAATTGCATAAGTAAATGTCTAACATATAATTGCTTAATAGTAAATAGCTTTGCAATATCAAATACATTTGGGGATGGCGTCCTAGGTGGTAGTGATAACATTATTTTTATTGTGACTTTCTGGCGTGCATTAATTTTTTTATGAGAAGGAGTAGCCCCCTCGCTATTAGCCATATTGAAGTTAATTCTTGTAAATATTCATCGTATTTACTGGGGAAGTGTATCTATTGTTGTCAAAAATGCACAATCATTTCTCAATATGATTGTTATTTGTCCCAAGACTGAAACCCATTCCATTTCTCCTTCTAATTAAATTACCCGGTTTCTTGGGCACAATATTGAGCCCGTGTCTAAAAGGATTGTGAAGGGACGTCAAGTGATAAAAGAGCATTATGCCAAGCAGCGGAGCGTTATAGATGTTGGAGGGAATGAGATTGAGGCTGATAAAGACAATGACGGTTGCCACACGGCCTCTGGCTCCTAGTTCTACCACAGCCCCACCATACTCTTCTGTAGAGGGGACTTAGGTGAAAGTGCCTTCCGACTTGGCTATGAATTTTCTCCATCTCATATACACAATACCTACAAGACGGATATAAATAAAAACCAAAATGCGTAGCCAAACGTAGGAATGCTGTTGATGAATGAATCTGTTAAGTACTGTAACTTGTCTTTAAAACTGATCTTCTGTGTATCTTTTAATAACATCCTGATCAGCCAGTAATGCCTGATACAGACAGTGCATATTCATACATTTCTTTCCTTTCAGTGTCGGTATATGTATTCAGAATGGAACATGATCAGAAGAGGGCCCTGAGAGAGCATAAATATATAGGATTTTCAACTGCTCTATGCGACTAGTGTAGGTACCTTACACTACTTAGTGATTCTATATCCTTTCTTACAATTTCCCTTTTTTCTCCTTAAAAAAAAAAAAAAAAAAAAAAAAAAAAAAAAAAAAATCCAAAGAACTTATATTAGCTGTTTTTTACTCCAATTAATCCAATAACTCCCAGTCTCATCTGAATCCGAAATTATGAAATTATCAGTTAATACCTACCTACTGGATACTACTGCTTACAGCGTCAACCTAAGTCTGTCATGTAGCGGCTACACAAACTTTGATACATTTAGGTCATCACCTTATGTGAGGCACCGATCTTCATGTTTCAATTCGTACCACATTACACGATAGAAACTAAAAATCAAGTTAATACAACACATAGGTACAAGGAAGAACACACTAACTTTTTTCCCAACAATTGCCGGCACTGTGATAATCTTTTAAACATAACCCCCCCCCCCCCCCCCCACCAGACTGTTTTCTCTTGGGAGAACATTTTCCGCCGATACGGAAGCGCTGCCTCACATGTTTTGCAAGTCGGCTGTTATACTGTGCAGATCTTGGGAAATCGCTATGCCAGATAACATCTGATTACATTTAAAAAAAAAAATTGTGTATGCGATGTGGAAGTTGAAATGGCGTGGGGTTGGTATGTTGAAGTGTGCGCAAGACATTTTTGGTATCTCTGGATACCGCTCCTCAGTTTATTTGTCTTCAGGAAATTACTATACTTGTTCAAAACAATGTCTCAACTCCTCTGTACCTAGTTTATTTGATGGCAAGGGTACTGCAAAAGAACCCAAATAGCAAACAAGGCAACAACAAGGCGAACAACTGCAGAACCCTTTGCCCCTCAGAAACAACCAGGACAACAAAACTGTCTGGCCCTTATCTATTTTAATGACGACATTGATATCAGTATTTACTAAATTTCAAAGCCTATATTCCCTTCCATTGAGCATATTATAAAAAACTATGATATTTCCACAATAGCATTATACAAAAGTTTTGCTTGTATCTATCAATTTTAGTTTTATGCATGGGAAATATTTATTACACAAAAAATAGCAATATGATTTATAGGACATAATTCTGGACACATAACATCAATTACCACTCGAGTTTGAACGAAATCGGACCAATAAATTATGAAAAAAATCAGCGTTATATGAAATTCACATTTGCGCATGCGCACAGGCTACTATTGATCCGACGGCAATGAAAGTTATAGGGAACCTTTTAGGAGCTAATTCGCACAATTCCTGAAAATTCCATCAAAATTGGACTAAAACTTGGTATAGTTTTGGGCGTAACAAGGATTTACCACAGACGCGGAACCAAAATTGATCAGCAAACTCTGAAACGCAACAAGCAAGTGGGAAACCTTCAGTAGTGAGAAAGCAAGAAGTATTTTACAAAAGTATTCTATCAGAAAAAGGTGCCAAATGCCGTTTGATTCATTCGGATCGGTTTTGGCCATGCAGCTAGACAGAAATACGCACAAACAGATTTGAATCACTGTTGAATCAAAACCTGGAAATTTGCTAGAGCCAGGGGAATGGAGTTGTTTGTGTATGAGCGTATAGGGCGTGTTTAGTGCCAACAGAGGAAGATGGACGTGGTAACGCATTCTCATTATTCCCTGCCTCACGCTCCAGATGACAGCGGTATGAGCTTTCACTCCTCTTCCAGACAATGAAAAAATGGTGACCACGTGGAAAACTATTCCAAACTAGAGTATTTTCCTCATTTGCGTCGTTGGAAACACCAGGGGACACCTTTATTTTCTGCATGAATATTTAGTTAATTAATTTTTAAAATTAAATTTTATTTCAAAACGGCTCAGGAAATGTCTTTTTCGGACGCCTCTACTGAGAATGGCCTATTGTTTTTGATCTGAGTCAGATGATTCGTTTTAGAACTGTAAGAAACAAAAGCCTGTTAAAATATAGATGCAAGTCTTTTGAACGCGCGCGCGTGTTTGTGTCTTGTTTCAATCACAACCTTTCAATCTTGTTCATCCCACTTAGGTCTCAGTTTCCAGCTGAATGGATGGCGCACTGTGGCCAATTTTCCCGATCTAGAAGGGAAAATGCATATAAAAACATCAAAATATTTTATTGGTATAATTTTACTTTTTTTATGTTTTAATTTAAATTAATTATTATTATTTTTGTAGGTACCACATTTACACCATTTCACCTGTTCAGAAAGGACTAAGAATTCGTGTTTGAACAAGTGTTTCTGGTTTTCTCGACAAAACCATCATCGCACACACACTCGCAATATGTAGATGTTTGGATACTGGCCCTCCCGATGTATGCGATGAAAACAAGTGTTATTGTACCATACTAATGAATGTAAGGTTCATTTACCAGGCTAAAAAACAGGCCCCAAGTGGTTATTCATGTGTTTTTCCTTCGTTTCAAGGAGATTTTCCAATTTACAGGAACATAATATTGATACGTGCCACAAGGCCCCAGAGATATTTTTTTCATTTCTGTTTATGTTTTTCATGAGAATTTCTAGTCACTAGAAATCTAGTCACTTGATCGTTAAGGGATTCCTACATCTTCCTGGTCTATAAAAATACCAAAACGATTTAATGGATTAGGCAAACATGGGAGTAGTTTTAGAGCCCCGAAAATAAGATTTCTCCAGGGCGGCATTCACAAAACACGCAAAAACTGTCGTTGGTTTTGAAATCATGAGATTACCACCTACAGATGAAAAATTGAATATCTCTAGAATTTCGGGGAATCCTGGATTTTTTGACATTTTATGTCTTTATTTTGGCGCATAAACGAAAAAAGCGTTAACAAAAAGCGTAAAAAAAAGAGTTACGGTTGGTTTTCTGATGATTTCCGCTTACAACCGAGTCGTTGCTATGGAAATGGTACTTCGTCGTTTTTCATCCCACAAAATTCGTTGACCATTCGTTCGAAAGCTCTCGATTTATCCAACCATATTATGTTAACTACTGCGAAGTGCCAACAAGCTGAGTTATGAGCATGGTTATTTGAATAATTGTTTACAAACAGGTGATCATTCCGAATAATTGATATTGTGAACATGACTGCAACCGCTTGTTAATTTCTGATGATTTCATTGAGCTGGTGTTTCGATGATTTGATTCATAGCAGGTGATCCGAATATTGCGAGAACGGTTTGATTTGTGAAGCGGTGGTTAAATCATTTTAATAGGTAATTTCTATACTTTACACTCTAGGAAGCTGTAATTTCGTATGTAGCCTCTTTAGGACAATTACCTGACGATGCCCAGGGTCCGGATCAGCTGAGTGGCTCTTAGAGCTTCCATACGAGTCTGCAACACAGCGAGTCTGCAACTAAGGCATAAAATGTCCCAATGTGTTGCAGATTCGTTTGCAAGCGTTTCTTATGATTTCCTCGGAGTCTACCTACAGGTAGCAGAAGCGTTGTTTATTACAGGTATGTACCGCATGATTCAATTTTGTTGCCAATTTATCTGGATCTGTACATATGTTTTTTCTTTCCATTTAGTTTTGGAAAATTTGTGCTGTGCACAGGTTCTCAGTAACGGTGGTATAGTGATATGATTGAATTCGGAGTCATAGAATAGCCACAGGCATTTCATCAGATTGTTACCACTCTGCTCTTTGCCCTATGACGTCATGACTTAAAATCCACAGTGTAATTTAGAAGCCAACAAACAGAAACGACGTCGCGGGCTCGTTGAGGGTTGGAATCCGCACAAAAGCCGCCGCGTCATAATCTTGGAACATTGATCGTTTTCTGTCGCCTGGAAGTCCTTGAACCCTTAACGAAGAATCGGAGGAGGTTTCTGATCACGTGGCGCTTACGTATTCTTCTGTAAAGGTCATCTTCCTCGCATTGAAATCATAATTTTAGGGTGCCACGTCTTGGAACATGCCGACTTTTCGCCACTAATGACACTAAAAACAACCTAATGTTGCTGAAGAAATACACCTCGTAACTCTAACGTTTTTCGTCCCACAAGAATAGTTCGATACTCACTAAATACTCGCGACGAAGTTGTGGAAGCCCATTTCAAAACGGAAGTTAGTGAAAAAAACGTCGTCTATTTCCACGAAAAATGAAGAGTTACAATATTAAATCGATTTCGACGGTTAGGCTATCATCAGTAACAAACAATAACATAATAAAATAATAATAAAGTGAAATAATAAATAAATAATAATAAAGTTATTGTTTGTTAATTCTATTGCTATGGAATTTTTCGAAATCATTTAAACTTTTCAATGATCTATACATACATGAAATGTAAACGAGGAGACACCCATCCAACACACCCAACTTGGCTTACGTTTTTTTCTTCAAGCTTGGGTTATCTCCTATACCCCTCCCGGGATCAATTCCAATAGGTCATTCCTCTTATATGTGAAGCCTTGTCTGTATGACCTAGCTCCTGAGGGATGTCCCCAAAAGGCAAAGAAAAGCAAGTTACTAGTGAGATGAGACTTTTGATAAATCATGGCCTTTTCAAGCAGTGGTAAACGATTTTTGTCTGTCAAAAAACGTGGAATGTTTTTTAGCAGTGATTGTTTGGTTTAGTATCGTTAACTGTCGAAGGGCATTGACAATTTTCCATAACACTTTTTTGAATTGCTATCTCGTTGAGTTATTTAGACAAAACATGTTTTATGTTTGAACAAATATATAGGAAACATACTGAATTGAGTACCAAGCTTATAGGCCTATTGATAGGTTGTTGCGATTGTATTTGAGTCCATTGCAGCGAAACCTTTTTATGATAACGACATACTATACGATAGCATATTACCTCTCTAGGGGTTCTGCTTGCTCATGTTTAATACCGCTCATGAGTAAGTATTTTATGGCACTATGTTCTTGTTAATTGTACGTTTATTGCACTCACTGAAGGGCAATTTTCGATTTCACACCGGATCAGAGGAAACGGCGGCTGCGAATCGACAGCAAACCACAAATACGAGTACGGCAATGTTACGGCTGCAAAAGCGTGAATCCAACAGGTTATCCATTCGCCATCCGATTTTGCTTCATTGTTCATAAAATGAGGCGTTAAGAGCGGACGGTTGTCACCTCATAACTCATCGCAGTCGGTAAAATAAAGTTAGGAGGGTGACTGGAAAATGTTACGTGACCATTCCGGTACTTGGAGGAACTCTGCCTCGTTCGCTAAACGAGAAAAAAATCCACCCAAAAATCATCCGACCCAATCCGTCCCGTCTTATCCAATTCGGAAGAGCGCCCATTGTTCACCTTTTCTGCTTAACTCAAGCTCTGCTCAGTCAACCAGTTGTCGTATTAGGTTACGAGAGCTCCAGCAACACTAGCATTACCAACCCGTTCAGTTTCCAGTTTTAATTGAAAGCAGATTCCGATCCGAGCATTTTCACACCAACACCTGTACTCTAACCAGCCATCCTGCTTTTGGCAGGACCGTCATCCTTTTTTTGAATTCCGTCCACTAAATAATGTGTCCTACTTTTTGAGATAAAGTCCCGCTTTCTTTGGAGCGGGCACTGGCACTAAACCGGCCATTAATTTCTTCCAATAATTTTGCTTCCGAGTAGGTATACCTATAAGTAACGGAAGCATTGTTTTCACTTGCGAGGAATGAACAATTTTTTGTCTCAAAATTTAAAATTCCCACTCCCATTTTACGTTTTAGGCAATTCTGAACCACTTACTTTCTGTGTCTGTCAATCTGTTTGTCGTGTGTCCGCAAATACTTTTAACAAGCTTAATTTCCACAACTTTCATCTGATGGTGATGACATTTATGGGGATTGTGCTGATTAAAGTGTAGATGGTCCCATATCAGTGTCATTGATCCCAAAACTAATTCACTTCACTCTGCGCATGCTCAAAAAGAAATGATATCAAGCAGAATTTTCTCACGCCCTGGACGTCTGATCTCGCTCAAAGTTGGAGGATATTTGGAAAAGGACGATTTGTACATTTCATATAAATTGAAATCCGATCGTACCAATAGCAGCTCCTGCGCATGCGCAAATGTGAAATCCTTGTAACGAGCCTAATTTTCAAATTTTTTGTCCGATATTTATGAAATTCTCGGGGAATGTGCGGATTAGAGTGTAGATCAGTTTCATTGTTTCCAAATAAATATTTCACTCAGCACATGAGCAAATGTAAATTCCATCGAGCATCATGAGCGAATTTTTGTAAAAAATGAAGCTATTGCAATGGCTCCAAAAATTTTAAAATCAAAATTTTGAAAATTTTCCACATCCGTTTTGAGACTTCTGAATCAAATCCTAGAGTTCAACATTTTTTTCATTAATTTTATGTATATTTATATATTTGTTCTTCCAGACGATAACTCTCCTTAGGATTGAGATAAAAATTATCTTTTCGCCTAAAATCAAGCTTTCCAAATGAAAGGACGAGTTCGTTGGCCCGCATTTTTTTGAGCACATTAAATTAGTCAAATTTCAAAAAAGTGCAGAAAAATCACAAAAAATAGCAAAAACGGCAAAAAATCGTTAAATTTATTTATTTTTATTCTTTTTTTTCTTGCAGAATATTGCTCATATAAAGTTGTCTGAAAACATACTCCATCTTAATTTACCATTCCCCTCAACCATAGGAACCAGCTATGGAGTCATAAAATAATTTGAAACATTTCAATTATCGTGTTACGAATACGAGGATGCTATGTGCCACAGCCAACTTTTTAGCATGGAACTTGAGCTAACTGGCGAAAAGTGTCACGTTTTTTTGGGTGACGCGGTTGGGAGACGGCGATGTGTCACGAAATTTTAGCATGGAACATGCTTTAGCCTTGAGCTAACTGCCCGAAAATGTTACGCGGAAGTATCACGAAACTTGGACTAACTAGTGAAAAACGTTAAAGCAGATGTGTCACGAAATTTTTCTTTTTATTTTCACGTACAACCAAGCCGTTGCTGGGGAAATTAAGCTTCTTTAGTTTTCACCGGAAAAAAAATCGTTCTCCACTCGTTGGATTGTGGTAAGCAGTTGGAGGCAGACGCCTCTACTTCCACCTCCGTTTGGAGGTATATAATGTTTCAACTCAATTTGTTCATTCACTTTTATTCGTCGCTCGGAGCTCGATTTGTAAATCTCCTCGTTACATTATCCTCTCTTTGCGGCCAAATCAGTTTTATCAATCCCATTCGAATGAGATGTGCGCATCTGCGCATGTACGTCGAAGAGGTTATTTAAAAATAATAATTTTTAAATAAAGCTGGACCACATTCGGAGAACTTTGAACCAAGCACGCTCTCCTACATTGATGGTTTTTTAAATGATTTTCCAAAGTTTAAAATATACGTACTGCGAAGTAGTGATTATTTGAAAATTGGAAAAATTACAGAAAAATTAGGTTGTATACTTATCAGAGGAGAATGCGGTTAGCGTTAAAATCAACAGGATAAAATTTACTTCAACATTTAAAAAAGTAGGTATGTGCGCATCCCCCTTGGCAGTGTCCGGGAATCCATTACACAAATATCAAATTCATCACCTGAATTAGATCTGCAAGCACCTATAATAATTCTTATACTCGGGGTAATTGCAAATAGAGGATTCGTTCAATGTCATTAGAGCCTGACTGGCATGTTTGGAATCTGTAACCTTCTATTCGAGCCCTTTCTGTCACAAAACGAAATACATTGCAGGTGTAAGATCAGCTGACAAACTCCTACGCCTGTGGTCAAACCTGATCTAGATTTTACGATTTGACAATATTTTGTTCCAGTTTGTTCCACGCATTGTTTCATTTTAACTATTGATAGCGACCTTTAGCTGATTTGATCCCTGGTAGGTAAGTATACTTTTTTTAGATCCGAAGTTCTAGTTGGGAGGTAGGTAATGTAAGACAGTATATAAGAAGGCTCTAAGTATATGTGTGAATGCTGATCAGTAGAGATCCCATCTCCTGAAGCCCATCCTCCACTATCTCATTTCTGACACCAAGAAGTCATCCGCAGACCTTCAAAACTAGGAAGGTCAAAATTCTAAAGGAGTTGCCAAAAGTTACCAGCACCTAATTCAGACTACTAATATCAGTGAAAAGCTGAGAGGTTGACCCGGAGCGGTCCAGAACCTTTATTTTGCAAGAGGAACCACTTATATTGAAATATTTAGCTCTTACATATGCCTATATTATATACACAAGTGGAGCCATAGAGCGTGAGCTCTTGTAATACAATTTAATGCAGCCGCCCCATCCTCAAAATTATTAACACATCTTCTCAGAGCCATGAACCAAGAATGTTCAATGGTAACGGTATTTAATAAAGAACCCTTTCTTATTCATAGTTGCTTTCCTGGCATTTCAAACTACCACCACCCGCAAAAGCTGGTAATTCTGCGTTTCATCACCGTTTCGTTGAAGTTTTCCCTAGAGCTGTCAGAATTCTAATGAGACTAACAGGGTGATGACACGAGCAATCAATTTGGAATCAAGATGCGATGGCGAAGAATATCCCTCCCGACCCTCCAAGTTTCTCTTCGCCCTTATCAGCATCTCTCAAGGAGAGCCGACGTTTGTGCGTGACCACTCGCCCGTGTTTTTCCCGCTTTTCTTGTGCAAGGAAGTTTGGTAACTTTTTTTGGTGAGTTCCTCCCTTCTTCAGGAAAGGCTGTTGTTTTTACCGTTTCGCGAAGGAACTTGAACAAATCTGACTCCGAGTTTATACATTTAGCCTACATGAGATGTTGTGGATTATGTTACCGTAAAAACCAGAAATTCATCAAAACTAGTTTTAACTAGTCAATACTAGTGTAAGCTCGTCTACAACCACTCTTGGAGAGATTTTATATCGATCAGCTTTTTGCTTAGATTCGGATGCTAACTTTGCTCGCATCTTAAAATTATACACATCAAGTAGTCAATCCCTCAGAAAAAATTCAGATTAGTTGGATATATAAATATCGATTAGTATTCTGTTGTGACTAGTGTCAAGAGTCAAGTGCCCTGACTTGGAACATGTTCGATGTTTGGGCACAAAAATGAATCATTATATATATTAAGTAATAATAAATAAATGTTTTACTTGTATCATTTATTAATCCCAAAATGTAAACTTAGACGCATTTCATCTTTTTAAAAATGTTGTTGGACTGTGCTGGAGTAGAACAAAAGAGTTACAAAGGTTCATCATTGAAAATAATAAACCAAAAAATGAAGTAAATGTTTAAAAATAGAAAATAAAATCAATAATAATACTAAAAATAAACAAAGAAATAAATTAACAAAATAAAATAAAAATATTATGGATGGCTATAAGTATAGCATATTAAAACTAAAACATTTTTGTTTCTCAAAAATTAGATAAAAAAATCAAATTTTACTATCAAAAATCAATTCAAATCTGAATCACATGTTTCAGAAAATTCAGGAGGATTATTAACGTATAACCGAGAAATAGGTAATTTAGATTATTTTCTGCTCAAACTGGGCACGAACCCACGGGAATGATGATAAAGAGGACATTTCGAGAGGGTTTGCATGTATAGATATTGCCTGGGGAAATTGTAAGAGGTAGAACCTCGTTGGGCCGAATTTACTATTAACTTCTAAACTCCACAATTTCCGACGAAATCGTGAAAAATTATTCGCTATTGAGAGACAAAAGCTTGTCGACTAGGAATCCGCCAAAAATGTTGTTCAACACTCGAAAACCTAAAATTCCTATATCAAAGGTAACCTCATTTCATCCTCGGGCTGGCTATCTCACTTGAACAAAGTTCCCTTTTTGTCCCAAGTTAGGGTCGTGTCCCATGATAGAGTACCTACCTGAAGATATCACTGAGTTATAATTTTGCGTTTGAAGAGAATATTTTTGAGTAAAAATTACCTACTCGTTAATGGAGGCTTAAAGATTTTGAAATATTTGAAAGTTGCTTTTAGCGTTTTGGAAAATATTTTGAATTCGTGATGCAGGATTTAAAAGAAACTTCAGAAAGGATTACTTACAAATATTATATGGCTGATCCACTGTCAATTTCAACATCTAGAATTCGGGAGGAAATCAAGATTTCCTATCATAGCACACAGGATCATCCTAATTCAATTATATGTAGGATTAATTTGGACTAATCCAGATGGGTCATATTCTTCAAATAGGCAAAGAAAAGTGTATGCGCCGATTCATCTAAAATATCATGTTCGTCAATTGTTTGTAACAAATCTACAATTCCATTTTAGATAGCAAACCTGAAAGGATAATTGACGGCCACTAGGTACATACTGATACACTGTTGGGTCTAGATGGAAATGGAGATCTCCTATTTTAACACTCAGCAACTGGAGCAAATAAGCTCTAAAACTGGTTATAATTTTAGTTAGACCAAGCAAATATCTACTGCAGTGGTTTACATTGATCCGAACGAAATATGCTCATTCACATACGAACATTCACATGACGCACATGTCTGAATGGTCAAGATAATATATGCAGGTAAACCTTTTCCATGAAATACCTCATCTGCCGCAGATTTGAAATTTGTACCTACCTCAATAATCTGTAAGTTTAAGGTCGACTAAACTACCTGATATTCCTGAAATTTCAACTATTATTTTCTTGATTCCTAGATAAGAAAAGTGGAACAATAGAAGGCAAGGGCGTTTCCAAACAACATGAATAGAATTTTTTAAAATAAAAACATACAATTCCATTTTAGACAATAAACCAGAAAGGATTTCTGACAACCGCTGCGTACAGTTATCTCCTCGATATCCGGGCCTGGATGGAAATTAAGACCTCCTATCCTAAAACACAAAGCAACAGGAGAAAACAGTTCCATAATTCAAGCTCTAGTTGGTGGTCTGGTTTTTGACAGGCCGAGGTGGTGCTGCTTATAACAAACCCAGCAAGATGCTTTATAAGCTGATTCGCAAAACATTTGTAAGCGCCCTCACAGTCCATACATTCCCTAAACCACAGTTTACCGATATGACCCCATTCACATAGGTACTCACTCCGTCAAGATTAGGTTTAGGTCAATAACCTATAAGTTAGGATGGGACTAAGTCACATGATATTCCTAAAATTATAATAATAATTTCTCGATCAACAGTTGTGAAAAGCGAACCAACAGGCGGGCCGAGATATAAAAATTGTAGGTGATTGTGCCAATTTCCTTCAAATAACACGGATCGGTGTGTTTCATGCCAGCGATTCCATTTTAGACAAAGACATTGTAATAGTAAACTAGACCCAATCGTAGCGCTAGTGTCGTGTTGCAAATTGAACGGTCTGTATTCGGCCATATTGGGGGCAACAATCGTTTATGTGCAATGAAGATTATATTATTATAGTTTATCTACTCATGAAATTTCTTTGATAATGCACAATGGTTAAAGTGTGTGCGGCATTTAACTGCATAAATCGCAAAACTGAAGACTGCACACTCTCATTTCACAAGTAAGTATAGATTTTCACGATTTCCTAAAGATTATTTTGGTCTGTTGGAGGCCTCTTGATGTGGTAACGCAGTACCTATTGTAGTTGGTAATAATTTTGTTTTTACTAACTTATCAATATGCATGAGCTACAAAGTTTCAAATTAATCTAAACTTTGTTTTGTTTTTTCCACAGATTTCCTTTAAACAAGAAATTGAGAGAATTGTATGAAATTGTTTTTTGTATTGACATTGTATTGTACTATTGTATTGTATTGTATTGTATTGACAGAATTTTATGAAATTGTATGTAAAATGAAAATAATATAATAACATAGAAAGTGCCATGATGTAGTTATTCATTTACTTATTCAATTGTTCAGCTCCTCTGATCATACTCCTTGCCCCATCCAGGTGAACCCATGGTGTTTGTAAAACTGTGTCTTATGTACAAGATATTGTCTCAATATTGAAATGCAGAGCGATTCTTCTGTTAATTTGGAAGAATGGTTTTGAGATAATTGCTTTTGAATAATGGAAGGATCTTTCACTTTAAAATACCTAACTAACTTATGCCCTAACTATTATAAGTACGGTATGAAAAGTACAATATCGCCACTACGCAAAACTACATCAAATCATATTGGTAAGTAATGCATACATTATACGGACGTCCCTATGAATGGATTTTATATATATTTGGTGAGAGTTGAAACCCCCCCCCCCCCCCCCCCAATTAACTCCCTCCACTGACAGCCAATTCAAATAATAAAAAATAATAAAACGTCCAATATGAAATTTGAAGCTCCCGACATATTTTTATAACCTAGACCGAATTTATAATCGAATTTAAAAAATGATCTCGAAAATCTGACTTGAATAGTTAAAACATCATGATTTATTACTATTACCTCCTTCAATCTTCCTCGTCCATAATGAAATTTGAAACTTTTAATACACCTTCCAAAACTAGACAAAATTCTTAGTTGAACAAAAAAGAATCACAAACATCTGACAATATTAGTTGAAACATCATGATATTTTACTGTTACCCCCTCCATTCACCCTTTTTCATAATCAAATTTGAAATTCCTGTTATAAGATCCAAAACTAGACCAAATTCATAGTTGAACAAAAAAAGAATCACAAAAATTTGACGATATTAGTTAAAACATCATGATATTTTACTGTTACCCCCTCCATTCACCCTTTTTCATAATCAAATTTGAAATACCTGATATAAGATCCAAAACTAGACCAAATTCATAGTTGAACAAAAAAAGAATCACAAAAATCTGACGATATTAGTTAAAACATCATGATATTTTACTGTTACCCCCTCCATTCACCCTTTTTCATAATCAAATTTGAAATACCTGATATAAGATCCAAAACTAGACCAAATTCATAGTTGAACAAAAAAAGAATCACGAAAATCTGACGATATTAGTTAAAACATCATGATATTTTACTGTTACCCCCTCCATTCACCCTTTTTCATAATCAAATTTGAAATACCTGATATAAGATCCAAAACTAGACCAAATTCATAGTTGAACAAAAAAAGAATCACGAAAATCTGACGATATTAGTTAAAACATCATGATATTTTACTGTTACCCCCTCCATTCACCCTTTTTCATAATCAAATTTGAAATACCTGATATAAGATCCAAAACTAGACCAAATTCATAGTTGAACAAAAAAAGAATCACGAAAATCGGACGAGAATTGTGGCCTAAATAAGTTTGTAAATCGTCATTTATGGTTAGATATTCCAAAGACAAGCAGCTCCCACAGTTTGTCTCTGTTGAAAATGTTGCATAAAATTCATTTAAAAACTGTGTTGTCATCATAATAATTGACGTTTTTAATGATTTTAGACTAGTTTTCATCAAGATAATACAAAATATGTTTTCTATGAACACTTATACACAAACTAGCTATCCTCACAATTCAAAAAGCGCGCGTGAAGTTGCCCCCATCATGTCCGCCAATGCTCTCTTCAATTTGCAGCAGGCGGCGTCTGAGATCCACGTACAGTTGTAGGGCCTTGATTTTAGATAATAACCAAAAAGGATTACTGACAACCACTACATATACTGAGACACAGTTATAAGCCCGACATCCGGGTCTGGATGGAAAGGAAGACTTCCTATCCTAACACAAAGCAAGAGGAGAAAATAGTTCTATATTTCAGGCTCTAGTTGGTTGTCTGGTTCCTGACAGGTCGAGATGATTGCCTGGAGATGCTGGCGGAGGTTGTTAGAGACGCGGTGACAACTCTCCGTGACTTTCAAACAGTCAGGTCAACTGCCTCGCTCGTACGAAAGAGCACCGTTACCCAACAACAGACAACAAACACGGATTGCGTTATCCCTACTTCATGGTACGAGGGTTTTGCCAAAGAATCCCCTAGTTATAAATAATCAAAAATATAGTCGGATTTAGATTTTAAAATATAAATTTGTTTTTCATTTTTGAATTATGAGAAAGGCAGTTGGTCTCATTTGACGAAGAAATGACTTTTTAATTTTATTTTTTGCCGGAGACTGAAAATGAATGGGGGAAAACATACATCGAACCTAAATGATTGGTGCCCGCCAAGATAACGAATCACAGATGTGAGAAATCGACAAAAGGATCAAATTGATAAGTATTTCTATTTTACTGGGAATGTTCAGGCTTTTGCTGAGGAAAACTCTTCAAATATTTGGTGAAAGTGACATTAGATTTGATTTCGAAAAGATCTTGGCATATTTGAGCTAATGTGAAATCTTATTAAAGAAGAGATAAGGAGCATCGGATCGGTTCCCCGGGCTATTTACACTGGTAGGATATCACTGGACGGGGATACCCCAACCTCAAGCCTCATGCAGTGATCACTTTTTTAGCCATGTCGCTGCAAATGTCGCTTTCTGGCACCTTACATGAACTGCCTCGGCTTGGATGTTATATTCAAATTTCATCTAGTGGGCCACGACATATAAGATAAATTGGCGAGTTCCAAGAGCTGTATCAGCTTAATAGGGAAAATATCGTCGCGGGCATCAAGAAATAGAGGACCTGCTCGGAAGGCAAGAGGTGTGCTCGCGAGGTTATCAGGATTGCAAGAAGATTTCAGGGGAGATCGCTGAAAATACGGCCGGACAATCAGGAGGAGGATCAAGATCAGAAACTGGAGAAAGAAGTCAGAGGACAGGATGGAGTGGAAGAATGTGATTCGGGAGGCCAGGGCCCATCATGGGCTGTAGGTACAAGGGTAAGTAAGGGCAATAGGTGGACATGTCTTATGGCACCGTGAATTCTTAGGGTGATCAGGAGAGAATTTAGCTCATTCAGTTAATCAGGATTCATTCGTTTCTAGATATCCCAGAGAGGATATATCAGAGAGGACATGTTATCTATCTAGTGTGAACAGAACAGAATATAGCTCACCCAGATGATTAGACTTGACCCCATCATTTCATTCGTCTCTTGATGTTACAGAGGGACTCCCTATTAAATATCAACTTTCTAGGGCGAATAGGCGAGAATTAGGCTCATTCAGCTGATCTGGAACTTCACAGTTTAAAATACAGTTCTTCCATAAAATTGTATGGCTGCATGTATAAATGTGTGCTAATTTGATCATTGAGTTGTGAATTTGTTATTTTGGCTTGTTTGATTTGACTATCGTTATGCACTTATTTGTGATGGCAAATAAAACTATCTATCAATCTATCTTATAAACACATAAATTAATAGCTTTCCTTAGAGATGAAGTAATAATTAAAAAATTTTCTTTATTGGTCTAATTTATTTCTAATCCTAATAGCCAATAACTATCTCGTCAAACATTCAGTTCCCTCAACAACCCACTGAGCCGGTAAAAACCTTAAACAAC
Source organism: Adelphocoris suturalis (assembly GCA_030762985.1). NCBI lineage: Eukaryota > Metazoa > Arthropoda > Insecta > Hemiptera > Miridae > Adelphocoris > Adelphocoris suturalis. The sequence continues at coordinate 79,792,598 of CM061044.1, forward strand.
AGTATATTTTAGCTGGATTAGTGATTCAGTAAGACCTCTCACTTCTTTTTTCAAAATTTTACTAAAAATTTTAGTTGATTGTCCAGGAAAATCCCCCAAATGAAAAACAATTTTAATTTCCAGGTTCTGTTAGGTTCCTGGTGAACAGTGAAGTGTGAAAGTTAAAAAAACGTGTACGATGAAGCTTAAAAACATCATAAAATCCCTAATTTACATGGTATTTTTGAAATTTTGGTGACTATTCGACGTAAAATTTGATTAGCTACAACTTTTCTTCCTTAAGAAACTCGATTTAATGTCAAGCATGACCTCTAATATGCTAATAAGCAGTATTTCCAGGTTTTGCAAACCTTTGAAATTCAATATCATCCTTATTTTTGTTGATCATTACTTTTTCTGGTGACAAATCGACGCAAAATTTCATCCTCTTCAACATTTCTCTTGCACGCTGATTGTTTTGCACGTTATTTATAGCTGCTGAAACGCAAAATATGTTTTAAAAAACTTCTTTTTAAAAGGTTTTTTGAAGATGATAATGTAAAGGAGCAGTTTTGGGTATAGGGAGCAGTTTTTTGAAGATGATAATGTAAAGGAGCAGTTTTGGGTATAGGGACATGAGATATTTTCCAAATCAGCGTAAAATGTGCTATAAGAATAGGCAATAAGGTAATTCTGATCCGACGGAATCGATTTCTGGACTACAGTGTGACGGGTTCGATCCTGATCAGCGATGTCAACTAAATTCTCTCCTGGTTACCCAAGGAGTTTGAAATTTGGTAGGAAGCCTCTCTGGGACATCTAGAGACGAATAAACTGAGGGGATTTTCCCTGATCTGCAAAACAAGCTAAATTCTCTACTGTTCTCCCGAAGAAATTAAATTTAGACAGGGAGCTTCTCTAGGACAGAAGAATCCAATATCTCCTTCCAAAAGAATGGAAGTCGTGTTTAGGAGTCCTTAGGCAATCCTGCCTTGTGGTCTCCCCACAGAGAAGCTGGGAAGATCCTCCTGAGAGGAGACGGCACACACAGTCAATGTCCTTGACAACTGCCAAGTACACGTTTTGACCTACGGGTCGAGGCATGCGTTCTAGCACACATTACCAACTAAGCAGATTGGTACCCGAGTTTATGGAAACCCACATAACTCCAAATGCCGAAGTCCGTGGAAGGAGACTCACCCAGCTTCTCCGGGACAACATAAGGCGAATGAAATGGCCAACTCCATCCTGATCAGCCTGTCCCGTTTCCTCCTAGACCACCAAAAATGAGTGATAAGTATCCCAACAAAAACATGCTCCGCGTGCTTGTTGCCAAGCCACAAAACGCATAATATAATCCAATTTGGGCCAAGCTAATAGTTGGATCGCCGTGCATTCATTTTCTCACTATAGTTGACTTCATGTGGGTGTAAGACGCTTCTTGAAGTCTGAAAACGCACAATAAGCGAATGTAAGCGGTTGATTAGGACACAGCCTGAATCGTCCCGAGCACCGACGAACATTAAATTATTAATCCATAATGTATAATTAATTATAGAATGATAAGCGTAAGGCTAATTTAGTAGACTGTTTTGTGTTTTGTTTGTCTTTGTCAACGGCTCATTTGCTTTTTTTTAAATTGCCACTTCTTTTTTTCTACTTTTATGTATTTCTTTTCCCAAAATGTTGTTTATTTATTTAATTCGTGTCAATTGAGCTTAGCCAGTATAGAATAAAGTTAATATAATATGAACTAAAACACTCACCATATTTGAATTTCATCCGCCCGGGTAGTGCATACGCAAGGTTTGATTGTGTCGGGCGGCGGGCAGGCGGAAGTTGCTGTCACGAGGAAGGTAATAACCACCGCTGCACCCCTCCATCGTGGACACACCATTGCAGTCTCATATCAACTAGTCAACTCCTACAAAATAATTTAAAAAAATTATCATAAATGTCTAATGTATAATAATTAAACTGAAAAAAGTTGACATTCACATCCACGGAAAGTTGAATAAATTTAATTTTGAAAAGAAATTGAGTAATTAAACTCAAAGTCATAATAAATTTGAAGAAAGTTACTCTTTTGTTATAAGTTCGCAACCTCTAATTCGGTTTTACGCCCGTCAAGCATCACTTCTCGCTTCTCAATCATTTGTCCAACTAATCTATATTTTACCAAATGGATTGTTCAGGATATTATCATATTTTTGAGATGCGAGCTTGCGAGCATTCAGACCACCAAACAATAAGTACACACCATTTAGAACTATTTGCAGTGCGAATAATAGAAAAGTCTTTGCTTGGTGTCCTTGAGGACTCGAGCCCAGTGGGCCCTTTCGAAACCCTACTTCCAAGGAGGGATCGAATAGTGGTCAGTGGACAGACCTGCTTAGTGCAGAAGCTCGAGATGTTGTGCGTGGGAGGTGTGGGGGTGATCTGTCCATCCGCCACTTTCTGGAGGAATGTCCAGCCCTTGTGGACCTCCGAGTCCAGCATCAGCCCCCTCAGTGGGTTGACGTTTTATCTGGACCATACAAGGTCCGATCCCTGTTGTTGTACTTGAGAGCCGCTGAACTCTACTACGAACTGTGATATCTGATCTGTGATATATTTATAAACATCTAGTCGTAATTTTATTTCACTTTGCTGATTGTGTATAGTAACATGTATATAGTTATTAGCCTATTTTACATCTAGTCTTAGTTGTATTATTTTATTTTTGGGTTTTTTTTTAATCCACTTTGGGGGCTAAACAGTGGTCATCACTGTACCCCTCATTTTTTTCCCCTCCGAGTTGCCAGTGGAGTCCATGATGGCGCTCCTTTTTAGTCAAGGATGGCAACATGGCTCCCCTTAGAATCGTGCCACTTCCAGTGTCCCTTTAGGCACCTTGTTCAATGCCGCTAATGACCCTTCTGGTTGAGATGCTGCTTAAAAAATAAACAAACAAAAAATAGAAAAGTCTTGTCATGATAGAAAAGTGCAAATGTTCCTTGTAGTTTACTTTAGATCTCCTCACTATAACTATAACATACTGACTATAATACTTCAACAGACCCTCCCGATGTCTGTTACCTTGACGTGGTGGGAGGGCTTAAGCCACGGCTCACACTGCCTATTGCACGATAGTATCTCCTAGGAGTATACTGGGCAATGTGAGCTATTGCACTGGCAACTAAGTACAGACACCAACCCTCAAGACAAAGGTGTCCACGCCGTGCCTATGGTCTGCATGGTGCAGAGGGTAAAGTGCACCTCAAACGGTTGCCCCAGGGTACCGGCCGACCCCCTGGGTGTAATTAGGCTTACCTGTGCATGCGGGGCTCTGCGCGGGTGGACTGTTCATTTCCCTAGCTTCTTGTGGGAACAAAATGGACCACATAGAAAAAGAATAATACACATCTAAAATTTCTTCAAGTGAACTTGCACAGGGCAAGGGGCGCGTCGGCGGTCCTGAGCCACAAGTTCACATCGGAAGACCACCACATTGCCCTTATCCAGGAGCCGTGGGCCACTGAGGGCAAGGTGATGGGACTATCTGCACAGAACAGAAAGGTAATTTTCCACCGTGGCAAGGATAGGCCAAGATCGGCCATCCTAGTAAACAGCCTAGTCAAGTTTTTGGCCATGCCTGAGTTCTGTTCCAGAGACCTCACAACTATACTGCTTGAGGACAGCAACGGAGGAAGATGTGTTGTCGCCTCAGCCTACTTTCCAGGGGATGAGGACGAGCCCCCTCCGGTGATGGTGCGGCAGCTAGTGTCACACTGCCAGAGACAACGGCTGCATCTCATCATTGGATGTGACGCCAATGGTCATCATCTGCTGTGGGGATGCAACGACATCAACAAAAGAGGTGAGTCCATTGTCCAGTTTCTGACCGCTGAAAATCTCGCGGTTTTGAATAGGGGCAATGAGCCTACTTTTGTTACTCGGGCAAGGAGTGAGATTTTGGATATCACTGTGGCGAGTAGTTTCTATGCAAATAGGGTCACAGGGTGGCATGTGTCGGAAGAGGCTTCATTGTCGGACCATCGGATTATTGGTTTCCGGCTGGAGCATCCGACCTGCTTCACTGAGACATATCGGAGTCCTAAGAACACTAACTGGACTCTGTTCAACACTCTTCCAGCTGATGAGCTGGAGGACCTGGACACTAACATCCAGACAACAAGAGATCTTGACCGAGTTAATGAACTCGTTTGGGCAGCCATTCAGCGAAGCTACGAGCTAAGCTGCCCAGTCAAGACTGTCAAAACGAACAGGTCTGTTCCATGGTGGAACAGGGACCTGGGTTTCCTTCGCAGAGAAGCGAGAAGGCTTTTCAACAGGGCAAAACGGGATGGGAGATGGCAGGCCTATAAAGCTATGGCCAACTCCTACAGCTGTGCCCTTAGAAAGGCCGGGAAACTGTCCTGGAGGAACTTCTGTCAGGACATTACGGAGTTGTCCGTGCTGTCCAAAGTGCAGAGGATCCTTGCCAAGGACAGACCAGCCGAGCTGGGCACCATACAAAAGGCAGATGGGGGGTATACCGGAAGCTCGGAAGAGACCCTGGAGGAGCTCCTACGGGTGCACTTTCCTGGGTCTGCACGCATACACAGTGAAAGCTTTCCACATCAGCATACTGATGACTTCTGCCGTGAAAGGAAAGCCTTGTATGCAGCTTCTGGCAGGATATTTACACCCCATAGAGTTAAATGGGCACTTGGCACATTTAAGCCCTATAAATCTCCGGGCCCGGATGGGATCATCCCAGCCATGCTACAGCATGGAGGGGGGGCTCTCGTGCCGGTGCTGGTTAAGATTTTTAGGGCCAGTTATACACTGAACCACATTCCTAGGATGTGGAGGAAGGTCAGGGTGGTCTTTATTCCGAAAGCAGGCCGACAGGGCCATGCAAAAGACTACCGCCCCATCAGTCTCATGTCCTTCCTATTGAAAACCATGGAGAAGATTGTGAACCTTGTGATCAGGGAAGAGCAATTAACCCAGATACCACTCCAGGCGGCACAACACGCGTATCAGAGGGGGAAATCCACTGAGACTGCTCTGAATGAATTAACAGTGTTGATTGACAGGAGTCTGGAGGCCAAAGAAGTAGCTCTCTGCTGCTTTATGGATATAGGTGGAGCATTTGACAATACGTCATATGACTCCATCATTAAGGCAGCAGAGGATCGAGATGTCGATCCGCAGATCATCAAATGGATACACACCATGCTGAAGGGCAGGGTTGTATCCTCGGAGCTGGGGGAAGCAATCGTCAGCGCCATTCCAAGTAGGGGATGTCCGCAGGGCGGCGTGCTCTCCCCTCTGTTATGGCTACTCGTGGTAGATAGCCTCCTACAAAAACTCAAAGACAAGGGCTTTGAGGTGGTAGGATATGCTGACGACATTGTGGTCATTGTCAGGGGCAAGTTCGAGGAGACAGTCCGCGAACGTATGCAGATGGCGTTGGATGTCGTACAGCAATGGTGCACGGAGGAGGGGCTATATGTGAACCCTGATAAAGTGACCCTTCTTCCGTTCACCAGAAGACGAAAGGTTGACATGCAGGTGGTCTGTCTGGGAGGCAGGCAACTTCCCTTCTGCACCAGGGCCAGATACCTGGGAGTCACCTTTGATCAGAAGTTAACCTGGACGCCTCACATTAAGAGGGCCGTGGACAGGGCCATCTTTTTTATGGCGTCGGGCCGACGCATGTTAGGGAAGACATGGGGCTTGAGCCCAAAGATGACCATGTGGTTATATACCACAGTGGTCAGACCGATGCTGACCTACGGGGCCCTTGTCTGGTGGACAAAGGTCAGCCAGGCAACGGCTGTGAGTCAGCTAGCAAGGCTGCAAAGGATGGCGTGCATTGGGGTTACAGGCTCCATGCACACAAGTCCTACAGCTGCACTGGAGGTCCTTCTGGACCTTCCTCCCCTGCACATCCATGTGAGGAGGGTTGCCTTCCTGCAGGGAGTGAGGCTGTGGAGGAATGGCTTTTTAAAGCGGGAATCTGGGCGTACTCACCATGCCATCTTGAAGGAGGTTGCAGTGGATGAGTCAGCGCTCAGTGTTTCCGATTACATGGCGGAGACACGGAACTTTGATCTCCCCTTCAAGGTCTACATTCATGATAGATCAATTTGGTCCGAAGGGAGGCCCCAATTCGAACGTGGGGCTATAGTGTTCTATACAGATGGCTCGGTCATGAATGGTGGGGCTGGATCGGGTATCTTCGGCCCACGAACGGAGATTTCAGAATCTCTGGGAACAGTCGCCACCATTTTCCAGGCAGAAATATATGCCATAAGCTCCTGCGCTGACAGACTGGTGAGTCGTCAAGTGAATGGAGCAAAAATCTACATTTTATCAGATAGTCAAGCAGCCTTGAAGGCACTAGCTTCTTTCACTATTTCGTCGAAGCTGGTGTGGGAATGCTTGACTAACCTCAAGACCCTTGCCAGGAACAATGAGGTTACCTTGCTGTGGTGCCCAGGGCACCAGGGGGTGGAGGGGAATGAACAAGCTGACGCTCTTGCTAGGAAGGGAGCGGCTTCTCTCCCTGTGGGCCCAGAACCTTTTCTGGCCACTACGGAGAGTTTTCTCCTCGGAGAGCTCACCAAATGGGAGAGTAAGAAGAGGACTGCCCACTGGCTTCAGGCCAAGGGCCTGAGGTAGGCGAAACAATTTATTCACTTCTCTAGGAAGAGAGCTGAGGAGCTGCTCAGCCTGGGGAGAAGGGAGATACGTATGGTTGTGGGGCTCTTAACTGGGCACTGCCCACTTAGATACCATCTCCATAAAATGGGCAAATCAGACTCCACTCTCTGCCGCTTCTGTGGGGCAGAAGACGAGACGGCGAGTCATGTGGTCTGCCATTGCCCTATGTTGGCAAGAAATCGCTTCTTGAATTGGGGCAGAACCTCCATCGATCCCCAAGACATTAAGATGGGGGAGATTAAGACTCTCCTCGCTTTTGCCAAAACGTGGTGGGGAAGGATTGACTTCCCAGCTGTGGCTGGCATTGGCGATATGGCGCCAAGCCAGACTGGGGCTGCGACTCAGTAACTTACCGAGGGTGGAGCACTCGGGCCCAGACAGTGCCTGAGGGCTGGTAGGAGTGCCGGAACCAGGCAGATAGTGCTTGGTCTGGCAGGGCTGTCGGTATCGGGCAGACCTAGTGTCTGGGATGGGGAGGAGGTACGGCCTCCTTCTCCAGCTACAATAGGCCATTACGGCCTCAGTGGCTTAATAAAAAAAAAAAAAAAAAAAAAAAAAAATAATAATAATAATACTTCAACAGATATATGCCAATGCATTTAAAAAATCATTTGTCTGGGAAATGCCTCCTTACACAACACAAACTGACCAATGGTGGGCGATTTCCGAATCGAGTTGGGTCGAGAGTTCCAGACCCTCTCCCCAGCAAAGGAATTAGATTTGCTTACAGTTCTATAGCGACGAATCATCAATGGAGGTTGCATGTGTTCGTAGGAAGTCAGATAGGAAGGAATAGTAAAGATTTCAATTTGGAAAATGGGTTAGAGAAGCCGGGTGATGTAATATTTGTCTGAAGGTCAATTTAAAATGGCTTGTGTGTCGATGGAATGATAGGCTTTAATATAGTGAGTATAGCGAAAACATGATTCAAGGCTTTTTAATACCCTCTAATGGCACGAATTCACTCGGAATTAGGGATTAGTCATAGGATGGCCTCAATATGAATATTTGTTGTAAATTAAGCTCTTCAGCTCGCATTAACCTTCTTCCCTTTACGGAAACTCAACTCGAACGTGTTAGCAACACCGTGTATGCACCAAACCATTAATTTTAATATTCATGATTAAATTAAAATAAATAGAAGAGCTATACTGCTCACACACAAACAGCAGAGAAAAGAAAGAATTTTATACTCCAACCATTCTATACTATAAAGAAAAATTTGGCCTCATCAATATCACAGTGATTGGGCTTTTGGAGCACATGGCACAATACCAACGTTTACTGAGAAAGTGCTGAAGGAACTAGGGCTGAACACTAATACGAGTACATTGCGAAAATTCGTGCTATGCACTCCGAAAGGGTCCAGAAGCTTGCTGAGAATCACCTGTACCTCACCTCCATCAAAATTAAGATTACAATCCACAGAGAAAAGTATATGAAACCACAAACCAAAACAGTAAAGGAAATTGAGATTCAACCCAGACGATTAGAAAGAAAGCATTATATCCGCATAAGCAAAATCATTCAAATGTTCTATTACTTCGTCTCTTGGCAGCCCTTTGTGCAAGGGAAGTTGTTTGTTGATTCAAATATAATATTATTATTTAAGCAGTATTAATTTATTGTTGGGCCGCAAACCGAGACCCTTTTACCAGCAACATAAAGGCAGACCGGGTGACAGCCAGTGCCACACAGACAGATAGACACATGGGTTACGGACAGAAATAACATGCATGCAAGATTCGTACATATCCATAATTTCTTTGATTTGTAAAAAACAATTTTATATACCTACACTTCGATACAGACAATTTTTGGGGAGGGAGTTACAGTCAAAATGTTCAGGCCTGTTACAGCACAACCCTTCTCTGATTCTTCGGGAGTTGAGCAACTAATTGTGCACTGCACAAAATCGTTGTAAATACTATTTTGCTTGCAGCAGGCGTATCGTTGAGTGCGTCACGGTTGGGGATCACGAAGTGCGCAACACGTGGAAATCTGATTACCTATCTGTCTTTCTGATGTTTCCTGCGACCCAGACGCTCTAGCGCAACTTTTACTGAATGTGACAACTGCCAGAGTATCTTACGTAAAATAGAAGAGCCGTTCATCGAAGTTCATAATGTGAGGCGAGGATGGCAAGAGGAGTGTCAGGTGTCAGGTGCTTGAAGAAGTTTCAACATTTTCAACTGTAAGCCTTTGGTTGTAATACCAAAAAAAGTCCATCTGAAGCTTTTCCCACAACTGCTGGACCAAAAATTACGAAATTTTGCTAAAACGACGAAGTACCATTTCCCTAGCAACGACTCGGTTGTAAGCGGAAATCATCAGAAAACTAACCGTAACGCTTTTTTCTAACGCTTTTTGTTAACGTTTTTTTCGTGCATGTGCCAAAGTAAAGACATAACTATGTGCCCTTGCGGACTCAAGGAGGATTCTGCAGAGCACTTTCTTTGCAGATGCGACAAGTACTGGAGATCCAGAATCATTTGGGCATCATATAATTGAACGTGCTGCCCTCAGAGATATTGAGTGTAAAAGAATTCAAAGATAAATTCAAAATTTATTATAAATAAGTATTTATAAATTTATTTATTTCAAAATTTATGATCTAATTTGAGGTAGGTAGGTACCTACTTGTACATAGTAAGTAGGTAGGTACCTACCTAACTTAAAAATATTGTAGGCAACCTCAAATGAAATAGTTGATAAATCAGAGAAATACCTACCCATTTCTGGTTTTTGATAAATGATAGGTAATTAAAATATTTGCTATTGCGGTTTAACGCTTAAAAATGTTTAATTGCTAATCAAATTTAATTAAAATTACAATTTCATCTCAGTAGGTATTATCGGATCTTTTCTTCAAGTAATCGGAACTTAAATATTCATCGGGCAAACTAGGAAATCCTGTACATTCCTATCTATATTTAGGATAAATCTTTTTTTTTTTCCATAGAATAACTGTGCAGACCACAAGTTAAGTAGGAGTTTAGAAGGTGCAGACATACTGGGGCTGTTTTGGTTGCAAAAGAACGTTCCAGAAAAATCTAGAACGGAGCGTCCGACAGCGATCGATCCAGGCAATGAAACAGAAATAAACACCAACCAACTTTCAGCGAGGTTAGGTTATGTTTTGAAATGTCGGATTGTTTGTGACGAGCTCGATGCGGTTTTCATGTTTCAAGTGATAGGTATTTTCGGGTTTGATTGGCATTTTAGTGAAGTGACTGAATAATTTGTGGATATTTAGGTTTACTATTCGACGGCTGAAATGGATGTTCCAATGTTTGGTCTTCTTGCATCTGGTCGTATGGTGAGCCATTACATTATTTTTAGACTGTTGGATTTGTATCACTTACCTATTAGTTTCCGTTGTTGGAGGGAATCCCCATTTTGTATTTCATAGTGTTTTTAATAAAATTAATTGATTATCCTCACTTTGGACATCTGCTTTTTCTTGCATACATACTCAACCGGGATGAACTCAAGAGGTTAATTTCTCCTTGTCTACCGGCAATTGAGTTTTCACGCAGGTTTTCATTTATCTAGGTTTTTACTAGGCATTCACCTGTACTTCTGATTAATAAATCTGCGTATCCTTATTCAACTATTATAAACAAAAGGTTCAATATTAAATTACCAGTAATAAAGATAATGTACCTACCTTCATCTGTATTCTGTCGGGCATCTAAGTTCGCTTAGCTGATACGTCGAGACTTACTTACTAGAATTTATTTTCGTTAAAAGCGTAGTTTTCTTTGTTTATTTATTCATCGTTGCTATTTAATTTAATATTCAGGGAAATATTTATTATTACTGTGAAAGACTACGAAGAGTTGTCTTCTCGATGACATCGTCTGCCCTCTTAATCAACCAGTCCGGTATGGTCTAGTGGCTAGGATACCTGGCTCTCACCCAGGAGGCTCGGGTTCGATTCCCGGTACCGGAATTGAATTTTTTACGCTCTCTCTCTTCTCTCAATCTACCTCTCGTATCCCCTCGTCAAGTCTGTTTTTGAGTTACCATACTTTTTGTTTTTGTCAACGTTATGAATGGATATGTAATAGGCAGGACAAGACTTTCGTTGACATTTTTTTTCACCTTTACTTTTCTACACTGGAATAATTTGCAAATTGTTATACCGATTATTTTATTTATGTATGTATTTATTTGTTATTTTTTAAATAATTTGTATTCACTCCCCATTTGGTTAATTTTTATGATATTTTCTGTGTAGTCTCCTAATAGATCCCATTTTAGATTAATCGCATTAGTAGTAAATACCTACCTACGCGTGCTCGAACGTGAATGTGTCACTATTTAAGAGTGTTGAGTGTTCAGTACTATGATGAAATCATTTCCGTTTTTAATCCTCGGTCAAATTTACTTTTGGCTTTTTACGAGAGTACTGCAAAATTGTGATTCATGCACTAGGCATGATTCCAACTGCAAAAAGAACTGAGAGGGAGAGTTCATACCAGCTGGGAATCATAATGCTTTAATTAGGTACACTTGATCAACCCCGATGGGTGAAATTTATCGAGATTACGAGAAATTTCTGTATCATTTTCCGTTTGATTTTGATACGTCTCAGTTCAGTGAAGCGTATGAAACTAGCAGGCAGAATTGGGCAAAATCTTACGAGTATACTCATGATTAAGATTTTTAATCACAGGAATACGTTTATGTGATTATGAATACGAATAAATTCGTAATCACACGTTAGAGCATGATTAAAATCATAATCACAGAGAATGATTAAGAATAAATTCTTAATCACAGAAATCCATGATTAATCACAGAAATTTGTGATGATTCACAGAAATCAGTGATTATTCATAGGAAATTTTTTAGGAAATCCTAAGAATCGGCCATTATTCATGGGTAAATTTGGAAAACCTCCTTGAAAATTAATCACAGGAAAATCGTAAAAAATCCTAGGATCCGGTGACTCGGCCAATCGTTAGAAATCTCAGTAATTGCTTAGTTATCACATCAATTGTTTATTGATCACAGAAATCAGCGCTTAATGACAGAGATTTGTGATTAATCACAGAAACCTGTAGGAAAATTGTGAGAAACCACAGGAATCTGTGATTAATCATAACAAAATTGTAAGAAATCCTATTCAAAACGTATCCTATTCAAAACGTATTCCTGTGATTAAAAATTTTAATCATACTCATGAGTAAGATTTTGCCTAACTCTGCCAGCAGGGGCATTGTACGACCATCCGTTCACGCTCTAAAAGGGTTTAAGTGCTGGAAGTTGAAAAAAAAAAAAAAATCGTCGAGCCATTTAAGTCAATTAATGTGAATGAATTTCAAAGCGACTTTGGCATGCATGGTAGGCTGAACTTCTGTTTGGCTGATTTATATTCTTCGTACATTACTTGCTTAAATGCCGGTGGATGAAATTCAGTTGGAGCCCGATTCAGCTCAGGTAGGTATAGACTTTATCGACACCTATCTCATTAGGACAAGTATTGGGATCATTCGTCAGAAGATAGTAGCTGATTTCATTGACTCGAGTGTCGAAAATTTGTGTGTTAATAATATATCTTTAGTAAACTACTCAGAATGTTAACATTTATGGCAAGAATTTTGACTGTAATATGAATCCAAAAAGTCCCTGTCGTGAAGCATGAAAGACGTTTGAGCAAAATGCAGTACCGTAAAACGGGGTTTCTAGGGTCAGTAGGGCTATTAGGGTCAAAACTTCGTTCCCACCGTTTCCAGGTTCTGGGGGGTACCGTATTGCTTCTAAATCTATGAGAAAAATCATGGAGCTGAAGGACACTATTACCTAACTATCTGTGGAGTACTTAGATGAACTCTGTGGGGGAATAAGTGAACCACACCCTCTTTTTTCTCTGTTTTGAAGATCACCAAAACTTTGTCTGTTGGAAGCACTGTCTTCGTCGTTTTGAGTGGGACCTTTGAACATCCTTTGCAGTTGTTTGTTTTGTTTTGATCGACATATGCAGCATTTTTTAAAATACAGTATTTCATTTTATAGATTTATTTTTTCAGGAGGAGGCTTGTTTTCAGTGGTATCCAGGCAATAAGGGTCACCATGCCTCGCATCTATTATCTGTCGCGAAATAAACCTCGAATGTAAATCCAACTTCACAACTTCCCCCAAACATCTATCGTCTATGACAAAAATACGAAAAAGGAGAAGAAACAATGTTCGTCTGTCAGATTGTAGGCATCCAGAAAAAAAAGAAGCCTCTCCGTTGCTCCTTTCTAAAGAACTATAAAGGTGTCATTGACTAATATTTATTTCCAACTGTTCGTGATATTGATTCTATTGGGTTCGAATAGATGGTGAGATTGCTAACCCCTATCTCTAATGTAAGGGGAACCTTCATGTTCCATGGCTAAGTTTGCCACAACTGTTTTATTTTTGTTCTTAGTTTGGTGATTTGTGTTCAAGTTCTTTTTAGTTTAAATTAATAATTTGGGGTCTTAGTGAAGAAGTATTTTTGATTGTTGATTCAATTCCAAATTTATTAATGATATTTTACGACACAGAGACATTTGCTTCTACTGCTTTATTATTTTCCAAGTCAATAGAATGTAATGTGATTGAAAAAATGTTTATTTTAATGGAAACAACATTTTCTTTCGATTTTGGCACGTTTTGGTTTTTTTTTAACTTAAATTTGTGACCCTTGTATCCCAGAGAGTGCGTTTTAGCCCTTGCTAAAAGAGAGATTTTTGCTGAAAAAAGCACGTGACCCTAATCACCCCACTTTCGTGTTTATAAGGGTCAGACCATTTAAAAAAATATATAAGCTCCTACAAGGGTTAAAACAATTATTTTAATAAAGCGTTGCTTTCTTCAGGCCAAGACTAATAACACAAAAAATTAAAAAATTGCAGAAAAAAATCACCCTGGCTAGGAGGGGCTTCCAAAGTTGTAAATTGACCCTTATTACCCCATTTTACGGTATTTACGATATGCTTGGAACAAGAATTATATGTATTGCGCGTGCGTTATAGCTTCTATGGATTAAACGCATTGGAGACTGTTTAGCCCCAACCCGCATAATCCCTAAAGATTTAATCGAAATTATGTTTAAACAGTGGAAGTTATTGAAGAAACGATGATGGATTGCGCGAATTTGATATTTCAAGAAATTCTCGTTTTTGCGCGAGATCAACCGGCACAATGCTTGAAAATTGCATAAACCATAAAAATCGGACATGTTCATGGAGTTTAGCCAGTGTCAACTAATTTTAGTTTTCCGTGTGCGCATAAGTTATTACTCTACCGTTCTTGATACAAATTCATAGGGCACCATCTTAAAACCTATTCTCAACCACCCCTCGAGTTCGACCGATATTGACCCGTTAGATCACTGGAAATTGACGTTATAGGAAGTTCACTCTTGCACACACGCTACTGCTGATCCGACGGCAATATCATTTATAGGGGACCGTCTAGGAGTTAACCCGCACAATACCTGAAATGTCAAGTTTTGGACTAACTAGTTTTTGAGCATGACCAGAAATAGGCGTAGACCCTCACGGAACATTTGTTGATTCACAACCAGAACCGGACAACTAACAAATCGTGACATTCTTCTACGAATTTTTGATAATGTAAACAAATAAAATTGAAAAGGGTGTAAAGAATTCATAATGAATATTTCTAATTCTTGGCTTTCAGGTTCAAACCAATTACGAAAGGGTTGGAGAGAAGCAGTTTCTCATCACGATACCCGAAGCTGATAACATCAACCATGTCGTAGTTTTTCTTACTGGAAGCGTACCGTTCCCCGAAGGATTCTCTGGACTCGGTAAATTCGAAAATATTTCAATATATTGTTATTGAAACGTATTTATGTAATTTATTAAACATATTTATTTACTCACTAGCATTGTTTCGATTTGGGTAACAAATAATAATCTTGAGTGAATTGATTAACTTTTGAGAAACGACATAGACAACACGACGATCGTTGTTGTGTTCTGTTATTTCATTCCAGAAATGTAGATGTGTTCTACAAACTGATGATTATTACATCAAATAATTATTCTTCAATTCTTCACTGTGTGGGTGTATATACAGGGTGTCCCACGGAATGATTACATTACACCCCCCTTCATTTCCCCTGAATTCAGCGTAAAAAATATGGACCAACGCCATTCTTCATAAATTTTCACGTTTATCTCAGGAAAAATACTTTCGCGCGCACCACTTGCGCCAGAAGCGGCTCAAATGATACAAACTTTTTTTTCCAAACGGGAACCCCCATTTTTTTATTGCAGATTCGAATTCTATGTGAAAATTCGTGAAGGAATGATCCATCACTCGATTTTTTTTGAAAGTGTTCATAAACGGGCACAATACCGCTCCAAATGTGTTAGTGTGTTTTTGAAGATATTCAATCGCCACTTGTAATACATGATTGAGGGGTATTTTTTAGTGCTGAACCTCGTAATGATGTTCATTTATTGATAGTTGCAACACCAACTTGGGAAAACACCGGAAAAACGATATTTTAGTACGCTTTGTACTGTGAGGAAATGAGTAAGATATGTGCAATTCTGGTCGATTTTTCGGTGTTCTCCCAAGTTGGTGTTGCAAATATCAATAATTGAACATAATTTCGAAGTTCAGCAAGAAAAAATACCCCTAAATCATGTATTACATGTGGCAAATGAATATCTTCAAAAATGTCACAATTTTTGCACTTTTAGAGCGGAATTGCGAACTTTTGGAGCGGAATGGCGCTCATTTACGCGGACCTTTGAAGCGTGGCGCACTTAAAACATCGAGTGATGGGGTCATTTCTTCATGAAATTTCACGTAGAATTCGAGTCTGCAATAAAAAATAGGAGTTTCCATTTGAAAAAAAAGAAGGTTATATATATAATTCATTTTCTGAGGGTCTCATTATCTTCAATGTATTTTTACCATAGCAGTCACCAAACGTAGCGTCATGCGACGAGCCATTAGGCTTATCCTCTTTTTTCATAACCAATGGTGACCTTCACTTGTTGTTGGTTTTTGGACCAAGGAGAAAACACGAACAACCACGTTTTTTGGGTTTTAAAGTGTTCTAGCTCTGTAACCATTAATCGTAGCGCCCATCATTGGATTCAGGAGGTCCAAAACTATAGAAAACGACGCCTCACTTTCTTCAAATACAACAACTGGAAAAATTGGACCAAAATTGGACAAATCATGACAATATCTCAAAATCCTGATGAGATGGAAAAAACGGGCTTCGGATTTGTGTTCAGCACACTCAAGAACTTAGGTTCGATCATGAAATCTCCGTCACGGAACATGAAGTTTCTTTTGTAAACCTGCGTTATTATTGCCATAAAATTAATAGTTAATAATTCCACACTTGAGTGCTCAGATTTTAAAACGATTTAACATAAATATTATACGATAATTTACGAAAAGTTTCTCTAACGATCATGCTTGTGACTAGAAGTTTTTCGTTTGTTTCAGTTTACTTTTCCTGGCCTGACCCCAGCGCACCTCCCAACTGGCAGCTCCTGGGCGTCATCTCCAACGAGAAGCCATCCTGCATTTTCAAGATCTCTGGTTACAAAACCAATGAGCGTCCCACCCTCCAGCAGTCTGGGTTCTTGTCCTTCGCTCAGCACAAGATATCCCACGTCGCACAAATCGGTATCTCCATAGAAACGAACGAAACAGTTCAGAATCAATCTCAGCTCCTGAACGCTGAGGCCGTCAAAAATCAAACACAGTTCGTCGAATTCGCCCAGAAAATGCTTCAGAGCTTCCTGAACTACAGTACCAGTTTCGTAGTCACGCCTGCCATGAACGAGGCCTACGTTCCGATGAAGGTCGTAGAAGAGTGGTACAAGAATTTCGAGAGGAAACTCTCATTAAACCCCTACTTCTGGAAAGAACAGAATTTCTCGTAGTCCAATCGCATTAGCTTTTGGTTGATTCGTGCATAACGTGGTACATACCTGCTGAGTTATAGCCAATGCAAGTACATTGATTCATTAATTATTATTTTAATTACAGCGTTTCCTCCATGAATAAAAGTACGGTATTTTCAATTAGGTATATTCAAGTTTGTTTAAACAGATGTCTTCGTAATCATGTGAGGACAGTATTGAATAAGTTATGCTTATATTTGGATTTTTTGTCTTTTTGTACATTTTCTATTTTATGTTGCCCCAATTCTATTGAGACATTTTGATAGCGTGGTGGAAGCAGTTAGGCTCGGTCATTGCTCTATGTTTTCGTTATTACTGTTCTTAGACTAGTCTCACTTCATTATCATCAGGTTCACTTCATTATCATATCAGGTTTCTTTATTTTAACCATCCAGAACACGGATTGAAAGAAAATTACTTCAACCATTCAATTGCTTGAGTCAGTGCTCAGAATCAGCCCAAACTTTATTGTTAGTTCCGTGGCAAGATCCTTGTGAACTCTTATGAACGTATCAGATGAGTCCCTAGAGACTATGCATGCGCTAACGTCCTGTTGAACTGATACTGACAAAATTCTATATTTCAAGCAGGTACTCACGAAATAAAACTAGCTTTCAACAAGACACACCGGTAAAATTTTGAAACCCACATAAGATTGAAGAATAGCAGTATCTCAAAATATAAATTCTAAGAAAAAATTCCTAGTCATACAGCATGTCAGTATGAGCGAATTTTCGTAAAATATCGTATTATGTTACATTTTGACATTTGATACTTTGAGTGCAAAGAAATGTATTGAAATTGTATTGAATGATTGTGTGCCAATGTATTGAAATTGGAGCAATTTAATATGCTCAAAATGTGCTGGCCAATCATTCTGCAGCCAATATAACCTGCGTGCAAGGTTATTTTGAGAATAGGCTTGGATTATTTGGTTTCTGACAGTTTTGGACTTTGTTCACATGTGTTTGGTCAAAGTTTCTAGTCCTGTGGCTTTCGAGTGCTTTTTAATTTTCAACAGTTGGCATACGATTCTAGAATTCAGAAGCTATACGATTTTAGAGAAAAGGTGAATTTATTGGTTCATTCTGTGAGAGAGACCAGCGAGTGTACTGGTTCTACACATTTCCAACACGCTATAAAAAATGTTTTGATAGAAGTGTCAGCGCAGATAAGTGGTTAAAGATTTCTGATTACAAATACAGCTGAGTTCATTATTTTTATCTGTGAATACAATAAATACATCCGATTCGCACGATTCATGAAATAATCGTAGCTATATTACTGAATTCAAGAATACTCATAAGGATTCTTGATACACCTGAATGTATTCGTAATTTCCTTGTATAATTTTCAATATTCCTGAATTCATTAATGTTTCAATA
The DNA here is from genome assembly GCA_030762985.1 of Adelphocoris suturalis. Lineage (NCBI taxonomy): Eukaryota > Metazoa > Arthropoda > Insecta > Hemiptera > Miridae > Adelphocoris > Adelphocoris suturalis. Next base: position 79,810,623 of record CM061044.1, read on the forward strand.
TTTTACTCAAATTTAAAATGGCAAATGTGAATGTATTTGAATTCACTCACTCGGATTCTAATATTATTGTATACATTAGTGCGAATCTAAATTCGGCTGTATTTGTATTCACATCATCACGTATAAATAAAAATATTCTATTACAAAAATACAGATATATTCGTATTCTTAGAGGAAAGGCTGTGTAATTTATTGTCGTTTGAATTGAGAAACCGATTCATTTTCAGTTTTCTTAATGCCAACATCTGCGCACTTTGTACCATGTACTATTATTCTACTTTGTAGCTATTAAGTTTATCACTGCTTCCGAAAGTTTGGCGGTTTTTGTTTCATGTGGTTGGGAGTTTTGGCGGACGAGACTGATGTCTTTAATAGTGTGCCTACTGATGATCTTGCACGCAAATATAAATAAGTCATACAAAAGGGTTTTTTTTTTAACCAAGTCGCTTTCCAAATGAATGCATGTTTATGAAATATTTGATAATTTTCATAAGAATAAACTATTTTATACATTCTACTTGCCTCATTTCGTTTTCCATGTCTATTAGAGTGTGCTGCTTCCAACAGTCTACCTATAGGTAGCAGAAGCTTTGTTTTCACTTTAGGGAGCTAAAAAATTGTTGTCTCCATTTTCTACTGGCTTTTTACGTTTTAGACCATTCTGAACAACTTTCGTTGTGTGTCTGTCGTGTGTCCATAAATCCTTGTAACAAGCTTAATTCCTACTTATCTCTGCGCTTGCGCAAACGTATACCAATATTTCATCAACTTAATTTTCTCACTCCCTAGTAAATAAGGGCAGCGTTAAAACAGAAGGGAACAGTAAAAAACACAATTTGGTGTTTTTTACGATGTGATTATATTTCTTCTTTCTGCTCCGAATCCCGACTAAAATATACCTGAATGAAAACATTTTGAAAAGTTATATCTGTTGTGTGGCTTCACTAGTTTTTTATTGATAATCCTGAAGGTGATTCTGGGGAGCTGTCAGTTGATAATCCTAGAAATAAGTTGCAACCAATCCAGCTCCTAGTAGGTACCTATTGTTTGGTACACTGCATACGAACATGCCGGCATTGATATTATTCATTCATCAATGAATGTAATTTTTTCAGTAATTTTGTACTTGCAGTCAGTTCCTACCTCCTCCATCATGCAGTTGTTTACAAATTCGGAATTACGGTTAAATAATAAAGTTTCCAGTAACGGAGCAACTTCCTTGTTCCGTCAGAACTTGTAGTAAGTCAGGATGGCTTGAACCAACCACGTAACAATGGACAAGTCCGTCACACATCAGATGCTTCTTATTAAAAGAAAGTTTTCCGTATTCGCTGGCTTCGTCCAGGGAGTATTGAATAGCAGGTGTTTCTCGACTTTCAGGATCAGTCCAAAACTCATGTTTGCGCGATTAAATCATTGAGTTCAGAGTCATCAAAGGCAACGATGACGCAAAATGAGCTGAACTAAGCACCCACTCGTAACTTATTACCTACATGGAAATAGCTGATCGCTCCTTGAATGAATAGGAGGAGCATTGAATCTCTCCAACGTTACTGCGCAATTTTTGGCGTGGGAATGAGTGATGAAATGACGCCAGTACGCCCTAGTGGAGGTTTCGAGAAGGTGGATCAGCTGTTTTGTGTGTACATGTATGTTTTGTGTGTACCCAGCTAGTTATAAAATCAAGAAACATAATGTTCCGTAATTTTACTTACATATAAGTAACCGAAATTTTACTCGTTGCTTCAACATTACAGAAGATAAGGAAACTTTGTATTCGTACAGGTGAAAAATCCTTCCATTCAAAATACAAATTTCACCTGTTTTTTGCGTTTCACTGCTTTAGGTTATTTTTTTCAATAATAAACCTTTAAAGTCGACTAAGAAAAAAACGTCTGCCAAGTTGGGTGTGGCACATAGCTTCCTATGTGCCTCGTTTACCAATCATGAATGTATAGATCATTGAAAAGTTTTAAATGATCTTGAAAAATTCCATAGCGGAAAAGAGTAAATCAAGAAGTAGCGTGAAACGTCATAAATTGGTCAATTAAGAAACGAAAAAATTATACTCAATGTAATTTACGTTTTTACAAGCGTAGAATGAACTGATGAGTTGAAAACATTGAAATAGGTACGGGACCATCTACATCCTAAACCGCGCATTCAATGACAATTTCATCAAGATCGGATGAAAAGAGAGGAAATGAAGGTCGTCACAAGGATTTTACATTGGCGCTTGCGCAGTAGCTATAAATTATCAAATCATGTTGAAATTGATATGAGGTGGTCAAGTCATCTTCTTCCAACTATCATCCAAATTTAAGCGAAATCGAACGACTAGAGTGTGAAAAAATGGAGCATAATGAAATTTACGTTAGCGCATGCGCAGAGTGAAGTATTGATTTGGCAGCAATGAAACTGACAGGGGACCGTCTACCCCCTAGCCCGCACATTCCCTGAAAATTTCATCCAGATCGGATGAAAACTGTGAAAAATAAGCTTGTTACAAGGATTTCATATTGGCGCATGCGCAGTAGCTATTAATGATACAATCATGTTGAAATTGATATGGGATGATCAAATTGTCATCCCCCAACTATCATCCAAATTTGAGCGAGATCGGACGACTAGGGCGTGAAAAAATGGAGCATAATGGAATTTACGTTTGCGCATGCGCAGAGTGAGGTATTGAGTCAAGAACAATGAAACTGATAGGGGACCGTCTACCCCCTAGCCCGCACATTCCCTGAAAATTTCATCCAAATCGGATGAAAACTGTGGAAAATAAGCTTGTTACAAGGATTTGCGGACTCACGATAGACACACACTCACACACACACGGATCAAAAGTGAGTTGAAATTTTGATTTTGGAGACCCAACATTTTTTTCTACCGAAAGTGAAAACAATGCTTCCGCTACCTTTAGGTAAACTCGGAAGCAAAACGTTAAGTTTTGGCCAACACACTGACAAATATTTCCAACCTACTTTTTTGGGTGACGAAAATGTATGTATTACACGGTGGTATTTTATAACACGGTTCACTAAAACCAATCTTTGCTGGGAAGTTGTTCTTATCTGTTTTTCAAAATGTTACGTTCTGTTGTGTTTGCTTTGATTGAGCGTTACCCATGGGTGCTAAAAAGGTATTTCAACTATTTTTACATGGAAGAATATGTCATCCTAAAAAGTTTGGCATCAACCGCGCCCTCCTACGATGAGAACTTACTTTTTTTTCTATGATTCTTCAAAGTTTCGCGCACTGGTGTCGTCAAAGACCCCTCCCCCCTGCCACCCAGTGATTATCCTGGTACCTTTTCGGAACCAAGCCATTCACCCGGCATTGCTGGTGGATCTCATCTAGACCCAATGGTGAACTTTCATGTTTTGGAATTTCAGACTTTTGACCTCAAATTCGGATTCAGCGCATTTTAAAACCCCAAAGTTCCAATTTTCAGCTCAAAAGACCGTTTAGTTTGGCAAATAAACAGGTAGGAAGATCACGCGTGACGTAGTAGTTAATGGAGCTTTGGGTGGGCGGGGGCCGTGACGTCATCGTGCAAATGAATTTCAAGAGCCGTATTACTGGTCAGATACCCATCATATAGCACCTTTTTGGAAAGCTCTCATCAAGATCTTTCTATTGAGCAAATAAAAAATAACCATGAAAATTTAGGCCATCATCAGTAACAAACAATAACTGAACACACATTAGAAAGGACACAGCTTATATAGTCACAGGTGAAGGGAGATTGAATTCCATTGGCCGAGAGAAAGGTAAGGTCTTTGAGATCTATATGTATATTAGGTAGGTATCTGTGAGACTATGATGATGAATTTGACAGTATCGGCATGGAAATGCCATTTTGAGAAAGTCAGAGCCAAAGGTAAAGAATTAATGAAGACTGAAAAAAGAAAAGGGCCCAAGATAGATCCTAGACATAATGCTGTTGGTGATAATTAGAGAAAAAAAGGAATAAACACACCTACATTAACGAGCAACCGCCAAGTGAGGTAAGAATATAGTTGTTATGATGAGGCTGGTTGGCTAGAAAAGAAGTTAATCGCAGCCTTTTTTCCAGAAGAAAGGTAAAAATTCCTGTTCGACCTATATTTTATCGGAGCGACGGACCGACTTCAGTAATTATAATGGAGGATGGCAGTGGCAGGGTTACTGGGTTATGTATCCTCATCAGAATCAGACGGCTGAGCAGCCCAGTCGTCACGGGAGACCGGCGTTGCGGAGCACCGAGACCATCCTGTCTGCGTCCCGACCTATTAGCCCAGCCTTTAGCTATAGCTGGGGACATAACCCCGGACCACAAGGAGAACCCCCGTTTTCTCATCACCACACAGAGGTTAGGGTTTGGGATCCCGTAATATTTTTGCCAATTCCAAATCCCGGGATTCGAAGGACCAATCCCGGGATTTGAAAATCAGCTTTGAATTACTCAACTCTCGCTCTATAAAATTTATATATATATAAAAAAAAAAGTAAACTGTAAACAAGACCATATCGGGAGTCCTGAGATACCTGCACAACCCTGAAGAACCCAAAGAAAATGATCCAATGTTTGAATTACCCTCATGTAATACTAAAGAGGAGAGGTGAAGCGTTTATCGGAGAGATTATCAGTCAGAAGCCGTTTGACCGACGACGAAGGAACATTTGAAGAAGAGGAAGAGCCTGACAAGGATGACGGATCAGTTGCAGTGACTGATGCAGCAGAGGCGAGCTTAAAAGATCAGGCACGTATCAAAAAATCGATGCGCCAACAGCAACCTGCTAAAATAATTCCGAAAGATTTGACGACTTTTATTAAACAAGAGATGAGCCTATTCGAAAATGGCCGCACCAGAAGGTACCATTTGGACTTAGTGTACAACCATTTGAAGACCATCCCAACGAACAGCGTGGAAGCAGACCGTGCTTTTTCAGATGCGGGACTTTACGAAATTGAGGACTTTACGAAATTGAGGAGCCGGTTGGCCGACGGAACTCTGAATTCATTGTGCTTTCTCAGGGCGCTTTTGTTAAACAAGTAAAACTTTTGTTTCGTGTGCACTATGAATAAATGGGGTTTTAGCTATTTTAAATAATTTGTTCTATTCTTAAAAATAATTCCTCAATCCCGGGATCCCAGGATTGAGTTTGGGAAATCCCGGGATTGAAAAAAACCGTTGGGATTGCGAACCCTAACAGAGGTTCAAAACAACAGGTTCAAAGATTTCTGGCGTAGTTTATAGATTTCATTCAATAATATATTGTTCAGCCCAAATGTCCCTTCCTAAACCTACGAAACTAATGTATTCTAGGACTATGTAAGTATAGGAGGTAAAATAAATTAAACTACTTCTTCCCACAAGGAAATATTTTGTCTCATTCAGCTGATCAGGATGTAGGTGGTAATTTTATTTGCCTCTTGATGTCTAAGAGAGGTTTCCCGCCAAATTTCAGCTTCCTGGTGAGAACAGGAGAGAATTTAGCTCAATTAGCTGATCAGGATGGAGGCCGTGGATTCGCCTCTTGATGTCCCATAGTGGATCTCTATCAAACTTCATCCCAAAGAGCATCCCTGAGAAATTGGAACATCCTAGGAGAACAGAAGAGAATTTTGCTAACTTAGTTGATCAGGATGGAGGCCATCACTTCACTGGTCTCTTGACGTCCCAGAGTGATGCCCTGTCAAATTTAAGCTTAAAAGGGGGTACAGGAGAGAATAAGGCTAATTTAGCTGATCAGGTTGGACCCCCATAACCTAATTTGTCTCTTAATGTCTCATCAGAGAGGCGTCCTGTCTAATTTCAGCTTCCTAGTGTAAACAAGGGAGAATTAAGCTCATTTAGCTGATCAGGTTGGAGCACGTCATTTTATTCGCCTCTTGATGTCCTAGAGAAACTCGCTACCTATCAAATTTCAACTTCCCAGAGTTAAATTAAGGAAATAATTTAGCTTATTCAAAAATTATTGTTATATAGAAATTGGTTAAGTAATAACTATAGCGCATGCGCGAAACTAAAATTAATTGACACAGGCAAAACTCCGAGACCAATGAACCGAATTTTATAACATTTTCAGAGATTATGCGGGTTATCACGTAAATGATGTCCTATAAATGTAATTGCAGTTTGATTAATCATAGTCTGTGCGCAAGCGCAAACGTTAATTTTTGTTAACCTCGTTTATCTATGATCGAACTGTCCGATTTTGTTCGAACTCGGAGAAGGAGGGGGGTATATATGTTCCAGAAAGGTGCCCTATGAATTATATCACAAATTGATAGAGTAATAACTACTTGCACAATCCCAAAACTAAATTTGGTTGACTCAGGCAAAACCCCAAGACTAATGGATTGGTACTGCTGAAATTTTCTGGGATTGTGCAAGTTTCCTCCTAGATGATCTCCTATAAAGTTCTTGCCATCGAACCAATGGTATCGTGCGCGCGTGCGAAAACATAAATTTCTTATAACGTCGATTTCTTATGATCTACCTGTCCCATTTCGATCGAACTCGGGGGATTGTTGAGTAGGTATAAGTCCAGGATGATTCACTGTATTTTATCGTGATTGGTTAAGTAATAATTATCCCATAAACGTAAAACTAATTAGTTGACTCTCCGAGACTAATGAACCGATTTCGATTAAATTTTCAGGGATTGTGCCAGGGTAACCTCTAGACAATCTGCTACCAATTCCATCGCCGGACCTTTTCCGTTAATTCACTACCACCCCTTTTATTGGTTTCCGTTAATTCACTACCGCTTGATATATGTTCTATTGTTCTAAAAACTGTTCCCCAATCATTTTTACGTCCACTGTGGTAAAATAGATCAGAATGCTGTGTATAGTTTGGTGGTCTGGATGCTCGCAAGCTCACATCTCAAAAATACATAACATCAAGTAGTCAACCCCTTAGTAAAAATACAGATTAGTTGGACATACAGGTCAGAATGAATGGATTAGCGGAAAAGGTCCCCATCGCCATATAGGAGTATGCATTTATTTTTGATGGTCAATGCCGTGGAATGGATGCTACGGCGTGCGTGTGCGCAAACACGAATTATAGCCCTATTTCTTATATTAGTGTATCCACATATATCACTGTTCTATTTTTATTCAACCATTTCGACTCGCACTTAGTTCTTTAACTAATTCTATAGTTATATTATTTTCTCTCGTGCTTGGGTTATCCCATATTTTCCTGCATCATTTTCACTAGACTTTCCCTATATTGACGAAGCCTTGCCTATGTATTATGACCTATCTTTAGAGGGGCGTCCTTAAAAAAACGTTTTCTTGTCACAAGGATTAGCAGACACAATACCGAAATTGACCAGGCCAGTCTAGAATGTATGTATAAAGTGGTAGTGAGAATTTTTTATTTTGCTAGAAATTGTCTTTATTTTCACCTCTCGAAATTGATGATCATTGCTTACAATACCTAGGTAGACTCGGGAGCAATTAATCCATAAAGGTACAAGTACCCTAAAACATTACGTAGGCATATATACCTATAAAGTAGGTGCATGTCTCACAAATAATGTGACTTATTGAACTCTACCCAATGTTTCACATCAACTACAGACACGCTTGGTGCAACAAACATTGTCTCAAACGAAGGGGAAAGCATAGCAGAGAGCAATCAACGGGTGGAGGGGCCACATTGCCACACCAGTATTTCCGCGGACACGAGACAACACTGGCTCAGTAGGTAACACCGAGTTCACTACACCCCCTGCATTTAGTTGCCTAATTACAGTTATGTTGGCTCCCCAGCGGCGGCAGGTAATTAGTTCGAGTGATGTGCCTGAACGTAGTGATGAAAGCCAAAGAATCACGATGACTGTAGTCGTGCCACTTAGCACGGTTGGGGTGCATAGGACTCAACGAAAGTGTTGAAAGTGGACGAATTCAGCAATGTTTTAAAGAAACTGAAAGATGAAGTAATGTTTATCTTTAACTTCTGCAAGTTTGTCAATATAAGGGTTGGCATATACACATAGGTACATAATAAGGGTTGGCATGTATACATTTACTCAATTAGGTAGTTTTAAAAAATCACAATATCTAAAATAAGAGCTAACTCGCATGATCCTTGGAAAATTTGGATTTTGGCTAACCCGCATCGAAATCGGGCAATTAGTCTCTTTCAGATGTAACAACCAGCTTTAGTTTTGCGCTTGTGCAATAGTTAATAATAATTGCGGTATAATCCATAGGGCATCTTTTTGGAACATATTGATTATTACTAAAATTTATCAGCAAGCTCTGAAAAGCAAAAAGCAAGTCGAAATTTTGATTTTGAGGTCAACAATATTCTCGATTTCTAGCACTAACACGTTTTTTTAAGAACATTCTGAACAAACTTCGTTTTGTGTCTATTGTCTGCGTGTTTGCCCATAAATCCTTGTGAAAAACGCTTAATTATGCTACACTTTCAATCCAATTTTGATGACATTTTCAGGGAATGCGCGGTTTAGACTGTTGATGGTGCCCTATCTGTGTCACTTTTCTCAAAAAAATACTTTACGTATACGCAAACATAAGTTCCATCAGGTATAATTTTCTCATGGCTTATAGTCGTCCAATTCCGCTCAAATTCAAAGGATAGTTGGAATAAGACGATTTAATCATTCAACTTCAACACGATTGTCTCATTAGTAGCTGCAAGGCAAGCACGAATCTCCAATCTTCTAACAAGTATGACCTCTACAGTTGTCATCCGAATTCGATGAAATTGACAGAGATCGCACGGTTTTAACTCCCTCAGGGTGTTGAGTTAAATTCTTCTGTCACCAAAAATGGAGGAAACAATTACGGTGGAGGGGCCAGTGATCGACAGGGACCCAGTGATTGACATTTCGCCAAGAAGTTTCAATAATAAGGCATAAAAGTGTTTTACGGACTTGATCCATTTGAATTTTGAGGCAAAATACCTTTTCAGTAAAGTATGAAGGCGGGAAAAGGTTTCAGGCGGGTTTTTGTGAAATCTGGAGAAGGTCCCAACAGAAACTCGTGTTGTAATTTTTTTGATGCTGTTTCTTGTGATTTTGCTTAGGAGGTAAGCGTTTTATTTTGCTCCACCATGCCCTCCACATTTGCAAATTCGATTGTTTCCATGGTTTTTCTCAATAATTTTTTTTTTTTTTTTTTTTTTTTTTTGTGTAGATTGCATTTATGCTATCATTTTTGAAAATGATCAAAGATAATATGTGAAAATGCAAATACTAGTTCCCAAACTGATGCTCCCCTCAGAGATTGACAGTGCTGTCAATTGGTATGGATCTCTATTCGTTCTTGTCATTCGTTCTTTATTTTTTATATTAATGTAAATACATGGCAACCACAAGCTGCTAGTTTACCATTAGAAACGCATTGTGCCTATGGTATCGACAGAACATTGTACCTATTTTGTGATGAAACAACCAGTGATATTTTCAACTTTGTCTTATGAATACTCATATTAATTTATTTTTAGATTAATAAAACTAAGTTCAAATGCTCAATTTATTTGTAAAATGTTGAAATCAATGTTTTGTTGATACACGGAATAGTGTCAATCACAGATACAACCAAAAATTAGGCTGTCAAATACGGGGTCCAAAAATTGATTTCGAAAAAACGGATTTATGAAGTTTTGTGGCTTGAATTAGTGATTTTTTCAATGACGAGCACTTTGAGGACATCTTGGTGCAGCAATATTATATGTAAGATTCATGTTTGAACAAACAAAGAAACATAACTTAATTGCTTGTCAAAGTCAAAATGCCTCTTAAGGTGTCAAACGCTGGCCCCACCACCCTACTGATTTCAGTGCTTTTTCGACGGCCTGATGATGATGTCTGCATCGAAAGCGCTCGGCCCCGGTGCTCGACTTGCTAATGACGACGGATTCCTCTGAAAGGTATGCAAATGATAATTGTAATAGAGGATGTTGGGATTGTAAGAGAATGATAGGTCTCAACAGAATGAATCCAAAGACCAACAATTCAATTTTGGAAATTTTGTCACTTATTTGATGATTGTACAACACCATCCTCTTCAAGGGGCTGCGTCCAAGAAAACCTCCTCCTCAGCTGGGAGCTGCCAAAGAGAAACCCTTTTTAAAGAACCTTTCAGAAAACAAACGGAATACCCAAGGTAACGCAGATAGTCACACGGCTATTCCCCGGATTATAACTATCTTTCACGGTAATCTAACGCCTTTGTCGTGGTCGCTTGTTCACAGTTTGAGTGACGTTCAGGGATTTCTTTTGACATTCACAAACTACGGTTGTCTTCACCTTCTGAAAGGAAATTTTATTTAAATATTAAAAATGGGGTAGGTTTATTTTTCTCAAAAAACATAAGTCCTTCAAATTCAGGATGTTAAAACGCTACAAATGATTACTTAAGGATTCATTATTTCTGAATTAGATAGACCTTCTGGACAGATCGCTGGTCTATAATCACTAAACGTAGTTAGTCAATAGTACATAAATATTATCTAAATATAACTACATATAAGGAGGCACTTACCGAGAGGAAATAATTGAAATTAAATAAGTAAATCACCTAAACTTTACTAGACCCACTGTAAGTAACAAGACCTGATGTCACACCATTACGTTTCATCAAAATCAAAGTATTTGGCATAAACTATATATATATATATATATATATATATATATATATATATATATATATATATATATATATATATTGTAAGGCGTACACGATTTGTGAGAAACAGGATTCTTTATTAGCTCAATCAATCAAATTACGTCAACACCAAAACACACAAACTCTCTAACAACCACTTTTTCTTCTTGTCAACAACAACCTAAACACATGCTATCAACATTGATCGTTTCATAATAACACAATGGAGCTATGCTCCTAACATCACACCCCCTCTTCCTCTACGCGTTGGTGGTATAGCCTCAGGCGATCTGCATGTACTACACGTTTCTTCCTATTGGGTAGCTGCACTCTGAAGACCACGTCCGAGAGCTGTTTCGTCACGATGCAGGGTCCCATCCAAGGCCGTTGCAACTTTGGCATGAGCCCTTTTTGCCGGCGGGGGTTGTACAACCAGACTCGAGCGCCCAAGTCGAATCGGGGAGCTTTAGCACGCACATCGTACCGGCGCTTGGCATCTGCTGCCACCTGCTCTAACGTGTGCCGGGCTACCTCATGTGCCTCATCCAATGCTTTTGCGAGTGTCTTGGCATAATTCACCACTTCTGGGGGCACCCCTGTTAACAGTGCTGTAGGCAATGTAGGTGTCCTTCCTAGCGTTAATTGTGCAGGTGAAAACCCAGTGGCCTGATGTACTGACGCACGATAGGCGAGTAAGACCAGTGGCATATGATCGTCCCAGTCCATTTGGTGTTCGCTCACCCGTTTGGAGAGCATCTCCTTGAGCGTGCGGTTGAACCGTTCAACCATTCCATCGCTTTGTGGTCTCAGGGCCGTTGTCCTTGTTCTACGAACATCCAAGAGATTCAGAACCTCGGAGAACAGCTCTGCTTCAAATGTACGTCCTTGGTCCGTGTGCAACTCTCTGGGAACTCCGAATCTGGCCACGACATTCTCGACCAACCCTCTGGCTACAGTTTCTGTCGTGGCATCTGGCACTGGGAAGGCTTCTGGCCATTTAGTGAAATAATCCATCACCGCTACAAGGTGGCTGTTGCCTCTTTCAGACCGAGGGAAAGGCCCCAAGAGATCTACTGCTACTCGCTCGAAGGGTGTTCCAACAGTGTACGTCTGTAAAGGTGCTTTCCTCCCAGTTGGTCTCCCACGGCTCCCACAGGTGTTACAGCTTCTTCCAAACTCCCTTATGTCCCGTGACATACCAACCCAATAAAACTGTCTTCGCAAACTTGACATCATCCTCTTCGCTCCAATGTGTCCCAAGTTATGAGCTACCTCTAAAACCATACGCCGACACTGGCGTGGTACGAGGATCTGATACCAACTCTGGGTTCCCGTTTCATTCTCCCACCTTCGAGTCAAAACCTCATCCACCATCTTTAGTCTATTCCACATTGCCCACAGTGCTTTCTCCTCTGGTCCATAGGTGGACACTACTGTCCATTCAGGACGGTTGCCCTCTTGCACCCAAGCCCTCACACGTGCCAGGTGTACATCTTGCTTTTGTTCTTCTTCCCAATCTAGATCAGTTTCCATTTGTATCCTTCTAACATCTGTTTGAGCATCCTTTTCCTCTTGTCGCATGCAATATTTGCAAGCTTGGGCTGCGCATGGACGTCTGGAGAGTCCATCTGCATTCCCATGGGCTGTTCCCTTTCTGTATTCAACTTGCAGGTTGAGGCTAGTTCTTCAAGCCAGCTGACCATCTGGTTGCCTGAAGTTTTTCAACCACTGCAGAGAGGCATGATCAGTCCGCACAATCACTGGTGCCCCATTATCAAGACCATAGTGTCGGAAATGCGTCAGTGCTTTCTTCAACCCTAACAGTTCTCTCCGGGTAACGCAATAGTTCCGTTCAGCCTTGCTTAGGCACTGACTGAAGTAAGCGATGACTTTCTCCCCATCCTGCTGCTGTGATAGCACAGCTCCAATAGCCCGTCCACTTGCATCAACATCCAACAGAAATGGCAGCTTGGGATCTGCATGTGCAAGCACTGGAGCCCGAGTTAGGGCTGCCTTCAATTCTTTGAAGGCTTTTGCAGCTTCCTCTGTCCACGTGAACCCTTCCTTGGCCTGTTCCAGCTGATATAATGGTCCTGCTAACCGTGCAAAGTCTCTAACATATGGCCGGTAGTATGAACAGAAACCCACAAAACTTCGGATCTCCTTTGTCGATGTCGGGGTCGGCCAGTTTATGACTTGCTCAGTCTTTGCTGGATCTGTATGGACACCGTGCTCTGAAATTACATGGCCCAAGTACGCTATACTCCTGCGAAAAAGGTCGCACTTCTTGGCATTCAGCCGGAGGTCGTGCTCTTGGAACAACTGGAAGACCTCCCGGAGCCACTCCATCATGTCCTCAAAGGTCTTGGCATCAAGTCGAACATCATCCAGGTAGACTCGCACCCGGCCCAACCGCACCAGCCGATGGAGAAGACGTTGCATAGCCCGCTGAAAGGTTGCTGGGGCATTGCACAAGCCGAAAGGCATGACTCGGAATTGCCAAATACCCCTTGGAGTGCAGAAGGCTGTTTTCTCCCGGTCCTCTTTTCTCATACGGACTTGCCAATACCCATTTTGTAGGTCTAGAGATGAGATCCACGAGCTACCTCTTGTCGCCACCAGCAGGTCATCAATATGTGGTAGGGGCTTTGCATCCTTCCTCGTGGCCTTATTCAGGCGTCTGTAGTCAATACAGAATCGTGCATGACCATTCTTCTTCTTGACAAGCACAATCGGGCTTGCCCATGGGCTACTATATACCTTCTTCCATAACCCCTGCCTTCTCCATGTCTTGCACCATTCTGTCAACTTCTGCCAACCTGTGCGGTAGTATTCTCCGAGGACTCTGTCTAATGGGAGTGTCGGGATCCACTACGATCACATGTTCCACTTAATCAATTCTTCCTAGTTCTTGCTTGTGAGCTGCAAATACATCTGCAAAATCCCGTGCCAACCCAGCCATCCGTTGCTGCTGGTCATCACTCAGACCCTCGCCAGACCGGACTATGAGGTATGAGGTCTTCTACGTGGTTGAACCTGTGTTGACCTTCTTCCAAGATTGAAAGTGCTGTACATCCATGCTCTCCATCTACCACTTCAACCTCCACATCTTCATTCCCCTCCTTCACTGTTCGAATGGCAGTTAGTGCTCGTTGTTCACTTCCCATTTCCACTGTCCTAGCGGCTGCATCAATCTTACATCTGGCGGCCACTAAAAAATCCATCCCAAGGATACAATCGTCGCGGATATCTGCCACATACACTTCATGCACCCGTTTGTCACTTCCACCCAGCCCTACTGCCACCTTGATTGTTCCATCCACTGGAATTTCAGCTCCAGTCACTGTCCTTAAGCTGGTTAGCTTGCCTTTCCGTGTGGCTCCTTCGACAACACCTCTCCGAACGATTGTGACCATGGCCCCTGTATCCACAATCAATGAGCAGGGGCGGCTGTTGATAGAGCCTTCAACAACAATCGAAGCTTCTGAACTTACCCGGCATATGACTGTTGGGCCTATGGGCCAGTTATTGGGTGCTATTAGCTTGCGTGTCCTAGCCCACCCCCCATCTAGGACCGCTCCACATTTCCCGTCTGCAACCCCTGTCTTTTCGGACAATCATATGAAGTGTGGCCACTTTGGCGGCAAATCCAGCAGTTAATGGTAGGGCAATATCGGGACCTGTGACCTTTTTTGTTACATTGCCAACACATATCAGGATCCATGTATCTCTGCTTTGTTCCTACTGCCCGAATCTCGGCTTGGTCATCTTCCACAGCTCTTACAGCAGCCAGGTTAGATCCTCCAATAGCTCGCTGTAGATTAGCATCTGCTTGCAGCGCATAGCCCAGGGCTCCTTTGAGTGACGTAGTAGGAAAGCTCAACACCAGCTTTCGTAGCTCCATACTCCTGATACCTTCATAGAATTGCTGTAAAGCCATGCCATCAGCCAGGGCGGATGGAGAGTTTGATGGTAACGCTTGCCGTGCCAACATCTCCAACTCAGCTGCAAAGGCTGTCAGGTCTTCGTTTGGCCCTTGTTTTCGCCCTCTCAACCGGTGCATATACAGATGTTCCCTTCCTCTAGTTCCATAACGGTCTTCCAATGCGTCCACCATTTCTTGAAAAGAAGGGTCTTTGAGGTTAGTCACTACTGCAAGCGCGGAGTCATCCAATGCAGCCATGAGTTGCACTGCTTGCTCTTCTTGCCCCCAGCCATTCATTCTGCTGACTCTTTCAAACTTTATTAGGTAGGATCCCCAATTGTTAGTGCCAGTAAATCGTCCCGGTTTCACCTGCCCCTTGGTCACTTGTTGATGTCGCTGCCCTTCAGTTGGTTCAACTTCTCTCCGGCGTTCCTGAGTTGACCACTTCTGGAGTTCTCCTTGCAGCTCCCTCATCAGATCTCGTAGCTGAGCGTTGACTTCATCTAGAATCTCTGCACGAATGGTAGTCAGCATCTGCTGCACGTCATCGATGCGTGACCCAAGCTTCTGATCTTGTGCATTCTCTGTCTCATTTTCTTGGGGAGGCGCATCAGCACGATTTACCACAGGTCCTTCATTCGTTTGTTCAAATACAGCTTCAGCTTCTCTTCTTGGTGATGTGGTTTCCTCCCGACCATAAGGTTGGCCAGAACGAGTGGTCATACTATTCCTCTTCTTCAGCGTACTTCTTTAGGAATCCCACTTCTGACACCACTTGTAAGGCGTACACGATTTGTGAGAAACAGGATTCTTTATTAGCTCAATCAATCAAATTACGTCAACACCAAAACACAAAACTCTCTAACAACCACTTTTTCTTCTTGTCAACAACAACCTAAACACAAGCTATCAACATTGATCGTTTCATAATAACACAATGGAGCTATGCTCCTAACAATATATATATATATATATATTTATAGTTTATTCATTTAGACATCGTCAACGACGCAGGCATTCACCAACTGAAAATTGATGAGATGAAGTAAAACACCCTACCAGTCCGTAAATGTTATTATAATAAACTCGATTTCTTGAAAAGATGATTCCATTGAAATTATATCAACTGATCCGATCATCGTAGTTTATGTATAAGGTGATTATTACTATGTTCACACCAGTTCTCACGTTGATGTTTTTTTTTTTTTTCTGTCAATGTTCAAGCCCTTCGGGAGAGCGAACGGATGAACGTAAAGCGATCCTTATGGCGTACCTATTGGTTTATTATTTCCAATAATAAGCCTATGTGATCGTGTAGCAAAAAATTTTTATAACCCCCCCTCAAACTTTGTCACTTTACGTTTCAAGGTGCGTAGAATCCAAATTTGAAATGTCCGTCCGCCGTCCGCCGTCCGCCGTCCGCCGTCCGCCGTTCGCCGTCCGCCGTCCGCCGTCCGGGCCATAAAAGGCCTAAGAATTGACTTAAAAAACCTGTTCTTTCGCACATAGACTCCATTTGGGGTCTAGTTGGTCCTAACGTTTAACCATCCCGATCGCTTTACTCGCATAGATGCTATGGGCCAAAAACGGGCGAAAAAGTGTCATTTAGGACGTGTTAGACGCACACCTGGCACGCTTGGCAGGGGGTCACGGTGGGTGGTGAGGGGGGTGAGCGGGGGGGTGGAGTGAGAGGAGGCGCCGGCGCCGCGGCACCTTGTGGTGGGTAAGGCGCCGGCGTTCCTTCGAGGCATGAATATATGTTTTTTCCTAGGTCATATTTGTGTAATAATACCAATGCTTTTCCTACGCATATTTAATAACATATCCTCTCGACTTTTCGTACGTACTTAGACAATGATATTATTAAGGCAACAAATATTTGAATAGATAGGAGCTCAAATCGAGAAATATAAACATGCGTATATAATAATAGAAGTATAGGTTGTGGCAACTCGAAATAGGACACGCCGAGGAGTCTGGACGGGCCTTATGACGTACGCAAGCCAACTAAAACTACGATCATACTCAATTGAAAAAATAATAAACCTTTGTGAAATAATTTGCAGCGTTTTTATTTAGAATTTTTTAAATATTTCAGCGCTCCAATTTTACCCTTTAAGGTGATCGAAAGTGATGCCAAGAACTGTCCTAACTATATCTCATATTGTGTACGTGATTTTTGACCCATTTTTCATTGATTTTGGTTCCGTAGTTTCGGAGAAAAGCTCCCGGCATTAAGTGGTCCCAAAACCAGTTTTGGCGGACGAAATGGTAGAAAAGTACTCAGTCATGCAGCATGGCTAATAGAACGAATTTTTAAAGAAAATTTGTCAATAAAACTGATGCGGAGCCGTGTGACGAGATCATTAAGAAAATTATAAGATAAGCAGCCGAACATGAAAAATTGGTCAATTATGGGCTTTCTTCGCCTAAAAATCGGTGTTTTTCACTTATCTACGAATCTTAGAGACCTGGGGAGTGGTCGCAATCGACTCAGCGACAAAAAATATTGTTACTGTGACACCCCACATGTCCTATTGTAAAAAAAAGAAAGATTTTTCAACAAATTTTTGGGCTACTAAATTGTGATATTGAAGAACATGAAATTCTGGGGCGATCGGGCTGTTTTGACGCCGTATTTTAAGGGAGTTATCGTCTGGAAATACACCCTATGTATATATATCATCATGCATATATATATAAATATATATCTGAGATTGTGATCTTTGATGTATAAAACGGATTTTTAGGGGGTCCCCGCCCACTCACTGCCACTTTTGAAATTTTTAAGTCATCTAAACAGCATTTTTTCTTTGAAAGTTCGCTAAAATGAAGTTCACAAAAAGTTTGTTCTTATTGGCTATACTATGGTACCAAGGAACCAAGTAGTTTATAAATATCGAACAATGTTCATTTTCACTGTTGCATTTACTCAATATCACCCTCTGGGTCCATTGTGTCAAGAAAAGACTGGTCTGTGAGGAAAATGAGGAAAACAAAGTGTTATAAGTTGTCCTATGTCATCTCTCTACAGGCCTCTTAACTACCGAATAAAAAAATGAGGCAGTCATCTTCCGGATTTCACGATGCCCACTCTAAACAGTGCAAGAAGTGAGTAATCCCGCAGATTTAATTTAAATATATATATTTTTTATGTTTGATAAATTCAAATGTTTTTCGATTTTTTAACTACGTAGTAAGTATATAAGACACAAAAAGTAGGATTGGCCATAATTGACCTTGATATAGGTATGGCTCGATTGGTAAATATGTACACTTTCAATTTATTTAGTTCTTGTTGCGTTAGAGTGCGCATAAAAACTTCTGATCTGTTGCAGTAGAGGTACTTCAAAATGGGTGCTTGCAAAAGGAGCTTTTTACTTATATCTATTGTTAATAAATATCAGTATTTCATTTGTTAGTAAGACGATGCCCTTACCCACATTTCTTTGAATATTTCAATAAATAAAATGCTGAATTTGATTCTGAAAAACGAACAGATATGGTTGTGTAGCATAAAACGATTGCGTTTTGAATGAAGTCAACTATCTCTAATTCCAAATTATACATGCTACACAACTACAGGACCAACAATCTTTGGAAAATTAAGAGTTTTGCAATATTTGACAAATTTTTTGGTAACTTACAGAGTCGGAACTGGTCTCATTCGATTCAGCTTTCAAATGTCTATAAGAAACGACCCCACTTACAAAAATATGGTTGGAAAAATAGTTTCGAGCGCCTAAAATGGGTTTTGGCTGTACACAGGTGTTTGGAAGGCAATGAAGGTTTTCTCACTAACACGATCTGCCATATTGACGGGAAATCGTCAAAAACATCTCCAGGAAATAGAAAAACCTTACCCCTAAATCGTACCTGTTCCTAAACGTGACTTTTTTGTGAGACCGTAAATATAAATTTCATGGTTGAATAAGCACAATCAACATTTTTCTTCATGGCTCAAATTGGGATACTTAGAACAAGACACAACATTTTTAGGCTCAAAAATAGTGGAAATTGTAGCCAGAAAAATTCTCTTTCCAAATAACATATTGTGAAGTATTAATTTTGCCATTATATATGAGCAGAATCACAAAATATTTACTCAGACTCTCTTTGCTTAAACAGCGGATTTCATTCAAAAATTCCAAATATCTGGAGTTCGGGAGGGTCGAGAATGTCTAGAAATATTCTCTCAGAAGTTCAGAAACTGGGAATTCAATTACAAGGTTCAGTTTTACAAACAAGAAAAAGAGGATGGATATGAATCTCTGAATCTTTTTTAATTTATATAATTCAGGGATTTGTTTGTATAGAAACTACACAGACAATCAATCAAAAATCACGTTTAGGAACAGGTACGATTTTGGGGTAAGGTTTTTCTGTTTCCTGGGGTTGTTTTTTATGATTCCCCGTCAATGGCAGATCGTGTTCGTGAGAAAACCTTCATTGCCTTCCAGTCACCTGTGTGTACGACACTGCTGTACGACACCGTCTTACGGGAGGTATAAAATTTTTTTTTCGGACGACGACAAAAGGCTCATTATTGAAAATGATAAACCAAAATGAAAAAATACGTAGCTAAACACGAACTCTATTATTTGCATTTTGAAAATCTTCTTGTCCGACTCGCGGGGCAGAGAGGTTGGTTGGTCGTCGTTTCTATTATACCGATTGATGAGTCGTGATTGAAGGCTGAAAGTGAAGGAGCGTCCCATGACCAATTCCTTCGCAAAGCGGATGCAACGATTTTTTCGGGAAAGTCTGCAGGAAACTGCCCCGTTGAGTTTGTGGTTGGAGGTCGTTTAGTCTTTTCTGCGCTTTGGGTTCGGCACACGGTCATTGTTTCCCATAGAAGAAGTGGGTCGGTGGCGGTGAAATACTGATTTGATTCAAACAATTCAGTTCCAATACAGAAATGAATGAATCTGACATAACGCACATCGGGAGTAATAGTGGTACAAGTAAAAAAAACGCAACTTTTGGGAAATCGCATTTAAAGATTTTTCATTTTTTCGCAGACGTATCGCAGGCGTAACAAAACTTGTTTCCCTTATCTTCTGCTAGGTACTTTGGCAATCGAAAATCATCTACCCAACACGTGGCACTTCAATTGCCCTTCCAGATCTCTCCATCTTTGATCAGGATGATTAAATTAATCAAAATCATAAGATATACCACTATTTTCCAAAGAAATAGTGTGCCCATATCTGCAATTATCACATCATTCAATTTTTGTACCACTATCGTCCCAAGGAATTGCACCAGTATGGTAGCAATAACAGTCCATGAATTTCGGAAGAATAACGGAACATCTTGATTTGTTACTATCCTACAGCTATAAAAGTTCATAATTTTCGGACTAATAGTGGTACATCTTGCATTGATCCGGTACTGCATAGATATTGGAAGAACGAATTACATGTATGTATTGAGATATACCAGTGTTGAATTGCAAATAACAGAATAAAAACTGAAATTGCTGAATTTACAGTGGAACATTCGGAGATATAGGTACCAGTATTACACTTTCCTTGAGAATGCACCTGTTCGACGTCTGGAACATCACTGACTTAGTTCAGTCTTTTTCCAAAGCCATGTCGGACTTTCAGCCCAAAGTTATAGTGGTTTATCTGCTCTCTGATAGCCATTTGTTTACCTAGGAGTGAACCGATACTACCCCCAGGTTGATCGCTTTCCAACGGTATACATAACTCAACGTCGCAATTTCGGGACTTATACCACTATTATTCCCGATGTGCGATATATCTATAAAATACCTTACTAATATGAGCATGAATCTCTATGGCTGCCAGTTAGTCTTCCATCACTGCTCAGCCTTGGCAACTGTTTTCAATAACGAGGTTACTTAGTGACTGAAAAGGTAACATTGTGACATGATGTTTTTCTGGGTTTTTTCGTTGTTACTGTTATTTTCAAACCAGACACTGCCTACCCCTTCAGTTGTGGAACGCTGCTTGTGATTTCAGATTCACAAGTAATAGCACCTTACTTTAGTAGTAACCTAGAGAAGGTAACTGTGATTTGACACAGGGAAGAGATGGGGACTGACAAATCCTCAGATAAGTATAAATAGCTTGATAACCTCGACTCATTTCATAACCTTTTCTGTGGCTCCCCGACCCCTTAAAAACCAGGAAACGACTGTAAAAATGTACCACAGGCTTCGTTTAATTCACGATGTACCATCAGCTAGTTCATATTTGACTTGCAAAAGTAGACACCCTATTGCTAAAACTTGATGAGGAATCGATGTGTGTTTTCCTTATTCTTCTGAGCGATAGATCTCACAGAGCACCTCGAAAAAGGTCCTATGTGGGTCAGAAATAATCGGAAGCGGTGAAAAGGTGAACGTGATAAGAAGAAAAGTGTGTAACGTCATAAAAATGTAGGTATTGCTCTCTAGCGAGAAGAGGATACATTTCTACTGACCTCGCACGTTTTGCTTCCTCACAGACGAAGGTGGGGAAAGCTTGGGTTCCTGTAGGAAGTCGAGACAGATTTTGCCCTTCATTGTATTTTGAAAGTTTTCTAGATCTTGATTTTTTATTATTTCAACCCCAAAATGTTAACTCCTTTGGGTCGATCAAAAAGTAATGTGGAAATTACAGGTACATCGCCGGTTGATTGATGATTTTTGAGCCGAATTTAATAAACTTTGGGCCAGTAGTTTCTCAGAAAATAAGATCATTCAATTTACAAGGAAGCTTCCCTACCTTCGGTAGTGAGGAAGCAAAATGCATGGTTTCCCTGACCGTGGTGGTCCACAGCCCCAACTGGAGTGACCCCACTCCTCGGCCCAATGATTTTTTTCAGATTACCAATCCTACATATAGAGATTGACCATCTAAATTGAAAAAACTCAGAAGGGATCCGTGAGTTAAGTAATAATTCATGTTCATTAGGAACTTGGATGCAGACTTCCAAAATTAAGTGACCGGGCAACTCTAATAATTACTGCGTAAAACTCCAAACTCAAGCGGGTTGACACATGTGAAACTCCGAGACCAATGTTGATGGACTGTTCAGACTTGGTCGGGATTAACCCTTAGATAATCCCTTAAAAAATAACATACGCTAGGCTAACGGTTTTTTTTTTATCCGAAAAAATAATTGACAAAAATAGAAAGAACTATAGTTGAATAATATGAAAATCGATTTTTGCCGTCAATCTATAAATTTAACGAAAATTGGCCATAAAATGTGACAACCAGAAGAAGCAGAAAACCAATCATCAACACAGGAAAGAGAATATCAAGGAGGGTTCCAACCTATTTTGAGAAGATCAAGTAGCTAACTGTTACCTGCTGCCTCTACTTCCTCCATTGCCCGTGGTCGAAACGAAACTGGGAGGTACCTATAGGCAGAATGTAAACACTCACTTACCGGACTGCCCTCATGGGCAGTAAAAACAGCAGCCTCTGCGGCAGGGATGGACAGAGCAGTGGCAGTGGAAGGGGCAGAATGTAAACGGGGTATTGGAAGACCAGAAATATGTAGATTGAAAATACATTGGAGAAGATTAGATGTAATGTGACCCTCAGTAGTTACAAAAATATTACCCATTATTAGGTTGCTTGGCATGACAAAATAGATGCTTGGCACGTTATGAAATCAATTCACACATTTAGTACTTCTAGTTTCTTAATGAGAGGACTTGTTATTTCTCTCACAAATAGATAATAACTTCACACAATAATTAAGTCAGGAAGCAGTTTTGTACACCCAACATGATAAACGTTTTCTTTACCCTTATTTACTTAATCGCATTTCGAAGCTAAAAATCAGCACAAGGAGGTAAATCCGAATCTGAGCTCAAATATTGAAAAACATTTTATAAACGTCCTTCTCTCGTTTTAAATGCGTAAATTCTCTAAAATTTTGCGCTGTAATCAAGCGTAGTAAGTACGTGTCATTGAAAAGTTTCATCAGCACTCAAGACCAAGCACCAAAAGCTATGTCGAAGCCGATAGAGAGTGAAGGTTGTTTTGATTTGCCATCTCACCCCATTCACCAGTCGAATATAAAGACATTAGAGTCCGATTATTTGTGCTCCCGCCCGGGGGATTACATGGCCTGTTGGTCGGGGAAATCCTTTAGCAACGGAGTGTTGATCTGCAGCACGGAACCTCGTCTGAGCTTCGCAACCGCAGAAAGTCTGTTTGTGGTCACGCTACATTGATTCATTTATTATCTGCAAACGTTCTAGGCGGAATCAACGTGCGTGAAAAATAGAATTAGAAGAATATGGAGCATGCTACGACCACCAGTCGGCCCGTAATAGTCAGGTAATTTGGGTGTAGTTCCGGATGTGTCCCCACTTTCAAAGCAATGTAAATCTATCATTAACCTATCAAAAAATGAATTTGACGACTGTTTCGGAAACCTCCAAATCTCATCTTTCCAATAGATTCATGATAAATCAACTTTCTCCTTCGCGTACGTGAGAAATATGGGATTGAAAAAAGTTAGGACACATACGGTACTATTTGCCTAGTCAAAAAGTTCCAAATGTGTCCCCACGCTATTTGAGAGTCAGTAAGTTGAGCAATGAACCCTAAAACTATTTTGTTGTTGATCTCTGACTAAACAGAGTTGATGTTTACATTGTGTAGAATTATACAGACTCTTGAATAAACATGCATCTTATGCCCACCAACATACTAGGGACCCTCGATGTTGAGTAGGGCTCACCTGAACTGGGCACCAGCGGTAACTGAACCACCTGAACTGGGCACTTTCCAAATCTTTTCAAATAGGCAGGGTCTGCTCCATAATTTTTACTAGAGGATTGACTACTTGATGTTACGTATTTTTGAGATGTGAGAGATGATGAAACACCAAGATAACTCACGACCTTAATTAAACGAACTAAATCGCTCGTGACGAAAACGTCGAAACCCATTTATTTTCAATGGAAAAAACGGAAGTTAATGAAGAACGCTGTCTAAGTATTTCTACAAAAATAAAGGGTTAAAACGTTAGATCGATTTTGACGGTTGTCATTTTCAGTATCAACCGTTTGTTAACTTGAAACTCAAATATTTCAAGATGGTATTATTTCATAAAAAATTTCCGAAGCTCTGCAGTTAGGTCTTAGGACATTCTACCTATTATCTTGAATTGCCATGTTTCAGTCGTGCATGTGCTAAGGCCACTCTCAACAAATCTGATGCATCAAAGACATGCTAACTGGTTCTTGATGCTAACTGGTTCTTGGAGGTGATTTGGATGGCTCACCAGTAGGGTGGAATGAAAAAATGAACTTCCGATTTTTGAAACTGGTTAGTCGGGGAGTTTCCTCTTGGCATAAAACAATGCCTAAAGAAAATGCTCTCATTTTGAGCACTAATTCAAGATCAGCTAGATCATTATTGTTTGGTGATAGGGTGTAATGGAATATGTTTGAAAACTTTCCTGTTTTTGACCCATTAGGAGTAATTTTATCAGAAAATTATGCTCTTCAACGTGATGCATGTGAACCACCATCGTTCTTGTGATGCAGTCGTTGAAAATGAGGCTTCTGCTTACGTGGGAAGGCTATTTTTTCACATAAAAATTATTTACATGACAATATTTGGTCGGTTCGACTAGTATAGTTGTATTTTTTTGCCTAATGAAAATAACATCGTTGAATATTGTGACTAGAAAATACCTGAAGAGCTTAGTTGTCGATTATTCAAAGGATATGTAGGGAACTGCTCTTCCAGCCTGCGATGACGAATGCAAATCATCTGCAAGTAAGAAGTATTTAGAAAGAACAAATAGTTGTTCTTCATTTGACGATGTGTTTTCCAGGTTGCTTCTCCGGATCTTGAAATTATGGAATAAAGCTTCCATCCCAGTTTTATCTCGGAAAGGAATGAATCAACTATATACTCCAGCGTTACAATGGAAACGATCGGAGGATTCTCAAATCCAATGGCAATAAAAGCTCATCGGCTTTGAATAAGAAGTTGGATGCTTTCAAGGTATAAATGATGAAAATTGTTGAAATCGCTTTCCTCCAAATGCATCTCTTTTGATACCTACCTGCAAAAATGTTAAAAATCTGGCAAAGAGCCTCCAATCAAACAAGAATGTTTGGCAGAAAGATGTGGATGGGTATTTAATTCACAAAACAACGACTGAAAAACTCACATGGTATGAGATGGAAAAAAAACCAATTTTATTTGGAAACTCGCCGATAAATCCGCAACACCAGGAGACATTTCCATAATCTAGTTTGTGTACGTTATCGTTAAACGAAGTCAAAAACATAGATTATTTTTGTTATTATTGAAGTATTTCGTCATAAAATAACGTTATGTAATGCATTTTTCAGATATCATTTAGGGGTAAACCTAATTTTCAGCTTTTCCGTTATGCTTTGTGTGACTAAAACTGTAATAACTTCCCACCGAAGGAGGGGGGGGGGGGCATAATAAAGACATGGAAATGTCAAAATCTGAATAAGCGGTAAAGCCCCTGTCTGGTTTCAAATTGAGCTGGTGCCGTCATGTCTTCATGGACCGCTACATCTTTGGTAACCGATCCAAGAGATAGTTTCCCGCTATCTCCATCAAAATCTTCAAGGTGTGATAAACACATTCATTAAAGAAGCGGGTATTTTACTCCGCATAACAATCTCCTGCTGGCATTCCTCACAGATGAGCGCAATAAAATCCAAAAACTAGGTCTTCGACATATCCTGAAAGCCAGGATTAATAAGTCACAAAATGTTAGGGAATTCAATATTCCTCCAACATCATTCGGTTACCTGAAGGTTACTTGAAAAGATGTTCGTTTGCTGAATGAATCGTGGCAGAATGTCAATGTTTATTTATTTATCTTTTGCAATACCGGCAGCGCCTAATTACATTGAAGAATTATTAAGATTACAAATACACATCAGGGAATAGATGATTGAGACAATTCAATATAAAAAATTATAAGGAAACATTGAAAGAGAAGAAGTCAGAGAATAATGAAATAATGTTACTAAGTGATTGGCTAACTGATTGATGAGAATGGCTGTATGTCTGTTGTTGATGTGAATAGAGTTCTGAGAGTGGTGGGGAAGCAATTGAAAAAGTCCAGTTCCAGATTCATTTCGATGAGTAGATTCGACGTTCGAGGGAGCCAATGCAGGGGGTGGTTCTTCGAAAAATATAAGTCGAGGAGAACGGGATGAAGAAAATATTTGTCAACCGAGCCGAAATTCAAAGCATCTGTAAGCATCTTGAGAGCAGGTTGTTCACAAGATCTGGTCGTTCATCAACTTGTAGAACAGGGTGACATCCGCTACACATCGCCGTCTCTCCAGGGGAATCAGGATGCACATCTTCATTATAGATTCATAATTCACCTCATGCGAAGGTATGCCGAGTTTATAGGCGACGTAACGAAGGAATTTGTTCTGAACCTGCTCTAGAATATATTTGTGTACAATGTACCTACGTCGGGGAACGAATCGGGGAGGCATATTCTAAAATTGGGAGAACCAGCGTCTTGTACAGCAGTGTAATAGCGCGAATGCTGGTAAACTCCTTCAACGTTGATAAACTCCCTTGGACTGATTGTAAAAATGGTTAAGCTCGTCATAGGAGCATCAGTAGTAGCTATAGAGGAGAAAGCGAGGAATGGGCTTATAAAAACCATAATTGAATCCCACCAAATGGTACCTGTCCTTAGGGGTGAAGATACGTTTCAGAGTAGATATAGAAATAATTCCAGCTCTTAATTCCTCATGGTTTATATCTTACACAGTCATTAATTATGAACCATGGGACAATAACCAAATAAAGTCTTTATTAATTTAATAATTTATCTGCAATGAAACTTAATTGAAAATTACGTGGCTTTTATTCATAAATCTTGTCTTTATGTTCATGGCGGCACCTGAAGAAGTTTATCAATAACAAAATTCATACTTATTGATGAGTAGTACTTGGGGTACGTTTTAAGCCCTACGTAAGATTGAAATTTCAAATAATAATTTTTGAAAAATCAAGGATGAATTTTCTTCAAATTTCAAGTTTTTATGGGCATACCGGCACCTGAAGACATTTTTCAGCCGTTTCTGAACTTTTATAAGATGACCTTTTGAGCACTACCCGTAATTGAAATTCACTGGAAAAATGATTTTTGACACACTCAAAGTTTTAAGAAATCAAATATTTTTAAAACTTACCTGTGTGAAATGTGATATAGGTTTTGTTTTGGTTGATAACCTGAGAAACAAACTGAGTGGGTGTCTTCAGACAGAAA
Source organism: Adelphocoris suturalis (assembly GCA_030762985.1). Classification (NCBI taxonomy): domain Eukaryota; kingdom Metazoa; phylum Arthropoda; class Insecta; order Hemiptera; family Miridae; genus Adelphocoris; species Adelphocoris suturalis. The sequence goes on from CM061044.1 coordinate 79,837,460, forward strand.
AGATGTTGGGAGCACGAGCGAGTACTACCCTGAGCTATAGGACTTACAGACTGCTATTGGGAGGTGGGGTTGAATTTGGTTCCTTGCATGTCAGTCTGTATGCTTGTAGATTGATATTGAAACGCTCAAGACTCCATTACTACTCATCCTTTTGATGTTGCAAATCATCCTCTACGCACCTGAATTGTGAAATGCTACGGTAATATTTCACGGAATGCACATCAATGTACCTATGTATTGGCGGGAAACTAAGCTAACCGCTAGCTGAACTGTTTTGTTTGTCTATCTGTTTGTTCTGTGTCTATCTGTTTAACTTTATGGTTAAACTTGACGCACAATTTCAAAGCCTAAACACTCAAGTCATCAACAAGTTTAGTCAAAATATATCCAGACAGTATTATTTTTTAGATGTTGTAAAAAATTTCTGGAGTTCTGCGATTAGGTCTTAGGATATCTTATGCATATTGACATGCTATATTTCAGTGTTAGTTCATGTGCATGTGCTAATGATAAGAGCTACAAAATCAGATACGTCTCTGAGACGCTAGCTGGTTAAGTTTGTGGAGGTGATTTGTATGGCTCACCAATTATCGGTACACTTGGAATTTTAAGAAAAAATTGAATCTTACCTGTGTGAAATGTGATCCAGTAATCCTTTAGAATGAAAATCTGAGGAACAAACTGAGTGGGTGTCTTCAGACGTAAAAGGATGTTGTAAGGAGCACGAGCGAGTACTACACTGAGCTGTTGGGGTCTCGAGACAGCTGAGGAGCCGTGATGGAGGGAGGACTTGTTCTACGGTCCGCCGGAGCGCAACTTCCACTTCTTGCAGGACCTCCCGAAGACGTCTTCTCGGCTCCTGATGGCACGCGACACCCCCACTATGGCTCCTTCCTAGTTGTCAAAAACCTTTCTAAAATGGAAAGCAACCCTTTTTGACGGGATGTCCGCTACGACAATTTTTCCGTCGTCCTTCTACCGCAACACCATTGTCTGCGCCCACGCGAGACTTACTCGCTCGTAAGTGCGGTTTTGTTTTATTCTTAATTAGCAAAGCCGTTGCTTCGAGAGTCTGTGCCGGATTACGATTACGATATTGAGTAACTTCAATTAAAAGAGTTGGGGAAGGTTCCGTTCTGAATATCGACGAGGTGGGTTAACGAGGCGGAACAAGTGCGGAAATACGTAGCACGTTTTAGTTAGGATTGTCACGAAGAACAACGGATTACGGTTACAATACTTCTGCAATCCTACAAAGATCAACAAATACTCACGTTACCCATACCATCGTTACGGAAACCTTGGAGAAAAAAGGCTTAATGAGGCCATACATAACAACACAACAACATTGCGGCATTGTAATCTACAATTGAAGAGATCAGTCAGTTGAAAAGAAAACGGAGAGATATGCATAGAAGTTGATATTTTGTCCTACCGTGACCTGAACTAGGGAATTTTTTCGGTTATGAAATAATATACCTAGGTATTCACACTGAAATCAAAGGCATACAATCAGGATAGTAGTCACAGAAAATCTTATTCCACCATGATTGAGATTGACAGTACAATTCAATGGGTATCATACATTATCCAAAGACTTCATTAAGTATCTAATTTCATAAATCCAAACCAGTTTTATTCATTATCCAAAATAGAGTGTCATGTTATACAAGTCCAAAGATTCAGTCTCATAGTTTTATGTGTGCACGAATTGTAGTTTAGAGCACACGCAGTTATTCAACTGATCGCAATAAAATTCATAGGGCACAGTTCAGGCACCTATACCCAATCACCCCCTGGGTTTGAACGAAATCGGAACAATAAATCGTACGAAACCAACATTATGAAAAATTCTCGTTTGCACGACGCTACTATTGGACGGCAATGGAATCTTTATGGGAGCTCCATACTCAATTTTAGCACCGGAGGTCTGCAATTTCAGCAACCTACCTCGAAATTGTAATTCTAGATGTACCAAAGGAGTTCCATTTCAGGTTTCACTATCGTAGGACAATTAAGAAGGAAATGAGCTTCACGGCCTTCTTAGCGTAACACAACTTCGTAATCGATTTCTGCAACGCAATTTCGTATTCGAGCAAAAAGCTGTTTTTGTAATCAATGTGCTACGTAGATATAGGCATCTACTAAGGGAAAATCAATACAATTGATTAATACGCCTAAAATTTACCAGTCCTTCTGATCTAAGTATAACGACATTAATTTGCGAAGGTAGGGCGCCTACCCACTAACTGAAAATTTGCGCGATAAACTATACCCACGAGTATGGTAGACCTGGGTTTCTAACATCCTCAATATTTTTCCTAGTTTTTAATGTTAAATTACCATAATTTCTACTTTTTAAAACTTGTAACTAATGTAAATGGATCTAGTCAATGCCAATATTACATAAAGTAAAACTACCAAGACTGCATTTATAAAAACATGTATGTCTACGCCAACATTTAGCCAATGGTCCCGAACCAATATCATCCTGACTCTTGAATTTTGAAGAGGCTTAAAGAGATGAAAGCACTCAAAAGATTAAATAAAAACACGAACAACTGATTGAGGACGCCAGTTTTTGCACTTCACCTCCACAACACCCTTCTTGAATGTTTTCGAGATCGATTTTTGAATGTTTCAGCCCTTAAAGTCCACCCTTTCGGGTTTATAAAAATTTGTGTCAAGCTTCTACGATCAACTAGACTCCAATTGTGATTTTCAACCTAAGTTTCATAAAGGTTAGGTAGTTTTGGAAAAAAAGCTCTGGACGGCGCACAGTGGATGGAAACAGCAGTTTTTGTGCAAAAACCTCTTAGATAAGCCAAGTGGTTGAACTTGATATGGATTTTCATGTTTTTTGGAGTGCTGAGTCGATTGAAACCATTCCCAACTCGCTAACTATAATGGCTAATCGGATAGCAACGTTTTAGCGAATTTTCTTAGAAAATGAAGCTATTGCAATGGCTCCAAATTTTTTAAAATAAAAATTTAAAAAATTTTTCATCATGGAAATCCGTTTTGAAGTATTCTGAAACGATTCCTGGATTTTAACGCTTTTTTATATGTATATATATTTGTATATATAAGAATTGCCCTGCTTTCTACATTGGAAACGCCGAAACCAGTAATATCCCTTATTACTACACCAAGCATCTACTACCAAAATGATAACTAGTAAAAAAAGGTGTGGCGATGAAGGGCAAATGAGAACCTTTTTTCATTTTTCATAGCGCGAAAGCTGAATCAATAGTAAATCAAGCTGAATAATTATTTTGAAGGAACGTAAGTATAACCGAAATGGGTTACTTAATTATTTTTTATTCACCTGATGTAAAACCGTTTCTTCCAAATTTGGGTATCGTTATCGCAGATCTTTCTCAAAATCACTTCCACTCAAATAAAATCTCGCAAAGCACTGAATATGGAATTTCAAGAGACATTTTTTTTTTTACCACGATGTTACGATTTTCTTTTTCCACAATGTGTGTTTAAATGTTAGGTACCACGCTTCCGCTGACGTTGAATGATTTGATAGTGATAGAAGACTACTCTCAAAGAACTATTTTTCTAGACGAAGAATGAATCGTAACATTCATTCTCGGGACAAGTTTCGCACCTAGTGGTTTATTTACTCTGACTCGTCATAGCAGTAGTTGATAGGCGGGTGCCGTCACATACCTTCCTCAACGTTTTCGTTCATTGTGATCACCGACGGCGGAGAACGGCGATCAAATTAATACACAAGACACTTGAATGAGTGCGTAGTCGGATTATTCCAGTCCCAGGACGACCGGAGATGACCTGCACTTTTGGCACTCTATCAAAGTTAAATAATCACATGATTATTCCAAAAACCCTCATTATCACTGCTTACTCTTGGTGATGCGCCAAAAAAATGTGAAAAAATTATCAGGTACACCTAAACGTGTATAGAATACATGGTATATTTCGTCTTGGGGAATTTCCCCAGTTTTGGAGGCGTAATAAATCATCAATACCTGCTACACCAAAACCTTAATTTCAAGCTTACGACCAATTATCACACTCAATGCCTTCTCAAAAATTTCTACACGCCCAAATGGGGAAACTAAGGGCTAAGTTTGTGTCTGAAGGTATCTAGGAACAATATAAAAATGGAAAAACATTTTTATTAATGCTTTCATTTTTTGAGGTTTTTGCACGCTTCCATCCACTGTGCGGCGCACCGTGGCCTTAGAGCGGCGATAACCTGGACGAAAATTCGAAAAGTTCCAGTTATGCTTATATGAGCGAATTTTTGTTGATTGTAGCATTAAGTACCTACTTTACTCTACGTTGTTTTGAAATTGTAGCACTTTGAATGCAAAGAAATCGTAAACCACAAATTTTATGGCAAATAAACTTGTTTTAAATTATATTTACTGATTCAAAACAAATTTAGGATTTTTACCAATTTTTCAGTTTTTCGATAGATTTTTAGCAAATATTAATTAAATTTAAGTACATATTTCAGCATAATTTTGTAAAAACATTTTTTAATGTTCTAGTTAGTTGTTGATAAAATTATTTAGACTAAAATACTGTTATAAGATATAAATTCAACAACTTTTATCCGTTTTAGCCATTTTTAGTGATATTTTGAGCACATATTTTGGAATTTGAACTATTTAATGCACTCAAAAAGAGTTGGCCAACTAACACATCCTTTCATTTGGAAAGCTTGATTTTTTGGCGCAAGAACTTATTTGTTTTAATCTCATTCCTAAGGAGAATTATCGTCCGGATCTCACACATACATGTACGCAGGCACACACGCAACTTTTTTTTACAAATCTCCCCTCAAAGGCGGGGGCGGGGGGGCACACACACATGTACGCACGCACACACACACACACACAAACCAACGCTATATATACATATATATTATTTTGAGGTATTACAGAAGGTTGGAAAAGATAGGAAACACTAGAGCTGACGACGCCGACACGGCGAAATATTCTCTCAATTTCGTAAGTTTTATTTAAGTGTTTCCTATCTTTTCCAACCTTCTGTAATACCTCAAAATAATATTACACGCGAGTGTTTTCATCCTTCATCAAAACTATATATATATATATATATATATATATATATATATATATATATATATATATATATATATATATATATATATATATATATATATATATATATATATATATATATATATGATAACGGTTAAAATCCAGGAATCGTTTCAGAATGCCTCCAAACTGATTTCGACGAAGAAAATTTCGGAACATTTTAATTTTAATGTCCCACTGCAATACCTTAATTTTCTACGGAGATACGCTAAAAAGAGAAAGAGAGAACCGACAATTCTGTTTATTCGTAATCACATTACTCGTCCTTTATCACCAGAATCCGGTTCTGTGAATGGAATATAATATTGAGAATTGATGGAACGTGCGGCTGGCTCGTGTTTCCAACGCATCAGGCGGCAAACATACGCTCACTTTGTTAACAGGTTTAGGAAGACCTACGAGGGATTTCATCATAACCAGAGTAAATCCCGTATTTATACCGAGGGGACTGAGAAAACCCGACAGTCATACGCAAACTTCGTTCGTGAAAAGTGAATTCCAAGTTTTTCAAGACCGATCATTAAAAATGGTGGCCAATTTCAAAGTCTTCAAGAAGATTGCTCCAAATGGAAAAGTTACAGTGTATCTGGGCAAGAGGGACTTCGTTGACCACGTATCAGCTGTTGAACCTATAGGTAATGTACTAAAATAAGGAGTTAAATTTTGCCCCTATAGGTACATGGTGAACACACTTAACATTTTACAAATTCTAATGGTCGATTCTCCAAGTAAACTGCACCATAAAGTTTCAGTAAGATTTTATTAAACGCTTCGTTTCCTAGTATTTTCACATTTAAGATTTTGGGCGTGTTTTCTACTTAATCACATTAACCAGTCATAGCACCCTCTTTTAACTGTAAAATCAAAAATAAGGGCATCGTTGGAAAGAGCGTTGAATTTCCTATCTCGACGATGACAAACCAATGTTTTGACATGCCCCGGTGTAGTTGATGCCCGGTGAAAAGCTCCGAACGGCTTTTTCATTTAGGTATTTTTATTCGTTTTTTGGGTTCTACGCATTTTTTGAATCTTGGTCGATTATAAAAGTAAAAATTAACAAAAAGTTCCAGTCATGCAGCATTATCGTATGAGCGAATTTCCGTAAATTATCGTATTGAATAATGTTAAATTGTTTTGAAATTTGAGTTTTAAGAGTACAAGGCAATTGTTAACTATTATTTTTATGGCAAAAATATATTCTAAATAATTTTTTCCTATTCAAATAGAGGTTTTGAGTTTTTAGCTTTTTTTGCAGTTTTTATCGATTTGAAGTACATTTTTCGGCAGAATTTCGTACATGAATTTTGGGATGTTCTATTTTATAGTTAATAAACTTTATTTGAGAAATATTCTGCCAAAAATATAAATTTAACGATTTTTATCCGTTTTTAGCTAATAGATTTTTTGAGTACTTTTTTTGTTGAAATTTTACCGCGCCAACGAATTCATCCTTTTGTTTAGAAAGCTTGATTTTTTGGCGCAAGAACGGAAATTTTATCTCAATCCTAAGGAGAGTTATCGTCTGGAATGATACTTAAATAAATAAATAAATATATATATATATATATATGAAAAAGAGTTTAACTCTGGGATTCGTTTCAGAATGCCTCAAAACGGATTTCAATGTAGAAAATGTTCAAAAATTTGTATTTTAAAATTTTCTGAGCCATTGCAATAGCTTCATTGTCTACGAAAATTCGCTGAAATGAGACTAGAGTGCAAATTTTAAAATTTATATTTTTTCCGTCCGTTTTTTCTTTTTTTTTCCTAATGCATTCACTATTTTTGAGAGTTACTCCACGGGAAAAACTTTCTCGGAATCCAACATTTCTAACGGTATAGCCAATTTTACTTTTACTTTGCCAATCGAGGATTTTCATGAATGATTATAAAGTTTTCGATGAATCGAATGGTAACACTTGCAGATCTCCCCAAATCGGTTATAACCAAGTTTTATACTTCTAGCAAATTTTCGTACAAAATGAAGCTACGGCAATGGCTCCAAAAATTTTAAATTTAAAAATAGGTTAAAACACGTTTTTTCTAGGGGGCTTTAAACTTTATGACTCGTTTCTAAATGTGCCAAGTGTTCTCCATATCAAATTTTAACTTCATAGGTTGAGTAGCAAAAAAAAATAGCCCCGGAGCAGGAGATCCCAAGGCAACGGCAACAATTGCCTTCTTGTGAATGTCGTTGTTACGTCTTGTTGACTCGTTGTTAGATGACGATTTTCGGCAAGAAGGTCTTCTTAACGTATCCTACGTTAAAAAATTACGAAAATTCGCTTTTAAGTATAATCATGCATGATTAGAATTTTTTTGAATTAGGTATACTGCGCAGGCTTCAATAGTATTTATCAGAATTCCATGACTAACAGTAAACAACATGACGATCTTTTCAACACGAAGGTTTGATTTGTTGTACTTCTGACATAGGTAGGTAGATAAGGGGTAAGCTAAGTTACCTATATTTAAAACATAAGCTGGAAGGAAATTGGCACTCTTCAATTTGTATTTCGTATCAGCGGAAGTGTTGGGATAAAATAGTAAAGTGGATTCATGTCTTCTTCCTCTTGCAAACATTTGTGATGGATGTAGAAACTCGTCTCAAATCATTTCGGCGTGAACGAAAACGGAAGGAAATTTTAGAAGAAGTGTCGAAGTACTTTGCAGCTCCGTTCAGCTTATTGCGAAAAAAGATGTGTGCTTCTGGTGAAGAAACAGCAGTTATCAGTGAAGACGAGTTTAGAGAAATTGAAGAGGAAGATAGTGAAGACTCAATAATCGATGGTATAACCGAGGAAGAAATCAAATCGTTGGGTTTGCATGGAATCACCAAGCACCTAGCTTACTTAGCACTCTGGTTCATACCTTACATCTTTTTTATTAAAGCTGGTTTTGGAGCTGTGTACTTCTGCATTACTGCCCTATTTCTCATGTATTACAATACTAGAACTCGACCCAAATTAATGAATGAGCCAAGTGCGTATTCGGTATTCAACAAAGGCTGTACACCCATTGATGGAGCTGTGAGCAAAGAACAGTTAGAGAAACAATTACGCTCTGGGATCTTGGGTTGAAACGGATCCGATTGATTTCTGCTGTGTATTGTTCAGGTAAAGCTGTTTCCGATACCTTTATTCCTTTGAACACTTGATGTTCCATAAGTAATAAATTTTATTGTAGAGAACTTGTCTTCATTCATATTTGTTCATTCATATCCGTATTTGTATACTAAATAAACTGATTTTTGATACTCTTCACGTTCTGCTCATCGCAGGTTGTTATTGAGGATCTAGATGCTGGGGACATTATTCAACTCTTCAAACATTTTTTCTGGGAGGCCCTCAGCATCATTATAGGCTTGTAGAACGAAGAAGATTGAAAACTCTCAACAAAGTTTACTGTTAGCTACACTACACACCTGGAGAGAGATGGAATTCATCCATCTGCAGCTGTAATAGTCATTCTGATATCAGGCAGATGAGAACTAATATACGTTGAGATTGTGGAATATCAATTTTCATTTACCACCCATTAAATCAAGGGGATTGTAAAAAATATAGTAAGTATACGATTTCATAGGCTATGGAATCTTTCATGTGGCTCTTACCTAGTATAACAATAGGATCAGCTTGTTGTGCTGAAATATAAGATTATCTGAACCTCCCCAGCTGTCTTTGCTTGTCTAGAACGAGCAGGCATTCAAATTTCTGTGGAGCAGAGCTTTGAGCAATAGCTATTCTGAAGGAATATTTCTCTGGCAGCTACTTAATAGTGGGAGGGAAGGCAGAAGATAGATTTTGAGCGGTCCTCACCTCGTTAATCTTCGGAGGTTTTGGGGGTAATAAGTAGAGTAGCTAGAAGCTATCCTATATTTGTAAGTATACCTACTTACTTTCTCCAAAGTCGAAGGGAAAAAGCGTTGCCGACTTTCTCAGCATCAATAAATTGCTAGTCACACCCCAGGCCGTTTTCAAGCTGCCACACTTGGCTCGCCTGCATCAGTCTCTCATTCTCTAAAGGTAAATGATTTGTATATTTTTTCATGTATTCCAATCTGATCGGTTAGTAAGACTTGAAAGGGAATGGAAAAGGGTGGCTTTTTGGGATGGGTTATGACAAAATATTTTCACTGCCTCAATACCGGCCATTCTCATTTCCATAATCTTCTTATTCCACATTAATAAATGTTTACCCACTTATACAGGGTGTCCGTGACATAGAAAGAAAAAAAATCAGGTAGAACTACATCAAAAAAGGAGCTGAATACCGCCAACCGCGCCGTCCTAGTTCAATCCGTTGCCAAAATAATGTATAAAAAAAGTTTCTTTCTCGAGAAAACCACTTTTTTAAAAACGATAAAACGTTATTAAAATTATTTAAAATTAACCACTTCCTCAAAATTATTCTTGGAGACCGTCAAATTTTACTTTAGTGAAGAGGGGAGACAATTTTATGTTGAATTGTGGGTTTTCTTGAAAAATTACCCTTTATGAACCTACCAGTTTGGGTTAGGTTTTTGAGTATTTTTTCAAGCTGAATCAAATGATAACACCTGCAGATTTTCCAACTCCGTTATTTAACCGTGATCAACTCATTAAATCACACATTTTTAGTTTATTTCTTATGCTCAAACGTAGGTATGTGTTTTTAGGGGTAAAACTAGTTAAAGTGAGATCGGCGAGTGTTACCCTTCGATTCAGTGTTGAAAAATAGGTACCTACCTACATAGAAACCGACCTCTTACTCGTAGTTTTGTAGAGGGTAATTTTGTCAAGAAAACCGACGATTTCATTGGGGGGAAAAACGGTTTTTTTTGCAACATTAAAACACAATTTTCTCATTTATTTACCAAATCAAAACTAAAAAAGTTCCTGTCATGCGGCATGATCGTATGTGCGAATTTTCATAAACTATCTATCGTATCAAAATATGTTAAATTTTATTTAAATTTGAGCAGTTTCAGTAAAAAGATATTGGTAAAACCAATTTTATGGTAAAAAGAACTCATACTAAATAAAATTCGGCGATTCCAGAGATTTTGGATTTTTACAATTTTTGCAGTTTTTATAGATTTTTTTACCAAATATTAATGAAATTTAAGTACGTTTTTCGGCATAATTTTGAGCAAATTTTTTAAATGTTAAATGTTGTTTAAATGCTACTCAGTCCGTCCCTTACAGACATCCTCAAGGACTATAATCGACAATCTTATGAAAACTACTTCAGTTTGTGAACGTGATCTTTTGAATTCCCTATAAAATCTTGTACAAAAATGCTAATTTAATTCATTTTATGTAATACAATTATGTAAATAACTATATCTTAAATACCTGGTAAGTTTTGTATGCACCTATTGCCAATCAATAAAAGAACAAAAAGTGTTAAATAAAATATTAAATCAATTTGATAGAAGTCGTTCTCGGTCAAGATTTTGATAAAAAATCATCTCAATCATCGTTTGCGGCATTCTGCTCCATTTTTGATGTATTTCTACTTGATTTTTTCTTTGGCACTATGTCACAGACACCATGTATAAAACCCGGTACTGATCCTATGTTTGTTTAAAACCACAGAACATAGAATGAACATTCTACGTTTTGTGTTTGAAACATATATGAACCCTACGTAATGTACCCAGCCAATGTACTAAGTGGTTAATAAACTAGGAAGGTATCCGAAATTTTGGCATAAAACCGTTGTATTCTCCCGATCTAGCCTCAATGTCACAATTTGCTATCACACGTTCAAGAACTTACACCTGTTTCTAACTGGTTTCTGCTATCTAATCCCCAGATGGAGTGGTTCTCATAGATTCGAGCTATTTGACGGACAGAAAGCTCTTCGGTCAGGTCGTCTGCAGCTTCCGCTATGGACGGGAAGAAGATGAGTGCATGGGGCTTAACTTCCAGAAGGATCTCTACCTCTGCTCATCCCAGATTTACCCCCCGCCGGAAAAGAGGGAATGGAATTTGTCCAAACTCCAAGTACGTAAAATAGCCCTAAAAGGCAAATATATTTCCAACTTTTTAAGATTTCGAACCCTACTTAAATGGTGGTTTTAGTGAGATGTGCTAAATATCAGGACAATGCCCCTTTAATAGGTCAATCGATGAAAATACCTCAATTTATGCTAAAATCTTACGCTGTCCAAGCCACTCCGAAAATAAAAGCAGTTGGGCTAAAGTTAGGAATGAACTATTAACAATCCCCAAGGTATAAAATAATGTGATTTGGTACTAACCACGCAAGGGTCACTTTCACCGTTTGAGTTAATAAAGAATTAGCGGCATTATGTTTGAGCTTAATCAGACGTTACAGCGATTTTTCTTTCACCAACACCCGTCGTTGGTTAACTCTAGTAACTTGGTAGTAAGTTACTAATCATGCTGGATGAGTCAAAGCACTTTGACAACATCAGGTTTCATCTACCATTCAAAATGACCAAACAAAACAATTGGTAAGACAAGTGAATTGGGCAAACAAGTGGTGGCCCATAAGAGCTTAGTGATCTCTTGTCTACTTTTTCAACTAACGTACTGCTGGAGTTTCATACTTCTTTGATATTAAAGCGAAACGAGCTTGTGTAGGGAAATTTGAAATGTCGCGTCTTATTGAAAACGATCCCATCATCTACAAACTCGTCAATGAGGGCAGAGGTTATGTGAGTGAACATTCTTTCTCTCTAGTGACTTGTGGGCGTTCTTGAAACAATTTTGAACTTGACTGTTTAAAATCATTAAATTTTTGGTAATTAAAATGTGTAAATTAAAGGCTTTGTACACTGTCAGCTCAATAATAATTAATAATCCGCTAACGATTTCTCCTAGTGAGCTTACTGAGAAGGCGAATGTTGTAACCGATACATGAAAATCTCTCCCCGAGTCCGGAGTTGCGGGCTCGTAGGCAAGTAGTTGGTAAGACAAGTGAATTGGGCAAACAAGTGATGGCCCATAAGAGCTTAGTGATCTCTTATCCACTTTTTCAACTAACGTACTGCTGGCATTTCATACTTCTTTGAGATTAAAGCAAAACGAGCTTGTGTACTAGAAATGTGAAATGTCGCGTCTTATTGAAAACGATCCCATCATCTACAAACTAAATTGTCTATAGTGCGGTAACAATGATTGCTTCTTCAATTATCTGGGACATCCTCCATTGGGCTGACCCCAGGTACCTTACATTAGAATATAAATCGACCACAAATTAAATAGCCTTTAAAGTGGAATTGGTATTTCAATAATATTGGTATTGAAGAAAAACTCAATTGCATGGAATATATTTCCAATTATGTATAACTCATTGCTCGGAGTGCCCACTACACCATGGCAGTTGGAAGATTTGTTGTCCAAGGAATACTCGTTTACGTCGACTCTGAGCCAATCAGTTACAAATCAATCTTTCTATGTACTCTAGTTGATTTATGTTTTCAACATTATGGTATACATTATGTTGTCCATAACCAGTCATTCATCCAATAAGAGTACGTTTAATATTGAAAAATTTATCAAGAATTAGATACAATCACTTAACAAATAGGTACATATAAAAACACAGTACCGACCCCCCTCTCGCCTCTCTACTTAATAATAGGTATATGCTATAAATAGGTACCTACTAATTCTATCGTATTTCCTAATGGGTAGTAGTTAGGGTCAGCGCCTAGTGCAGTCCTCAGTACTTTTAAAATATTTGGAGCCATTGCAACAGCTTAATTGTTCGGAAATTCGCTAAAATATTGTTTTATTAAGGCGTCTCACATTTTCAGGAGAGATTGCTCAAGAAACTGGGCCCCAATGCTTTTCCCTTCAGGTTCGAGATCCCCCCGAACGCCCCCGCGTCAATCACGATCCAGCCCGGACCCGAAGATCAGGGCGAACCCTGCGGTGTTTCCTACTTCGTGAAGACCTTCATCGGTGACCACGAAACCGATAGATCTCACCGAAGGTATGTCTGACTGCTACAATAATCGGTAGGTATAAATAAGAATTCAATTCAGCCTCTTACAAGTTCTTTTCAACTCTCCACTGGGTATGAAAAGTAGCTGATTGATCAGGATTTAGGGTGAGTGAAACTGAGCAGTACTGGTAGGTATTTTGTTTTGGAAGATGTGAAAACCCAGTTTACGGAATGAGTGTTAACCACGTATTCATTTTTTATTTTTAAATTAAAGTAGATTCCATCCAAAGAAATTCGACACCATTCTGTACTGTTGATTAATTTCCTTTCTACGATTTTTCAAAATTTCCTGCATTGGTTGGGGGGGGTTTGACGTCACCAGTGCGCGAAACTTTGAAAGAAAATACCATAAAAGTGCGGTTGATGATAAACTTCTTATGATATACATGGGTAACGCTCATTACTTTACCAGTTCTCGCTATGGGACTGTGGGCTCCACAATTTTCAGTTACTGGGAATGCCTACTTTATGGAGGCATTGGGCAGTTGTCAAGCAGACATTTACAGGCACAGTCAGCAAGTGCGCGTCGCAGTGCGATCTCTGAATTGGGAATGGGGTGATGTGGAGTACAGATGCATCTTCACGTAAGCTCATTTTGCAAACGGTGGTAGACAGTACATATTCTCCCACATGGATCAGAAGGTTGGTCTCGCAAACATCGAAACTGACAGAAATTGTGTGCTGTGGAACTGAGTGGCCCTAGACGAAGTTGCCACCCATACAGGTTGAAGAGTTTGAAATGAAGTTATCAGGGCCAGAATAGAGCAGCCAAAACCAGTAGCCTTGATCAAAGGATTCTACAATGGTGTGGCCACCTGGAAAGAATGCTTGACGGCAGATGGCCCAGAAAGGCTTTGAATTGGTCGCAGGAAAAAATTGCAACTTGGATGGACTGCAAAGGCATCGGATACGATCTCAATGTCGAGCAATGGAGAGACCAAAAACTAGATTCCATGCTTTGCTCTGAGGAACATTCAGAAGCTGTTGAGCTGGAAGATGAGCTTCTGCTTGTTGCATGCTTCCATTTTTTCCTACTCTACAAGGAAAAGTGTGGTAAGTATCAAGTGTAAATAGCGTCCTCCATTCACATTAAGGGCATCGGGGCTCCATCTTCTAGCCCTATACGCCGACTGCTTGGATAACAGTAACTTGTGTCCACTCGAACCATTGTGTAACTTGGGAAAGACGCTTCTTCTCTCACTTGCCACCCAGTACTGTAACCAGTCTTTTGAGAAACCCTTTGTATTCTTGGTACCTATAAGGCACACAGGAGACAACCAAGGGATGGAATGACCCTCTTACATCAGCTGAAGTATTATACTTTCCATATTTGGCATTTGCTCCATTCTGAGAAACAGTTGACTGAGTTTGTGAACTGTACAAGGATGAGTCAATGTGGATAATGCTGGTATCCAAAATCTCCTGTCCTTTCGACATCCCAAAATCTGCAACATGCCGTGGGTTCCCATCCGCATGTACCTTCATTCCCAGCTCGATCCCAACAAGTTCCAGGCCAGCTTAGCCATCCTCGCGCACTAAAGTGCCCTCGCGCCCTGCTTGATCAGCCCCTCTTTTCACAATTTAGTGCGTAGCAAAGGATTTTGCTGTAGCCATTACACAATCTTGGCAACCCTATTGGTTTTCTGCCACATTCTACAGCCAGTATTCATCACCGAACTGCATGGATTCTAAATCTAGAGGATATCTATTCCCAAACCACTCATCTTTCTGGAAGTTGCAGGATATCTGACTCATAATTTGTAATATTGAATTCCACTATAGAGGTGATAACATGAAATTTGAAGCAGTCCTGGAAGGGCTCATACTCGTCCTCACTAGATTTATTGAATGCAGTATATCCAGCATGGTGGCCTTTTCTTGGCTACAGCAGCCATTTTCCCAACACAAGTCACCCACCCCTGAACCTTACTGTTCACATATTCTTTGCTTGGCCAATCTGAATCCAATTACCTCTCCAAGGGTTCGTTGAAAGTAAACTACCTTCAATTCTGAATACCCAAATAGGAAATAGGCCGCCTCTTCTAAGCCAGATTTTACAACCAATTAGCTCTTGTTTGTTTGAAGAAAGTAACACCACTTTCGACCTTTTGTTTGAGAGCTACTCAACCAACTCTTCAGCTCACAGAGTTTTCAAATACAGACCGAGTCATCCGCATACCGATTCTGGTAGTATTAATTTTTGAGTTTGCAACACTCACGGAGTGGTAGTATCCCAACGGCATTCAAGAGGCACTTACGTTCCTAAAATGTTTAAACGATTTTATAAAAGGTTGAGTTAAATCTTTAAATGCGAAAAATATCCAAAGTTCTTGAATGGCTTACATAGAAAAAATAGCAACTGAATATGAAGTGGATAAATTGAATTGCTGGGACGAAGTAATATTATCTGTAACAGAAAACGGGGTATGCACCTTCCTAAAGACGTGAATAATTACACTATATTTAACAAAAAGTAATACACATTTGTGATAAATTGATTCGTAAAATAGTTGTTATCTCCGCAAACCTGATTTCTGTTAAATTTCAGGAGTACAGTGTCCCTTGCCATTAGGAAAGTCCAGTTCGCTCCGTCTAAGGTTGGCCGACAGCCCTGCACTGTCGTAAGGAAAGATTTTATGCTCAGCCCCGGAGAATTGGAACTCGAAGTTGTGCTCGATAAGCAAGTGAGTATAAAGTTTCTTTTCAGCTCCATGCTGGTCACAATCAGCGATATCGCTTAAATGTCTTCTTAGCATAGGTAATAAATAATAATTTTTGTACTAGTATCCAACATATCTCCAGGGTGGATCTATCGAATTTTAGCAGATTTTTTCGTTCTAGAAATATGGCTTGTTATTGATAATCGATTAATCAAAAGGAATGGAGACCAACTAACCATAGCCTTCCACAGAGCACTAACTTAGCTGAAGATTAAGTACCTACCTGAGGTTCATAATTACAAATTCTAAATTTTGTTATTTTGTAACGGATAACCACTGTACGTCAAAAGAATGGTACCATTTAAAAATATAAAAAAGTATGTGTGCAAACCCATTAGGTATAACTTTCTTGTTCATGAACGCACGCTCACATTTTTGTCTTTCGGACATGTCTAAGTCTACTTATGTAAATGTTTTTATTCATCAACCTTCCAGGTAACATAATATAGAAACTATGTATATAGTGATAGGACATAAGCAGGCATGTAATCTGTTCATCTTAGGTATACCACCATGGAGAGAAAATTGCGGCCAATATCTGTATACGGAACAACAGCAACAAGGTCGTCAAGAAAATCAAAGCTATGGTGCAACAAGGCGTGGATGTCATGCTGTTTCAAAACGGCCAATATCGCTCGTCAATTGCAAGTATAGAAACTGAGTGAGTGAGCTGCGTTTCAACATATTTTCCAGTCCAATTTCATCAAAATGGACCATTTTGTAATGGTTCAATATTCCAATTCGCATCAAGTCCCCCCCCCCCCCCCTTAATCCTTCAAGCATACGATTAGCGATTACATCAGCGAATTTTCGTAGAAAAATGAAACTGTTGCGATGGCATGGAAATTTTAAAAATCAAAATTTTCCAAATATGTCTTCATTGAAATCCGTTTTGAGGCATTCTGGAACGATTCCTGAAGTTTGCGCCATGTCATATATATATATATATATATATATATATATATATATATATATATATGTGTGTGTGTGTGTGTGTGTGTGTGTGTGTTGTGTTGTGTGTGTGTATGTGTGTGTGTCGTTCCAGACGATAACTCTCCTTAGGATTGAGATAAAAATTCCGTTCTTGCGCCAAAAAATCAAGCTTTCCAAACGAAAAGATGACTTCATTGACCAGCACATTTCGAACACATTAAATTGGTCAAATTACAAAAAATGTGCTAAAAAAAATCACTGAAAATGGCTAAAAACTGCTAAATTTGTATCATTTATAATTTTTAGCAGAATATTGCTGAAATAAAGTTGTTCGCGTTTAAAATAAAACATTTAAAAAATATGTACAGGATTGGGCTGAAATATTACTTAAATTTCATCAAAATTTGCTATAAAATTGATAAAAACTGCAAAAAATAAAAAATCTATTTTTGAATAGTAGATTACTATTTAGAATACGTTTTTTGTCATAAAAATATTAGTTACAATTTTCTTTACTTTCAAATAGCTCAAATTTCAAAACTATTTAACATAATAATATACGATAACTTAAGCAAATTCGCACATACGATCATGCTGCATGACTGGAACTTTTTGAAAATGTGGTCTTAAATCTGAATCAGAAACTCTTTGTCTGTTTTCGCCAACTGTTGCAATACAAAATGGTGGCCTAACAAAGATAGGTAAAATTGCAGGTTTTCTTTGAATAATTCCTCAACAGTGCGCCCTACAGAAATGTGTGTACGCACCAAAGTTGTGCCTATATCATATTTTTAAGAAAGTGGTTCTATTAAGAACTATAAATTATGAGTTGAAAGTTCCCCCCTAGAAATTTTATATAGGGGGGAAACTTGTCCTAAATGACATATTGATATTCAAACTAAGATACAGTTTTTGGTTCTTTTTTTTTTTCAACATATTATTACAATTTAAGTACATTTCAGCGTAATTGTTTGGTTAAGTTTTTAAATCTTCTGGTTCATAGTTGATAAACTATTTTTTGGTAATATAAGCTAAAATACATAAATTCGACGATTTTTAGCCGTTTTATGCCATTCCTAGTAGTGATTTTTAAGAAATTGTTTTTAGAAATTTGTCGGATTTATTGTGCTCAAAAAGTGCTGACTATGGAACTCAAATTTTCATTTAGAATGCTCTATGTTTTGGCGGAAGAATGATTTTTTTCATCACAACCCTAAGGAGAGTTATAGTCTGGAACGACATATACATATGTCGTTTTGACATTATAGCGTTGAAATCCACGGATTTTTCAGACTGCCTCTGCACGGATACCCATCAATGAAATATTTGTAGCCATTGCAAATGGCTTCATTTACTACGAAAATTCGGTAAATATGTTTGGGATACGTGAGTATAGTCAATCAGTAAATGAAATTATGATGATTTCAGTGAGGGGTGCCCACTTCAACCTGGATCCTCCATGCAGAAAATAATTTACCTTCTGCCAGAATTGACCAACAACAAAGAACGCCGTGGTATTGCGCTTGATGGCCAGCTCAAACGGAACGACACTAACCTCGCTTCTTCTACTCTGTAAGCTATGAATGAAATCATGACAAGTAACTAAAATAGGTATATTTTTCGATGAAAAACGCCGAAACGAGTTTCAAATCAAATCCTATAGGTATATTTGCCATACCACAGGGTGTAGGACAATTGTCAATAATTCGTACAAATAAAATAGATATAGGTACTATAATTTGTGTGAGTTGTAGTCATAAGAATATATACAGGGTGCCTACAGGAATTATGGGACAAACTTGAGGAATCGATTCTAGAGCCTATTTCTGATCGAAAGTTGCTCAGAGATTTCTTTTTAAATGCTTTGTTTTAAGTTATTCAATTTTTAAGATTTTTTTCTTCTGTTTTGTACCCCTTATGACATTAAAACCTCCATAACTCCCTCTAAAATCACAGTAAACTCAAAACTAAGAACACCTTTGGAAAGACCGGTAAGTTTCCTGTAACCCTGATATAAATTAAAGTTGATTAATTAGTTTCAATTGGTTAAAAAAAGGCCAAAGTACAAAATTAGAAAAAATATTTGAAATCGTCGTTTTTCCTCCCGTTTTTCTGCAACCGGTTTGGGGATTTTTCGGCGTGCACTCTTCGGAAAAAACTACCTCAAACAGTCAGCTTTTGAACGGTGTAGTCAATTTCACTTTTACTTAGCTAATTGGGGGAGAAAAGTATGTTCGTATGTTAAAAAACATGGTTTCTTGTCTACGAAATCGAAGGTTTTAGTGAAAAATGACCCTCTATGAAAATGTGATTTTGGGGCCGGTTTCTACGTATTTTTTCACACTAAATCGAATGCTGAAACTTGCAAATCTCCCCAACTCCGCTATAACCTAGTTTTACACTTAAACTAACTAGTTTTACCCTTAAAACACATGAAATTGAGCATAAAAAATAAACTAAAAATTCGTGAGTTAAAGTGTTAAACTCGGTTATAACGGAGTTGGGGAGATTTTCAAGCGTTCCATTCGATTCAGCGTGAAAAAACTATCAGGGCTTTAGGTACCCCCCAGAGGTGCAATGGGGGCCTAAATCCTCGATAAAAAGGTAGAGGAGGTTGACAGTATCCCGCCAGAGAGATACCACTCCACTAATAGCTTTTAATGAGCCATGTTCGGAGTAGATTGGTTTCCAGAGACCTGGATCACCCATCCAACGCCAAACGCAGCTTCTCAAAAACACGAGAATTGGCGTGCGACGCCCGTTGTTCACCAACGGGGCGACGACAGCGCATTCTCTGAGATCCCGACGCGGACTCTATGACGGGAACTCTGTCACACTCCCCCACTTAAAGACATATCTGATTGAAGATCAAGTATGTTAACTAGGTGGAATAGTTACTGGCTGAGAACTGATGCTCATTAATAAATAGCTGCATTGGCGATTGAGGATGGGAAAAGAGAAATTAAAACAGGATGGATTGTCAATGAATCTTCATAAGAAGTATTCATTAGGTAATTAACCGCCAATCAAAGATTGGAACAATCGGGAATAAACGGTGGCTCAACTATGGAGACTTTTACCTTAAGGAAAATAAAAGAGATATAAATTAATATGCTCAAAATTGGGGACTTAAATTGGGTATTAGCCCTGGAAATTGAATAATTGGGAACAATGCCCTTGAATAATTGGGAACCATGCCCGGGTATAAAGAATAATAATAGGTATGAAATTGAAAATATAAAAAGGGGAATAAAAGAGAAATTATAAGTCAAAGACCAATGAAATTATTTATATACCCCAGAGGTAAAATGGGGGCCTAAATCCTCGATAAAAAGGTAGAGGAGGTTGACATTATCCCGTCAGAGAGACACCACTCCTACTAATAGCTTTTAATGAGCCATGTTTGGAGTAGATTGATTTCCAGGGACCTGGATCACCCATCCAACGCCAAACTCAGCTTCTCAAAAACACGAGAATAGGCGTGCGACGCCCGTTGTTCACCAACGGGGCGACGACAGCGCATTCTCAGAGATCCCGACGGGAACTCTATGACGGGAACTCTCTCATAAAATACGTAGAAACCTGCCCCAAAATCGCATTTTCATAGAGGGTCATTTTTCACTAAAACCCTCGAATTCGTAGAAAAAACCATATTTTTCAACATACGAACATACTTTTCTCCCCTAATTAGCAACGATAAAGTAAAAGTGACTACACCGTTCAAAAGCTGACTGTTTGAGGTAGTTTTTTCCGAAGAGTGCACGCCGAAAAATCCCCAAACCGGTAGCAGAAAAATGGGAGGAAAAACGTAGATTTTAATAATTTTTTCTAATTTTGTACTTGTCCTTTTTTTCAAATTAAAACTAACTAAAACAACTTTAATTTATATCAGGGTTATAGGAAATTTAACGGTCTTCCCAAAGGTGTTCTTAGTTTTGAGTGTACTTTGATTCTAGGGGGAGTTACGGCCATTTTAATGTCATAAGGTAGATTCAAAAATTGAATAACTTGAAAACAAAGCGTTTAAAAAGAAATCTCTAGGAGCAACTTTCGATCAGAAATGAGCTCAAGTATCGATTCCTCTAGTTTGTCCCATAATTTCTGTAGACACTCTGTATAAGGAAAAAGAACTATGTATTAATAAAAATGAAACTAATAGAATAGAATGTCAGCTTACCAGTTTGTTCTCTTGATATTAATAATTTGCCTTGGGATAAGATAGAGAGAGAAAAGAAGCATTTCTGATGTCAATTGTTAGCAGTAGGTAGGTGTAATTTGATTCAAGACTAGGTACCTACTTGTCTTCAACATTGTCTTAAAAAATTTTTGGCTTCTACTAGTAACCCTTTTTTACAAGATTTATTTGGAAGTCGAGCACATGTTTGTAATGTCATAAGGTAGATTCAAAAATTGAATAACTTGAAAACAAAGCGTTTAAAAAGAAATCTCTAGGAGCAACTTTCGATCAGGTAGACACTCTGTATAAGGAAAAAGAACTAGGTATTAATAAAAATGACACTAATAGAATAGAATGTCAGCTTACCAGTTTGTTCTCTTGATATTAATAATTTGCCTTGGGAAAAGAGAGAGAGAGAAAAGAAGCATTTCTTGTCAATTGTTAGCAGTAGGTAGGTGTAATTTGATTCAAGACTAGGTACCTACTTGTCTTCAACATTGTCTTAAAAAAATTGTACTAGTAACCCTTTTTTACAAGATTTATTTGGAAGTCGAGCACATGTTTGAATTTACAAGAAAACTTATCTCTTTTAACAACTTTGAATGGTCCTGTGTATTTGTGTGGGCACTCTTATATAGACATGTGTACATGTATCTAAATTTTTGGGCATGTTGACGGCATATTTCGTATTATTATGCCTGATATGCGTAGATCGGTCTTCCCAAAGGTGTTCTTAGTTTTGAGTGTACTTTGATTCTAGGGGAAGTTACGGCCATTTTAATGTCATAAGGTAGATTCAAAAATTGAATAACTTTTTAAAAAGAAATCTCTAGGTATTCTGCCGTACCTGTCCATACTTACACATTACATCTTACATAGGGGAATTTTGACATTCTTGAAAAAACTCTGCTAAATACGTTATTTAAGGACGTAGGGGGTTTGATTCTAAAACTACTTAAAAGTTCCAGAAAGAACTCTTAGACTTGAGTCGTTTTTGCTCACATGCGCATTGAAAAATTATTACTGGACATCAATATGTTACGAGCAGAACTGTTTGTACAAATTGGTTGAAAAGTATCACGGTGTATCGGTAATTGCCCTCCCCAACACTGCAATTTAATTACAAATAAGTCTCCAGTTTTCGGAATGATATTTTTTTTATTAGGTTTCGTTTGTGTAGGGGCAAAATGGCGTGGATATTGTACAGCCCCACGGAGCATAGTAAAATCACCTAGTCAACAAAACGGAAATGTGGATACTACAAACTGAAATCAAGTCGTTCCCCACTACCTTCTGGGGCGAGCCCATATGCGATTTTTCCCTAGAAAAATATCTATTGTTCAGTATCCACAATTCCCCTAAACATCTCATTTATCGTAAATTTTTCACGTTCTGATTAGTTATTTGGATAATATTTTTCCTAAGTACGATCATTATTTTGGCAGTTTATTGAGAGTCTTCGTAAGGACTGTGGCCCTCCATAAGAAATGGCTTAGCTCAATGGATGCCATATGCAAAAGGTGGTTCACTATTCCCTCCACAACTTGTGGGAGCTAATGGACTCGGACGGGAGAGTTATTGGATGGGAATCTTTTGCAGAGCTGCTGCAGCTACGGGAAAATGGAAGGACTGAACTTAGGGACCAAAATTAAAAAACAAACATGTCAACTTTAAACCAGAAAAATGAAAGTAAATTTATCACCACAATTACTGAGCAGAAATGTGGCAGACGACATAAAATATTGTAAGGTAAAGCAGATTTCGGGCTTTGAGGAGTGTGAGGGTACTGTTGATTTCATCAAAAATCATCAATGATTTCATTGATGTTTTAAACTCTAGAAGCATCAAAGAAAATAATTCAAAACAAGCCATCAATGAAAATAATGAGGGTGACATTTTTGCAGATTGGTAAAACATGAGAAAGTTTTAAAATACACACCCAGAAATGTTAGCCGGGACCATCTGTAGAGATTTTTTGGTTACATGAGAAGGAGAGGAGGAAAAAATGATAATCCGAGTGCCTATGAATTTTACCATTTTTTTCAGAAAATTAATTATTCACAAACAATTACATGAAAGTGATGCCTACAGAGGAAATGCCGTTACCACTGAACAAAATTGATTTGCTTAAGATTACTAAAGAAAGTTATATGAAAAAATTATATAAAAGAAAGTATCAATTTATCTACTCCTAAATCGAGTATGGTGGATTCCAGAGTTTTACGAGAAGAATACGACAATGACGACTGTCCCGAGTTACAAGAAACAGTTTTTCCGATTTGGTGTTGGAAAATAGTTGAGTATGTTGCTGGATATTTAGTGCGAGCTCTAGGACGGACAATCAAATGTTAAGAATGTTTATCCACAGGTTCAAACGAGAACTGGCCTTTGAATCCAACTGTCAATTTTATTTCAATAAAAAACGGAGGAGAATTGATTCAGCGGTCATCATAAATATGTCAATCGAATATGTAACATCTGCGAAACAATCTTCAAGACTAACATCGTTTTAAAAAACAAAATTGCAAGATCGAACACTACACTTACAAATTCGTTCCCCACTGCTCATTTATGAATATCTTCATTGAATCATCCCACTTTGCGGAAAGAAGAAAATCGTAGGATGTGGTTAATTGAGAGCACGGGAAAAGTTTATTTCACTATCAGGATCAAAAAATACATCACAGATTGTCCAGGAGCCAGGGCCGAAAATAGGTAGTAATTTGAGGAGAAGGTTTGAGATAAGATTTTGAAAGTTTGGTCCGTTCTGAGTGAGAAAACTTTGTCTGCCATCTCAAAATTGGTGGAATACAAAGTCCAAAATTTTCGAAAATGGGGTTTTGACGTAGGTACTATCATGCGCATGATGCGCTGTTTTCAATGGTGAAGTCGAATGTTGAAAATTCAAATATTAAAATAGTGAAAACTACAATTGATATTTTGAAAAATCCAGCATTTTTAGTCAAATAAGTCTCCAGTTTTCGGAATGATATTTTAAACATCTCAAATGTGCTTAGAAAAAACTCTGCTAAATACGTTATTTAAGGACAACTCAAATTGCCACATAATTGGAGCGAGTTGTTTTTGGTTGGGGTTTGATTCTAAAACTATCTCTCGCCTTATTTTACTTAAAAGTTCCAGAAAGAACTCTTAGACTTGAGTCGTTTTTGCTCACAACACCCAAAAAATTGCTCGACTTGATGAAACAATCTTACGCTTATAAATTTATTACTATAGTAGATTATAATCAATCGACCCTGAGAATTAAGTTTTTCAATGTTAAGTTTTTTCAACAGTGTTGGTCAATAATGACGCCATAATGATGAACTGGACGGACGTTATTGGCAAGGAAAGTGTTAAAAACTATGAAATGCTCATTTTGGACATGTTTTCCATTATCGCGGCAGTATTGCATATAAATACCTACCTAATAATAAAATAAAATACTGGTTTCGTACCAGAAACCCAGCTGAAATACTTAAGGGGAAGACGGAACATGATTTCTAGTTTATTGACAAAATTTTAAATAATGTTGCAGGATGAACCCTGAACAGAAAGACTGCTTCGGTATCATTGTCTCGTACGCTGTCAAAGTCAAATTATATTTGGGGGCGTTGAGTGGCGAACTAACGGCTGAGCTACCCTTCATCCTGATGCACCCCAAGGTACGTAGCAACATTCATATCTGTGGTTTCACTTTGCCAGCCAATGCATCGAAGGGATAGATGGGACTTGTTACTACGCCTTTACGTTACATCAGGATCCCCCCAACAGACGAGTCAGAATTCAAACTCACAATCCTTTCCAATCACATCCTTTCGAATCATTGCATTCCATTCTTCTGTAGGTAACCGTATGTCTTACCCGGTAATTATAAATTTAGAGTCCCTCAATCAAACACAAGTAAATTTTGCTCAAGTTTTTTTGTGTCTTTTCGGAAGATAATTGAATTTGAATTTTTTATCTTAACCATTTCTAGAAATAATCTTTTTTGCAATTTAGATTCTCTTCCAACAATTTTGGAATTTTCGAAGCCCATAGTACGTCCTAAAGTTCTGCAATGGGTAAACCAACACGTTTTTTGCCAGAAAAGGCCTTTTTTTGTAAAATTCTACGCTACATGCCGCACATTTGGAGCTATCAACTTTATATTCGGTAGGTTCACTATTTAGACATCCGGAATTAACTGTGTAGTTTTTGGCGACGATCCGACGGCAGGAACTTGTCGCCGGCGACGACTATCGTCGTCAAAACAACCGAAAATCGAGTAAGGTGTCAATAGGTTTTGCCACAGAATCGAATGAAACCACCATAAAAGCTTTAAAAGTTGTCTTCGACGGCAATAAGACGTCCTCGTCACTGACGTCAGTCATTGTCAAATCATAAAAAATCGAGTTTGGTAGCGAAAATTTGTACGTTATCTCAAACTTCGTGAGGCACCTGGTCAGCGGACCAACTAGTTTATAAAAGACTTGGGTGAAGAGGCAGAGGAAACATCACCAAGTTTCCCAACAATAATAGGTAGAGTGTAGCAGCTCCAATAAAACTTTAATTGTGCATTGATGTGAAGAATTCATTTTTTCGGTTATTCAAAGTTGAGGTGATCCCCAACTACCACATGTAAAAGAATCGAGAATAGCGCAATCAATGAATATTATGGATTGTTCTAATTAGCAAAAATCCCTTAGAGAATATATACTAAATACGGAGAGCCAGAAGTTGTAGTTTGATCAAGATACGATAGGCGAGCCTCATTCGCCCATTGTAGACCCCAAATTTTAGTATGGCCGCCAGCCAAAAGGAAAAAGAAACTGGCTCATTGGCTCATTTTAAGCACAGAGTAAATAGGAGGGATGTCCCAAAATGCCCACCATTATGCGAGGCATTAAACAACGTTCCACCATCATTTGGAACAAGGGGGCCCCCCCGGTCGCAACAGTGGCGGTACCTATGATGGCTCGAGTTTTTGGGCCTGAGATACTCATTCCGGCTCTTCAGGTAAATATGCTCCATGAAAAATCTCATCCGATGATTAATTCAATTTGTAAAGTTTTATGCAACCAAACCGCATAAAGTCAATTTACATCAAAATTACGATAACTTGTGCATTGGGACTTCTATATTGCACGGATAAACAACTAAATTAATGTATTATGTACCGAATATGAAATTAAATACTTCCCTTTTGACCCTGACACATATTTGTCTGACTCTGTTCACAGCCAAACAGCAGGCCGAAACTGTTCCATGCAGATAGCCAAGCTGATGTGGAAACATTCAGGCAAGAATCAATTGACATTGACGGCATGTAAATGGCAGTGGACGAGAAAAAATGAAACCAGGGGAAATGAAATTGGTTATCGACTTTGTTCTTGTACCGAATTACTTAGATAAAGCGGAAGAAATAATTATATTTTAAAAAAAGAAGATATTTCAATGTAAAAAAGGACTTGAAATTAAGCTAAACCGATATTTATATATTTGTACCAGTACTACTATATGTACTGCTACTACCAGGAGTGCAAAATAAATAATGAACTATGTCACTTAAAGTCAACTTCCTAAAGATATATAGATATGGTGGAGAACGAAATGAGATAAACCAGATAGCAATGTTAAAGTAATATTTATTTTAAATAATTCAGGATAATTTATAATCCATATCAATAGAGTAGTTTTCCAAGTGTACTAAAAAAAACTTTTCTTGAATTAATGTAATAAAACAGAAATGAAACCGCATTCGGAACTTTTATTTTGGTAAAAACTAAACACCCAAGTGATTTAGTGATAAACGATCTGTAATGGTAAGTGCTTAGCATAATTTACTTTTGATTGTTCAAAGAAGGAAAGAAAAAGAAAATCTACTAACCCACTAGTCAAAATTATTTACATCAATAATAATTTCAAAAAGTATCACTCGACATCTTTTCAAGGGTATATGAACATTTCCGCATATTTTCCGGAAAAAAACTATATTATTAGTTAAGAGTTAAATAGATAATTGGAGTTAAGGTCTTAAAATCCTAGAGCGTAGGCTTCACATTTTCAAAGATACACGAATCAACATTGTCAGTAGCAATTCAATGTAGTGTTCAACGGTATAATATAGGTAATTATAATGCGAATTCTCCACTCCAAAGCACACAATTGAAAATATAATGTTGATCCTTATGAATATCTGCTTTGCGGTAATGATAAAAAAAATTATAACAACTATAGGTACGAATGACGCTACACGTTGCCCAAATAGCATAGCCATCCTCTTTCTCATTAGCAACTGTTTCTTAAAAATAATAAATTATGATTTTTATTTCTTTTTTAGTAAATCAAGACCGTAACATCCTATATCTAAACTAATTAACTGAAGAAAAATAAATAAGTAGGACCAAACACTAGTGGAAATGAAACACAGTGACAATACAAGCCATACAATTCAACACCTTTGGAAACACACATTACGAATAGCTTTTTACACCTACATAGAATAATCAACCAGTTAATTGTTCACTAATTAAATTCACCATAAATATATTTTTTCGATATTAGGTCTGAGAAATTGTCTAGGATTCCTTAAATTTAATTTAAAAAAATTAAGGAGGAGAAATCTGTACACAAATAATGCAGGGTAACTTAAGAGTAGTAGATTCGTCGCAAAAAAGAAAGGTTCCAGAAGGAAAAGCGAAAAACAGCAATGTTTAGACCACGATATAAAAGGAAAGTCTTTTGATTGGATAATACTACGTTTACCTATAATAAATTTTTATTGGCCTCATTATGTTATTTTACGAATACACATTTACACCCCTATACACTAGACTAAAATTAAAGGGGGGCAAATATAAATCATGACGGTCGCTTCCATGCACGTAAAGTGCAATAGAAATAATTTAAGGGAAACAAATGAGAAAACGAAATGATGAGAAGAAACGGTAAGAATTATTAATGGAAATCGGTCAAGATCTTGGGTATGTAACTACTTACAACGCATTTAAAAACAATCCCAGAGTGAAGTATGATATAGTAATCATGTTATTGGTTCGAAGTATGAGGGTAGGTATTAGATCTGCTAAACAATTAGTTACATGATATCGGACAATATGGACATGTCAAGCAAGAAGCAGTCCATCAGTGGTCTGTTCAATTCTGTTTGGTGACCACAGTGGGAATTTCGATAAACCAACAGAAATATTGAGCACAATATGCAATATTTAGGCGAGTTAACAAATGATTAGCTGAGCTTAAACTTGGTGTTAAGACAAAACAACACTGGTGGGGATGAGCCCATATAACTAGACTTGCGCACACTAGCGCTTCCTACGGAACGTTCCAGACAATTTATCCTAAATGGTGCTGCTCATTGCTGTCCAATACGGAATGATGTAATGACTTTTTGAGTAGCTACATATGTATACATTCTACGATTTTCAAGCATTTTTTACAGGTATTTTTCAAATGAATGATTTCAGAGTAATTCATGCAGGTAATTATGAGAGTGATTCGCAGGCTGTATTTTCTCGAATAATGTGATTGAGCATTAGGTATTGAAAAAGAATCCTATCAGAACATGAATGAGTGTCTATGTGACAAAAGCCGAATTCAGATTTTGCCAAGGCAGGTAATACCATAAAACCATCACCATGGAATTTATAAATCTCGAGCTGAACACCATTCATACACGCTGTTATTATCACGTTTTGCTATATAAGCGGGAGTTTCAATAATTAAACTTTCAAACGGGCACAGAAAATTATAAATATTTCGTTTAATTTGCTGTTACAGCTTACAAATTAACAATACCTAGATGCTTTATTAATAGGTACATCAAGTTTCTGAGTAGGTACTTTGACATGCAATTGCAAGTTTTTAGATCAGCAAATTATTCATGATTTATTACTGAAGACAACTCGTATTTATCTAACTTAAAGCAACACTATTTAACTGGGATCATGGATTGATAAGGTCAAGCCTGAAGACAAAAATACCGACAGAGCCTGCGCACCAAGCAAAAAAACAAAATTGAGCAACGTTTCCATGGAAACAGAATTTACCAGTATGAAACACCCGAAATACTATTCAGATTGGATATAAATAATTACAATGCCAAAAAAACGAATTTTCGATCATTTCTTCAAACATGGTTACACAAAGGATCAAAAGTTTAATAGGTAAGAAAACCTAGAATATCGTTTCAAACAAAAGAAAACCACTTACAGTTCATATAGACCGATAGAAGAAAAGACATGAAATAGAGTGACGCTACAAAAAATATAGATTATGATTCGCTTACACGTTACAAACTACGCCAACTTGGCCGTATAAAAAATTACAAAACGAAATCCATTCCCTTCCCGTTTTTCGCCTAACTAGTATCAAAAAAACCTTCTGGCCAAACCCAGTGCATATCACATCGAATCCTTTGGCTTTATCAACAAACGATTCACTTTTCCACACGTATTTATGTAAAATACCATTCTTAAATAGGTATCAAAGCACATGACACATCTTTGTATTTCACAATATTAATTTTCGTTTCTCAACATAGTGAGTTACTAAATTGCAGTCTGCGATCAAACGGAAATAAATTATTATCAGAACGAATAGATACTACTTGTTCTAGAACTGATGTTTTTTGGAAATTAGATGGTCGCAGACGATTTTAGTAACATTTGATTTCCTGGCAAAAGCAAACATCCCTTGTACGATCATTACAGAACAATTCATAAATAAACCTTGAGTAAGAAATATAAAACAGTAAAATAAGTTTAATATTTCACCAAGACCAAAACAACGAGAAATACTTACAAATGAAAAAATATATATATTATAATATTTATAATATCTAATTAGAGCCAAAGAGGCGACCGAAACCCGGTCTGATAAGACCTTCTTGTTCTTTTTTGCGAGTGATTGGGTAGGACTAGATTACATCTCGATGACACGAGTTCAAGATGGGAGACATATGAGGATCGAATAACCTCACTTAACTGACACTGCAGGGCGTAATACCCTAAATTTGACTCCCAAGAATGTCAGAGCAGTTTTTTTCGGGTGAAAACAAACGACTACATCTTAAATGAAAAAACGTTGAACCCTAGCGTTGAATGACGTAAAAACACACGTGGAAGTTGTGAAATTAGGTTTGCATTTCTTTGTACGTAACTTAAAAGGCATTAATGAACAGTGCATAGTCAAAGGAAATGGTTTTTCGCACAACTTATGGGAACGTGAAAGAGAACTGTTGAGAACTTGTTATCCAGCAGAATGAGCTTCGAGGAGGAACAACTAACCGATTGGTGACCTTGGAATTGATTTATTGATCAATCCCAATTGCTCATGTTAAGACAAGCTTTAATTATTCAACCAATCAAGATAGAAAGATTCTGTTAGGTAATAACAAACATTAAGAATGAAGGAATTGAATATTCTAGATGGTATATTATAGGAGATGAAGCTGGATCTGATAGGTTGACATAAACAGTGATGGTAGAGATGAATGAAAACGGCAAATGCACTCTGGCCCTTTTCTGTCATTTCTTCCAGATGGAATGAAGAAGCAGAATTCCTTTTCTTTGCTGAGTAATCGAGCCTTCATTGCCTTAATGTAAAGGAAATATGCCTAGGCATATATGCAAGTGAGACGGACATTCGGGGAGGTGCCTCTTTTCCGTCCCGACCTCACTAAATAGGTCGTTGCAAATCCTCACTTTTATCAGGCTCCCGCTCAAAAATGTGACGAACAATGGATACTTTCTTGACGAAGATTGGAATTAAATTTATGCAATGTCTGACGGCACTAATATTGTTTGATATATCAATAACCCGTCAACGAAGAAACAGCTCATTCCAGGCGTGGAATAGTGAAAATAAATTAAAATGGGATACTGCATTAACTCAGCAAGAGGGATCAATGGTATTAAGTCATCTGCTGCTTTTTCTCCTGAATATTCACGTCGTTGTTAAAAATCCAAGACATTGGCATACTTAACAGCTTTAATCAGAAACTGCGGGACTTTGGAACGACAAGAAATGGAAGACATAATGACTCCACAACAGCTTGTCCCAAGTCTGCAAATCCTTTGGGCACTTTCACACATTGCAACATTTTGGAAAATATAGCGCCTTGTATTATAATATGAGCGCATATTCAATCCTTTGTTGAGCAAAATACTTTTTTCTAAGTATAAATACGATGACTGGTTCCAAAATATCTAGAAATTTGATTAGATCCACGTTTTTTGGATTGAAAGAAATTTTGAAGATGTTTCGGAGTCGAAAACAACAGGATGAATGGAAGAAAGGATGGTGGAATACGACACACAGTAATATACAATTATTAAAAAACGAGAAAAAATAGTAACTCGTATTAAGGGCGTGCAAAAAAGAAAATGAAATTACTACAGCTTGGCTGAATGCGAGAAAAAATTTTGGTACCCCACAAAGAAGGCTCACAAAGTTGTTGACATCAGAGGAGAGCAGGGCCAATGTGTTTCGGTTTATGTCAGAATGTTTCAAAATTGGGTTTTGAGAACAAATATTTTAGTTGTTGTTGGACCGGGGGAGGGGTCGCACGAGGTACAACTTCTCACCTTGTTTGTTAGTATATATGGGGGCTCGCTGGTAGTGATCGACGAGCTGATCCAAGGTGTGGAACTTCCTTTGGCCGATGCAGTAGAGAGCTCCGTCAACATGGACGCGGAAATGTTTGTTTCGCCCAGGAGCTTTGAGCGAGACAGAGTAATCTCCCATCTGCACAGAAGATGAATAACATAAATGTGAAAATGTGAATCAAGCAGTATGTACACAATCTGAAGGGGAACAGGGGCAGCGTGTGGCGTTCATCACTATGATTTAAGGGCCATGAATGACGCTGTGGCCTTTTACATCCATAAGAGACACATTTTAGAAACACTTGACATTTACGGACCACCCATCACCTCCTGCCATGCCTCCATATCCTTTATTGGCTCACTCGAGTAATACAAGGGCTCCAGTAGATCTCTCGTAGCTTAGGGGTAGTATGGCATTCTTCAATGCAGGAGCGCCATGTCTGGATTCCAACCTCAGATTTTGATATATTTTTATAACTAACATAAAAGGATTGACTAAGAATATTTTCAAAATTTTGAGAGACATCAAACGTATCTATCTATATTTAATTAGTAGGAGTGATTTATAGTTAATTCTTGAGATGCGTGCCATATCCTTCTAAACCGATTGACTCATTATAGTACTTCACTGAAAATAGGTGCCTACATACTTGCATAATAGGGGAAAACAGCAGACATAATTTGTGAAAAACTGTAGATTTACCACAAAAACAGCGAAATTGGTAACCCTGCAACAGCCGTTGGGAGGCATGGTGGAAGGTGATGAATGGTCTGTGAACGACGAATATTAGATACAGGGCAATTCAATCCACAATCGGTAGTTGATTGGCAAATATTTTATAAATAAAATGTTTACCCAGTTATAAGTGCCCCCTCCCCCTCCCCAAACACATACCACCAAAGTCCTCCAACGTGCCATCAGTAATCAAAACGATCATTTTCAGAGCCCCTAACAATTTCCGTAAAATTGTAAGTCGAAATAACACGTTTCGTGGTTAGCAAGGATCGAAATTTGTTCCAATACATTCATAAACAATAATAATGGAATAAAAGACAAACAACTTGTTTTGGCCTTATGACATAACCAGTTCAGGGTACAATTATTTCTATTGAATGAACAAGATAAATTGATAACTCACGTTAGTCTCAGAGTCACGGACAAGGAAGTCACCGTCATTTCCACTTTGATTAAGAATTGTGTCACACTGGGCTCTGGAAATGCTGCCATAGTACCATTCTTTCCCAATCAGATGTGGCTTGTCTACGGCTATGTTGGCAGAGCTAGCTGAACCCTCTCTCAATGGCTGAGTCAGATATTCGCTAAGCTCCTGAAAAGTATTAAGGTTAGATAGAGGGTGTGAACGATGCATGGGGAAACAGATAGATGCAATTCATCAGACTATATTTGTAGCAAGTTCTTCAACGACCAGACTTTATGGAACTTCTACGGAAAAGAATCACAAGCCTAATGACAGCACTTATATGAGCAATCAACAATCAAAGTTGGATTCATATCATAAAAAGAAGAAATAAAGGATTGTGGGCTCTACTTGAGTACCAAGCTATTATGTGTCAAACGTCGGCGATTATCATAGTGTTTTAAATCTTTTTAAATATTTTACCAAGTGTGATGGATGTTAATGACACATGATGCCAAAAGCATGAAAATCAAGTCACTTTCTAATACATTATGATAGCTCATCACACAATTTCCATCTATATGTTACATATTCAAGTCACCAGGACTTGACATTTCCATTGAAAGAAGTTGAAGAGGCAAGTGCCGAATATTGGTTTAGTGCCTAAGAGAGGAACGCATATTATACAAAACCAGATGTAAGATGATTAGATGTAAAAAACAATAGTCAAATTTGACTTTATCTTTATCCCAAAAATGAAGAGATAAAATAAAACTCGTTTCATTGTGTAAGTATATGAAAAAAATGTATTAAAGCGAATTGAGAACAGGACACTAACTGCAATATACATCAAGCTAGGTACTCGTAGTAGATGTTAACTCATTTCCACGTATCACCTTACATACTTTGGTGTCTTAAATGTATTACCAGATTTGGTATGAAAAAGTATAATTGTGTGGCCAACTTTTTGAGGTATAGATACCTCCACAAGGTTGAAAGCTTGATAGGTCTGCAGGAATGTAATAAGGAGATGGTAAGTAGGTACCTATTAGTTGTTAAACATACCTGAACGTAATTTCTGGGTATGAGACCAGTTTGGCCATGACTGTTCCTAGCTTTGTACCATTCGGGGTCAGCTGCTGGTCTGTCAATGATTTCAAGACGATCCCCCTTGTCGAAAGAGAGTTCCTGATCGTTGGTCGAAGAGAAGGAGTAGAGAGCAACGACAATGTCTAGCACGTTTTCAGCCATGGCGTACGTGTGAAGGGCGTCATCTGGATCCACTTCTTCTTGCGTGTAGTTGGATGGGAACCAGCCAGCAGTTTGACCGCTCTGCCCTCGCCACCATCTTGAACAGGAAAACTCGAATCAGGACACTGAATTAAATTACTCGACATATTTATTCCAAGGAGGAGGGGGACGATCAGGCTGAAGATCGGGAAATATAATAGAAAGATAAGGGAAGAGAGGATTGCCATGGAAGTACTGTGAATTCAATGGCCAAAGAAAGGACTAGGCGGAGGTCTGTTTGTCGCTGCCCTACACTTAGCCCAAATGGGGCACATAAACAAGAAAAAGTACATCAGGCTCAAACATAACCTTTATGTGGGTGCCAAGCCATGGGGGCATCAAAACCTATCCCAAGATCAAACAGCAAGAGGGTTGAGTAGGTCAAGAATTTAAGGTGCCCTTCTATTATGCCCACCGTCCATTCTCCCGTCTGTGCGCCTCTATATAACGATTACGTCAAGGGGAATCTTGTCAGGCACCTGTTTGTGTAAGCGAAATAGACACCGCAATGAATGGGGTGCGTATAAATATGTAAAGCGTCAGACAGAACTATATGTACGACTGTATACCACCCTTAACATCATTTCAATCAAGAAGATGGA
Organism: Adelphocoris suturalis; assembly: GCA_030762985.1. Taxonomy (NCBI): domain Eukaryota; kingdom Metazoa; phylum Arthropoda; class Insecta; order Hemiptera; family Miridae; genus Adelphocoris; species Adelphocoris suturalis. Next base: position 79,871,995 of record CM061044.1, read on the forward strand.
ACACCCCAAGGAATCAAGTGATTTGGTTAGATGCAAAAATAGGAATTTTGAAAATAAACGAAAATAACCTTAACAAGTCACTTCCAATCACATCTTGACGTTTTATGTTGGAGATAGTACAGCAAGAACGAAGGCGATCTGATCGCACATTTTTGAAAGGCAGTAAGAATATTTATCGCGAGTGATTTTATTTCGTTTTAATTTAGGTTAAAGACGGGGCATCTTCATACTTACTAACTAACATTATATAACGGAATGCTTCGACATATATTCACAGTGTGCAGATGTCCTCACATCTGCCAAGATTCTCGCTCCTTCAAAGAAAATTCAAAAATCCCGCCCATTCTATGACCCAGGGTTGCCCCTAGTGCCTGTTAGCCTCCCGTGTCTCCCCAGACTGAGGCACAGGTCTTCCTTCCTAACATAATTCTCGGCCATTTTGTCCTTAGCGTTTGCCAAGTATCTAAAGCTCCTTCGGAATTTTCAATTTTTTCGCTTTCATTAATTCATTTCATAAAATTACCATTTATTCACGTTCATTTATCACATTCATCAATCATTTAGTCATTCACGTCCATTTATTCATTCATTCCGCGTGATTTTCTTCGTCGTTTCTTCGCGAAATGTCATCTCAAATCGAGCTAACCTCAAGGCGTCAGAAGCGTCGGGCGGAATCCAGGTTTGGGGGTAGTAAGGGCTGTTTTATTACAGAACCCGACAATACCTATAATTCTTCAAGTAAGAGCCGGGAACCGCACAGCAGGAAGGATCGGCTTGGCGCGGGTGGATATAGCCCGGCCAAATACGCCCGAAGTTGTCAAGCACACAAGGGTGGCCGCTCCTCTAACCCTAAACATCACCGGCAGGAAAAGGTACGTTCCCCTTTTACTGATTCCGATTCTGAGGAAAAAATTTCCCTATATGGTTCGGATAATTTCCCGTCTTCACTTTCTTCTGACTCTGATGCTTCACATCATTATAGGTCCCGATCATCAAGATCGCGATCTTCATCCTTGTCTACTCTCGACTCGAGGAGGCGCCCTAAGCGTCCTTCCCATCAACATCTGAGGAATGATTATAAAAGGTATGATACCAAAAAAGCTAGGTACCTCAAAAACCTCCCAAAGAGAGCTAGGTACGCGGTGCGGCGCACTATGCGGCCCAAGCGACGAGCTCTGAAGCTTGACAAGGCTTACGAACGCGAGTGGAGGGACCTCGTTCGGTTAGGGATGGACAAGGATGTGTATTCCAAATTATTTGAAGATTATGATCCGGAGATACACATGCGTTGCTTAATTCCCCCCATCATTGATAGTGAAATTCACCCACATTTGTCGAAACTCACAACACTTCGGGATCAGGGCCTGCAACGTACTCAACAGGCCGCAGGTAGGGCACTTGTGGCTACCGGGGCTGCCCTTACCATCTTAGCCAACCACATGAATAGGGAAGATCGAGCTGGCCATCAACTCTCCATGTCCCAGGATCAAACTTCAGACCTATACGGATTCCTGTGGGACACGGCGGCTCTTTTGGCTTCAGGTTTTTTCGGAACGACCAAAACCCGTAGGAATTTAATGATGTTTTCCATCAAAAAACAATTTCGCCAACAGGCTAGAAATGCCCCAATTAATGATAAATTATTTGGCGGGACCATTCCTGAAATTGTCCGTACATCAAAATTAGCAGATTCTGCTGCTCGCCATTTTTCTCTTCCCGACTTATTCATTAGAAAGGCGAATAAAAAAGGAACTCCCTCTTCGGGAAACGGACGGCGCCCTGCGTATCGGACACACAGCCACTATTGCCAGCCGACGCAGGGAAATCGACCTCAAAACAAAAACAAGTACTACAAGAACCAGAATCGGAATCACCCGCTGAGGAAAGACCAATCAAAAAGCATTCTCCCCAATCAGAAAAACAATGCTTAAATCCCATTTTTAATCAAAAGTATTCAGATCCCATACGTCATCGACCAGTTTTGCCCGATAATATTAAATTTAATTCAAACGTACCTCCTGCTCTCACCGAACCCAGTCAGGTTACAGGAGTGTCCTATGCATTTCGCGGCTCTCCACCTGTTCAGGGTATTGCTGAAGTCTCTGCGCTTGCGGGCTCAGCCCCTGCATCTCTGGGCACCACACAGGAACTGACCCGCTCTTCTTCGTCGTGCCGGTCTCCTGTGGTTTCGCAACAGGTGACATCTGCCGATGACGCTATTGCCCATCAGCCTCCTGCTGCGTTGGTAAGTGGACTTCAGTTACCTTATGCCGGACGTCTGAGATTTTTCTCTCAGCGTTGGCAGAACATTTTTATTTCTGACAATAATATTTTACAATGGGTAATAGGTTTGTCAATCCCTTTTGTTTCATTACCGCCCCCTCCTAATGGGAATGGCCATGAATGTGGGGCAACACCGTTATTTGACGACCACATTTCACATTTACAATCCATAGGTGCCATAATTGAAATTCCTAAATGCGACGACCAATTTGTGTCATCTACTTTTTTGGTCCCGAAACCTGATGGTTCGTCACGTTTCATCCTTAATCTTAAAAATTTGAATGATTTTGTTAGGGCACCTCACTTTAAAATGGAAGACCATAGGACGCTCATGCGCATTCTTCCTTCCTCGTACGTCGGGGTTACAATTGATCTTCAAGATGCTTACTACTCTGTACCCATTCACCCCGACCATTACAAGTTTTTAACTTTTAACTACGATCATAAACGTTTTGCATTTACATGCCTACCATTTGGCCTTTCATGAGCTCCCTTTGTTTTTACAAAGCTAATGAAGCCCGTCATGGCTCGTCTACGACAGTTGGGTATTTTATGTCTTAATTACCTTGATGACATATGCATTCTTGCCAAAGATAATGAGTCATGTAGTCGGGCTTACTCCACCACGGTCTCTCTCCTGGAGTCACTGGGGTTTAGTGTAAATCGGGAAAAATCCGCCTGTTCTCCCAGCACTACGTTCAAATTTTTGGGCTTCATTTTCAACTCTGTGAATTTAACGATTTCTCTTCCCTCAATTAAGGTCCAAAAGACGTCATCAGCAATCATCTCACTTCTTCAATCTCCTTCACCTTCAATTCGAGAGGCGGCTCGAGTAATCGGCCTGCTCATTTCCTCTATTCCCGCAGTGCCTTTTTCCCTCATCCATTGCCGTTTGTTAGAATACGATAGATTCATCGCCTTGTCATCTCATAACGACGACTATTCTGCCCCCTTTTCTCTATCTGAACACTCCAGGAGAGACCTGCTTTGGTGGTTATTGGCCTTGAAAAATCCTGTTAATGCTTTTCCGGGGGATAACTTTGAGCATGAAATATTCTCGGACGCCTCCACTTCTGGCTGGGGTGGATTTTTAACCCCCCACTCCACGGGAGGATGGTGGTCAAGGGACCTGGTATCAAGACACATTAATGAACTAGAGCTCTGGGCAGTATTTGAAACGTTGCAGCATTTCGCGCACTCCTGGACCCACACCTCCATCCTCCTTAGAGTGGATAATACAACTGCTATCGCCTGTATCAATAGAGGGGGTAACGCTCGATTTCCTCACCTACACGCAGTAGCAGCAAAAATCTGGGAGTTCTGTGCTACTCGCCACATTACCTTCTTTGCCTCCTACATCAAATCAGCAGAAAATATACAGGCGGACATAGAATCACGCCGTTCTCAGGAGGATTATGAATGGGGATTGAACTCGGATTCCTTCAGACAAATTTGTCTAACGCTGGGCACGCCTACTATTGACCTTTTTGCCTCGTCGGACCTCCATCAACTCCCAGATTATTGTTCATGGAAGCCAAACCCTGGGGCCTATGAGGTTGATGCTTTTACCATTTCATGGAGAACTTTCTTTTTCTTTGCTTTTCCTCCATTTTTCATCATCCCCAGGGTCCTGCAGAAAATAATTAGAGATCAAGCGTCGGGTATTGTTGTTGTTCCTGATTGGCCTTCCCAGTCCTGGTTCCCACTGTTCAATCTATTAGGGACTTCACAAATAATCAGGTTACCACCCTCTAACAATCTGCTCTTTTCTGTTGTTGACAGTCGACCTCATCCAATGGCCAGCAACCTGTGTCTTCTGGCCGCAATTTTATCGAGCAGCGCTTTGCCCGAGAGGGCCTCTCAGCCTCTGTGTTTGAGACACTTACATATTCTCTCTCACCATCAACTTTTAAACAATATGAGTCTACATACAAGCAATGGACAGACTTCTGCCTACAAACGAATAGTAATCCTCTTGATATTTCTGCCAAGCAGGTAGTTTCCTTTTTACAATTTATATTTGATACAAAACCTGTTGCTTATCAAACATTCAACTCCCATCGTTCTGTTCTGGCCCTTGTAGCCTCAACGGACATCTCCTCAGATCCTCTGATTCATAGATTTTTGCAAGGTGTATTTCGGCGACGTCCCTCGATACCTAGGTATACTTCTACTTGGGACCCTAAGACCGTGCTTTCCTACCTAGAACACTTTCACCCGAACTCTCTCTTATCATTCTCAAAAAAGTTACTACTTTTACTCCTACTGGCCTCAGGCCAAAGACTCCAAACAATAAGAGCTATCGAGAGGAGCAATATTCATTTTACTGGCTCAGGGGTTTCCATTTGGGTGGATAGGCTTCTAAAAACCTCTAGACCCGGATTCAAGGGTATGACATTATCTTTCCCTTTTATGCCACAGCAAAGGGGAATTTGTATTCCTTCCATATTAAAATCGTTCTTGGCCTTATCAGAAAATATCTGCCCACCACACCACAAAGCCCTTTTCATTATTTCATCTCCCCCTCACACTCCGGCAACGGGTCCCACTCTAGCCAGATGGGCTAGGGATATGCTACAGTCGGCGGGTGTAGACTCCGGTACCTTTTCGGTACATTCTACCCGGCACTCCTCGGTCAGCGCAGCTGCAAGAGCTGGGGTTTCGGTTGACGTTATAATGAAAGCAGCCGGTTGGACACCCTCCTCTGGCATGTTTGCTCAAATCTACAATAGACCTATAGAAGAAGAATTTACCTTCTCCAGGTCTGTTCTCTCTTCCTAATCTTACTGCCCAGTGATTTTACATTTATCTCTCATTTCTTTGGAAGAGCTTCAGATTCCGGTGGGGGTGTGTGTTACCTCATCCAGTTCAACTATTTTATCAGTGTTTTTATTTTCGTTCAGTGGATTACATTGTAATAATTTATGCAGTTTTCATTAATTAAGAGAATTACATTTTATTACTCTCTACAGTTACTATATCTGTTTCATTTTTCTTACAGTATATAAGCATTTCTGTTTTACGAGGAGGAAATGTCTTTCTTAATCCTTCCTCATAAGGCTCATCATGCAAAGCATTACTTATCCCTCACTGTCTCTCTTACGATATGAGTAACCTTCCTTCCTCCTTTGTGTGAGGGGGGGGGGGGGGGGGGTTGAAGTATTTGTCCACAATCCATGACACTAGGTGTATCTTTATCACACCCATATTGAATAGGGACTAGTATTCTAGAAATTAAGAGATTTGTTTCCTCTTTTCTTCACTGCATTCTTTTTTCACTATTCTATAGGTTTTCAGGATAAGGGTTGCCCCTCCTACAATCAAGTCCCGTTCAGAGGGTTCTTTAAACAATCTGCACACTGTGAATATATGTCGAAGCATTCCGTTATATAATTTCCACTCAACCCAACGGAGTGTTAGGTCGAGTGGGATTATATTAGGAATGCAAGACATATATTCACAGCCCACCCAGAACTTGGTCGTTCTATGATTTAACCATTCCCAACCCCTACTCTCTGACCGGTCCTTCTTGTCAAACGCCCCATTTTCTTCTTTGAAATATGGCCGAGAATTATGTTAGGAAAGAAGACCTGTGCCTCAGTCTGGGGAGACACGGGAGGCTAACAGGCACTAGGGGCAACCCTGGGTCATAGAATGGGCGGGATTTTTGAATTTTCTTTGAAGGAGCGAGAATCTTGGCAGATGTGAGGACATCTGCACACTGTGAATATATGTCTTGCATTCCTAATATAATCCCACTCGACCTAACACTCCGTTGGGTTGAGTGGAAATTATAATTGGCGAGTAAGTTCTCTTAAAGGTTTTGAAAAGCTTTTTTAAATAAATTGCCTTGTGCGCAAGAGATGTGAGAATGTGGATGCGTACTACTATAAAATACAAATAGGTCCATGATAGAATCACACTGAATTTATCAGCACACATTAGTTGCCCTCCATGTCAAACATTTACTAGACTCACATATATAGTCAAACATTAGCAAGACTCACAGAGGAGTAATGAATATGAAAAAATAACCAGCTACTAACCCATCGTTGCTCTTTTCTAATATTAATATCCTAGTGCCTTTGATCAAAGAGAGTTCGTCAGGCTGCTGCGCTTGGTAGTTATACTTGACAATGGCCATTCCGATGACCTCTGAAGGATCCGCTGGAAGACGTCTAGCCATCGTGGGTGACTCCATAGCTCTACATGACGCGTTGGTGCTGGGCAAAGTCTTGGACCCGCTGCTACTGCTACTCTTCTTCACTTTTCTCTTAATACTGTAATCACATTCGAAACGGTCGTCTATTAGATAACCTCAATGCCCGAACCAACCGTGAACTGTATAATTGATTTGGTATCACTGATTTACGAGTTTTCTCATTCGCAATCTGGAATGGGAGTGATTAAAATAGATATGCATGATAATATTGTCACCGCTATGATAACGAGTCTAAATTACAGCCTATCTCATCAAAACTAATCATTTTGGACTATAGGTACTTACCGAAATGAAATTACTACACTTTTGGGGGAAAATATTTAATGAATTCTTACATGATCCAGAAAATTATGTAGATTGTGCGAATTTGGAGGGTGGGTTTGCTCCTAAAAGGTCACCCAGGGTTGCTTAAAAGGTTCATCCAGGGTTGTCAGATGGTAGGCGGAAAAAACCGGACACTGAGTCGAGAAAGCAGATTTAAAAAGCTCGTTAAAAAATTATTCTGTAAGAAGTTCCATACACGAAGCACAATTATTAATTCGCATTTCCTATTATGCTCCATAGCGTTTTTAGTGTATGTAATTCAAGAAGTTTTATAAAATACCATTCATGTGGGTAACATATCAGATAGACAGGAGTCATTCGGACCATAAGTACCAGGGAACTTGGATTTTTGATTTCATTTTATTTATTTATTTTATTATTATTATTATTATTATTATTTTTTTTTTTTTTTACAAAATCACGATATCAAGTCTAGAAGTACTAACTTGAGATAACCTCCGACGTTTCCAGATTATTCACCTTCGTCTATAACTAAAAGAGAGATTGGCTAACAGGAGAAAATGAGAGTTCCTTCTTACGAGTACAAACGAATGTGACAAGAATACAAATGATTTTGGGCATTTAGTTACCTTTTTAAAAAATTACCCATCATTGATGTATGTAGGTCCTCTAGAAGTCAAGGCAGAGTTCATAGTATAGCAACACAAGATATATATATATATATGACCGACATACCGGGCATTTGGCGCCCCTTCTGTAAATCGGACATTTGGTCTCCAGAGCTCGACTGCCCCGGGCGAAACCGTACACCTGGCAACTCTGGTTTCACCGCAATTGAATTAAAGTAAATTATGATTGTCAATTACTGTCAATTTTCTAACTGATACCAGCTGATATTATTCCATCTAACACAATTCAATTCGAGGAAGCTATACTTTGCACCTAACACGGGCGACTTTTTTAAACTCATTTTGAATCTTACAAAGCCGATTTTTTGGTAATAACTCGAGAGATAGAAACCCAAATTTGAAACAGGCAGGCATTTTTCCTGTTCTTCCATTTGTCTACAAATACTCTTCCACTGTTATGGACAGAAAGATAGAAACACTTAACATGCAATTCTTTGAGGATATATTTTCAGTTTCAGTTTAGGTTCCAGAAACAATTTCTCAGGTTACTTGAACTGCATTTTTACCCTTTGTAACACAACGAATGTAGCTTCGTATCTTGAGGCACACAAAAAAGAAAGAAAAAATGAAGAGACTGGTAATTACTGAGGAATTTTCATCCAAATTTTGTGTATAAAATCTAAAACCGAAATGTTTGATTCCGAAAATAATACAGATACGCAAGGCTCAAATCAGCATTTGGAACATTTTATCAACAGTATACTTACCGCAGTATTACTCAATTCCTTAATTATAAATTATTACGGTAGTGTACTGTTAACATGAAATGTACCAAGTTGAATAAAGATGAATACACACATGAATACCACATTCGTCCCAGTTATTAGATATCATGATGAAGAGCTGGGGTACAATATCAAAGATCAAATAAGATCTTAATAATAAGATAATTAAGATCTATTGAGCTTCTAATTATTGATAATAGTCGATGAAGGATTTTTGGGGGGAAAATGGCAGCTTCATTTCGTCAGCAGATATAGCATTTTTTAGTCAAATGAAACCTTTTTTCTATCAAATGAAACTTCCTACCGACCAAATGAAACCTTGTTCCAATCAAATGAAACCTCGTACCTACCAAATGAAACCATACACCAATCAAATAACACTTCTTTTTAAGTGAGTAAGTTCTAAGTTTTCTACTAATGAAATCCGTTAGACTCTTTGGTCCACCATATTTTTGATCACCGCGACACACTGCTCCAACTTCGTCATAAACATAATGATGAAACTGCTGCCACACCGCTTCATTAAGTTATTGTGGAGTGACTCTGTATTAACTTGTTTAGCGAAAATCTGAAATAAAAAAATGTTATTTCTTTCTGGATGATTCAAAAAAGTTACATTTGACTGAAGTAAGGATTCATTGGTAAACAAAAAAAGTTTCATTTGGTTGAAAAGAGGTTTCATTTGATTGGTAAATTGTTTCATTTGGTAGGTACGAGGTTGCATTTGGTTGGAACAAGGTTTCATTTGATTGGTAAATTGTTTCATTTGGTAGGTACGAGGTTGCATTTGGTTGGAACAAGGTTTCATTTATTCGGTACGAAGTTTAAAATAATAGAAAAAAGGTTTCATTTGACTGAAAATTGCTATATCACGAAGTTGGAGCAGTCTGTCGCGGTGATCAGCAATATGGTGGACCGAAAAGTTTCATTTGAATGAAATGAAGTTTCATTTGTTTGAAAAAAAGTTTCATTTGGTTGAAAAGAGGTTTCATTTGAATGGTACACAGTTTTATTTGGTAGGAAGAAGGTTTCATTTGACTGAAAAATGCTACACAAACTCTTGTTCAGTGCCACGGGATTTTGACCTCTTTATCAGCAATAGGTTGAATAAGTAAACACTTATAAATCTATTACCTGTACATTTTTAGTTAATATGAGTTACGTTGTTTCAAATTAAATATGAATAAAATGTAATTTTGAAATTTGTACAACTGAAAAAAATGAATAAATCAGATTTGTTCGTATTCAAGGTACATACCGAGCAGATCGTTGACGGTGTAATGAATATCTGATACACAATCAAAACTCTTGTAATTCGAGAATTGCTGGAGCACGGGTGACCATAATCAATGATGGGCCACGAAAGTTGGAAAGAGCCGCTGTTCAACCGCTAAGAAGCCAACTGACTCTTACCAGAACAATATGCTCGGAACTATGTCGACGGTTAGGGGCAGACAATCAAGATGGGAAGTGCATCCTCGTTCGCTCTTTCCCGTGTTGTCATAATTCACGAAAGTGGAGGCCATGCGATAACCACAGCTATGATAACAAGACTTAGCGGCCGACATTCTAGCGAAAATGCTGATTGTGGCCGAGTAGGTGGTACCTAATTGTGAGAATGATCCAAATAAAAAGTTCCAGTCATGCAGCATTACCTTACACGCGAATTTTTTAAATTCATTATTATTATTACTTAGATTGCTTTATATTACACGTCGATTTTAAATATAAACCCCATTTGTACTACAAAATTTATTGCATTCAAATTAATGACAGAAAGCTTTTTCTAAATGTTATTCTGCAATTAAAACAACCCCCTCACAATTTGCTGGTTTACTACGCTAAAAAAAAGTGCGTCCACAAACTACAGTATCAGAATTTATGAAACTTGGGTCAAAAGTAACAAATGCGCCCTAATTCAATTCATCTGTGGGAGCGCGATCGGATCGGGAGGACCAATGATTTACGTTTTTGCCTAAAGTGGCCCTTTTCCTGTCTCCCCTTAGGAATTCTTATCATACATGTTATTTGTATCATCTTCCAATGTGGAAACGGGAAGGATACAGCTGAACACTTTCTGTGTGATTGTGATAGATTCTGGAGATCTAGGCAAGAAGCCCTAAGACATTATACAATCGAAAGTGCCTCACTCAGAGACCTAGATTGGAAAAAGTTCAAGAAGTTTGTTCAGTTAAGCAACAAATTTAGGGACATAGTGCAGCCGTAGAATCTCCAAATCAAAAGGGGCCCTTTTGAGAGAAATATAAGCAATTAGGCCTGGGATTTCTTTCTACGGAAGCCCTATGCAGTGTGTAGAAAATTATCTATTGGAAGTTAAATTAAGGTCTAGAATGTAGAAGGTATAATTCGAAATATCTTACTTTAGGATAAACAGTGAATCCAACTCAATTTTTTATTTCAGTTTCCAAATGCTTCAAATTCTATTAGAAAGGTTATATTTGTACTTCCTGATTCCTGATAAATGTGAGAATTGTGCTTCAATAACAATTGTTAATATCATTTATACTAATTGTACTGTCCTCAAAGCTAAGAAGCCTAGACCTAAAGTAAACGGGACAGATAGTGTTCCATAGTTTCTATACTCATGCACATCTGTTTGATATTCTTGGATTCATTTTGTTCATTTTTGACCTGACAGCTTAATAGCCCCCGAAATGCGCCCTAGTTAAGCCTTGGCGTGACTTTTGAAATCCGAAGGGCAAAATTGAAGGGCTGAAATATTAAAAAAAAAATCTCGAAAAAAGAATTGTTTGAAACAGTTAGCTTCCATTTCACTGAAAATTAGTATAAACAGGGGTATAATTTTTTGAATGCAGAGAGAATCTCATCTCGAGTAGGTACAACCCCTTGTAAACTAGAGGCAAAACAAAGCAGTTCAAACTCCAAGGTAAACCAAGAGTCAGTCAGGGTTTGCGGTCAGAGGTTAGTGATTAGTCAAAGGGAATCAGGCGTCAATGACGAGAGCTCTGTTCGCACTGCAGGAACCGAACCGTTCGAGAACTGAGTAGTTCCGAATCCTCAACTTCAGAGCAAAGACCTCCGAACTCAACGCCAACTGACGAAGAATAATAAGGGTGAACGTCTTAACTCCATGAACAAAATATATGCCACTTGTTTACGACCTTATTCACTTCTGTACATACTGGCTTTGGCTCACAAACTCATAAATGCCTCTCTATCTCGTTACTACCCTCTCAGGGAACCAAAGGGGTGTTTGCAGTACCTAAGGACAAAATTCATGTTTTATTTTTTCCTGAATTTCGGTGGGGGACTTCCTTAAAACTCATTTTGCCTTCACGAACTTTAAAATTACAAGGAATTTTTCTCGAGACAGTAATAGTAACATTCACGTAATGATGAGAGTTTTAACAAATCCTTTTATGTGTCATTTGGTACAACACTTCATATCTCCATATAGACAATGGGACGTTGTACCCTAGGACAACTATTGAGCCTCCTGAAGGTGAAGGAAACTCACTGTAATTGAACTAAAACGAAACTTTATTATTCAACACTTTGAAAGAATTAGTTTGTCAATAAATTATACGGTTTTATGGTAGATTACTTTTAACTGTGTATCTCACTTTCCGTTTTTGTAAAGACACATAGATTTTGGATACCAATATCATTAAGATTACACTAAATATCAACATTATCCACGGGGTATGGTCCGAAATCAAGTGGAAATATTAAATGTCGCTAGGGTGGATTTAACGTACCTAATAATTATATCATAAGATGATAACTCGTACTCACAAGACTTTTCTTCGATAGTGAAAATGTGATCATCACCAGGGGCGTATTTCATGAAACTACAAGTTACAAGCGTACAAGTACAGGTACTTGTAATGCACGGTAAACTAGAACAAGTGTTTCAACAAAACAAAGAGTACAAGTGTAGAAAAGTTACACTAGTAGAAGATAAGTTTACAAGTGTAGCAGAAAAAAATGGCGTAGCAGAAAAAAATGGCGTGTGGGGACAAACGAAATGAACAACGTCAAGCAGGATGCCGAAATTGAAGTTTTGTCAGCGAATCATAACATAAAAACGGTGTTAGGTACCACGATAGGATGTTTATCGTACATGACAAGGTGTAATGATTGGAAGACAGACAAATTATAAACTGAAAAGTGGAGAAAGTGTGAATTTGATTTCAACTTATTCTTAAGGCTGGCAAAACTGGGATTTTTCTGCTTCATTCAGTGGAAATGATTATTCAGTTTATCAAATCTTAATGCTACTGGGTTAGGAATTTCATCAGTAACTTCGAGATGATCTTCACACTTCACTTCGTTCTTCAATGACGGAGAGATCTTCAATACCCAATCAGGAAATGCACAGGGTCATGCACCATTTAAATCTTTTAAGGGTCACGGAAGACATCCTAAATCTCTTGTTAAACTCAAAAATACCCACGAAATGAGCGTTTATTCGTGGCCGAAAAAATCTTTGGCGACTTCTACGCTGACTGCTTCTTTCTTGCCTGTATTCTTCAGCAGATGATTCCCACATATTAAACACCGAAAAATTGTCAACTCACAATGGTGGAAAATAACAAGTTTACAGGTGAACGGACGTGGGTTAAAAATCGGCAATTTTTTACAACTGTAAAACAGTGACTTGTTCAAAATGACGGGGAAACGCTTGTAACTTGCCCAAATTCGCCTGTACACTTCTTAATTTTCACAGTGCATTACAAGTCTACACTTGTACCTTAATGAAACGCTTGTACACTCATTTTTTACAACTTGTACATAAAAAGTTTTGTAACTTGCCCAAGTGCATTACAAGTTCAACTATAATCTTTTGTTTCAAGACCTGAGCCACAAAATATTTTAGTTTTTTTTTTTTTTTTTCAAACAACTTGAGGCATAGTCTCCTGGCTCAATATTTTGTACATCTAACTCAATTTCTTCGGCCTCATTAGAGTTCTTAACTGCAGACTTCAACAGTGTTATTCTCAGGTGAATCTAAGTCTATTTAAAGGGATCAATTTCTTTTTCATCAGTTCCTTCTTCTTCAAGGAACAAAACTGAAAATACCTACACCCACTTGCCAAACATACCTGGGGGGGGGGGGGGGGGGGGGCTAAGGACACTCAACAGCTGTCCTTTTCGTACAACACCCCCAAGTGTCCGTAGGTACGCCTTTCCGCCATTTTGGTTGGTTTTGTTTTCATTACCAATAGATCAGTTATCAAGTGGATGTAATGCACTGAAAAACTGTGAAACACAGACGTCGAAACGAATGGCTGAATACAACGGATTTTATGCACCTACTGGTTGTGAAACATTTATAATTAAGGGCGTATTTTTTACTCTGAACCCCCGAAAATTACAAAATGGGCATAGAAACTTACTCACAGTTTTGAACTCGTAGACAACTCAGACTTGACTGGCGAATGTCAGGAAGCTACTGCTATCCTTAGAACGAAAAATTTCTCTCTTACAGGAGGGAAGATGATAATAAACAAGTGTCCGTAGGTATAGCAGTCTCCCCAACCTTTTAGTGGAAAGAGAGTAGTAGGTGTTTCTATGGCGGAGAGTTTCAGTAAATGCCAATAGCGGACAGTAAACATATTTTTTCAAGGAGATGGCGACCCAGATGGAATCTCTACCACCAGTTTACACAAATGGTTTATGGAATGTTTATCCAAACATTACTGGGAACAAAGCTTAGGTGTACCTGTCGATGAGAGAGTGTTTCTCTTTCTTCACGTAGTTACTGGGGACGTAGCCCGAGTGGTTCCTCGTGTTCTGCACGCGCCACCAATGTTTTGAGTCGTCCAGGAGCAGATATCTCTCATTCTTCCGCAGATCCAACTCCTGCGGCCCTTGAGCGGCGTAGTCGTATTTAGCTACGACGTAGCAGCCATCTTCTTGGCTTGATTTTCCTGCAATAAATATAATTTAATCAGTTAAATACAGCTAAAATTTGCAGTCCAGTGAGGATGAATGGGAGACAACCGAACAATTCCGTCACGCAGCAAGAACATACGAATGCAATTTCGTATCATTTTCATTGTATTTTATTACATTTTACGTTGTTAGGGATTTTGAGCATTATTTGTTCACAACTGATGAAAAAAAAAAAAAAAAAAAAATTTTTTTTTCACGAACTTGTTCTCAAATTTTTCAAACAGTTTACAAGTTTTTGTGCAGTACAGTTTTTACCGTTATAACTTATGTCCAATAAACTTTTTCTAAACATTCTGCGATTAAAAATAATTTCAAGTGTAGTATTCTGCTTGTAAATTAAGAATTTTTCTATCTTTCAGGTTTATAGCCAGTGCTTGGCTCGAACTTATCATGTTTTGGCGAAAAAACAGATTTTGGTTCATAAATTTCAATAATTAACACCCCCCTTTATTTTCATTTTTGTTTACGTTCCAAGATTGGTAGAATAAAAAATTAATTTAAAACCAATAGTTGGTCATGAATAGAATAGTTAGTCATGACCAACCAATAGTTGGTCATGAATAGAATAGTTGGTCATGACCAACCAATAGTTGGTCATGAATCCTCAGCATCACTTTGAATCAACTCCAAGCGGTAAAATTTAAAAAAAATATATCAAAATATTTCAAAAACTTCCTGAATAAAAGGTCATTTAAGCGAATTTTCTGAGGAAATGGTGAAGTTATTGCAATGGCTCCCCCAAATGTTCTTAAATTTTCTTCTTCGAAAACCGTTTTGGGGCAGTCTGAAACTGTATATATGAAACACTTTTTCATATATACGCACGGTGTGTGTGTGTGTTCGATTCCAGATGATAACTCTCCTTAAGATTGAGGGGGAAATTCCGTTTTGGTGCCAACAAATCAAGCTTTCCAAATGAAAGGATGAGTTCGTTGGCCAGCACTTTATGGGCACATTAAATTGGTTACATTCCAAAAAATGCGCTAAAAAATCACTAAAATGGCTAAAAATTGCGAAAATCCGTTAAATTTATATATGGGACATTCCACGTCAAACGGAAAGCCCCAAAAATAAATTCTCTCCGAAATTGACCATTTTCTCACAACTTGTACATATATGTGTACGAAAATAGTTCCCCCCAATTCGAAGTCGATTAAAACTAAAAAAAAAACTTTTTTGAATTTCAGAATATTATCTAGAACGAGTTTTTTAAAATATAAAATTGGTAGTTAGCAATTTCTCTGCACTCAGAGTGTTACAATTCAAAGAAAATGTAACATCATATAATACGATAATTGACGATTATTCGTCCATACGATCCAGCTGCATAACTGGAACTTTGTTTGAAATTACAAATAAACATAAAATATTAATTAAAAAAATTAAATTTGAATACAGAAATCGTTTCAGAAAGCACCAAATAGGTTGATAAAAGTTTTCACTACCTGATTTCGAAAATTTCATAAATTTTAAAGCCATTGCAATAACTAAATTTAATGAAAATTCGTTAAGGGCACCAGTTGTGGAGCGGACTCATTGAGCAATACACGTTCTATACCTTCGTTAAACAGTATTTTAGTTATATTTCCAAATTATATGTAATATTAGTTATGTACCTCCAGTTATATACTAAATAGCTATATGGTATGCAGGGTGTCAGTTATATATATCACGTAGGTGATCATAATTCTCTTATTTAGTGTACTTAATTTCGTGTTCACCGTTGGAAAGACCGTTAAATGTCCTATCTCCATATGCAAAGTCAATTTTTTATTTTATTGTATCAATTTTTTCTTAATTTTAAATTCAAAGGTGAAAAAGGATCCCAATAAATAGGAAGATTTGTTGGAATTAGGGAATTTCCACCTTTTTCAAACGTTTGCAAGTTGGAATGATTCTGTATTTCCCAACCGTAGTCCTAAAAGTAGGTTCAAAAACTCGGCTTTCCAACGGCTCAGTCAATTATACTTCTACTTCGCTAATGAGGTGCAAAAATGACGTTGTCGAAAACCGCATTTTTTTCTGATGAGTCTGGGATCAGTTTCTACGTAGTTTTTCACGCTGATTCTAATGGGATAACACTTGCAGATCCCTCCCGAGTCCGCTATAACTGAATTTCACCCCTAAAACCATATAAAAAATAAACTAAAAACTAAAGTGTGAAACTCGGATATAACGGAGTTAAGGAGATCGCAAGTGTTACCATTCGAGTCAGCCTTGTTTTCAACACTAGTTTAACGTCATTTTCTCACTACCTAATTAACAAGATGAAAGTAAAATTGACCATTAAGTTTGAAAACTGAGTTTTTGGATCAACTTTTAGAATTACATTAGAAAAAATCTGAAATAACCCGTCAAACTTAATATACTTTTTCGGAAAAGAAAAAAATTCTTTTAATGGAAAAAAAAAAAAAAGGAAGAATTTGCACTAAGGAGGTAGGAAATTTAACGCTCTTTCGAACGATCGTCACGAGTTTGAGTATAAATAATAAATTAAAGAAGTTATGCGCAGTGGTTAACCTATGGTTCGCGCACAACTCGAAAGTGATCCGGGAGGCTTTTTCGAAAACTTGATACTCTAATTGAGTAGGTGAGCGAGAAAAAACGAGTAAGTTCGTATCCATCTATAAAGAAAAGTTCCAGTCATGATTGTATGAGTCATGATCGTATGAGCGAATTTTCGTAAGTTATCTTATTATTTTATGTCACTGTTCTGAAATTTGAGCTTTTCAAGTGCAAAGTGAGTGTTAACTATTATTTTTATGACAAAAAAGTATTCTAAATAAAGTAATCTGCCATTCAAAAAGAGATTTTGAATTTTTAGATTTTTTTTTGCAGTTTTTGTCAAATTAGTAGCAAATTTTAATGAAAATTTAAGCACATTTTTCAGCACTATTTTGTACATAAATTTTTTAATCCTGCATTTTAAATTTACATAACTTTATTTGAGCAGTATTCTAGTAAAAATGATAAATTTGACGATTTTTATCCGTTTTTAGTGATTTTATTTAGCATATTTTTTGAAATTTGACCAATTTAATGTGCTCAAAAAGTGCTGGCCAGCAAACTAATCTTTTTGTTTGGAAAGCATGATTTTTTGGCGCAAGAACGGAATTTTTATCTCGATCCTAAGGAGAGTTATCGTCTGGAATAACACACACGAACGCACGCACGCATAGACGCACACAAAAGCATACAATTCAAAAATTCATGTACAAAACTATTCTGAAAAATTTGCTTAAAAAATCGATAAAAATTACAAAAAATCTAAAAAACCAAAATGTCTTTTTGGATGACAAATTGTTATTTAGAATACGTTTTTGGCCATACAATTATTAATTAAAAGTTTATTTGGACTCATAAAGCTCAAATTTCAAAACAATTTAACATTATACAGTACGATAATTCACGAAAATTCGCTCATACGATCAAGCTGCATGACTGGAACTTTTTTTTACCATCGAGTCGATCTCAGGTACCTGATGATGCAATAACAATTGATGGAGTCACGAAACGACAGGAACTGCAAGGATAACTTCTCTGTTTCAAAAACCGGAGAGTTCTGGTACAAAAGTGCTTTTCATAACACAAAGATACCTCAAACTTGGAGATTATGCGCTGAAACTGTTCTCAACTTCCTACTATGCTAGTAACGATTTTCATCTGTTCTCACGCACACGGAGCTGGTAAACTTACGAATGGCAGTTGCAACAAGTGTTATCCCCACATGGATAAAAGTGGTCAAAAACAAGCAACCGCAACCATCACTTTAAAAAGTTGTATTGGTTATGGATTGTTGCCTTGTCGGGGTAGGTTGGTTTGGTTGAGGGTAGAGAATTTACAGGCTTCTCTGATAATGTGGTTTAATGAGGTATGCTGAGTGCTTTCACAAAATATATGGCCTCTTCAGAGCGTATTTGATTGATGATCTGTATAATGTTTAAGTAACAGTTGGGATGCCTCCTTGAACATCTTGGTCATGACCAATTATGTTTGGTGATGTTACAAGGGTCAATTTTGAGCTTGAATTGAGAAAAATTCAATTTTAATGGGGAGAAACACACACTGTCTGAAATGATAAACTTTAATTTAAAATTTATCATTTTCAAAGTTGATCATTTCAGACAATGTGTCTCTCCCCATTAAAATTGCGTTTTTCTCAATTTAAACACAATTGACCCTAGTAACGTCACCAAATAGAACTGGCCATGACCAAGATGTTCAAGGAGGCATCCCAACTTTTATTTAAACATTATACAGATCATCAATCAAATAATACGATCTGAAGAGGCCATATATTTGGCGAAAGCGCTCAGCATGCCTCATTAAACCACATTATCAGAGAAGCCTGTAAATTCTCTACCCTCAACCAACCCAGCCTACTTAAAAAGTTGTTGTCGAAAATTTCAAATGTAGATAATTGAAAACCTTCAGGAATACAGATAGCACTGAATAACTACTATATCAGTAATTAATTTTAAACAAAATCAAGTGGTACGCAAAAACTTTTAGATCTGGCATAAGGTCGACAACACGAGAAAAACAATTTAATTGCTTTACGGGATATGAATTTTCATGCCTAAAGGAAGCTTTTAGTCTGAAATCAATCATAGAATCGATACGTCGCCGGTGGTACGACCTAATGTCTACACTCTGTATAAAATGTAGGTGTATAGGAAATTCGGGAGAACATTCTCCGGTAGTTCCATGAGACTTGAGTTAGGTCAGTTGGTTGTGACTCACGGTGGATTCCTGCCCGCTTTTACAAGGTAGCGTTACGCACCAACTATTTGTATATAACATGGCGTCCTTCGTCTGGTGGAGTGTCGGCCTAGAAGTTCCGCTGGTAGACGTAAATTGTGAGTGACTCATCCTTTCTTTTTCGCGCCTTGACAGTTCCGTCTGTCAACCTCTCCGAAACTGCGCCTCACGAACCTCATGTAATTGGTCGTTCCCAATTTCGTGTTTCATTGAGAAGTAGAATTTCTAACCTCATCTCAATGTACCTATATACCTACAGGGTGTCTACACCGAATTTGGGCAAAAATCAAGGGGTTGATTCTAGAACTTATTTCTGATCAAAAGTGCATCAAGAGATTTTCTTGTGAGTAAACGCTTTGTTTTCGAGTTATTAAATCTTCAAGATTTTTTTTTCGTGTTTCGTACCGTACGACATCCCTGTGAACCCAAACTAAGAACATCGTTGGAAGGAGCGTTAGATTTCCTATCACCCAGATAAAAAATAAAGTTTTTTTAAATCGACATTTTTCTTCCGATTTTCTGCTTCCGGTATTGGGGTTTTCGGCAGTCGCTCTTCGGAAATAACTTCCGCCAACTGTCAGCTTTTGAACGGTACAGTCAATTTCAGTTTTACTTTGGTAATTGGGAAAGAAACGTATGTTTGAATGTTGAAAAACATGTTTTTTTTTCTGGAAATCGAGGGTTTTCGTGAAAAATGACCCTCTTAGAAAATTTGAATTCGGGACCGGTTTTTGCGTATTTTTTCACGCTGAATCGAATGGCACCACTTGCAGATCTCGCCAACTCCGTTATAACCGAGTTTAACACTTTATTAACTAGTTTTACCCCATAACACACACACACACACACACACACACATTTAAGCGAATGAGCTTGGCTCAGTAAGGAAGACATGGTGGTTTGAACCACGTAACAGTTATACAAATAAGTTAACCAAAAGCAGCATTAACTAGTAGTACTAGATGCTTTTCAATAACAAGTTGCATGATTTAGCCGAGCTGTTTAAATTATTCAAGATCCTCTTTATTGATAATGTGATTCACACAAGGTTGCTGACAACAATAAAAAGAGTTTTCTGTTAGAGTTATGATGAAGATAACCTTGTATGAGTGGAACCTAGTAAGTAGCGAGAAAGAAAGAAAAACAATACACATATTATCTGAGGGGATTGGGTCAGAGAGGAGATGGGTATAGCAACTGAAGTATGTAAAAGCATGTAGAGAGGGTGACGACAGAGTCAGATGACTAGAGTAGCGTCAACTCCATGACACAGGGTACCATGTACAGTTTTATGAGTTAACTATGGATAGTGAAGCAGCCTGTACTAATTTACAAGGTCATGCCAAGCGTTGCCAGCCAAGTATTGGTCCATTTCAAATATAGCATGTTGTCATATAATAATGAGTATGTACCAGCTGTATTTACCACGAAAGAGCGAGAATAAACTTGAGAGCGAGAAAGTTTTTATTGAAAGAACTTATGTGAGCTTTTCGGGATCAACAGCAGAAAACAAAGGTGAACAAAAAGATCTGGATGAATGGCAGAAGACAGAAAGTATGTCGGAAAGAAGGACAATTGCAGATGGATGTGAATGGTTAAAAGATGGATCTGCAGAGAGAACAAGGTAACTAAAAGAAGTGGAGAGCAAAACTAGAGAATGACATACCAGTATAATTATGAATGGAGTAAAAGCTGACCACATAGGCCCAGTCTTGCTTCAGGAGTAAGGCAACATTCAACTATCAATGAAATTCAAGAACCTTGAGAAAAACATGTATTCCAGAGACTTGAATACGTACTTAAAAATGTATAAGACCTGATACTAAACGTTGTTGTACTGTATGGATACTTCAGACCATCCATGCTCGATGTGAAATTCGAGGAGCCATTTTGGCCTCATAAAGCTAAGACGCAACGCTATGCTTGCAGCAGTTCATTTTAACTACTTCCCTATCTATATACAACACATGTACAGGGATAATCGTACTTATCCTTTTACACAGCCTAAGATATTCTTGAGTTGTGATTAAAATCCTATGAAGTTTAGATTAGGTACGTATTTCTCCTAAATTAATGGCGTGTATAGTAGTAAACAGAAGGGTGGTTATTTCCAGTGCATATCAGTCAATGCATAAAGTGTTGATGTCAAAACGGTGAATTACATAGTATTTAAAAGATCATTAGAAGTGCCCAATTTAGTTCCAACATTGAATGACCAGGGATATGATAGAAGCCTGAATATATAGGATCATGTCATATTAAAGATGTTTCAGTGAAATAAAGGGCAATGAATGGATCCTATTTAGAATCTAAAAAAACGAAGACAATACAGTGCGCAGTTTGTTTCATGGGAATATTGAAGGACATTAATATTCTAGTAGTGTTCAGATTCCAATAAGCAAGCCTGATTCCATCCCAATTACAACTCAATCTTGTATAGTAGTATTTTAGAGAAAAACCTGAAATCCAAACAATAGTATAGGGCGTTTCCATCAGGTAAGATGTTTCTAGAACTCCGCAACTTTTGAGGGGCAGGACCGAGGAAGGTCAGCGACCTCTTGTTTTGTTCAAACGGTCCTAGCATTTTTTTACCATCATGGCTGAATGGCCCAGAACACCGTGTATGCTATCGAACAATTTTTTTCAAAATCAGTAATAGTGAAGCGGTTGTGTACCGCACATTCTGGGCGTGTTCCAATGATGATGACAACACGGTAGTACCCCCCGAGTTTAAAGAAATACTACCCTGAAGTGAGTAAATCTATCCCATCTATGGGAAAGACGGGTGGATCACGACGAACGGTTCGGACACAGAGAAGAGCGAAAAATCCCAAAAGGTGCAGCAAGTTTGCAAAGAGACAAACACAAATAACCTCCACACTTTCAGGTGTCCGAACTGTTCGTTGTGATCCACCCATTTTTCCATAGCTGGACCATTTCTACGGAATAGATCTACCTCTATCAGGATAGAATTTCGACTAGGGACACTATGATTGCGATCAACATTGAACCGTGTCCTGAACATGCGCTGCGCTCCACTACCCTATCACTGGTTTTTAAAAATTGTGGATAGCATAATCGCGGTATTCTGGACTGCATTGATCCATGATGGTAACTAAATGCTAGGACCCTCTGAACAAACAAGAGGTCACTGACACTCCTAGGCCCTGTCTCTGAAAAGTTGAGGAGTTCCTAAAAACATCCAACCTGATTGAAACCCTGTAGTTAACATAGGTACGTATCCGTGCGCTTTTACAATATTACAACAGTGTGTTTAAAGACCCACCACCGACAAACGCACCCGTCAGCTGGTAGACACAGCACAAGCGCGAACTGAAGCAGAAAATTTGTTGGGAACTGACCTTTGAGACACACGAACATGGATCTGTTCTAAAAATTGAAACCAGACCGCTGGTTTTCATGAAAACTTTCGAAGAACTTCAGTAATACTGTACAACTGATGAATATATTCCTCGGACGCGATAATCAGAGTTTGTGTGAGGCTGTGAAGCGCTGATCATCCGATTCCTCCACGAGCTCCTCAATGAATGTCTATAGTGAACAGCAGAAATCGGAATCATGGATAGAAATTAGTATCAAAGCTTACAGGGAGGTTATCTATTTTTAAATTGTAAGTACAGTAATACAGTTCATCTCAGTCAAATGTGAGTGGTACAGGTAAGTAAATGATAGAAGGATCGTATTTAGGGCCAACGTTGCTATGTTCAGAGTAGTTTAACTTAGTCACAGTCTAAGCAATCAAAACTGGGAATTATGAGTAGGAAGAATAAATTGATAAACTTTCTGATGTTTGAGAAGCAAACAAAACATGAATCTGTAAATGCTTCCCTTAAAATATTGGACAAACACAATTGGTAGGATCTTTGGTAAAATTAGGAAGATCCTAGGAAGGCAATTACAAGGGCTTTGCGGATGTTGAATGGAATCTAAGTCGTGTACTGTACACGTGCAGTTGTTTTAACTAGTGTACTGATTTGATTTTACTATCCATAATCTTGTAGTATGCCATGTGCTGAAACCTTAACATGCAATTTTCTTAATGATGTTTCTTTGCGGTACGAGTAACATGGAAAAAACACTGCAAATTATTACACAAAGGTTTATTATTTCTGGATTAGATAGCCCTTCTACGTAGATCATTGGTCTATAATTATTATTAAGCCCCATATACATCTAGTAAATGATCAAAACTTGGCGCATTGTGCCTCCCTAAAGGGTTCACACCTTTACAGCTTAGGACCTCACCATTTTACGGTTTAGAGTAGGTGAATATTGAAAATTTTTCTAAAACTGTCAAAACAATAAAACGAAAAACCCCCATGTCCCATGTGAAGAGTTATGGCCAGTTGTGTAACAGTTAACCACAACTCGATAACTCCAAACAATGGATTACCATTTATCTGATATCGAAAACAACGTACGCAACTCGAGGACCGTTCAAATATTAATTGCTCCTTCACAGGTTAATAGGTGTTGTTCGGAGTGGGGAAATATTCATCGGTTGCAAAGTGGTGAAGCTGAAAATGAGATTCGGCGTGAGATATTTAGACGAGCTGCAATGCGGATGGAGTCCCCTTTCAAACGGAACCTAATTCCTCATTTCACCTTTGGAAGGGAAAGATAGTAGCATGTGCGAAAAAATCAAGCATAGGGTGGGCAATGAGTCTATAATCTCGGCATCACTTTCGATCAACGCCAATGGGTAGGTATTATGTTTTTACCCCAAAAATCTCATAAAACTGAGCATAAAAAGTCTGCCATGTTGGGTGCGGAAACTTCCTCGTTTCCGTAACATGAACTCACAGAACATTGAAATGTTTCAAATAATCTTTAAAGGAGGTAGAGTTCGATCAAAATCTTCAATCAGACAAATTAAAAATTATGCTTGATAGATTTTACGTTTGCGCATGTGCGAAAACTACTAGCGATTCGGAACCGACTGTGTTCATTAGGGACCATCTACTGTCTAAACCGTTCAATATCTGAAAATTTCATAGAAAACGGATGAAAACCATAGATTTCATACTTGTTACAAAGATTTGAGGTGCACGCATACGCAGCAGTTACTAATGATGCTGGTGAAACTCACGTGATGTATTCAAATCGTCATTTCCCAACTACCTTCCGAATTTGAGCGAAATCGAACAAATAGGCCATGAAAAATGAAGCTTGATGGATTTTACGTTTGTGAATACACAGAGAAAAATATTTTTTTCTGAGAGATTAAATTGATTCACCATTATTGTCACTAATTAATCAATTGACCATTCGACGCCTAACCCTCTCATTCCAGAAAAATTCATCGAAATCGAATGAAAACTGTAGAAGTTATGTTTGTTACAAGGATTTCACATTCGCGCTTTCGAGGCGGGAAGACTACGATAGTTTATTGCTCAAATATTGGAAAATTGTAGAAAGAAAACTATTTGTCGTATAGAGTGCGGTTGGTGTCTGTTTATTTGCTTTCTATGTGTCAATGTTTATATTCTATCATTAAAAAATATAAAACAAACAGCGGGTATTCCTCATTGTCTGTCAAATAGAGTGAGCTGTAATTATCTTTCTAAACATAACCTACTGTAAAGGGAACGAAAATTAGTGAATGAAAAAGTATGAAACAGAATTATTAGTGTAAAACTGACATGAATGCACTATTAAGCCTGATAAATTATTGATTCGATAAACTGGACGAACTGTGATGCAACGCGAAAGTCTTCAGAAATCAATGTTTAATGTTCAGGGATGTACGAGTGAAACCTTTCTTTCGTTTTCCTGCGAGGAGGATTTAAATAATGCGACTGTCGAAGTCTTGAAAGCAGACTGACGGAGAAAGATCAATAACGTCTGTTGGGAGCGACTGGATTGAAACAGCCATTGTCCCTGATTTCCGATTATTGTGGTCGTCAGAGAGACACAATCGAAACTGACGGGATGACCACCAAAACGTACGAGAATAAATTTTCCTCGCGATACTCCAATATCCCATCCTTGAATCTTCTTATGTTACAATCCCGCATACAGGTGTTTTAAAGAGGCTCGAATATTAACTAAGCACCAGGAACTCATTAATTACAGTTCTCAGACACTTTTAAATCACCATAACCCTAAATCCTAGTCTAGAACCATAATTTGAATTCGTCGCAAGAATTGGAATTATATGAAAATCGAGGTTGAAAAGTTTCAAGACCAGAACAGCTTACCCAATTCCACGCTTCAAAATAGTGACATAAAATCAGTATTACCACGAATAGACAAAAATTAAAGGCAGCAAATTATTACACAAAAGTCTATTATTTCTGTGTTAGATGACTCATATCCGCAGGTACCGATACTAGGCAACGAACAAGACAGCGCAAGGCGCGGCATACGCATTGGTGAGGACAGGTGTCAGGGAATCCCACACATGCCTCGGTACACGCGCAGTGTTTTAGCGAACTTTCGTAGAAAATAAAGATATTTCAATGGCTCCAACATTTTTAAAATGAAAAAATTTTTCATGGAAATGCTTATTAAGGCATTCTGGAAGGACACACGGTGTTCAACGCTTTTTCATATGTATATATATCAGGCACATTTCGAACGCCTAGGCACTTCACGAAAATTCTTTTGAAAGTTCCAAATTCGTAAAGTGCCGAGGAGTTTCATGACATTTTTTGGGAGTTACGTGAAACGACTAGGCACATCCAGATGCGACACCCGCGGGACCTGTAGATGGTGAAACCCAACACGTTTACTGGTTTTGGACACCGTACTCTTCCATCGGTCCCCTTTATCAGTCCGCATGACCCCTCTTGACCAAAAGAAAACCTGTGCCCAAAAAAGGTGTCGTCGTAAGACCTATCACGTCATGTTCGATGTCAGATGGACTTGATCGATTTTCAGTCCACACCAGACGGCGCGGCGACTGCAAAGGGGTCCTGCACTACCAGGATCATGCAACGAAATTTTCGATTCTCAATCTCTTCAATCCAGAACCAGTGTCACGAAAAACGGAAACAAGCCGCTGAAAAGATGCACGCATCCTCTTCAAAACTTCACGATGCAATAAACATTGGTGACAACGTTGTGGTAACTGTACCAAAATTTGACAGTTTCAAAAACATGTAAGAATATCGAAGAAAGTGAAGTTCTGCGAGATAAACTAGTCACCTGCCAGAAACAGTGTCTTTCTTTTCGTTATTTGAGGGTCAAGGCACGTCTAAGTGATATTGCAAATCAATTAAAAGATACCAGACAGCAAGGTTTGCATGCTACAAACAAAAAAGAAAGGCAATAGTCGCTGCCACGGTAGTGCAACCTGCAAAAACGTAATTTTATTTGAATTTAATTATATCATTTTTTGATGATGCCTAATATACATGAACTATTACATAATTTGTCGTTTCTTAATCCACACCTTCTCCAAGAAGTTCAAGGGAACGCCTAGGCGCTTCATGAAATCATTATTCTATCGATGAGAAAATGAATTTGCTATCTGCCTAGACACTTCGTGAAGTTCCCCATTCCGCAATGTGTCAGCGATATTTATGTGCTTGTGTCATTCCAGACGATCTTCCAGACTCTTCTAAGGATTGAGATGAAAATTCCGTTCTTGCTCCAAAAACTCAAGCTTCCCATTGAAAGGATGAGTCTGTGGGTCAGCACTTTTTGAGTACAATAAGTTGCTCAAATTTCAAAAAGGTGCTAGGTGGAGGGAAATTGAGGTGTTACGAAAAACGATCATCCTACACGTATTTTAATCTCAACGCCCAAGAAGATGCTTGGCGTGAGATTAGCAAAACTTTGGGGGAGCCCACAGCAGTGCTGAAGAAGAATATGGATTCTCTCAGAAGGTCAAGGAGGAAGTCCAGTCTAGTTCTGCATACCAAAGTTGCATTGGGATTCTTTATCGCTTCCAACACTTTAACCCTCCTGGAGCGAGAGAGTCTTATCCTGGAGTCTTATCTTCTTATCTCAATCCTAAGGGGAATTATCGTCTGGAATGAGACATACTCGTATTACCACTACGTTTCATGTACAACCTAATTCTCCCATTTTCACTTAAGAAAGTTAACATACAGTTGGGAGCCTCTCTGGAACATCAAGGGACGAATGAAATGATGGGTTTCCGCCTAACTAGCTGAGTGAACTAAATCCTCTGAAGCCATTTAAAGTTTAAATTTATAGGGACCCTCTCAGGGATATACTTTTTTTATTACCCATTTGCTAAGCAAATAAATGTAATGAGCGTTAGCAGAGACACTGATATTGCATAATATGTCCAGGCATCATTAAGAATGTTCCGAACCTATCGTAATATTTCATTTTTACGAAAATTCGCTAAAACGTAGTTTAGTGGATTTTTCTGGCATCCATGCCAAATGACTTCAAACATTCAGATCTAATCACATAAGTTTCTGCTTAGATGGATATAAAATAATATTGTACCGTTCTGGTCCACCCGATACACCAAACTCCAAGGAATTTCAGAAACGCTAAAAAAAATTACAAATACTCGCTTTTCGTCTAAGCTATACCTACCTAGTACATACTATGCACAAAAATTGAGATTATTCTTCTAATAACATGCCCTTACCTTTTATAGAATATCTACGTCACCACGCAACCCTAAAAATAATATTTGTCGTGGGGAAGTGATAATTTCAGCTGCCGGATGTCATCGTTTAAACGGTGCTATTTCGAACGGAGCCGTATTGGAGAACAGGTCTCTATGTGGAGGTTTTTTATATTGCCTCAAAAATTCGTCCAATGATCACCGTATCCACAACAATTCGATTCTATAATGTATCAATTTCATTTAAATTATTAATACTACACCGCATTATTTGACTGTTCGTGTTTATCTATAATATTTAATCATGAATCCTTCGTTTACCATCTACTACCACATGATTGTTCCGCTAGTTTGAAGTTCCGTTTTTGAGAGAAATTTGCGTAGATTCATGAAAGATTGGTGGCATTGAATGCTAATTACGTGTTAGTTAAACCAAACGATGCCTGAACACATTGTAGGCTATTTTCATACAATTTGGGTATCATGAAGTAAAAGCTGCAAATCTTTAAAGTTTTGCAGCATGAACATAATAACGAATTTTAGTTTTTTTCTGGCCTTATGTTTATGTTAAATGTTCCGAAATTCGAGCACTTTATGTGCACCGAAACTAATAGTTATTGAATGATGGCAAATTAATATCTGCCCCCTCTACAGACGAATCCTGGATCCGCCCCTGATTATAATCAGGTGTAATAGGTAATTATTACCTATAATCAATTATAATAGGTAATTTCGGATTCACATATTTACGATAATCATTGATCCTCAACTCAAGAATCAAATCTAAAATACTACATTTAGCTGTATTATTGATGCACTAGAGTGATATTATTATGCGATTGAATACGTACCATCGAATACCTAGTTCACACGGAAGTCAGAATTGGGTGAAACTACTGGCTGCATCTAACGAGAAATCTAATCGGATTGGTTCCAAATTGAAATTTTAAAATACTTCAGATTTTCGAACCAATCATTAACGTAAGGTAACGTTAGAACCGGCGTGGCGATCGAGTGGTCAAGAACCGAAACGATGAAGTGAGTTTGATAGACTACAACAGGGACAGTTAGGTACCTACCGCAAACCGAGGTAACTTTCACTCCAAGGGATAATTATGTGACATGACGTCTTCTTGGCGAATTTCCCGATTTTCTTTCGGTAGAAGCACCCAACGTGGCCGAAGGGGCTGATTGCATAACAGAGTGAACAAATACCACACCCAGTTCTATGCTCACAGAAAATGAAAAGCAGAGTAGATCGATTTTGGCGAGGAAAAATGGAAAAAAGTTTTTCTTTATATTATACCTACCATGTTAATGGTAAGTCAAGCTGACACCAAAGTCCGTAACACAGCAGGAATAAGGAATTATTATACCTGGAGGGTTGTTTATAGTTGATCCACTTTGCGCAAAGCTTATCTGATTTTATTTTTGACACGACTTAGGCAACGAAAGATTTTAAAATAAATTGAGATATTTCCAACGAATGGTGAACCGTTTCTGTCGGATGAAAACTGACGGGGTTACATCTCCCAAGGAACGGAGCTCCGATGACAACGGGAATAAGCGCACTTTTTTTTTTACCGTCGGACGAAAATTGCGGAATGACCCCAGGAGCAAAGACATGAATATTCATGTCAAATAGTAATTTTTATGATCTTTGCAAATATACTAATGATGATTCTAGCATGGTGAGAGGGAGGGAGGGGGGGTCAAGTCGAATTCGCGAAACATCTACAACATAAAAGAGGAATGTGACAAAGGTGAAATTTTTTAGTGAAATACCATACAGTACACACTTAAATTGCGCCGTCACTAATTAGAGAAGTATTAGCAAATTATATTAATTTGTTTTTAGATCATTAGTAAAGGAACACAGATCTGATAAAATATGTCCTTATTTAACAAAATTATACGAAAAAATGAATAAAAACACAAATATACCTAGCAGCTGGGCAACATTCGGTTAACCGAATCACAATCAATTTTGAATCCGTATAACCTGAACTTGGAGCGATGAATTTTGAGTGTGAATGGTGAAAGTGTAGGTAGTATAGTAACCTATGTGTAGTGAAGGAAGCTACGAAGACTATTACGTATGGAGGTACTGAAAAAGTGCATTTCACGTCCAACACACACGCACAAATTTAAATCGGAAAAACTTTTTGGCAACCCAAATGCAATCGAAATAGAAATTTTGAATCAAAAACTCATGCACAATTTCAAACATCACTCGCATTCATCACCTACCTTGAAGTTGGCGGGGGTAAGTGGAGGTGTGATGGGATGTCCGTGTATCAATGAATAAATTTACCTGTTGGTCGATGTAAAAAGATGTGCGGAAGAATGTAACCATTAGTAACGGATCTCTAAGGCACTTTTCAAGGCCACGACCTCGGAAAATGTGTATGGGAAAAGGAGTTTGTGAACGTGAGAAGGTGCTGTCAGAGTGAATAGGTGGTATTAATGCACCTTCCAGGACAATGCAATCCAAAGAGGAATTTCAAACTCTTAATTCACCCAATGACTTCTATTACGAGTTTCTGATGGTTTTTCCAGATGTTGAAAGCGTTTGGGAATGGACCCAGAAGAGGGTCCTAAACACTAATAAAAAGTGATGTGTTCATTTCAGGATTGAAACCCGACTAATTTCTAGGACCGACCCTCTGAAGCTACATCATATTTTCAAACTACTTACTAATTAACTTATGTTGGTTCTCAGCCACATAATATACAACAATTTAATAATTATTACCACATTAAGAATACGCGATCAATATTATTTTAGTAAAAATGCCCTCACCTAGTTATATGTTGTAAAATATGAAATTTTTCTGCAATTATACCCCTAGGTACCAACCGTCTCAACATCACCTGCCAACTTACCTAATCAGTAAACATGTAAAAGAAAAGTTATTTGATATTTTTGTTTTGTGTTTGTTGGTTGTAAGTTGTATAACGAAAGATTGGGGCAAAATTCTAAAAACGGGGGAGTAAAAAATGACTGAATAAATTATTAAAGTAAAACTACACAGAGAAGACTCTACACAGAAGACTTATGTAGTTATGAAGAAACAAAAACAATGAATGCCATGACAGCCATAGGACAATAGGTAACTTTTAACCAAGGCATAACACAATCCCCCCCCTCCCCACCACCACCACCACTCGTGATTTTGTTCCCTGTACAACAACATTGTATAACACACTGGTCATTGTATAACTACATAAAACTGTAAATTATAACAAGAGTTTTAACTAGTTGGATGCGTAAAAATGAACATAAAATCATAAAGGCACCTAATGTAAGGTATGTACCTATAAATTTCACGTTTATTGCTACCAAAACACACCACAACTGTTTCACTGAAACTCTCTGTTCTTCCATAGTCCTGATGAGGATAAATTAATTTATCGAAACGTTGGCGTAAATAAGACAATTTTTATTCAGATCAACCCCTCAAGCATCTAGAAAGCCTACTCATCAACGGCTGATCTAATTGCATCAGTATGTACCTACCAATACCTTTACCGGATGAACCTTCTTTCAACACCAAATTATCTTGAAAAGAAATTTGGGAAGCAACAAACTAGTTCCATTGATTTTGCTATTTAATATCATCAGATTGACCAGCTTTCCTCCTGAAGATGGTAGGTACCTACGAGTATTTGGTTAGTGGAAGGAGGAGACGCTGGGTCCTCCCATACACGGGTTCGCTCTTAGCTACCCAGTGGCAATCTTTGATGTGAATAGTTATTCATTGCTTGAATTGGTTCTATGTTAAATTTTCAGCAAGTCCATTATAAATGTTATGAAGTTTTTCATCAGCCCTAAGTAGGAAATGATCAGGTAATTTTAAAACATTGTTCCCCGACCAGCATCGCGTTTAGCGAGAATGAGCGGCATTGAAAAAGGTGAATGTCAATTACACAGAAAATTGTTATTACTTTACGCAGAAAAACGTTCATAGCATCTAAACAATTTCGGTACATTGGGGGGAAGTGTGAAGACATACGATACAGATAAATGCTTTTGTTGCGCAACTCAAGGAATGATACTCTCTTACCTATCTACTCTCTCCTAGACTGATTTCTCGACCTGCTACTACAGTGAGTTGACGTATCACAGACACCATACTACCTATCATCATGGGTAATAACGCTATTAAGCTCAATTAAGATCATCATATTCACATTTTTTGTCAAGTTTCAGTACTATTCAAGTATACATACCTACAAATCTATGAATTTTTCATTTCAAAGAATGTTTTCACTCAATTTCGGATCTTTCTTCTATACCCTACCCAACAAGATACTATCTTTTGGTTTAACTTTCAAGTTTAATGTGAAAAAAGGTCTTGTCACTACAGTTATTTATGTAATATTTTATCTAATAAAACTATTTTGAAAAAAATATTTCATCCGAGCGATGAGGTTTTCGATCGTTGAACAACACCTAAAAAGATGAAAAATTGTGAAATCTATCTGCAATAGACTGTTTTTACGTACCTGCCAGGTTCTTAGTGTGAACTCAACATTTCTGACCCAAGCAGTGACGCTCTATCTATTTTTGAAGGTATCCCCACTTCATGGTTGTAATAATTAGTTGATCATCCCAAATCCCGACTAATTTTGACAACCTATATATCATAAATCATAAGATTTAGGTCTCTGAAAAATTCACTGAATTGCTCAATGATTGCAGCAATAAATTGAATTCCATGCTGATCACGAATATCTTACGCTTCAATATCTCAAATCCAATTAAGTACTCATGTTTATTAATTTTAATCGCAAAAAGTGGAGGGAAATTAAGCCAAAAATAGTAAAATGTATTTTTATGAATATTACATATTCAGCTAAATATGATTTACCCTAATTTGAACGAATGGGTAGTTGTCGAAAAAAATTATCTCTTAAAAGAGATAAACCTACATAAAAAGGAAAGTTGGCAAGTTGAGTGTTGCACATAGCTTTCTCGTATTCATAACAGGATTTTATAGATCACTAAATTGTGTTAATAGAGGGAATTTAGGTCATATAAATTTAAATTCAGGATCTCATTATGAAAAAATTGCGGAAATATGATTCATTAATAACCATCCTGTAGGTGGAAGTAGTGTTCAGAGAATTTCAATGTACGCATACGCAGAGGTTAGTTTCTATCTGGGAACAATGCAGTACATAGAAAATAATCTCAAATCCAACCAGCACAATCTCCGAGAATTTTATCGATATCGGATGACAACTGTAGAAATGCTGCTCGTTTCAAGAATATTAAGTTAGCGCATGCGTGGACACTAACTTTAATTAAGGAACTCAACAAATAATAAAAAAGTGCCTATGGTTGCCTGGTGTGGAGGCGCTTTCTGAGATGGAGTCACGCGTAATCGATGCCATCCAATATTTGTATAAACAGTCGTGATTGGAGGTAAAGAATGTAAAATTCTCACCAGATGGTGTATATTACGTAATAAAACATAAGCATTGGTGAGTCACCGTGTACAAGAAGGTAAAGTGTGTTGAAAACTACGGTGATAATTTCAATGACGTATGTACCTAGTAATCATGCAGTGGAACGAGCCTTGCAGCTAATTAACATAAGAGTGAATTTATCATAATTGATGAGTGACGGGTTTAAGGCAAAAAGGTGAATATATTTTAATAAAATGTCTACCACATAATCCGCAGCGGAATTGACAGATGGTCCGTGAAGGTGATGCGGTTGGGAGAGATGCTTTGAATATTAAATACAGGAGGAAACAATAAAACTACCTATAAAATATAGAGGCGAAATGTTCATCGCTGGTTAATACGATTTTTAGCCTGTACATTTGAAATTGAGAGGACGAATAACTGGGCTATCTAGCAACTGAATAACTGTTAACTCAGTTGATGTAAAAGTTGCATTATTCAAAGGTGCCGGCCCAGTTAGCAGAATCCGACTTCCCGAGAGTTATAACGACAATGTTCATCGAAGCATAGCCTTGCTAATCATTAGATCTACTATGAAGTAGGCAATTCCAACAATACGAAAATTGGATTTATAAAAGAATTTATAGGATCACGTCTAGGCTTGAATATGTGGATTATTAAATAACTTTTGTTACATTGATTTAAACGAATAAAAACGACCAATCAGAAAGCATAATCAATATGAAGCGTCAGAATAATATCGACCCCTTGATGAATAAATTAAATAGGTTTATCATAAGATTTCTCAAGGGGGTGAGAAGATTCTTGAGAGTTGGTAAATAAAATTAATTTTACATTCCTTTAGGCCGACGTTTTGTTAAATTTGTTGAACCACTTCAGGGCTGAGGGAGACTAGTATGTGCTTAACTCGCACTGTAGAAACGTGGTTTGGTATAAATCAATGGAAGGTTGGAATGTAGGTAATGAAAATGGAAACTATAAATACTATAAAACTATACTAATTTGAATAGAGGTTTTTGCTGACATGTTGGCAGAATTTGTGCAACATACCTACAGTGATCCTAAAATAAAATCTAGACACCGATACGCTAATATTCTGCTGTCATAGTTTCAATAGCTTCCATGTACGATATAATTCCACCTATACATATTATACCAAACCATACATTTATACTAAAACACATTTCTACAGTATGAAACTTCAACGGATTGTTCAATAGGAAGTGGTCTAGAGCTGACTGGCTGGAAGTGGTCTTGTTATAAGATTTCTCAGTTTTAATACTGGTCCATGTAAGGGATTACGTGAGGCACAGGTTATTAATTATATTGCATTATTTCTGATTTAGGTACGAATCCCGAATCAATTAATTCAAATTCAAGGTGGTCCCGAAATGGAAATTTTGAATTTCCCTGACATTCCCCAGACCGAACTTCAGATTTCCCTAGCAAAAAATGAACATTTCTAACCAATATTATTTTTTCTTATCATTTTTATGTTTAACTCAACATCTTTAATGCTTCTAAACGAAAATCTAGTCATTTACAAAATAAAAAACGGCCTAAACCAGCATACTGATGGTAATAATGAAGGTGAAACACGGGAAAAATGCACTTTTATAAAAGTAATTGCATTTGTACAATTAGTAATTTTAAAAAAATCGCAGTCAGACATCAACTCGCAAGAAAGGAAATGTTTTGAGTGCATACCTAAGGTAACAAAATTATTCCACAATAAATTCAGGTAAAATCTCGAGAAAAAAACACGGAGAAAGACGAAAAAAAATACAATCTTTTTTCAAAATCCAGATTTGTTAATTTGAATAATTAAAATAATAACGAAAGCCAAACAGCCAAAAGGCCTCAAAACACTGGATTCTACATGACTAGAACTTTTTATAAATTTGGTTGAAATATGTGTGGGCCATTCCAAATGTTTCCGACAGAGAAAAATAGTTAGCGAGCTAGTTCAATACTCGGCGGATTTTTTCATATATGGTTAACGACTAGGTCATGTTGTAACATATGTTGTACCTACGAAATAAAACGTAAGATAAAGTATGGTGATAAAGTTTGATTGGTTGGAGTTAGAACATACCTAAAAAACGCTGCAAATTGTTACAAGAAGTTATGTTTTAAAAAATTCCTTGAGATTTGGTGGTTTTTGCCGAATTCCTTGACGGTTCCCTGGCTTTTCCAGTTGGGGGCCACCTTGAAATTCTATGTATTAATGTGATGAGTACATAATGAAAACTTCAATCACCATCTCATACGTCTAGGTCTCCACGAAATTAAGTTAAGGAAAAATTAGGAAGCATTTGGAGAGTGTGTCCTACAAAACTATCAAGATGTACGAAGGAATTTTGTAAGTTGACTAGAATATTTACACTGTTTGCTGATTAAGAATCAACCAGAGAAAATAATATCTACCATATAAGACAAGAATGTGAGTACCAGACCTCTGTAAGAACATAACTGTAAGCCAAAATTTTAAATTTGATCTACAGTACAACATGTACTCTACTTTTTTTCCAAGGTACCTTCAGTACTAGGAGAAAAAAACAACATGTTTGGTACATACAAATATCTTGTTAGAGGGTGTTTGTATATTCATGTTCGTGTTACATCTGCGAGAATATTTGTCATTAGGAACTGGCTTACGGTGGATAACATTGTTCTGGAAACAGGGTGTCCTAGAATCAGGTAAAAAATTAACTGGAATTGAGTCTTACCCTGAGGCCTCATCGCTGCCATATGGTGAGGGGGCGGCCGTATCGGATTTACTTTTCCCTGCCAACCGGCAACTTGGTCTCTGCTAGCCTGCAGCGATCTAGCTTCCAACATCGCTTTTCTGGAGTCAACTATGACTTGGCCCCTCGGTTTCAACACACACAACGATCACTACAACATTGCCCCGATCCCAAAATAAAGAACTATTATGGCGTTAGAAACAACAAAATATACTAAGTCTAATAAATTTGCTGGAAATGATATATTAAAACAAAACAAACAAAAAATGCCAGGGTGCAAAATTATAAAGAGTAAGCGCAAGAAACGTTTGTAGCAGCGCAAACATCCAAAACTATGTACATGAAAAAAAGCTGGCAGGTCGACATGATGCAAACGTAATAATGGTAATAAGGAGAAAATGTTACGAATGGTTCAAAGGGTTGAACCTACAGAGATTTATCAGCACATTACAAAGCTGAGTTGCACTTATAAAAGAATGTTTTTTTGTTTTTTTTTTTGGGTCTTTGAAGGAGGAGAATAAGAGTCGAGCAGAGCATCTCATTATGGTCTTCACTACCTAGACTTGATTGCCAGACTGCAACAACGTCAACAGGAAGTAATGAGACGCATAATTGATGGGAATGCATCACAATGGCTCACAGTGCTCCCAAGTTTTATGGAAGGTCCATAAAACTTGACATGCACTGGTGACCTGTCATGCACTCACCCTTAGATAGCGTTGAACACCACTTGGTCTACCAAGTACATACCCATGACGGATGTGGTACCATATTCAATATATCTCATGCCCTGAACAGTAAAAAGGGAGGATTGGTGAAATGGAGTCATGATAGTGCGCTAGATGACACTTCTAGGCTTGCAGCGCAAGAGTTATCACAGAGCCAGTGCTGTGAGATGCCAGTAGTGAAGAATCGGGTCTGATGCCGACATTATTTAATAACCACATCATTAATGCTGACGCCACCTCTCACTACTCCCAAGACGGGGCCGAGTGTGAGACGTCAGGGAGAAACACCGTAAGTATAAGGCGACTTAAAAGCTATGAGGCTCGTTCTCGCCTCTCATTATATGCTCTTGTGATAGAGTCATGCACAAAGAATATGGAGTATTCGAAAATGAATTGCCAACCCCTGGCCAAAAGATGGAAAAATCTGTACCCCCTTGTTCTTGGCTGGGTGAGGTCGGCTGGGTTTTCTCCATCATACGAGCAGTTTCACCCAGGCTATGCAGAGCTCGTCAAAAAGTGTGATAATTTGGATTGGAAGATGGAGCAGCCCTTAAGCCCTTGTAACTGGATAATAACTAAGAAAGTGCAACGTGCTTACCTCAAGATACCTAAATGCCCCCCCCCCCCCTCACACCAACTTCAAAAATATAAAATCTTGTGAAGAAAAAATTTATTGGAATAAAACCTGTATTTTTGTATGTTCGCTACACACATTATACCCCGCTTTCATCCAGCCGACTTCAGTGAAAGTGAGTAAGGAAGAGAGCAGTGTGTATGTATGTAAAACCTTACTTGCACTGCTCGTTCCCATTGCTCCAGCCATTCGTCTCATTGCTCCCTCCACTAACGTTTTTTGTGATGAAATTAAAAGACGGCCAGCAAGAGTGGAAGAGGAGTATTGCTCCATTGCCCACCCAAGATGGAAACAGAACTGGTAAGTGTGGGAAGCTAAACAGCATGTAAACACTCACTGCACTGCCCTAAGGAGTAAATACAGCAGTGGCAGTGACTGCATGTGAATGAGGCTTTAGTAAATGGAATCATATGATGAAAAATAAGGATTTTTCAATTCATATATCTTGCATCTGACAGACCCTGGAAGTTGTGGTTCCATGTTGCCACAACATACATATAGAAATAACCCGTTTCATTGACCAGATCTATTATTAAGACATCTTTCAGTAGTTAGAACATCCAATTGTTTTTGATCTGGATAAGAGATGATCACAATACTCAATGATGAGAAAAAGAACCATGTAGAAATCCGTTTTAGAACACCATGAAACTAGATCAGTCGTCAAAATATAGTTTTTGTCTATGTATGTGAAGTGTGTATGTTCATATCTTTCTTGCTTCCCAAGTGGGCTAATTAACCACGTTGGTGAGGTGCTGTATAGGTAGTCAGGGTGTAGTAGTATACCCTTTGCCGAACCTGTCAATGTTAAAATGAGGCCCTGTATCATGTGATGCAGCAGTGTCCACAAACTCATGATGCAATCGCCTAGTAATGAAGCGGCTGGGATCTGGAGAGGGAGATACTGTATCATATGCCAGGTGACATAGGCAAGAAGCCGGATAGTGTTACCATCAAGCCGAATGAGCCCGTCATAATCCTGGATGTCCAGGTTGTCAGTGACAACATGAACATGGAGCAGACCTGTTGGACTCCAATAAATAAGCATGGCAGAAATTGCCAGCAGCACGTGATGTATGAGCTTAATGGAGTGGCAACCAATAAGATCAAGGCCATGGCCTGGAAAAAGGTAGAGGAAAAGTGACATAGAGTTACTCGAGTATGGCATCCTGGCATGAGTGCTTCGTGGTAATCAACAACTGTGTACTTCGAAACTCCCATGCAAACTAGATTAGGTAATGGGCAGTTTCTTTCAACCCTCCCATCTTTCCAAAACACTTTTTTCTTCTTTTGTTCAGGCTGTCCAGGCCTCAATTTCAAACTGATGTCATGGGTTTTTATCCAATGTAGAAAACTGTCCAATTTTGAAGTGTCAAGGCTAAAGGAAAGGTGAAGGAGAGGATGATTTGTGACTTATCCTATAATTTTGAATTGTAAAAAGGAGCCCCTTCGGGAAGGGTGTGAAGCAGTGTCCAAGAATAGGACCAACATTATCTGAAATTTGCTGACGTAATAAAATACGAAAAATTGGTTTTACTCACAGCACCTACTGCACAATACCATCATTTTATAATAGTTTTGTGTCATACGAGGCGAATCATTTTAATCAATTTGGGGCAGAACCTATTGCACTTACAAACTCTGTTCTAACGTATTCCTAATATCCCGGTTTTAGAAACGAGATCAAGACATTTTCTTGGTTTACTAGGGATGGGTGTCTGAGCTCGAAACAGTCTGAAGAGTATACGAGTAAGCTAATAGAGCTTTACAGTGGGTAAGTCAAATCGTTCCAAGAGATGAGTTCTTGAACTGAGAAATTTCAATGACTTATCCCCACGTCCGTGTATATTTATTAACAATATTATGTAGGTATCCCAATGGTATAAGGAATTTGTCAACAGAAACCAATCGGCAACTGCGCAATTGTTGTGAATGCTATTCAGTCATACCAAAATCTTCAACAGCTTATTGGCCGATGGTTCCAAAAGAAGTTGAACAGTGGTGACACAGAGGTTTATTCCTAATTTAAATCTATCAGCAGCATAAAAAAGCAGTTAGAGCACTTTGCAAGCAACAATTTATAGAATCACTTGGCAGCACGAGCATTTTAACGAGCAATAAAAGATTGAGGGTCTAGTTAAGGTGAATCGAATTTGTAAAAGAGCAGTTCAGGAGATAAGATATCAAAAGAGTACCTGCATAACCAATTCAATAGCACCCGACTGTGCTTCTCAGAGCGGTCAACTTCTGTACGACCACCACAGCTTAACTGCAGTACTTTTAATCCGGGCGGTACCAGTAGGAACTTCTGACTTGATAGCACAGTACACACAACAACTACGAAAGTGGTTGGTTTCTGTCGACAGATTCCTCCTTCAGGAATATAGTTTTGTGCGATATTGGGAAGGCAAACCAGGAACTCTAAATGGGAACAGTGCCAAGAGGTTACATCAAATAAGCAACATGACATATCCCCTTAGAGCACCCGTATCAACTGCTCAACTGCAGTACTTTCAATCTGGGCGGTACTTAGGAACTTCTGACTTGATGGCACGGTACACACAACAACTACGAAAGTGGTTGGTTTCTGTCGACAGATTCCTCCTTCAGGAAAATAGTTTTGTGCGATATTGGGATGGCAAACCAGCAACTCTAAATGGGAACAGTGCCAGGAAATTACATATAATAAGCAACATGACATATCCCCTTAGAGCACCCGTATCTGCTGAGCACCTATTGAACAGCCATCAATCAATCCTTCTTCCTGGAATAATAATGTTAGAAAAACTAGGTACCTAGGCGTTCGTCCATCAATATGACAGCTAGGCCTTAGCTTTCATGTAAATTTGGAAGCAACCACTCAATAAGGTACTTGGAACAAAGCATATTCATCGCCTTAGTTTTTTATCGAGTTCCTAAACTCAACAACCCACTAAGCAAGTAGTTACTGAAACTACTTTCTGATACCATGTGAAGTATGGATGCTAG
The DNA here is from genome assembly GCA_030762985.1 of Adelphocoris suturalis. Taxonomy (NCBI): domain Eukaryota; kingdom Metazoa; phylum Arthropoda; class Insecta; order Hemiptera; family Miridae; genus Adelphocoris; species Adelphocoris suturalis. The sequence continues at coordinate 79,912,008 of CM061044.1, forward strand.
TTATTCCATGCTCGCATTTTAATATAGGTAATCTACCAGTTCACGTAACCACTCACATTAATCCTTTGGCAGGCCTCATCAATTGCATATAATTGCACAAACAAAGGCGGCTATGATTAATTTCGATTGATTATGCCTGCTTAATTCACTACACATTATCCGTTTGCATCATTATCTTATTATAAGCCACATAATACAAAATCGGAGCATAATCACAAGTAGACAATTGCAACAAAAACTTTATGAAAGAATAACAAAGGCGTATACAAGTACTACAGGTCAAGTATAGGCGTATACAGGACATTCAATTATAGGTGTTCTAAATAGGTACCTACTTATACTTTAGGTACCTATCTAGAGAAAATCTTCACTACATTGCAGCTTGACAACTAGGATGCGAGAGTGGGTTGTTCAATTAGGTTCTAGACCAACGATGCAATGATAGAAAAAAATAAAAAATTGGCCTAGTAATTGAACTGAAACAGAAAAATCGAGTGAGGGATACATCATGCAATATGTCAATGCATTTCGCTAGGTGAAAACCAACCAAATGTAATAAAGTACCCACCTGACTACTGAGGAAAGCCAACTGATATGAAGTGAATAAAGGGAATCGTACAATAATCACGCTACTTCAAATATAAATGAATAATATGAAAAAGATGGTGCTGATTGAAGATTGTTTATAATCAACGGATCTATAAAAGGAAGTTGATGAGTGTTCTTCGTTGGGGCAGGGTACCTACCTTACCTACGGCAATCGGTGCATCTGGTTTGGGGAATTAACTACTTGGAACAACGCACATAAACTGTACAAAAAGCTCGATCCACGATAAATAAGCATTTAAAGGGTAACTAGATCTTATCAAAGCTAAGACAATTAATTCGTCCTAGTAAATGGCCTAATTTGCAAATGGAAACTGGCAAAACCCAAGTGTAACACTTGTGTCGGGTGCGAGAACCGTAAGGTTTTCGGGACCAAATAAATACTTCAAAATTATAGAAAAACTGGGTTCTTACCTAATTTCAAACTAGACATATTTCTATGAAATGCATAGATGAAAGTAAAACTAGGTAAATCACTAATCGAAACACACCCCTCACCACCGGTCCACCATTACTAGATAGCTTTCCAAAAATCGACGCTACCGCCCCTACCGAGAGAATCACGCACAAAAACCTATCAACCAATGTGGTTTTTTCTGACTTTAGCCATTCACTAGATGTAATTTGAATTTTGCGAAATTATACCTTTATTTTATAACTACCTATTGGTTAGTTATGCGATATAAATTTAATAGGCAGTTATTGACATTTACCTCCAGGGAGTTGGATAAGAGTTGTTTTAGTTTGCCCTTTCGCCAGGTGGAGCGTTGCTATGAAATGTTATAGTGAGCGGGAACATTCAAAACCCGATTAATCCACTTTTTCGTAGAACAAAAATCTATTTTCCTGTTACCGACCTATTTTCTATTATTATAAAGATACCTATTACCTATCCTCTCTATTTATCCTACAGCATCAAAAAGTGAAATTACTTTCATGACAAACCGAAAGATCTTAGGAAATTGATAACTTCCCGGGATAGGTAGGCTTTATTATGACCCCAATAAGGGTGCACCCGTAGAAAATTAGTTACTAATTGTATGCACTTTAATCCGGATTTCTCCCGATCATATCGGTTGACGCTCGATCGCCGGACGACGCAGTTCAGTGGCCAATTTTTCAGAACTAAAAGAGAAAATCCAGGTTTCCGAGAAAGTCTCAAGAGATTTGATTTCTCAAATGTTGGAGAGAATCTCAAGTTTTCAAACCCAACAACGGTTTTCGAACATTTTAGCACAAAGCCTATTTTCGTCGCATAAAGCCGAGACCACACTATGCGGAACGAGGGAGGGCACTCTGTAGGATCGGCAAGGATCCGCATCGCCTCCATACAGGAGTAATGCGGACGGGACGATCGCTCTCAGTCGCATTTTATCATCCGACGAGGGAGATTATTCAATATGTGTATATGTGCGTATGAGGAGGAGCCAAGCAAAACCCCACAAGTCACAAAAAAAAATTTTTTAGTTATCATTGGTTTCTTGTTCTTTGTGATCAGCTGTACCATTTTCTTCACTCATTGTCGAGCAAAACCCCACAGATCTCGTCAAAACGATTCAGTGGATTCCTGTACTTCATCCAAAACCACACATGTTCAGAGCTGTGAATCACGCAGAACCCCACTAGTCCAAGCAACCTATGGGAAGCCAGATACCTAGCCTCGCGTGACCCTCCTGTTGCTTCTTGTTTAGCTATCTGTGACCTGTACGTTTATCAGTGAATTTTTATATTATTTCAAGTGATCATTTATGTTAATCGAAATGGGTGATAGTGAAATGGATGGTACAGTGACGTACGAGGAGAAAGGCAAAAACCAGTAGTTCGCGTGAGATTGCTAAAAAAGTAAGGCATTCGTTTCCATCTGATTCAAACGCATCCATACCATGTAAACACAACAGTAAAGCTTACTAGTGCTTCAAAATTCGGCCAGGGAATGCTTTAAATTTCCGCCAGTATATCTATGGATCGTGTGATAAGATAATCAAGGATCAAATGGTCAGCAGATACATACAACGTGTAAATCTTTTTTTTTTTTTTTTTTTTTTTTTTTTTGCTAGGTATCACTTACCTATTCATAATTATTTGTTTTAATTTTTCCTTCCACCCAGTTTTATATTCAAGCAATAACTCAAATTGAATTTCATTCCCTTTTTAACAAATAAAAAAATTGGTTCAGCATAAAACGTTTAAAATGGCATAGGTATTATCTTTACCCTAGTTTCCATTGTTCCTCTGAATGAGGAACACCAAAACCCCTTAGGTAAGTCCTCTATATGTTAAAACTCCACAAGTAAGAAAAAATCAATCAAAACCCCACATGTCCAAACTAAAATTAGGATTTTTTCAACTTTAGTGGCAGTATGATTTGAATCGAGTATAATACTTAGTTTCTAAAGTCTCCTACGAGACAATGAAGTAAAAATACGCAAATGTTTGTCTGTAGAACAATATGAAATACTTAGTTTTTCCTTAATTCTGAAAATTTTGATTTGACGGACTAGTGGGGTTTAGCATGGCTCCTCTTCAGTTGATGTCGTTGATACGCTGATGGAGTGGCATTGCAATCAGTGAGCATAGAATGATAAAGATATAGATATTTTTCTATTCTTTCTGATTGCAATCGGGAATAAATTAATAGCCCCCTTTGACAGATCGTATCCTTTAATTTCTTCCCTCCCTCTCGTATTTTTTTCTTTTTGAAGAAAATCCAGGACCCCTCGGGAAAGCCGGGCCCCGGGGGTGATGTACCTACCTAGTGCCCTCCTCCCCCCATCACTGGGTTGGGTTGGGGGGAGGGCGCACCTGGGACACCTGTAAAAAAAAAGTTAAGTGATACTTTTTATTATTTGCTACTGTTATTGCTCCTTTTTTCTCAATCCCATGTAAAAACATTAACTCTAACTTCCATAACCTCTAAACTGCAGCTGACATTAACGAGCATTTCAATAATTTATTATTGAGTTATATCTGTATGTTTCATTCCTAACGATAACTCTCCAAGATTGAGATAAAAAATTCCGTTTTTGCGCCAAAAAATCAAGCATTGGTCAACTTTAAAAAAATGTGCTGAAAAAATTACAAAGAATGGCCAAAACGACTAAAAATAGTTGAAATTATATTTTCAATAGAATATTGTTGAAATAAAGTTTATTGAGTTCTATAATCGAAATATTGAAAATTTTTAAACACGAAATTATACTTTAAAAGTACTCAAATTTCATTAATATGTCCTAAAAAATCGATAAAATTGACAAAAAGCTGAAAATTCAAAATCTTATTTGAATAACTAGCTGATTAATATGTAGAATAAGTTTTTGCCATAAAATTAGTTGATAACAAACTCTTTGCTCTTCAATGTCAAAACTCAATGCTCGAATTTCAGAACAATTTAATATAAATATAATTATTACGAAAATTTTCTCATAATCATATAATCATGTTGCATGACTGTAACTTTTTGTGTTGTATTCAAACACCTTACAAACAATTAGCGTAGAAAATCAGTTGGTATTTTAGATGTTAATCATTAAATTAGATAGATTTAATTAGATGTTTGATTATTCGACCCGGATCCCCTCTCCTTCCCCCGTTATGATGGGAGGTATACCTCACTCCCCTGGTGCGTCCCTCCCTCAGAGGTATCCTGAATCCCTTATTAGAGGTATCCTGATTGCAAATATGGCCCCTAAGGTCAAGCTGCACAACAGGAACATTTTTTTCCGCTTTCAACCGAAATGTTTTGCCACGTCATTGTAAATCCAACATCTTGGAAACTGTCAGAAAGCTGAGATTCTATGATATCTTTACAGCAAAAAATGAGAATGCACGATTACTTGGGTTGTAGGAGGTGGGGGGTAGCGGTTGTAGGGGGGGGGGGGGGGGGGGGGGGGGGGGGGGCAACTGCAACTGTAGCAATAAAATGCAGACATAATTATTTTCACAAAGCGAAAACCTGTCTGCTACTCTTCAGTTATGGCAACTTCTCCGTAGGACCGCTAGAGCGCTCTGAAAACACCCCCGGTTCCATCACCCAACCCGCACGGCGCTCATTCCCAAGTTCACGATTCGCTGTTGGATCATACGGGGAAAGACACCTCCCTTTCACAGTTATCTTTGCGCAGAGGCAATATCGTAACCAATGAAGTTCTACTGAGGTGCGATTATTGCTAGTTGAAAACTATAACCAATACCCCGACATGGGCTCGTGAAATACCGAGCCCACTGTCAATTTTTGACAACCCCTACGGGGGTTAATAAAGCTGAACTTTATCAATTCGACTAATCATGTCATCTTCGTACGAGGGTTCCGGAGATGGGCTGAAACGTCAACTTACATGTTACATACTATTCTTGCCACTATGGTCGGCAATGGAATTGGAAGCAGATCTTAGATTAATCGGTCCCGTATTCTGTGATCATCTCTCACGTCTCACTTGAGACATAGAGACATAGACTTAATTTTATACTACCCTTGCTTGTTTGTATACCCTTCCTATGTGCAACATTACGTGATTATTGGCTTATAAAATGATCCCATCATCCCATGGATTCTACCATTTTATAAGCCAATAAAATGATGATTGTGTTTTATATTGAGAATATCATTAGGTACTTAAAGCATTGGGACCTTGCAGGAAAGTAAGTTGGACAAAAAAAAACTGTCCTTTTTCTCTCCCGAGTGAGAATTATGGACGGCGGATGGATGATACAGTACTTGCGCTAGAATCCTATGAGTTTGCTTGCAAGCTGCTCGACCAAGTTTGACATGTCTGGTTTTTAGTATTTTTTCACGTCACCATCTTGGGAATTTTACTCACAATGTAAGTACATCTACTAAAAACCACGGATTCCAACCTTCAGCTCTGCAGGTACTGACGGTACCTACCACACTTTTCTTGTCGGGTGTCTCGTGTCTACAACTTTGAGTACTCAAAGGTCTACAAAGACTCTTAGGTTACGGACTAGGAAAGATAACAACACAGTGTTTCATGGTTTACAAGATCCGTTATAATCTTATCTCGACATTTAATAACTACCTATTTAAAAATCGATTTTTATGGCTCAAAAATCGGTTTGCCGTTGATAAATCTGTCTATAAAATCAGTTCTAAAAATCGAGACTTCTTAGTTCCCTGACGCGAGCGCTGTCCCTTCGAAGTTCACAAAACTAATGTAGTGTTGTCAACTCTCCATAGAGTGCGTGGTCATGGAAGTCTTAGGTCGTAGAGTCTTCCATGGCCAAGGGTTAAGACCCGACATCGACGATACAGTGCTATTTTTCTGAAGAGTGGGTACACGTACATCCCTTTTTTCGGATGTATTTTCTAGAGTTAGATTTTTTCAAATATTTTGGACTCTACACATTTCTCCGATACCTGATTCTATCACTTTAGGAACGCTGTCAAAGAGTGCAAAAGTTCGCACGTGCTCTTATATTTGGATAGGAAATATAAAGAATACCGACAGCTCGGGCAGCACTTATCAATCGTAGATGAGTCTACAATTGGTTTCAAAGGACGAGTTTCCTTCAAAACTTACAACAAAGACAAGCCAAACAAATGGGGCTCGAGGGTTTATGTTGCATCTGATTCAAAAAGTGGCTATATAATTATATAGTAAGCTGCAGTATTTTGGCAGTCAGACTAATCAAATTCTCTTTCGACCAACCTTGTCAAGCGGCCCATTCACGATCCTGCAGCATGAAGTGGAGAGTGCAAAGAGGTTCCCCTTTTCGCTCTCCTGCCTCAGAGCGCGTTCTCCATACACGATCCGTCGTTCCCAGCTCAAGCCAAAGGTTTCCCGCGGCATTCTCCATTCTTTCCTATCCCGTGAAAGTTGTTTATGGATAATGGCATTTTATTTAAGCTAAAACCAGAAGCGTGGAGTGGCTTTGCTTTCGTTTGGAAACCTTGATTTTTTGCGCAAGAACGGAATTTTTATCTCAATCCTAAGGAGAGTTATCGTCTGGAGTCACATGTCTGGACACACTTGTATACAGGGTGTTAACCTTTGGTGCCTGCCGATTGTACTACTAATTTGCAACAAAAGCTGCCCTTTACAATTTTTTTACTCTTCTTAAAATCCGTGTTTTTTCACTTTTACGATTTTTTCGTGATTTCGACCTTAACTCACCTAAACGGCCATAACTCCCTTAATTACCTTCAGAAAATTAAAATGTGATAATATCGTTGGAAAGAGTATTAAATTTTCATAAAACCATAAAAGTTTTTAAGATGGTTCAGTTGGTGAAAAATCAATCTAAGTGAATTTTGTTAAATCTTCAGAACAACCCCCCCTTTTTGGAGTTCATGTGGTATGACAAATTTTATGTGATTTTGGGGGTGAAACTAGTAAGCTAAAATGTAAATCTAGGTTATAACGGGGTTAGGGAGATATGCAAGAGTTACCATTCGATTCAGCATAAAAAAATCCGTAGAAACCAACACCAAACTCGTATTTTCATAGAAGGTTTTTTTCAAGAAAACCCTCAATTTCATTGAAAACACGATGTTTTTCAACATTAAAACATAGTTTTCTCGCCTAATTAGCAAAGTAAAATGACTACACCCTGTGATCTATTTTTCTGTCTTGGTGGGTGATAAGTACATGGAAGATCGTCCGGCAGCTCCACACACGTTCGGACCTTGCAGGTTGATAGGGAGGGGACCTCGGGCCGTAGGATGATCCAACGGGAAATCCATCCAACAAGCTCTGCAGGACACCTGCAACAGGAAGGCCTCCACACACGTCCTGCACACCGCCAGTGCGAAAAGAGAGGGAAGTTTTTGGTTCCCCCCACTTCCTGCAGGAGGATAGTCAATGGGCTGCTTTATTCATAAGCAGAGTAGTTTTAACTCTAGCTGAAGGAATTCTCCAATCAACAGGAGACTCTGGTTATCATTTTTATGCTGACAGATAATACACATATCTTGAAATTGCTCAAGAACTTGGAACATTGAAGTGTCATTTTACTGGAACCATTAATTTAAATAGAAAAGGCCTTCCAAGAATGATGAAGAAGAGCTTCTAAAGGAAAATGAAGAGAGGAGACATAATGGCGAGGAAATCGAGGAGCGGAGTCGGGATCATGGTTTGGAAAGACAAAAGAGAAGTTGCCATCCTGCCCGCGCTTTATGGCAATCGAATGGCGGACGTCGCAAGGACCATCAAGTTTGGTGAAAAAGAAGTAGTGACGAAACCAAAGAGTACCTTACCTACCTATCATGCACTATAACGAAAACATGGGTGGAGATGACTTGGTCGGTCACTATATAGCTTCATACGCTTTCATACGGCTGTCCAGGAAATGGTATATACCGTAAGTTGTTCTTTCGGCTTTTAGGAACGGTCAATTCCTTCATTCTTCATAAGGAAAATGGTCATCCCAGAGCTCGCCAGATTGGTTTTAGGAAAAGATTGATATCACAACTAGTGGGGAACATCAGAATTACGCGTACCCGAATCAGGACATCATCTTCAGATGACGTAGACTCTCCAGGCAAATTTTCTATGCCTTATATAAATGGGGAAAGAAGACGAGAGAGTGCCGGGTATGTAGTGATCGTTCTAAAGGAGGCCGTAAAGAAATCTTACTGTTCAGAACAAACAGCACATGTTGGGTTCTGTTTTGATAAATACCACACTATGAAGGACTATGAGAACTGAACTATTTCTAAATGTAATTTTTAACATAACTAGACATCTATAATTAAGTTTTAAGATTGGTTTAGTTGTTTTCTTAAATGTATTTGAACGAATTAAGTAAATTTAAAAAATATGGTTCCAGCTCTACATGAAGAACTTAGTTTCACAATTGATTTATTACCGTCTAATGACATGCACGGGTACGTTCTGCAATTTCCTGCCAATTAAAACGAAGAGGCGCGACCTCACTTGACCTGCCGTTCCTTGTATTTGCGACCCCGTTGTTTAGGAACATAAAGTCGATCGAATCAATACCATTCTAAAAAGGTCTTCCTGATACTTAGCGGACACCCAGTGGCAGTCGGAGCTTCCTCTGTTGCCGATAGTCTCGCTCCAGGGGCTCTGCAGGGAGCCTCATCTTCACCCTCTTATGGATTTCAACGAAGTGTGAGTTCAATATTACTTCCCAACAACTCGAAGAGTCGATAAAAAGTTATGTCAACTTGAAGATATAATACAGGGTGCCAACGTTAAGGTCGAACTATAGGCAGGGATCAAATCTGCGATCAATTTCCATCAAAAAGGTTTTCCTAGATGATTTCTTGAAATTCCTTCCTTTTGGAGTTATTGTAGTTATAATTTTTTAGTTTTCGTGTTTCCGATGCCTTGTCATTTAAATTACCATCACTCCCTTAATTTATAATTTATACTCAAATTTAAGATCATCATGGGAAAGACGTTAAATTTCTCATCCCCAAAGTGCAAAGTGAATGTTTAAAAAAATTGTATTTAAAGGTAAAACAATAATCCCAAATAGGCAGTAGAAACGACTAAGTTTCCTGGTAGTTACAGTTCGTTGTTTCAAACTCGCAAATCTCTCCGACTCCTTTATAATCGAGTTTTACACTTAAGCTATTGGTTTTTAGTTCATTTTAAAAAATCCTAGACTTCTTTTAAAAATACCGTCTTTTATTACCAAAACGTAATTTTCTCTACTAATTAGCAAGTAAAATTGACTACACCCTCGGAAATCTGGACTTTCATACCGAAATTGAAGCACGGAAGAATCCGGTAGATTAGTTCGGTCTTAACAAGAGTCCAAAAAAGGTAACTTTCTAATTTCTACAAATTTTACTAATTGGGAATATTTTTCACCATTGAATAAAATGTTAAAAAATTGAATTAGTTCAATTGTGTTATCAAAATGTTCTTATAATTAAAATTAAGAGAGACGATTTCAAGAAAATGTCAAGGGAGTAATTTTCACTTGAAATCAATGGTAGAATCGATACCTGACCGGTAGTACGACCTTAACGTTGACAGCCAGTATAACACAAAGCGGGGATTCAATGGTTTTTAAAAAATTGAAATCCTTGAATTATTTCCTAATGTTAAAATTTAAGTGTAGGAGATTGCGAACATACCTCATTTTTGCATAGAACCAATTCAGAATAATTCATGTTTTCCCAAACCATCTACTTAGTCCATTTTGACATCTGTTGGTATATTTTAATAAATAAAGCGAAATTAAATTCGCAATAAATTATCTTTCTTACTTCACTGCAATTTATTGAAAATTTCGATATTTCATTTGGCTAGTTGAGATAAAGGTGGTATCTTCAAGGAAACTCTTATGGCCGCTTGTGTACGGCCCCGCAGCAACCACAGGAGACATTTCCATGTAACGGTTTGGTATCACATTCACGAGACGTTCGTGAACAATCGAGTCACGAGACTCTATACTTGAATAGATACAACTTCCGTATCGGAATCGTATGGAGAGGGAGCTAGCCAAGGGGAGATAGACCAGAACGCCCCACCGCCCAATACGGAAGTTATATCTATTCTAGTATAGAATCTAGACTCTGACCCACCGCGTGGCATTCCCAGCGCTCCAGTCGCCATTAGATTTTACACAGATCAGGTTTTTGCTTTGATCAGTGATCTGGATGCTCGCTACGCTCGCATCTGAAAAGTGCATAACATCAAGTAGTCAATCCCTTAGTAAAAATTCAGAATAGTAGGATTAGTTGGTCAGGGTCTAGAGTCTCGTGACTCGACTTAATTGTTCGCGAACGTCTCGTTATCAAATTTGCCTTCGTAGATACTATCAAATCATGTTATTTACTTCGAATCCACGAAAGATGGATACAGCGAAATAATCGAACACCAAGAATCTTGCGAAAGACAGAGGGGAGTTTAAGTTATGACGACAAAACTTTCTTTTGGTGGTATTTTTTTTTTTTTGGATGCGCTAAAGCTCGCATCTCTAAACTTCATAACATCAAGTACCTAGTCAATTCCTTAGTAAAATTATTCTATTTTATCTTATTACATTCCTTCCAGTGAGTGCTTACATCTGCTTGGTTGTAATTAGATTACAATGCTCCAAAGGCTCCATTTAATATGTGTATCTATAGTCCAGTGATCTTTGTAGAAAAGCAAATGGAAAATTTTTTTCAAGCATTTTAATTTCTCCCTTGATGGGAAAAACAAAAGATCATGGATATGTCTAGTACCTGCTGCTTACCTTTACACTTCAATGGCTTAGAGGTCATGAGATGTTGTGATAAAATGACAGCATTCCAAAAAGTGGCGAACGATTTTCCTACTATGAAAACTATGGGAGTTACTCTTTCCTAGTAACTCATTGGTTGTACGTGAAAAATCAATAGAAATTCTACCTAGCCTTCACTTTTCGAGTTAATATAATCTTAAGTGCCGGATCGTCACAAATTTTGGTGTCGTTACGCAAATTTTAGAATGACCCCCCGACCAAAGACATACTTATCCATGTCAAATTCAGATTAGTTGGACATAAATATGTCAGAATGAAGTGTATAGTTTGGTGGTCTGGATGCTCGCAAATCAAAACTGCATAACCTCAAGTAGTGAATCTCTTAGTAAAAATTCATATTAGTAGGACAAATTTACGTCATTAGCTACAGTTTCCTCACGTACGCATATTTCTTCGTACCTACGCATTTTGCGTTCCACTTTTACCTCGAGGATTGTTTATAGTTCATTAATAACGTGGCACGTACTCTTATCTATGACAAGGAGGTGATGGAAATGGAGTAGTCACCCCTTCAAAGGGTTGAGGTGATTAACCTGCTACACCTAGAGGATATCCTGAAACCTGAAAAGCCTAGGAACTATCCCAAGGTGCGGCATTTGCAAGAACCGATAAGTAGGAACTACTCTTATCCATCACATAGCTCAGCTGCTTCTATTTTCTTTTTTTAAATTTAGTTATTGTTGAGATTCGGTCACAAAAGTTGGAAAATAATTATTACTTTGTAATTATTTATATGTTTTGACGTTTCGGTCATCACCGTGACCATCTTCGGAGGCTAAAAAGCTATGCCTTCAATGATTGTCAAAGAAAGCAATCGATACGAAGTCGGGCAAACAGTCTTTCGAAGCAGTGACCAATGATCCCATTTAGATTTTCATTAAACAAATTATATAAATATAAACAATGACACTACAAAGATTGGAACTCTGCATACTTGCAGTACTTTGCAAACATTGCAGCTTGACATACACAATTTCAGAATCCCTACACTTTTTTTGACAACCTACATCTTGTTAGGTGTGGCTGCTCATGGATTTTCGCATGACTGTTTGCCTAATTTCTTATTTTAGACTGTTCGTAGAACAATAGCTAGTCACCCGTGCGTTGCACATAATGACTAGTATGGGCTACGGATTTAAAAATTATCAGTCATGCAGCGTAGCCATGTGGGGGAATTTTAGTAGATTTACGCATTAAATAAAATTAATGTAACGTTATTCTGAAATTTGAGCAATTTATGTACAAAAAAAATTGCTGACTTTCAAATTTATGACAAAAAAATAACTTTTCAAAACTAATTTAAAGAATACAATTTTTATTGGTTTCATCGATTTTTTAACACATTTTAATGAGATTGAACTACATTCTGAGGAAAAATATTGCACAAAAATGTCTGCATATTCTTGTTCATACCGTTCTGAAAGCAGTATAATGCAGAAAAACATAAATTTAACAATTCGCAGCCTTTTTTGCTATTTTTGGTGATTTTTCAACAATTTGTCTTATGTTTAAAATATATGCAAATGACAAATTGTTAAATGCATAGGGCTAAATACCAATTGTTAAATAAAATGTAACTATGTAATTACAATAAATTACAATGGTATGTAGTACGTGTCATTCCAGACGATAATCCTTCTTAAAACTAAGATAAAAACATTGTTCTTTCGGCAAAAATCAAACATTCCAAAAGAAAGGACGAATTTGTTACTAATCAACACTTTTAGCACAAACAAGCCCCCAAATATAAGAAAATGAACTTAAGCTCCGGGGATCGTTTTTGTATGCGTCCAAAGATTTCAACAAAGAAAATTTAATTTAACAAATTTTTAGAGCCACTGCAATAGTTTTATTTTCTACAAAAACGAATTTGCAACAGTTTTCAATGATAGCGAATATTTATGTACCACCGCTGCGCCGGCATATTGTTTTATTGTCGGTGTAGTGTAGTTTATTCCCCTCGATTTAATGTCCTAAATTCGCTGAAAATTAGAGGTTTGATGATACGAAAGCTAAATGTGTATTTATACTCGGTTTAGCTTTATTGAAATCATATTAAAATATTGTTTTACGAAAAATAATTGACGATATTTTGCTTCTTCAAGTAGGGATTAGAAAAGCTTTGTGTTCGTGCGAGAAGTCAAAAAAGTTTGTCTTCCAAAATCTCCACTTCTCACACCTAAAACTATACGAAGTTTGTAGTCCGATTTCGTTGATATTTTCGGAGGTTGTGCGGGTTTGGTTCTAGACGGTCCTCTTTTACTTTCATAGCCGTCGATCATGTTGCATGACTGGAATTTTTCTCGAATAGCTAACTTGCAAATGACGGCCCATCTAAAATATGTTCACGTACCTTTATAAAATGTCCTACAAAAAGATCTTACTCATATTACCGAGATGTAGATGGTATATTCTGAGCAATAGAGCTGTCATGATCAAATTCCTTATACATCTGGATGATTTATTTAATTCGCGAATCTTTTGCGTGTTGTTTACATCGTTTATCTGATGACCGCCTTTTCTCTAACATCTAATAGATAATGTTTTAGCTTTTTAGCAGCGACGCGTCAAAGATTTCAAGATAAAAATCTCCCCTTTCACTTTGTCTGCCTACGTTAGTTTGTTGAACTCAATGCAATAACTGTTACATTTGTTCAGTTCGTGTGACCGTCGTGATTCCAGGGGTATGGACCTGTCTGAGAAGTTCCCGTTCCTCGCCGAGTACTGGCCCTTCATTGTCACCGTCCTCGTCTGCGTCCTCGCGGCGATCGTCCTCTTCAAAACCGCCCTCGACAGCCCTTCGGACGAGTCCCTACCGCCCGAACCAGGTATTTATCCAGCTGAAATCCATTAAGGGCTAAAGCTCAAGTTAATCCAAAATCTACCACAAGGGTCAGAGTCAGGGATGCCAAGGGCCTATTTCATAAAGCAATAAGTGACAAGTTATAAGCCGATTTTATGAATGGATGAATTACGCCTTTATTCATGAAAAATACAAATTCTTGTATGTTGTTTGGATACATTAGTTGATCAATTTATATTCCAGAATTTCTCAAAAAAAAAAAAAAAAAAAAAAGGCAACACAAGCCATGGCCGGAAGGGCCGTCTGCCTATTTGACCCTAATTAAGGAAATCTTATGATACAATGTCCATATTAAATTATAAATTGGAGTATCGTCTGTGATTTTATCTGACTGGTTGGAGTGCAAATCATCCTATGCCACCCAAGCCGATTTTATGTACAAGTTGTAAAAAATGAGTGTGCAAGCGTTTCATGAAGGTACAAGTGTAGAATTGTAATGCACCGTGAAAATTAACCAGTGTAAAGGCGAATTTGGACAAGTTGCAAGTGTTTCCCCATCAAGTCATTGTTTTACAGTTGTAAAAAAAAAAAAAAAAAAAAAAAAAAAAAACGGATGGTAGACCTACGGTTCTACATTCAGATCATTTAATAATGATTAATTTTACACATTATTAGTTTATTATGGTTACTTAGCAATATTAGTTTATAACTGAGCGAAATAAATCAGCTTTCCTTGACACTACAGAGGCTTTGGGATTATGAGATGCTGTGATAAAATGAGAGCATTCCGAAAAGTGGCTAACGATTTTCCTGCTATGAAAACTAAGGGAGTTACACTTCCCTAGTAACGCATTGGTTGTACGTGAAAATCAATAGAAAACCCCACCGTGACGTGACGCTCGTGACGGACGAAAACAAATGGAAACGTCCTGTTAATCATTATTAAATGATAAAATGGCCGATTTTAACCTACGTCCATTCACCTGTAAACTTATTTTCTCGCATTGTGAGTTGACCATTTCAAGTTGTTTAATATGTGGGAACCATCTTCTGCTGAAGAATACAGACAAGAAAGAAGCATTCAGTGTAGAAGACGCCAACGAATCGGTCATGAATAAAAGTTTTTTTCGTGGGTATTTTCTAGTTTAACGAGAGATTTGGATGTCTTCCAAGACCCTTGAATGATTCAAATGCTGTGTGACCCTGTGCAATTTTTTCTGATCGGGTATTGAGGATCTCCCTATCATTGAAGAACAAAGTGAAGATAATTTCGAAGTTACAGATGACACCCCTAACCCAGCAGCAATAAGACTTGATGAATTGAAATATGGTGGGAGGGGGGGGGGGTATCATTTAGATAGATACATTTTTCTCCAAAATCAAAATGTTCATCGCATTTTAGGTTTTCGATCGTTCTGAACAACTTCTGTTTCGTGTATGTGTTTGAATGTATGTTTCTTCGTAAAGCCTTGCAACACGCATAACTTATACAGTCTTCATTCGATTTTAACGAGATAATTGGTGTTGCTAATATCAATAAAATAAATATTGAACATCACTATGTGATCCGGCGTGAACGTAAACCCTAAAATCGTCGATCACACAAGAGGGAATTGTGAATTTTCGAACCCTTTTAGCGAAATAGTGCACGTTGTGCACTCAACAGTTCAAGAGATATTTCACTTTTTTCAAACGCTCAATGGTTTCTGAAATCCGGAACGTGGATTTTTGCCAGCAAGCCTGAAAGTTGCGACAAACTTTCTGCCTTCTAACGGTAGCTATAGTCAATTTTACTTTTACTTTGATAATTGGGGGAGAAAACTATGTTTTATTGTTGAAAAACATATGGTTTTTACCCTGGGAATCGTTTTTCTTTTTCAATGACCTATGAAAATAACTGTTTGGGATCAGTTTCTACATATTTTTTCACATATTCTACGAATAGTAACATTTTCAGATCTCCTCAACCCTATTATAAAAGTTTTACACTTCAACTCACAAATTTGTGTTCATTTGGTATGATAAATTTTATGTGTCTTTAGGGTTTAAACTATTTAGTTTGTAAAACTCAGTTCTAGTAGTGTTGGGGATACCTGAAGTGTTGCCATTTGATTTAGCGTAACAAGTCGTATAAACTGACCTCAAAATCGTATTTTCGTAGAAGGTCATTATTCAAATATACCCACGATTTCATGGGGGGGGGGATCACGTTTTTAAACATTGAAACATAGTTTTCTTCCCTAAATAGCGAAGTAAATTTGACTATATCGTTGGAAAGCTGAGGTTTTCATTCGATTCTGGTGACATTTTCAGGGATTGGGCGGGTTTGTAAACAAACAACAAAATCAACATATTTTTAGAGAGAGGGCGAGGGTTAATTTTTTCTTGGTAGACTACACATTGTTATAGGCTTATTATTAAAATAATAAATCAGTTTATGTATGGAGGGTAGCTTAGCACAACGGTGAAATCCTCCATTCTAGAACCCGATGAACGCTTCCTCAAAGTTATTGCAGGTTTCCCGACGTTGGAACATTTCTTCCTCTCTGGCGTTGAATATTACATTTGGTACCTACCTTGCAACATAGTTTGAACTTTTAGTCAATTCCTAGATAATTGATCAATTTCTTGGAATAGTGTCAGAATCAATGTTACCAGGGCGATGCGGGGCACCTGAATAATATACCGCCAAGAATTTATCGATCTAAGTTGTTCGAATGACTTACTTTTCTTTCTCAAAATTAGGTCAAGCACGTTAGTTGGTAGAGACATTATTAATGCATTATGTGCATCAATGAGT
Organism: Adelphocoris suturalis; assembly: GCA_030762985.1. Lineage (NCBI taxonomy): Eukaryota > Metazoa > Arthropoda > Insecta > Hemiptera > Miridae > Adelphocoris > Adelphocoris suturalis. The sequence goes on from CM061044.1 coordinate 79,928,438, forward strand.
GCTAGATTCTTAAAGAGTTTTGGCAGTGATGGAAATCTAACATGAATATATCATAGTCGTTCGAAGTCTGGGAGTAGTTGGGTATAGGTTTCAGAATGGTGCCGTATGAATTTTACCGCGATTCGTTGAGTAATAAATATTGTGCATGCGCAAAATTAAAATTGGTTGACACAGGCTAAACTCCAAGACTAAAGGATCAATTTTGATGAAATGTTTAGGCATTGTGGGGGTTAGTTCTAAAGAGAACCTTCTAGTTTCTTCCAATAAACAAGATACGACCCTCCGACCGTGCTGCACCTAGTAGAGAGGGAAGAGTGCATAACCTGGAAAGGGAAAGTTCCGGTGGGAATGAGGATATAAACATATTGGTAAGTAATGAATGCATTATAGGGACGTCCCTATGAATGGATTGTATATAATTTTGGTGAGAGTTAAAATAAGAGAAAAAACAAAAATATGACTTCTCAGAATTACCTTCCCCCCCCCCCCCCCCCTCCACCGACAGTGAATTTCCATAATAAAACTTTCAGCATGAAATTTGAAACTCCTGACATGTTTTCTAAAACTAAACCAAATTCATAATTGAACAAAAAATTATCACGAAAATCTGACGAGAGTAGTTAAAACATCATGATTTATTACTATTACCCCCTTTATTCACCCCTTCCATATTGAAATTATAAACTCCTGATATACGATCCAAAACTAGACCAAATTCATAGTCGGGGAAAAAAAATCACGAAATTCGGACAAGAATAGTTAAAACATCATGATTTATTAGTATTACCCCCTTCATTTACCCCCTTTCATGATGAAATTTGAAACTCCTGGCATATACGATCCAAAACTATATCGAATTCGTAATGGAACGAAATAAGAATAAAGAAAATTGGTCGAGATTTGTAGCTAGGGCAGCGCTTGAAAGAATCGGTAATTATCCCCTCCAACACAACGGCAAATCTGAAATTCCCAAGGTTTGTTAAACAACAAGACTATAATTGGAATCGATCCAAATAACAATCACAAAAATCGGTTAAGAATTGTAGCCTGGGTGGCGTCGACAAAATTTGTCGAAAAAACACGTTTTTTGGCTTTATCATTGCCCCTCTTTCATTACAGATTTCAACATTTCCGGGGTTCGTTGCACAACTAGACTAAAATTGGGATCGAAAAAAGAAAGAATCCCGAAAATCGGTTAAGAATTGTGGCTTGGGCAGCGTCGTCACATTTTTTTTTAAACAAAACTCCTCTCAAGGGTGGAGGGGGCAAACCATTAAATTGAAAAATAATCAAATAAATTAAACATATTAAGGAGGACGCCCAGCTTTACCCGATGTGGGCTTTCGGGATGAAGGAAGTTGCAGGAGGAGGAGGAGGAAGAGAGAGATGAAAGGAAGTGCCCCTATGGACGTGGTGACCCCTCTGAGTAAAAGCCCCTAAGGACGCGAGTGGTGATACCACGGAGCACTCCTTCCGGATCAGTTTTTAGTATAGATCAGTAGTCTGGATGCTCGCTACGCTCGCATCTCAAAAATACATAACATTGAGTAGTCAATCCCTTAGTAAAAATTCAGATTAGTTGGACGAATAGATTAGTATCAGGATGGCGGAACAATAACAGTGGAGGGCATGGAGGGACGATACCTAACGGAAAAGGTCCAATATGGATTAGTTGGAAAAATAAATCAGAATGATCTGTAATTAGGTGAACTGGATGCTCGCAAGCTCGCATCTCAAAAAATGAAAAAATATCTTAAATCAATCCTATTAGTAAATATAGATTAGTTGAACAAATATATTGGAAATACGATCAAAAGTATATTACCAAGATTGAAATACGGCGCAAATGTTTTCCTTCTGAGTGAAGGTCGAACCCTGCTCTCCTGCGCAGTGGACGGCTATGTTAACTGCTCAGTCACGGAGGACATTATAAATGATATTAAATCAATTACTGTACTTAACAACTGATTCGGGGATGGGGTCGGTAGTACGGCGTCCTACTGTCTGCTTGTGAACGTCTCGAGCGCTGGTGGCGTTTCTCAATCTCAATTTCCAGACACTCCTAGCTTTTTTGGGCCTGACCAATACTTCATCAACCTTGTCAATCCTGCGTGAATGTTATCATTTGCGTCAATTAAGCCCTCCTTTCTTCTCAACGTACTTTCGACCCATCTTCAACCTGTAAAACTAAAAAAACAGGTTTGAAGTTACACTGTAGTGTCACTGATGAAATGAGTGGAAACGTTTTGTTCACAATTACCTACCCCAATGATCCTATATTCCCCTTGAATATGGGAATTGTGAACAAGGTCTTGTGATACTCATATACAAGGTGTCTCCGAAACAGGTGTCACACAAAGGAGGAATCGATTCAACTACTAATTTGCAATACAAAGTACTTCTCAGAAAATTTTCAAAAACCCCTTGTTTCTGGGAATAATTTTACTTGAAAGATTTATTTTGTCGTGTTTTCAACCTTATGTTACTAAAATAACTATTACTCCCTATAATGACAGTGAAAATTAAAAAAAAAAAAAAAAAGAAAAATAAATAAAAAAAAATTAAAAAATAGTGCACCGTTGGAAAGAGCGTTAAATTTACTGCCACCCTGATACCAATTCAAAATGTTGTAAGCAGGTTTATTGAGAGAGAAATACAGCTGAAAGTTAAAATTTCACAAATCTTAAGAAATCTATCAAAATTCGGAGCGCTATAGCTCGCAAGTCTTCTATCGGATTTTATCCCCAGAAACGGGAAAGGCCTAACTCCTAAAATGTGCGCCGTAACCTCAGCTTTCCAACGATATAGTAAATTTTACTCTTTGCTAATCAGGGGAGAAAACTATGTTTTAATGAAATCGAGGGTTTTCTTGAAAAATAATCTAGTGTGAAAATACGAGTTTGGGGTCGGGTTCTACGTATATTTTTACGTAGGTAACGGCTTGTACAACTCCCCAACCCCGTTTTAACCAAGTTTAACACTTTTAATTCACAAACTTGAGTTCATTTGGTAAGTATGAGGAATTTTATCTGTTTTTAGGGGTTAATTCTGTTATAATGGGGTTTAGGAGATATGCAATTGTTACCATTCGATTCAGCGTAAAAAAGTACGTAGAAACCGACCCCAAACTCGTGTTTTCAAAAAAGGTCATTTTTCAAGAAAAACCTCCATTTCATTGAAAAAACTATGTTTTTCAACATTAAAATATAATTATCTCCCCTTATTAGCAGAGAAAAAGAAAAATTGACTACACCGTTTTAAGAATCGATTCCTTCTTTGTGTGACATCCGTTTTGGAGATACCCAGTGTGGGTACATCACGAACGAAATCATGACTTTTTCTGGCAGCTGAGACAGCAAATTCTAATTTTGACTTTCAAAACGTCCTATGTCCAAAATTTAAATGCGCATAACTTGAAAAGTAAGCATGGTATTATAGATTTCGTTTTCCACATATATCATCATTGATCCCTGATGATAGGTTGCATAGGACGTCTTACCCTCCGTAAAATCTTGATGACCGATTAGTTTTTTTAATGTTTTTTAGGTGGGAAACGGTTAAGCATCTAATCGCCGTCATTGGATCGCGCAGCAAACGATCTCAGTGAAATAATTACCTATCTAATCGTGATATTCTGAAATCTACATAAAAATAATTCAAAATTGTTCTTTAAAAACCATTGCTCATACAAGAACTTATGTAACTCTGTAATTCAAATAAATTTGTGGTCTAAAAATTCGAGGTCTTTTATTTTCAATACTCGCCGACTATATTGTGATTTTCCTCGATAAAATTCCAGTTAGCGGTTTCCGGATGTGAAAAACTCCTCACTTCGTGTCGCGCATCAATAATTCATTAGAAAGGCGGAGCTAAGTAAACTGTTGTCGGTTGCGTTTCCTAGCGCGTTCAAGGTTGCTATGGATGATCGATTCTACCGGAAAATGTATAATACCACGATTCTAGAGATATTTTATTTATACAAGATACACTCCTTCTAGTTGAAAGTAGAAAAAATTATTTCAATATGGAGGCGTGAAACTTTCCCGTGTCAGGAAATCACTACCGCTTAAAGCAATGAAAATTAAAATATTATTATTATGTAGTAACCATTATTACAAGGAAGATGCATAACGTAATGGATGTAGTCGGGCGAAGTCTGTCCAACAAACTTAGTATCGCATGTCAACCCAGACTATTGAATTTCCTAGTCCAGGAGGGATTTCATTGAAGCTGGGTTGATTCATAAAAACCCCTGCAGTTTCATGCATAATAGAAGAACCAAGAAAAATCTGAATTCTCTCGCTCTCTCTCTCACACACACACATTCCCTCTCTTTCTCTCTCTCTCTCTCTCTCTCTCTCTCTCTCCCCCCCCCCCCCCCATCCATTGAACGAGATACTCCAGAAGAAACTGATTTTTTTTAGGACGTCTCTCTAAGGCTACGCCATATTGGCAAGGCTTCGTAAATATCAGGGACGATCTATTGGGACTGATCCAGGGAACGTATAGGACAACCCAAGTATGGGGAAAAAAGAGTATAAATCCGTTTACTACATTCTAAGACCAAACCCGTAAAAAAAAAAAAAAAAAAAAAAAAAAAATCGCTGCAAATTATTACACAAAGGATTGTTATTTATATAGTTGATAGTCTTTCTACTCAAATCATTGCAACTTTGCACCTCCCGAACGGCGGACTTTTACAGGTCCAGAACCCCACGGTTGTGCGATAGACGAAAATCGGCCAAGCCGTTGAAGAAGTGTCGCACTCCTAAACGCAGTAAAAAAGACTGAGAGAATGAATGTACTGTACCGGCGACGGCTATCCGACTATTGGCTCGGCCCTAATTGGATGATGTCATGCATTTTGTGGCTTGGGATGTTTTGTTCGCTGAGCGTCTTTTTGGGGGGATATCATACTAACGTGGGGATGGAGCCAGTAATTTCATTTGACTTTTGTTAACCGAGAGACGCTTCCTGGCAAATTTAAATTTTCTAGGGTGAACAGGAGATAATTTAATTCATTCAGCCGATCAGAAAATAACCCCCCAGTTTTTTTGTTTCTTAATGTTTCAAAGAGGATTCCTACCAAATTTAAAATTCCTAGGGTGAACAGGAGAGAATTTAGGTCACATAGCTGAACAGCATGAGACCCGTAATTTTGTTCATTTCTTAAGGTTGAGAAGAAACTAATTAATAAATAGGTTACTGTTCTACTACATACGTTATAAATCATTTTTCGAGTTAACGCAGTTGAATGGTGAAAAATTTCTTAGTCCGGGAACGAATCATAAGCATGGTTCATAGACCGAGGCATTTTGCACAAAGGTCTATGATATGTCGAGGAAAAGGGTATCGAAAAGACTATAAAGTATGCTACATGGGGTTCTACATACCACATTACTTATTCATAGTATCGAAGTCCACCAAATCATGCAGTATACCCAGGTTGTATGAGGTAAAGCGGAGGAACCTAAGATGTACTCTCTCGATAGAGTTAATGATGCACTTATAATATGGACTTCAAACAATAGAGGCATACTCCAATCTTGGGAGAACAAGTGACGCATACAGAGTAGCAATCGCTGGCATATGATAAAAATCTCTCGTATTTCTCTCGATGAAACCCACAGGTCTCATTGCTCTTGATGAGATGGCAGATATGTGATCGGAGAATGTCAGTTGTAGGTCAAGCAGCACTACCGAATCCCGCAATAGACTCGCGCCAATGGCTACCAGCACCAATTGTGTGGTCTAGAATATAAAATGGGTGTTGAGTAAGGTGAAAACATTTCACAGGGTTCAGAACCACGAACTAAATCACTCGCGACGAAGTTGTGGAAACCCATTTCAAAACGGAAGTTTGTGAAAAACGTTGTCTATTTCCACGAAAAATAAAGAGTTACAATGTTAAATCGATTTCAACGGTCATGCCATCATCAGTAACAAAAAATAACATATTGTTTCGTGGAAATGGACGTTTTTCACTAACTTTCGTTTTGGTTCAGGACCATTTCACATACTGTTCAATATCGCTGTACTGGGAGAACAACTCTTTCTCTTGTCGGTGAATCGTTATACGAACTATGAGGTAAGTTCTCATCATTTAAATAATTTCTTTGAGCCTCAGGAAAGCGAAACGATGCCTAAACAGAACATTCAATTAACTGCTATTATAGAGCTCGGTCTTGCGGAGTAAAATTTCTTGTTTTGATAGGAAAATTATGTCAAGAGTCTATACTCGTTGGAAAATCTTACGCATGTTTGCGCATACTGATACAGTTGAAATTTGAAGTGAAGACTCCCACTCCTAGATAGACGTTCAAAGTAAAGGAGTGTGGGTTTCGGCTGGCCGTGTGGCCAAAAAGGAGGCAGTTCTTATTGTTGATGAAGAAGTGTATTCATATTAAAATTATTATTCAATTTTGCAAGTTGTGGTGGTAAAAACAGTTCTCGGAGACATTTTTGGATTCAGATATCAAGTTTTACCTTTATGTTGCGAATAACTGGTATTTTCCTAGTACTAACTTATAAAACTCAATACCTAACTCTCTTTTGAATCGATCAATTTGAAATTTTCTCGTGATCAATAGACGCAGGATTCAAACTTCTACTTAGTATTTTTCTGCGAGACGAAAATAGATTTGAATTGTTTTTATGGGAGAAAAGTTAGACAAATTCTGAAAAACGAGTTAATTTTTTACAAAAAACGCACTATGGAGCAATTTTAGGTACAGAAACATGGGGTATATAATCAGCGTTCAATATTCTTTAAAATAGGGACAAACAATATTTTTATGCTCCCGGATTGGTCAAATTCCACTTTGTGCGGCACTAATACATAATTTCATGCATTTCCAGGGTTCGTCTCTGGTATCAGACTATTTTAATTACTTACAAATTTCTTAACCTTTCAGGTGCAAAAAACTGAAATGGTTCCTTTCATGATAAAAGGGAAGAATAAGATGAGGAAAAATAAGTAAACAGAGCGGTAACATTTTTTAGTCATGATCATCATCATGATCATCAGTCAATGTTGTGACTCAGAATTGGACTGTACAAGACTGTGGGTCAAAAAAACAATATTTTGGAAAAACGAATTTGAAGATGTTTACCTATGATTTAAATTTATGTTATTCGAACAACATAGCAAGTGGCAGAGTAGTTGAAGAACATCTTGAATCAGTATATACAACAAAAAGTGAGTGTGAATGAAGAGTTGGTACAACCTTGTATTTGCTTCGACATTTCTTAATATGCCAAAAACTAACTTCTCTAGCATATAGGCTTGCCTATAATTGCCTAGAGACATCTTTTTCTAATTCTCAAATTCTTCATTTATCTATGTCAACATATACTTACAGGATAATGGATTTAGAGGTAGCTTTATTACATACATATTTCCCAGTTTTTTATTACGTAGTAAACATACATATAATATCCTCAGACCATAATAACGGCGATAGGAAATATCACCCTCAATTAATATGCATTTCATGATTAGTCAGATGGATTTCATGTAATTTCATGATAGTCATTGGAAATTTGAAAACAAAGGCTATTTTTTCTTTAACTTGTGTTTACTCGGTGATCAATCGGGGAGTTGTTCTTGATACTTTTATTTGGGGGAATGGGGGTAATGGGGCGATTACAACTGAGGAAGAAAACGGGGTGTATTAAGCGATTTTCCGTTGCAAGCTTGAGTCCCAAAAAGACTAATGGCGCCATCATTACGCGAAAAAAGTCCTGTTTTATCCGTCAGGAGCTTGACAAATTTCGGAGGTTTGACTTGGCGCTTGCGACTTATGACGTCATAAGTCACAGAGACAACTCTGTCAACGGATTTTTAAAATCAATAAGCTACCCTACAGATTCCAAAAAGTTCGTAGGTTACCGGGAAGAACATTTCATGTAGCCAACTCTACCCTGCCGAAAATAAGCAGAATATAGTATTTTATTTATCCTCTCTGCTCTACTAAAATAATTTCTTTTAATATATATATATATATATATATATATATATATATATATATATATATATATATATATATATATATCCACATCCACTAATATAGTTAGGAAAAAGGGAATAAATCGGCCATTTGTAAAATTGTATTCAGTTCAGCTTACCCAACCTTGGACACGAATATCCGTATTTCGGCACTAGCATACATGGTGGCGGTCCCTTGTATTACAATTTCAAGCGCTAAATATTCAAACGCCGATTATTCTCAAATCTCTCCCTGTTTCTATACAGTATTAAAACTCGTTTAAACTAGTATTTCATGCTTCTGAAAGGGATTCCACTCGAAAAACTTGGAGTATCTGCCATATTTATATAGGTACCCTATTCCTGATATGTGTACACCGTGCACTATTAAGGTTTTAAGAGCTGACACACTCCTCTTCGTAATTCTGTCGAACTTTGTAACGAAGCAACTCTTTAGTAAAATTGCGTCGTATAATATATTTAATATCACCTTAAATTTTGGTTCTTCAGGAGTAGAAGTTTGGAAATTTATGATTAGGAATCAGAAAAAAAGTATCTTGATAGTGGTCATTCCACTGAAATTGAAAATGAAGAAATATGCATATTACTGCATAATCGCTTGATCCTGAACGACAAGAAGACACAAATCTTGAAATTCGGAGCTAGAGGGAACGATCAAACCAAGTGACCCTCTCAGGTCTTCGTATCGATGAGACTGTCTCCTGGAAGGCTCATGTTAGGGCATTGATGTGCAGATTGCGTAAGGCTCTCTACTTGTTACGACGGCTGTCTTTTATAGTGTCTCCTTCTGTTCTTCTTGCTGCATATTACGGCATATTCGAATCCCATTTTAGATATGTACTCACTCTACGGGGCAACTGCAGCAGCACTATAAAGATTTTCAAGCTGCAAAAATCTGCAATTCGGATTTTGAAAGGGGCTCGCTGTGACGCTCACTGCAGAGTTCTGTTCAGGAATTTGGAACTATTGACTCTTCCTGCGCTTTATATCCAGGCAATTTTAATCAGAGTTAAGAACAACTTGGAAGAGTTTCCACGCCTGGGGGACAATCACCAATATGATACAAGGAACCGGGATCTGCTTTCCACTCAAAGTTGTCGGATGGTTCTAGTTCAGAAATATAATCCAGACTCTGTGGGGATAAAGATGTATAATGATCTGCCGGCTGCTCGGAAGTCAATGAGCCCTTCCGTATTTCAGAAGGAAATAAAGGATAGGCTGATTGCTTCGGCACCGTACAGCACAAATGAAGTTTCTTGTGGAAGCTGGTGTTCTCCAGATAAGTGTCTCTCTGTCTGAATATCTCTCGATATTGACTATTTATTACCTGTTTTTATGCAATTTTTGATTTTTTTTTTCTCCTGTTGACGTTTGTTAGATACCTTTTGCTGTATGGTGACAACAAAGCATTTCTATTCTATTGTTTTGAGTTACAAGTAGGGTTGCCAGATCTACTTTAATTTAAAGTATCCTACTTTATTTTCGTTCAAAATACTGTATACTTTATAAAACATTTAAAGTAGACCAAAATACTTTATATTTGAAACGAAGGAGAAAATCTCAGCCCCCGCACCCACTTACTAGTCAAGGACAAGGTTCCCATACCTACCTACACCAGAACTACCTTCCTGCATGGACGAAAATTGGTCTAGGGTCGCTCACGTATACTCGAGAAGTTGAGAAGGCTGACCATCTCCCGCCAGGTGCTCAACCCCATACACCTCAACAACAGGCAAGAACGATTCAAAGATTCTGTTTACTTTTTGAATGTCATCTGTCATGATAATGTGATACCCTGGGTCTGTTCTGTATGTGATTCCTATGTGATGAGGATTCGTTCAGTTATTTTGGTTATTTTTAATGAGTAGGTGCCTATATACGATATTGTTTGCTTAAACTAGTGGAAAATGACTCGCAAAAGAACGACTCGGTTTTCTAGAACATCTTCTTCTTTAGCTGTGTCATCGGTACTTGTAGGTAGACGTGGGTAGATCATACACATTGTGTGCAGATGCTGAATGAAAAATACCTTAGTGTGTAAGACGAGAACGTCAACTTTAATGTACACTTTAACTTTAATTGAAATACTTTACTTTTCCTTGGTTGCAGCCAGGATATACTTTATATGATCCGAAAAAATCTGGCAACGCTAGTTACAAGTAGTTAGGCATGAAGTATAGTAGTTACACAGCTAAGAGAGAGTATCGAAATAAATTATAATAAACTACTGGTAATATTATCTATTGACGCTCCTTTCAGATCTTCTTGATGAGCTGGACGACCTTGAAGGCCTCGATGACGAGAACGAGGTGGCCGGCGAGGAGGACGAAGGACCCTCGCTGCCGTCCGACCTCAAGCACGTCCCTTTCGAGTTCGTCAGGAAGTCGCCTCAGGAGAGTTTGGTGAAAACGCAGGAGTTCCTGGAGCTCATGAGCACGCGGAGGACCGTCAGGTTCTTCAGCTCCGACCCCGTTCCTCGGGAAATCATCCGAAATATAATCAAAACTGCAGGTAAAGTACAATAAAAATTATCATGAATTAGGTGGCAAATCCAGTGAAATTGTCCATGCAGGCGCGAGGGGAGGGAAGATAAAAAAACGTAAGTCCTTTCTTCTCCTGAAGAAGGGGAAGAAAGGACTGAAGTTTTTTCTTCTTCCCTCCCCTGGTCCCTGCAAGTTTTTTCATCTTCCCTCCCCTCGCCCCTGCAGGGACAATTTCGCAGGATTTGCCACCTAATTTATGATATTTCATTTCTTGACCTGCGTTGTTAGTATATATTAAGTATAATAAAAATTTATTATAAGATTACCAACTCCTGACTATCAGGAAGAACCCTATTGTTTTCCTTTTATCACAAAAGAGCTGCATAAAAATGGCATACCGAGAATCACAGAATAATGATTGCAAGGAGAATCAACCACTATTGTACTTTTCCTCACTAACTTCCATACAGTGCAGAACGCACTTCTCTTTTGTGCTATGTGCTATCAATAAATGAACATCATTACGAGATTCAGCATGAAAAAAACACCCCAAAACCACGTATCTCATGTGGCAAGAAAATCATTAATGAATCAGTATTTCAACATTTTCTCACTTTTAGAGCAGAATTGTGCACTTTTGTTCCCCCTGCTTCAGTGCACTAAAAAAAAATCGAGTGACGGGTGATTTATTCAAGAAATGTCTCATGAGATTCGAATCTGCAATAAAAAATGCGGGCTCTCGTTCAAAATAACAAAGATAGTGCGCACTGCGCGCGTGCCAAAAATGTCATATCTGAGATCTACGGAAGAAACAGGTAACAATTACAGTAACAATTTAAGTTTTTCTTCTAACCCATAATTAAGGAAGGGGGGGGGGGGTCTTAGCTATCTGGAACACCCTGTTATTTATGTTATACATGTAGTATACATATAGTTCTATTTCTAATGAAGGTATTGAAAGACAAAGTGATTATATGTATCTCAAAGAGGTCCCAGTACCTACTGCCACTTGTCAGTTCGAGATGCTCTCATTCAATCACTTTTCAACTTCTTCGAATCGGTCTTTTCTTCCAAACACTTGTCTATATTAAGCTTGTGTTGGTATTGGTTATTTGTCGTTGAACGTTTCTTTCTGGACCAGAACCGAAGACCAGAGATTTGTCTTGCTATACGAAGCAACAATAATATTCTGTTCTATCCAATAAGAATAACCTGATCTCAATTTCAGGAACTGCACCGAGCGGCGCCCATACGGAACCCTGGACGTACGTTGTTGTTGGTGACCCTGAAATGAAAGCGAAAATCAGAGATATCGTCGAACATGAAGAGAGGATCAACTATGAAAGGAGAATGGGTAAATATACACGTATATACACGAATGATAATCTCAATATGGTGTGAAGTCGCAAGATATTTTCCTTGATAACATAATAGCTTTATTTAGGTATTTATGAAAAGTATTAAGATTCCGAACTACATTTGGTAAGCATCTTCTACGGTGAAAGCCAACAACTGTTTGGTGAAAAACTTAATAAATTAGAGAAATCTTAGTATCTACATCAAGTTGTTTTTATCATCTGGTACATTAAAACTCATCAGTCACTTATTGCCAAAATGTCTCATTCGTTGGAACCAATCGTCCATCAGCCAATCGTTCTTTGTCTGGTTGAGATGATGGAACCCACGTTTTTAGGGTATAGATGGAGTGCGGGAGTGTGATATGTGTGTGTGTGTGTGTGTGTGTGTGTGACAAAAGCTTGTTCAAACTGCCCAAGCTTCTGTTTTCTCCCCCCTCCCCCTCAACAATGTTTTTTAACCAAATTTTAATTCAGGTTGCTATGGCCTCATTTTCAGCAGATGGCCCTAGTTGTTTTTATTCGATCCTTGAAACTATTTAGCCATGCTCCACGTCACTGAAATTTACAATTTAGAATTAGAGGAACAAATAAAGTAGGTTTAAAAAAAAAAAGTTGATTTTTATTACTTTTTTCAATCTATCAAGGTTTCATTCAAGCGAATTGCGTAGTTGTTCATTTGTTGGGTTCGGAAATGTATCAAATAGTGCAATACTTTGGCCAGATTTTAAATTTCGCTTCTGCCAAAGGGGAGGGGGGCGATAAAACTGAAAACGTCGGTTTTGCCATCTATTTTCCACTACGACTCTAGTTGTTGGCCGATTCGCGCGGTGGTTAGCTATGATCATAATATATAAATTAATGGCTACTTCTCTCAGTGGTTATGATGTACATTCGTTTCGTTTTCAGTCGTTGATAAGATGAATTACGGCGTAGGTATAACCGCTATAATGATTAGTTTGTAGGTAAATCGAATTAATTTCTGAGATATAATTGTAATTATCTAAGTAGAAGGTACCTATGCTTTATATGATGAATACATAGCAATACAATAGCCGTCAATAGATAGCATAGTTGGGCTATCTATTCATACTCATTCATCATACTCATGAGTATGATTAAGATTTTTAATCACAGGAATACGTTTCTGTGATTATGAATAAGATTAAATTCGTATTCACACATGATTAAAAGCATAGCCACAGAGTGTGATTAAGAATAAATTATTAATCACAGAAATTTGTGATGAATCTTAAGAAATTTGTAGGAAATCCTAAGAATTGGTAATTAATTATGGGCAAATTTTGAAAAATCTCAGAAATTGTTTAATAATTGCATCAATCTGTTTCTGGTCACAGATATCAGTGATTAATCACAGAAAGCTGTGATTAAATATAGGAAAATAGTGAGAAATCAAAGAAATCGGTGATTAATCATGGGAACATTATGAGAAATCTCATAAATCTATGATCAATCACGAAAATCTGTGACTAATCACAGAAATCTGGGATTAATCATAAGAAAATTGTAAGAAATCCTAGAAATCTGTGATTAATCATAAGACAATTATAAGAAATCCTAGGAATCGGTGATTAAACTCAAATTTTTGTGATTAATCAGTTTTTTGTGATTAATCATAGAATTTATGAGATTTCTCACAATATTCCCATGATAATCACCAATTCCTGTGATTTATCACTATTACCATGAAAATCACAGATTTCTGTGATCAATCACGGAGTTCTGTGATTAATCACGGATTTTGTTATTAATCATGGATTTCTGTGATTAAGAATTTATTGTTAATCATACATTGTGATTATGATTTTAATCATACTCTTACGTGTGAATAAGAAATTTAATCTTATTCATAATCAAAGAAATGTATTCCTGTGATTACAAATTTTAATCATACTCATGAGTAAGATTTGCCCAACTCTGATACATAGGTAAGTACTTCGTCCTAAGTAGCTTTCAGAATTTTCACTGTACTTTGATTTTCTACAGGTGATCAATGGGTGAATGATCTCAAACCTTTGAAGACATTCTGGGAAAAGGAATATCTCACTGTGGCCCCATACCTTATCCTGGTTTTTAAGCAAGTGTACGGATTCAAAGAGAACGGCATGAAGAAGACCCACTATTATAATGAAATGAGCGTTGCCATTGCCTCAGGAATCCTTCTAACAGCCATTCATGTAAGTTTAACTTCATGACATAATTTTACTCTATCTACACCCACTTTATTTTGAGTTAGATTTGCTGAAATACCAACATTGCATCCCATTTTAGTGATATTCAATGAGGTTTTCTTCCAACTACTTTTAACAATTCTAATATACTCAGTTCGTTGATTTTTTTTTCCTACAACTACTTTGGAAACATGTAATTGAGGAACGAACGAAGCTAGTCTCCTTTGACTCGACTAGCATTTGTCAGCGTTAAAAAATATTTTAAGCATGAACCCAAGGTCCGGAGTTAACACAGGAGGACAAGGCACCGTTTCATTAACGAGTTATTGCCTAAAAACTAAAATCCAAGTTGCAAGCACGCAATATACAAGAAAATATCTAATATTTTCAACCCAAAAACTGGACTAGGTACATAGTCAAAATTTTAAATAAGAAAGACGATTGAGCTTGAACAGTTGAAAATCTATTCAATCCACCATTCAGGTCAGATCAGCATTAGAAAATATATAATACAGTAGGTACTTATAATTTCTAGTTGATAACTCCAAAATTGCGGCCTGTTCACGCACAAACTTTTTATTTTGTTTATATATATATTTTTTTAAACAGAATTCTCTTTAAATGCGGAGGGGGCACACCATTAAAATGAAAGAATAAATTAATAAAAGTGGGGAGGACGCCCAGGTTTAACCGACGCCGGCTCTAGGGATGAGGAAAGTTGCAGAAGGATGAAGAGGAAAAGTGGGATGAAAGGAAGTGCCAGTATAAAATGACCACCAGTTCAAGTAAGAACTCCTCAGGACGCGGGTGGTGATACCACAGCACTCCCGCCGAGATGCCCGAGTAACTCCGTGGCGCTTTTCCTGCACCACACCCCGCGCCATGACACGGTCGCGGCCATGACCTTGATGTTATTAGGTGCCACTCCTTTTAGCTCAGATATTGCTTCCCGCGGATCATTTCTATCATATTTACGTATCTTAGCCGACCAGGCCTACTCCATGTCCACGCTGCTACTGACAACCTGGACAGCTAGGATTATGGCAGACCCATCGGGCTTGATAGCAACGGTATCTGGCTTCTTGTCCCGGTCCCTCGGCATGTGATATTGCCTCTCCCTTTCGACATCTCAACTGCTTGATGACAAAGCGCCTGCTATCTGCTTGGCTACCGCATCATGACATAGAATGCGGCCCTCATGAGTCCGAGGCCACTGCTGCACCACAAGATACAGGTTCTTATTTTTACCACGACAGGCATGGCAAAAGATGTCTATTGTCCAGCGACTAATCCTTGAACACCTCACCGAGGTGGCTAATGTAGCTACCCGGACGGCGTGAAAATGGCAATAGTCGCGGGGCCCAATGCCCTCTGAAACCCATTCCACCCAATGGGAAGAAATGGGGGATTCAGAGCACTGTCGGAGTTCTTTACCATCTACTGACTCGTGCAGCGCAGCAGCGAACTCATCAGATGAGCTGGGTTTGGAGCAGTTGGTGTTGCTAGGTCACACCACAATAATTGCTGCCTGACACACACACTCATACACACACATTTACAAAACTTTCCCTTAGGCACACCATTAAATTGAAAAATAAACAAATAAACTTAAAAAAAAAAGTGGGGAGGGCGCCCAGGTTTACTCGACGTCAGCTGTAGGGATGAAGGAAGTTGCAGAAGGATGAGAAGGAAGAGTGGGATGGAATGAAGTGCCCCTATAAAATGACCTCCAGTTCAAGAACCCCTCAGTCAGGAAGCGGATGGTGCAATGCGGAGCACTCCTGCCGAGATGCCCAACTGGAGTAACTCCGTGTCACTTTTCCCGCGCCATGACACGTGGCTAACGCACACACACACCCACACAAACGCAGAGAGAGAGAGAGAGAGAGAGAGAGAGAGAGAGAGAGAGAGAGAGAGAGAGAGAGAGAGAGAGAGAGAGAGAGAGAGAGAGAGAGAGAGAGAGAGAGAGAGAGAGAGAGAGAGAGAGAGAGAGAGAGAGAGAGAGAAAGAGAGAGAGAGAGAGACCTAGTGGTAGGCCTAGGTGGGACTCACTTCGTTCGTCAAAAAAATAAATAGCTTCTACCCTCTCCACTAAACTGTACGGTTCACTGAGCTTAGGAACAAATATTTCCAAATAGGTAGCTTTGAATGATTTTAAAACTCATATCCATCTATCTATACATCTCTATCTATCTCTATCTATACTATTTATAAGAATGAAACTCCTTCTGTCTGATTGTTTGTCTGTTTGTCGTGTCTATGCACGGCCAAACGGCTGAGTGGGGGGAGTCGACGAGTGGGGGGATCTTCTTGGGATTTTCCGATAGGGTGTATAAGCGAATTTAAAATTTTCTAATCCCAGCCGAACCATGGGCCGTAGGGCGGGAGGGGGGTCGAAGTAAGAATTAATGTGCGCTTTTTGGACTTCCCCGCTTCCCCTACCCCTCTAAACGGCCGTTGAAAATTCCGGAAAAATACCGGTTTCGTAGGTTTTTGAACGAGAAAGACGACGGCGCGATCGGATCGCGAAAAAAGTATCGGGAAATGCGTCAAAAAAATGCGAGAGTACGGACCCGTTTTCTCGAAAAGTCCGACGAAAAACTTGGTTTTTTCCGATTAAAATATACCCCATAAAGGTACGTTTTTCGGAACGGTTTTCGCGGGCGAAATAAATGCGAGGGGAAGCGAGGCGAAGCGATTAATATGACAAGTTAATCAAGCCCGCCGCCGTTTCACAACGTTGCTTACCAGAAGGGACTCGATGACTCATTTCAACGGAATAAATACGGGTTTTTCCCTACACATATGCAGCAATACCTTGCGAGCGAAGCGAGCAACATCCCCTAATAAACTTTTCGTGGTTCCACGTAGTTTTATAAGATTTAATTTGTTTGTAAGAATTTCCAACAGAAAAAAACGTCTGCCAAGTTGGGTGGGCAGTATAACTTCCTCAAGCGAGTGAAGCGAGCAGCATCCCCTACAGAAGTTAAACCTACCCTTAGGGATCTACCGTTTGCGAGCGAAGCGAGCAACATCCCCTACATGTTTCAATTGTAATACATCGCATGTATACAGCCACACTTTGCGAGCGAAGCGAGCAACTTAATGGGGGGGGGGGGGGTCCAGGGTTTTTAATACACATATACAGCCGTACCGAGCGAGCGAAGCGAGCAACATCCCCTACACACGTTAAACCTACCCTTAGGGATCTACCGTTAGCGAGCGAAGCGAGCAACATTCCCTACATGCCACACTTTGCGAGCGAAGCGAGCAATCTAATGGGGGGTTCGGGGGGGCTTGCCCCCCGGCTGGACGTGGAGCGGCTGGAGCGGCTAGTAACAAAATGAACGTATGTTTATTGTCCTTTATCGGCGGGCGTACCTACCTTTCTCCGATTCGAATGAAACATTTTCCAACTCGTTCCTTGCACTCCCGGGACGATCGTAGGGTATTGGAATCTCCCCCAAATCTACTCCTTATCGTCAAACTGCCCATCCTTTGCTACGGGTAAATAAACCATTCGTCCCGGAAAATTTTACTATAAAAAAGTGGTAGGTATGCGTTGATTTGGTAACCAAGCACTTGATGCCACTTGGAGCAACAATGTATGGCAACTACTATTTGGAGATGAAATGGACCCGTACCAATCTGTACCAAAGCGAGGGCGAATTATAGTAGGTACTTGAGTAAAAAGTAGTTGAATGTTTTAGTGCATTGTTGAATATTTTAGTCGGCTTTGTTTTTTCCGGCTGCAACGCGTCCGGTAATACGCTAGTAAATAATTGAATAAGGGGAAAAAATCTTCTTTTTCTCTAGGTTTTTTTTTTTTTTTTTTTTGTAGTGTTTGTGGGTGACATGAACAAAATAGGGTGAATGAATTACGTGTGAAGGTTGGTAGCTATGATAGGTATATATTTAAAACTCGAGGGTCGCGAGTATCAAAAATCTCACTGTGACTGCTGGGTCCCGGTGGAAGTTGAGTTGGGAGCGACTGGTTTATTAGAACATTTGATTGCATGATGTTGATACTGATGTTGTTGTTGATGTTTTTGATTTGTTTGTTTTCATCAACTTACATTACTCATGTAAACTTATCGATCGCCTTTGCAGTACGCCGGACTGGTCTCCCTCACCAGCACTCCTCTCAACTGTGGACCTGCCATTCGCGCCCTCCTCGGACGTCCCAAGAACGAAAAACTGTCGCTCCTTCTTCCAGTCGGCTATCCAGCACCCGACGCCACCGTCCCCGACCTTTCCAGGAAGCCGCTAGAAGACATTATGGTCGAAATTTGAAAACATTGTCAATACAAGCAATTGAATTTTGTTGAAAAGTGCCTATGCAAGTGCCTAATAAGTAGGTACCTGGTGTGAAGTGTAGGTTTGAAAAATCGTTCCAGACATAGTATGGCGTGCTCTAGTTCTTTAGGTACTTCCCCTAAGCTTTAGTATTACTATTGTGTTAGAATAGATTTGCGTACTGTATAACATGGGATAGACTCGTAAGTATATCAAACGGAACTCTCGTTGAATACAATTTTGAAAAAAATTAATAACTAAACTAAAATACGTAATAATTTTCGTGTGAAAGTGATTGAAGTGAAATTAATGTACCTCGTCTTACTAATTATCTTATGCTTATGTTAAGGAACATCTTAGTATTAAGAATAACGTTCGAAAATACCATTGTCTAACATTAGGGATCAATTCACCTCATCTTATCGGAACACTCAGTACATACCTACACGTATATGTTTGCAGCAGAAACAGTTGTTATGGATTTCGTATTCCGATCTCTACTCTTTCATATTGTTCAATTCCGAAAGAAGACATTCTATACAAATTTCTATTTTGAAATTAATCAAAATAACTGTTTTAACATTTGAACAACACAATTTTTGTCTTCTTCTTCTCTGTTCAAATCCAATAGTTGTGAGATGTTTCCTTAGGTATATATAACTCTCGGATTTTCCAAGTTAAGATATCATGGTATTAGCATAATCTCTGACAGTACCCGAATTTGGCAAGAAAAGACTTAGGTACCTAGGTAAAGAGATATGAGCGAAAATTGGGGAGAGTCATTCTTTGAAAATTTGAGCTTTGCTACTGCAAAGAAAATCTTAACCAATATTTTTATGGCAAAAAACGCATTCTAAATAATAATCTGCTATCCAAAAAGAGCTTTTAAAATTTTCGATTTTTTTGAAGTTTTTATCGATTGAATAGCAAATTTTAATGAAATTAATGTACATTTTTCAGCATAATTTTGTACATAAATTGTTTAATGTTCCATTTTATATATCATAAACTTCATTTGAGCAATATTATGCTAAAAATTATGAATTTAACTATTTTTAGCGGTTTTTAGCCATTTTTAGTGATTTTTTCAGCACATTTTTTTTAAATTTGACCAATTTAATGTGCTCAAAAAGTGCTGGCTAACGAACTCATCCTTTCGTTTGTAAAGCTTGATTTTTTGGCGCAAGAACGGATTTTTTAAATCTCAAGTCTAAGGAGAGTTATCGGCTAGAATGAAACATGTATTATATATATATATATATATGCAATGGGGTACGTCAAATTGATGTTTTTTTGCAGCAACATTTTCCCATGCGCACGCTTTCTGCCATTCAATCTCTTCGCCTGAGGCCCCACTACAAGCAGCTTGTCCAGGATGCAATCCTGGCAAATAGCAGTGGGGGCTCTCCCGCATCTCCGGCAGACGTGGGACAACAGCCCGCCATTCAGCAATCCTCCCCCGTGACCTCCAGTCTTCTTTCAGACTTGAAGACTGAAGTATTGAGGCTCGGGGATTAGGTAGGCAATATTGTTGGTTATGAGAGTGCCTACCCGCAGGATCTGGCGAGGTGGGCTGTTGAGGGGCCAAATGGCTTGGAGGACGAGGTTGCAGCCTATGTGCAGAGGATCTTCCCGCAGGTTGAGGAAGCGACCGGGGCAAGGCACCAGGGAGGAGTTTCTCCTAATGGGGTGCTTCGTGGAGGTCGCAGGGCAGCTAAGTAAGTGAGGAGGCGGGAATCCCAGCGAGTCCAGAGATTGTGGAGGAAGCATCCGGCTCGTGCAGCTGCGGAGGTACTGGAGGGAGCTGGGGAAGAACAAGTTATGCCCCCCCTCCAGGAGTTTGTGGATTACTGGAAGCCACTTATGAGTGCTCCCAGTCACAACTCTGGTGAGCCAGTTGTACCCCCAGCTTCCACCAGGGACTCCTTACGCAGCATCATGTGCACACCGGTGCTTCATGACGAGGCACATAAGTGCCGTGTCAAAAACTCCACTTCTGCTGGACCCGATGGTATATCCGCCCGACGCTGGAATAAAGCTCCGAAGAATATAAGGCTGCTCATCCTCAACCTGTTGCTACTATCTGGAAGACCCCCGAAAGCGTTGACCCGTGCCCGGACAGTTTTCATCCCAAAGAAAGGGGGAAGTGGGCCTGGAGGCTACCGTCCAATATCTATTTCGTCGGTGGTCTTCCGCCACTTCCAAAAGGTTCTGGCATCTCGCCTCCAAGTGGCTGGTGTCATAGGTGACGTCCAGAGAGCATTTCGGCCAGCGGATGGCACAGCGGAGAATCTAACAGTTCTCCAAAGTGTCATTTCGCTGGCCCGTATCAAGAAACGGCAGCTCCATCTTGCTGCTCTGGACGTCGCTAAGGCCTTTGACACAGTAAGCCACAATGCCCTGACCGATTGTCTTTGTGGTGTCGGGGCATCTGCTCGTTTAATTGAGTATGTTGCCTGTCTGTACCACGAAGGCGTGACGGTCCTCGAGGCGCAAGGTGAGATGTCAGGGGATGTTGTTATTGGGCGCGGGGTACGCCAGGGGGATCCTCTGTCGCCACTCCTCTTCAACCTGGTCGTGGATACGGCCTTGGGTAAGCTGCCAGCTGAAATAGGGTTCGATCTCGCCCCTGGGGTGCGAGTAGGTGCATTGGCTTTTGCTGATGATGTCATCCTACTCGCAGAAACCCGTGAGGGCTTGCAGATCTCCCTCAACGCATTTGCTGAGCAGCTAGCCAGGTGTGGTTTGGTGGTCAACCCAGCTAAGTGTGGGTCGGTCTCCTTGGTCCCGTCGGGTCGCCAGCATAAGGTGAAGGTAGTGGATGAGGAGTGTTTTGTCTTAGGACAAACTTCCATCCCTGCCCGATCCGTGCTGGAGGTCTGGCGGTACCTTGGAGTCGACTTCATGGGTGTTGCTACCATTGCCGCAAGCCGTGTGGACCTTCGTGGAGCACTAGCTCGTGTCACCAAGGCTCCACTGAAGCCACAGCAGAAGCTGCGCCTCCTTCGCACGTACTTACTGCCAAAGCTAACCTATGGGCTAGTCTTTGGCAGGCTTACTGCGGGGAGGCTGCTTGAGTTAGACCGCGAAGTACGCTCTGCTGTGCGCTCTTGGCTAGGCTTTCCACCTGGTGTCCCAAGTGCCTATATCCATGCGCCGGTCAAGGCCGGTGGGCTTGGCATTGTCTCTCTCTCAGCCTCTATCCCATCTTTACGCCGCCATCGCCTGCTTGCCCTAAGGGGCTCGAGCTGGGAGGTCGCCCGCACTGCTGCTGACCTTGATTTTGTCAGGCAGCAGTTGCTGTGGTGCGATCGAGCAACTCCAACTGCTCCAAAACCCAGCTCATCTGCTGAGTTCGCTGCTGCTCTGCATGATTCAGTGGATGGTAAAGAACTCCGACAGTGCTCTGAGTCCCCCATTTCCTCCCAGTGGGTTGAATGGGCTTCAGAGGGCATTGGGGCCCGCGACTACCGACATTTTCATGCCGTCCGCGTGGCTACATTAGCCACAGCGGTGAGGTGTTCTAGAGGTAGTCGTGGGACAGTAGACACCCTCTGCCGTGCCTGTCGGGGTAAAAATGAGAACCTGTATCATGTGGTGCAGCAGTGTCCACGGACTCATGGTGGCCGCATTCTGCGTCATGATGCGGTTGCCAAGCAGATAGCAGGTGCTTTGTCATCCAGCGGCTGGGATGTGGAGAGAGAGAGACTGTACCATATGCCAAGCGACCGGGGCAAGAAGCCAGATATCGTTGCCATCAAGCCCGATGGGTCTGCCATAATCCTGGATGTCCAAGTTGTATCTGGCAGCATGGACATGGAGCAGACCTGGAGGGCTAAAATAAGTAAATATGATAGGAACGACCTGCGGCAAGCGATATCTGAGCTAAAAGGAGTGGCGCCTAATAACATCAAGGTCATGGCCGCGACCGTGTCATGGCGCGGGGTGTGGTGCGGGAAAAGTGCCACAGAGCTTCTCGAGTTGGGCATCTCGGCAGGAGTGCTCCGTGGTATCACCACCCGCGTCCTTCGGGGCTCTTACCTTAATTGGTGGTCATTCTATAGGGGCACTTCCTTTCATCCCTCTCTCCCTCCTCCATCTTCCTCAACTTCCCTAATCCCTAGAGCCGGCGTCGGGTAAACCTGGGCGTCCTCCCCACTTGTTAATTTAGTTTTTTAGTTTTTTTTTCTTTATGGCGTGCCCCCTCCGTCTTTGAGGGGAGTTTTCTAAAAAAAAAAAAAAAAAAAAAAAAAAAAAAAAAAAAAAAAAGTGTGTGTGTGTGTGTGTGTGTGTGTGTGTGTGTGTGTGTGTGTGTGTGTGTGTGTGTGTGTGTGTGTGTGTGTGTGTGTGTGCGCGCATGTGTGAAAAAGCGTAAACTTCAGGAGTTTCAGAATGCCTCAAAACGGATTTCAATGACGAAATTTTTCCAGCCATTGCAATAGCTTCATTTTCTACGAAAATTCGTTAAAATGTAATTCAATGAATCACAGTGTGGAATAGGACCAGAAAACACCGAAATCTCAGTGTAAATACACTTAACCTCATCTTGTAAATTTTATGACCACCTATGAAGGTGATGAAAAAGTTTCCAGAGTGGAGAAGGTTAAATGTCTTACAGAACGCCTGGAAAGGTTTTCCATGGCAAAACATGGGCCTGTTTCGAGTTAGACCTTTTTCGATTTATGGAATACTAACTACATTAAATTGCTCAAACTTGAAAAAAATAACTAAAAATAGCTAAAAATAGTTAAATTTACATTTTTAGTAGAATTTTAGTCCATAGAAGTTTATCAACGATGAATTCGAGCATTAAAAATGTTCGCAGCAAAATTATTCTGAAAAATGTTCTTAATTTGCATAAACATTTGCTGAAAAATCGATAAAAATCCAAAATCATTTTTCAATCCCAAAATAATATGCACAACGATTTTTTTTGTCTTAAAATTGGTAGTTTACAGTTTCTTTGCCCTCAAAGTGCTCAAATTTTAAAGCTATGTAACATATCTACGTAAATTTACAATAATTCTATCATACGATCATGCTGCATGACGGGAACTTTCAAATATTGAACGTTGGCATAATGAACATTCCCACCTTACCTTTACTTTTTTTTTCACTGGATAATAAAATTATTTATAAACTCTACCAAATATTTCTTGCAGCGCTTTTTTTTTCAGTTTTACAACTTACTTTATTATTAGGTACCTATATTTATTACTGTGCGCGTAAACCACAGAGCCGGAAGAATACGAATTTCGTCAATAAATGAATTTGTATTAAAAACAATCTCAGACTTTTCCATTTTAGTTGAAAACAAACCCGAATATTCAACGCAAAACTCAATACTTGATCGTTTGCAACCGACTGAACTATGAGGCTCGGCGTAGCTATTCAACATCCTAGTATGTTCTATCTAGCCTATCTGTATTCTATGAATGCAGTACTTAACCATTACAAAGTTAAGGTACCTACCTATTAATCATTGCTACTGACTGATTGGTCCGTTGACAATCAATTCAATATCGATATTCCTCGAAATTTCTGTAGTTCATGAACGCTTATTGATTCGGATGAGTGAACAAAATGTAACAACGGTCAACGATTTCAGGGTTTCCCAATTGATAACTTATCGTTAAGAGAATATTTTTGAAATGTTTTTGATGTTGTTTACCATAAAAACAAGCCAGCGTATAAAAGTTTATCTGCCGCGTATAACTACGAGTATATTTGAAAATTACCTAATTAATTTATCAACATGTCCACTAACATGAACATTAATTATGACCCGCACTCCATTGCAGCAATCTATGAAGATAACTGCGATTAAGCGTTGATTGATTGATGATAAACTATGTGGGGATGCACGGGAATTCCACATTTTTTGCCGTGATTCAGAATTCAAATAGTTACTCGTATTAGAGTGAAGACAAACACAGTTCCGTTAAAGTAATGCACCCGAAACATACTTGAGGACATCAAATCGTCGTTTCCTACTTTGGAGACATAAAAAGCAAGAGAGGGTTAAGTAGTAGTTCATAAAAATTACAAAAAAATATCATTTTGGGAAGCAATATACTTGTGTTAATTCCCTGTAAAGTCCAATCTTTCGTAAATATTTACTCAAATCTAGATGTGTATTCGTTTATGAATATGGATTGTTTCTGAATTTTATGTCACACTGCGTGATTTATTTTTCTCCAAACTTGTAAATATAAAAAGTGATGTAAATTATGCAAATTATCAACCCTTATATATAAATTATGTTACTGTTTTTGGTTGAGATTTTATTACTGATTGTTAACTCTAGTTGATTTTGTGCTTAGCCGAATAAAAATGTGTTTGCCAAATAACGTTGATAATTATATCTTGTGTTTTGCCTCCAGCCCTCGAAATGTGACCTTTAGGTGCTTATCATTCGGTTTGAATAATTCAGTGTGTGTCTTTGAATTTACTTCAATCAATTTATCAAGTGTTTTTATTTGAAATACGGTAGTACAAACGTCAATAAAATTTCAAACTACCTACTACACATTTTATGTAGGTAATTGAAAGAATGGTAAAAACAAGACATTAGGTGTTAGATATATAAGTAGGTAATGTCAGTTTGGGTATAGGCACCAGTTATTGGACCCCCCTCCCCGTTATTGGACAGTCCGCTAGTTTTTCTTGAATAATAAGGTTGCAGGGAGTTTTTATATTTCAACGACTCTCTGGGGTTTAAAGGAACCATCCTAGAGTACAATGAGGTGTCCTAGAAAGTGCCAGCATCATTATTTTTGATTCAGTGCTCGTTTTAAAGCCGAGTGAAGCACGTTGGCGCTGTGTCATTATCAAAACTGTAAGAAAACAAGCTTTTTCATTTAGAGCAATTCAACCACTTTTCAGAGTTTTTACGGTTTCTCGATGGTTTCCCTGAATAATTCAACATTTTCCCTTCTATTTCGTGTAATTTTATTACACTTCTTGTTTCGATTTACTATTATTAAAATTAGTTTTGGTTAGGTGTCCAATAATTGCAACCAAAAAGTTGATTACTCCCACTATTGGGTCAAATTGTTCTTGTCCTTGGGTCCTGTTATTGGACACCTATTCTCTTTAGTGTGCTTTAGCCTTTTCAAACATGGAAACTTTATTTTTGGCAAATACCGTGTCTGCACGGATTTCATCAGCTTATCCATACAACGCCTAAAAAGGCACTTGCTTAAAAGTGTGTGTTTATTTCAAATGTTCATACAGAGAAATATCCTACCTATTTGCATTTCAACCAATTCTTTACCAATTGATGGTACTATTTTGAGCTTATAATCCTATTTTCAGGGGGCCGGTCTATGTTTGGACTTGTTTTCGTTCGTGTGATGACAGATTCTCAAAATGGCTCGTACGCCCTAGAAAACCTCAAATCCTAAGAAGAGACCATTCTGCAGAAGGAGAATGGAATGCACCCCGTACTGCTAAAAAAATATAAATTCAACAGTTTTTAACCATTTTCAGTGATTTTTTAGCACATTTTTCGAAATTTGACCAATTTAATTTGCTCAAAAAATGCTGGACAACAAACCCATCGTTTCGTTTGGAAAGCTTGATTTTTTTGCGCAAGAACGGAATTTTTATCTCAATCTTAAGTAGAGTTTTCGTCTTGAAGGACACACACATATACATATTAGGTATATATACAGTTTTCGTCTTGAAGGACACACACATATACATATTAGGTATATATACATTGAAGACTTTTAACCTCCTAGGGATCAATTCTACAACTTATTCGGTAGTGAGGAAGAAAAAAAACTGATGCAAGTGATCATTTTCGGAATTTAACAAATTTTTCACTTACGGCTCATTTTTCACCCGTTCATTCCATTTAAACTTTTTTGAAAAGGCATCAGGGAGATAGAAAACCTAACACTCTTTCAAACGGTATAATCAGATTTAAGGTTTGACTGGATATTAAGGCAGTTATGACAGTTTTAGTGACAAGGTCGAAAATGCAAAAAAAATCTTAAAGGTGAAAAAAGTGGTCTTTAGAGTGACTTAAAAAATATATGCTACAGGACAAAAAAGTCACAAATCAGTAGTAAATTCGAATCCTAGCCGGTGGTGTGCCCAAAAGTGAGACAGCCTGTACCTATAGGTGAAAGAAAGATCCTCCTTCTTCGCCAAAGTCGGTTAAAAATAATAGGTAATGAGATGAGTGGCCCAAAGAAATTCAGAAACCTTTTTTAATTTTTCATGGACAACAATGAAAAATGCGCAGGATTATTAATAGGTATAATAAGTTGTTTCGGGTAACGCAATACATTATTTATGTTGACAATTATAATAACGAAAAAAAAAAAAAAAAAAAAAAATCTGATACAATATAGAAACTCACAAAGTAGAAACGTGTACATTATAAAACTCTTTCATCTTCTTGGTCTGGTGTTTCGTTCTGGTTGTCATTCTTATAATTCTTGACAGCTGAGTACAACGAAAATAAAACGTGTAGAGATTCAATTCTCGATTCGTAACGTGGGATATCAAATAATGCTGTAACGGAAAATGTACATCCGATGTTACAACACAATATGGTTTAAATGGAAGTCAGATGAACAAAACTAGTAATTATTAGAAAAAGCATAAATCTTCTAAGTAATGAAGTTGAGATAATGACATTCCCAATCACGGTGTCTTCTAGGGGAAAGCAGTCAGAACATACTAATTAAAATCCCTCCACCAAGTGTTAATATTTCCGATTAGATGTTAATAGAAGATTTATCATTATTTATGCACATGAATGAATTAAGATGTTAAGTTTTACCCTGAAGGGTCAAATATCACTCCGGATTCGCATGTACACTTTATACTTTTGTCACTCCTTATCTGCGTAGCCCTAACCGGAAAGATAGATGGTAGTACAAGGTCCAGTGCCTGGCACTAATGCTCCGTAGGAATGAACCTCAAGGGGGTATTACCGTCTGGAACTGAGGGCGCCATCGCAGCAATACACAGGAAAATTTCAAGGTCAGGAACAGAGCTCCCGGAAGAAATACTATGAGCCGGAACTTTTAGAGCTCAGCATGTGTAACATGGCCAGATATATCACGGATCAGAACAGGGCTCCGTAGGCGTGATATAGTAAGGAATTCTTCGGCCCGGAACTTAGAGCTCTGTATGCTTGATATGGCCAGATATATCAGGGGCCAGAACAGGGCTTCATAGGCGTGACATCATTATAGAAGGTAATATTACGGTTCGGAACTTAGAGCTCTGTTTGTGTAATATGGCAAGATAAAAACAGTCCGGAAATTACACAGAGCTCCGTAGGCATGATATATAGAAGGGATATTACGGTCCAGAGCTTGGAGCTTTGAAGCGTAATATGGCCAGACATACCACGGACAGGAACTTAGAGCTCCGTCTGTGGATATAGATGGGAATATTATAGTTCAGAACTTAGAGCTCAGTTCAGCTGGAGTTCAGAAGTTAAAACTCCGTAGGTGTGATATAAAAGGGGAAATTACGGTTCAGAACTTGGAGCTCTGTACATGCGATATGGCCAGATATATCACAGCTTATTGACAATTTTTTCAACCTCATATTCGTTCCAGCCTACCGCGGATACCCCCATTAAATGTTGAGTTTGATGTAGCTAAAGGTCAGTAAGTTCTCAATAATTGTGAACAAGACGTGCAGCTTACCACAGATAATGTCGACGTAAGTGAGTAAATCAACTTCCAGGTCTTCCAGTGGCAAGCCGACTTCGTTGAGTTTTTCTTCAAATTCCGGAGGCCATTCTTGCATCAGATTATCAATGTCTGGCATAGGTCTGGAACCAACCAAAGGGCAATTGACGTCTCATAAAGTTATCACTTGCATTTGTAACAATATTCGATGGAAGATAATATTATTTGAAAGGCTTCCTAGATCTTCAATAAAGCAGGCACGCATATAAGCGAAGATATCCGGATCTAGTCGGTTATGCATCAGCAAACTTTGGAGGGCTACCCTGCTGAGGACCTTTTCCGTTATCGTCCAGCCAGGCCCCCTGGCCGCCCGCCACGTCAAACTAATCTGAATTTTTACTAAAGGAATGATACTTGATGCCATGTAATGAGCGTGGCGAGCATCCAGACCAATAAATAATCTTTGTAACTAATCAAAACAAGTGTAACCTCGTCTACTACCACTCTTTGAGAGATTTTACATAGATCAGTTTTTTGCTTAGATCAGAGGTCTGTATGCTCGCTACGCTCGCATCTCAAACGTACTTAACATCAAATAGTTAGTCCCTTAGTAAAAATTCAGATTATTTGGACACGGCGCGTCCAAAGTTTGCTCACACATAACCGACTAGATACCCTAGCTGATAATACATGAATATTTTATTCTATCACTCTTATTTGTATTCGTCGAGTTTAGATACCTTGAATACTGTATAGTCGGAGCAGGCTTGGTTTTATGGAGTTCACCAATATCCTTGATCCATTTTTCAATAGCTTTCGGGTTCTTGTCGGCATGTTCTAGCTTCTTCACCACCTGTTATTACAATAATAAATGAATTTCAGTACTGTTGTACTGCTGTACAATAATATAGAATTTCAGAAACTATTCCGCATGGAACATGCTTTAGCCTTGAGCTAACTGCCCGCAAACGTTACGCGGAAGTGTCACGAAATTTTCTTATGATTTTCACGTTCGCCTTTGCTGGGGAAATGAAACTTCTATTGTTTTCACCGGTCAAAAATCGTCCTCCATTCGTTGGAAAGCTCTCGATTTATCATGCATTTCTTTCGTACTTGTTCTTCTATTCATGTCGTAGTTGTATGTTTATATATGTTATATATGGATATAGTAAACAATGCCGCTTGTTTTGTTGTCACTTGGTTGAGAAGTTAATCTTGGTTATAGTAATTGTAGACGCGCACCTTAACAGAAAATTACATACCTAGGTACTTCCTTCTAACTTCGATTAGTAAGACATTTATGTCGAAGTTTTAAATTTATCTACATTTACGAATTAGCAGGAAGAAAGCATGTTCCATGTTTTAGTATTTTAGCCAAAGGCTCAAAGCGGAAAGCAGCCGGAGGGGTCAAAGGGCGGAGCCACTCGCGAGGCCCGAAGGGCCGAGTTTAAAAAAAATTTTATTTAATGATTCGAGCCGCGCTTCAACCAGAAGGGTCATTAGCAGCATTGTAAAAGTTCACTACAACTGGTACGATTCTAAGGAGGGCCGAGTAGGTATATGTATATTATTCCAAGTTTAGATAACCATTTTTATTCTAATTAGTTCGAATCCAGTAGCTTTATTCATGGATGTGATGCACGTGAACTGCTAATTGCCATAATTAAAAACTACCAAGATTAATAAGCAACTTGTCTTCTGCTACTGAATCACTGGGGAAGAGAAAGAGGATGTACCAACATCAGCTTCCTTTTTTTTTAGTTTTTGTAATTAAATCTTCCAGTTTATTAGTCGTATTAGTGGAGGTAACAGAGGGACGATTTCAAGTAGGCACTTTTTCGATTTGGCACTTTTTCCAGGGGAAAGTCGTGCAGAGGGACCTCGTGAATCATTTTCCATTTCTATAGTTTATTTCAATCAATTTTTCAAAAACTCCACAGGGGAAAACTGAAATTGGAACGTTTGACATGTAATTTCTATAGGTACATATGTAATAGATTTTTGTAACCAACCCTTGGTACTTGGATTCCATAAGTTGAATTAAGATACTACTTAGCAGAAGGCAAGCCAAAGTGGTGATGATTCATCATTCACATTCGTGTTTACGATATTTCCTCCTTACAACACTTGGACCGTTTGGAGCGCGAACAATGGTCGTACAATGTTCCTGGTGGTTTCATTTTAGCATTTTCTGAGTTCTATCTAAATCAAACAAAAACTACCTACCCTTTTATTACAAATGTTTTCAAAATCTCGATTTTCACATATTTCAACCCTTCAATTTAACCCTTTGGGGTTAGATGAAAATGATGCCGAGATTACATGCAAATCCCCGGCCGATGTATGATTTTTGAGGGACCTATTGTGGTGAATCTGAGAATCCCCCTTCTCTTCCAACACTTTGACAATACTGGGTTCTCATTTGGGCATTTTCTGAGTTCTACCTAAATCAAACAAAAACTACCCTTTTATTACAAATGCTTTCGATATCTCGATTTTCAAGTATTTCAACCCTTCGGGGTTGGATACAAGTAATGCCGAAATTACAGGAACATCCCCGGCCGATTTATAGTTTTGAGGCATCTATTTTGGTGAAACTGATAATGATCCTGAACTTAATGAATGATAATATGATGAAACTTATCAAGGACTTAGGTCGCCCCCCAGAGGTGCAATGGGGCCTAAATCCTCGAGAGAGAAAGGGTGTGACAGTATCCCGAGAGATACCACTCGTACTAATAGAAATAATGTGCTATGTTCGGAGTAGATTGGTTTTTCCGGTTCTCGGATCCCCATCTATCGCCAACCACAGCAATTCAACAACGTGAGAATGACGCCGACGCCCGCCGCGGGTGCGACGGGTGCGCATTCTCTTGGATTCTGACGGGAACTGTCACAAACTTGTACTTAGATAGTTGAACTCCTTTACGAACCACAGTTTTGGCGGAACTCTGCTTAGTAGCAGCTCGGAGGCGGAGGTGCATGACGGCTGGTTCGCTCTGCGCAGCGCAGGGCTCGTCGAGAACTGTGATCCCCAGCTGGTCGTCGACGCCGTCAGGTCGCGCCACCTTGATGAAGGCATCGATGTCGCCAACTGCCGGGATGTAGTCGGGCACGAAGGGGTCGAGCTTGAACTCCAGGTCGATCACTTGGGGAGTGTAGCTGGAAGAAAGGCAAGAATTGGCACCTCATGGACAGACAAAAATGATTGTCAAAAGTTATTAATTTATTTACAGCTTGGGAAGTGCTCAATAACAATATTATACCCAAAAGTGATTATTATCTTGGAAAGGAAACATAAAATTATTATACCTACTTCAGAAAAATATGGGTGAGCACCTTAAGGTTTCACTAACTTCAGGGATCGTTTCTACAACTATTTAACAACGAACAGTTTTTCAAGTCTTTTCAAACGCTTTGTTTTAGGGTGTTTTCACATTTAGCATTTTGTTGTTGTTGTTTTTTCTACTTTATTTAATTAAAAATGCCATATCGTGATCCAACAATATTCATACTAAATATCTATGTTTGCCTTTGCCCAAATAAATGCGCAGTTGGAGGTTGGAGCTTCGGCATCAGGCGGCGGCCCCGCTCATTATGAGGCGGCCATTTCACCAGTGGGATCAAGCATAATATAAATATGCGCCGCTGGAAGCTCCAAGCATCAGTCTTACTCAAAATTTTCTACTTCTCAATCCTCAACAAATCCACGTAACCATTTCTTCCTGTCAGTTCAAGGGACCGGGGACTGAGCATCCTGCAACCTCTCATCTCACGGGGTTCCTTGCTTTGGGATGAGATCCTAAATTTCCTTCGCTCTACATGGGACCCGCGCTCCGGGGAGAAAAATTCAGGACCCTCTCACCTCACGGGACTACGCGCTCCGGGATGAATTTGATTCATCCACATCCTATCTCAGTAAAATAGGGTATTCATGAATTAAGGAGTTAAAGACCAACTCGCTACTAAAACCACAAGTCTAATTCTCAACAGACCATAACTCCCATCAGGCTTACAGCAAAATTAAAAACAACAACACCCATGAAAGAGAGTTAAATTTCCCATCTTCATGATATCAAACCAATATTTTGTGAGCCAGCTTGATAGTAGAATTAATTGTTTACAACTTTTCTGTGTGGAAAAAATCTTATGATTGAAAGTCAGTATTTCATCAAGATCATTATTATACATTGATTATCTGACATCATTATTATTTATTGGTTTACGTAAGTTTCAGTTGTTGTCATTCTAAATATGTTCAAGATCTGAAATGCAAGTCGATATACTATACAATACGAAGCTTTCAATTTAAAAGATCACAATAGTAAGGATTCCACACAGCAAAATGTATTGAAAAACGTGAATTTTCCTTGTTTTTCTTTGATAAAAATGCGACTTGATCAAGGTAAAGGACCATGGAATATATTCTCAATCAAATTTCATATAAAATAGGCTCTTAAAATAAATTTGAACAGCAATATTCCGTCAATTGTCCCACTATGAGGCACTTCCCAATGCTGGTGAGTCCACGCCGATCGGCCAGAGTGCTTAGAGTTAAATTCATTCTGTGAAATGATCAGTTTATACACCGTAAGTATCTCTATATCTGACAAACCGCCGCTGAACTATATCCAACCGTGTCTTGTAACTAGACGTCTTCAACAGCACGTCCAACCCCCCATCACCAGTGCCATCTAGATCCAATTCTTCTTCATATTCGACCTCTGTAACATCATTTAAGGCGTAAATCTGATCTGTTTGTCCAACTAACCTGTATTTTGCTAAAAGGATTGATTTAGGATATTTTTTTGTTTTTGAGATGCGAGCTTGCGAGCATCCAGACCACTAAACTATAAAAATCAGTCTTATCTATTACGTAGGCCTGTTTCATTATACAGAGGCTGATTATTATGCGGAGGCCGATTATTGTTTTTAAGGAGGCCGGTTTGTTATACGGAGGCTGGTGGTGGGGGGTATGATGGTGCACTTGATCGCCAAGTTGTCTTGTATGTCCGGTAATGTGGCTACCATATGATTGAGAATTATAATATTATTGTCCTAACAACCATAAAGTAGAGTGATATCATTGCTGGCATGATTTCTAACCCGGTGGTATTCCTTTTGAGGAAACACTCATTGTTCAACAGACAGAAGATATATTATGAGTTGAAAACGAGAGGGTAGAGTTGAATACAACTCCAAGGTCCTTTGTGTGCTCTGAACGATTCAGCTGCTGATACAATATTGATGGTTAAGTATATGAAGCGAGCTAAACAACTGTAATTAGCATTGAGAACATTTGCTGCCGGTTCTATTCTTAGACATTAATATTTATTGTATTTGCAAACTAAGTTAAACTTTTTGCAAACAAAACTAATCTTTTAATTAGTCTTTCTGTTGATAAAATCAATTTTTTTGCAAACACTTTACTCAAAGCTTTCCCACTGCTGTTTCCATGATTCGCCCATTGATTTGTAAACAGAGAGTTCCAGGGTTCTAAATTCCTAATTCAGTTAGACATAGAATCTGCCCGGCAAGAGGTATTATTTAGAAATAGGAGAACAGAAACTGAATTTATATGCAGAAAAAAAGGATCCCCGGCGTGAATTGAACCCACGTGCTTTGGTTATCCGTACCAAAGCCCACACACCACCAAGAGATCCCTGATATTCGTGAATTTTATCCATCTCCAGAAATACAACTAATTTCCGACAAAAGTATCTCCTGAAGTTTTTTTTTTTTTCTTGTTTTTTCACCCTAAGTAAGTACACTGTTTGAATGAATCAAAATTGCTTCATGTGAAGTAGGTAAGTTTTTCATAAATACTTTAGTTAGGTCGAATCAAGTTTTTAAGGATATGAAGTAATACCCTTAGCAGCCACGAACATAACCCGGGTCAGAGAAGCGTTCCAAAGCTTTTTACTTCCACTTCTGACAGTTATTTCACAACTTACAAGGTGATGTATTGAAATATTTCTCTGATTTCAGGCGTCACGTTCAAGTGGTTGTAGTCCTTTGGATCGTATGCCCTGCAATTTAGAAACATAAATGTCAAAATTCTACAAGTAGTGTGAGGAAAGTCGGGGTGAAGTTGTAGTATCGAAACCAGAATTCAATCGTATTGCTGGTATTCAAGAAGGTATTAAATCTTTTCAATGATTCATATGTGCTGAGAAACATTATTGGCAATTTATACTGTAATACTATGGATGTTTTGATTGGTGAAGAGCAACAGTGAAAGGATCCCTGATCAGGCGCCATATCTACTTAGTTTCACAACAAAAAAACCAGAACTACGAGCAGATACAGCATGATTGCTTAGCATTGGTATTTGCTGTGTAAATATGGCACTACAAGCTTAAGACGTTAGGCTCATAGTCTTGTTTTAAATCCATTAACCACAGCTACTGACCGGCCATGTTTTGTACATACGGTACAAGGAAAAAATTCGCAGTCTATGCAGCTGTCGGAAAGCACTATATTACTAGTATATATTGATATACTAGTACTAGTGAAACAAGCTTTTACCTCTGGAGTCGGTAGTAGAGGCTCCTTACCAAATTTCAAACCCTAGGGCGAAAAGTCTGAGCTTACTCAGGCAGGATGGGGTCCGTTTTTCCATTCGATACTTGTTGTTCCAGATAGGTAGTATATATACTTAGGCGTGATAGCCATATCTAGAAAACTTAGAAACTTTTGATAATTTTTTATCAAAATCAATAATACTCATTATGTTTCAATTTTTCTCCAGTATGCAGGTACAGATTGTTAGAGATTGGTAGAGGTTTTACTAGGGGATTGACTACTTGATGTTTTGTTTTTGAGATGCTAACTTGCGAGCATTCAGACCACCAAATTATACACGTCATTCTGACCTACATGTCCAACTAATTGAATTTTTGCTAAGGGGTTGACTACTTGACTTAGAACAATAGAACATATATCAAGCAAGCATTTCTGTTTCTATAGAACATTGTTTTGCGGTTGTATATCAGAAAAGACCGTATGCGGTCGTATAACGAAAATGACCCGTAGGGTGGGGTCCGTTTTTTCATTCGATACTTGTTGTTCCAGAGAGACTCCCTGTCAAATCTAAATCCCCTAGGGTGAATTGAAGGGAATTTAACTTACTCAGGAGCTCTGGAAACAGTCCAATATTTTATCCGTCAGTTGATGTAGGTACCAGATAGGTGCCCTATCAAATGTCATATTCCTAGAGTAAACAGGCGAGAATTCAGCCCACTCAGATGATCAGAACGGAACCTGTCATTTCATTCGTCTCATTGATTTGTTCCGTTTCCCCCAGAGAGGCTCTTCATAAAATTTCACGTTCCTGAGCAGAGCAGGTTGGAGCCCGTTATTTCATTCGTCTTCCAATGAGTTCCCCTGTCAAATTTGAACTTCTTTGAGCGAACAGAGAGAGAATTTTTAACTCAATCAGCTAATGAGGAAAACCCCATAATTGTATTCGTATCTTCATCGTCTAGTGAGTCTCTCCAACCAAATGTCAACTTCCTAAAGAGAACAGGAGAAAATTTAGGTAGCGACTATTTTTCCGCTACTTTCGTGACACATTTAGCTTCCGTTTTTAGCAGTAAGTCACCGTAAAAGCGTATTTCACACTAAAATCATAGGTACTTCTAGCATTCCTTGGAACAAAGCAATAAGCTTCCAACTTTGATCTAATGTTTTCAGTTAAATGACAACACTGATGTAAGCCAGTATTTTTTGAGAGGGCAGTATCGGTAGTGAGGAATGAAATGGAAACTATTCTACATTAGTGGGCGACTAAGAAAAATTAAATATAAGTCGGTACGACGTCACAACCAGTTGAGTAGGTACCCCTCCAATGTGGCGGCCTGGAGCTCGTCTTCATCATCGTCCGTGTTTTCTGAGCTGTCCGATCGCTCCAACGTTGGATCGTCTTCGGGAATGAAAGACTTTCCGATCGGAGTTTGCCTCAGTGCTCGATTCTGGAAAGGATACCGGTATTATAAATATTAATCCTCTTATTCTATCTATTATATTAATGAGAATGTTGTTTTGTTTCCCCCACCTTGCTGGCCAAACGGATGAACGAATTTAATGTGGTTTTTCCTAAAATTATCAGCAAAGTCCAGAGATGATCTTCGGTTATATTACCATCTTATAGACCAATGGTTCTTAACCCATGGCCCGCGGGCCACCAGTTTTAGACAACTTGATACCCTACGTCAAAATATGGGTAGGTGGGAGTGAAACATGAGGGGAAAAACAATAGATCATGGATATGTCAAAGTTGTAGACATTACTTTTCACTCTGTTGGGAAAGTAGAAATGGACATTACTTTCCACTCTGTTGGGATGTTGGGAACGTAAAAATGGACATTACTTTCCACTCTGTTGGGATGTTGGGAAAGTAAAAACTCCCGAGCTACTTTCCTTCCACGCTAAAACAGAAGTCTAAGTTGGTTGTTGAGGAAGGCGGAATTAGGTACTTCATTGCGGTAGTACCTCATTGATTTCTACCTAGCCTTCACTTTTTGAGTTAACAATAATCTAAAGTGCCGGAGCGTTGCATTTTGTGTGGAGAAAAAAAAGTGTCGGGAAAAATTCCTTGCCCCCTAGTCAAAAGACATATCCATGTCAAAAAAAAAGTAGGACGGTACCGACCTATTTGAGATTAGTTTTTTGACAGCTGTGCTATCCAACAATCGACCAAGAAAACATTGATCGTGCACTACTTATTCCAACGGGAGAACGAAATTTATCAAAAGAAAAATCAGTTGTTAATTGCATAGTATAAGTAATGGGTACGGAGGAGATCTTGTTGATACCATATGGAATAAGCTTCGTAGGAAAAAGAGTAAGGATAAAGTCTCCAATTCGCTTAGGGAAGATTTAACTTATGAAGAAAACAATGGCCTGTATAACTTATTTTGGAGCCAAGTGATAATGTATGTCTGTCATCGATGAGTTAGAAAAAGTAGTGCGACAAGCTGGTCTCAATACTAGAGGCACCATTTTCTATAAATCCGTACAGTTACTCGCATATGCAGATGATATAAATATGATGGCGAGATCTGTTAGGAGTTTGGAGGATGCCTTTGAGTCCCTGTCCCGAGCGGCGGCAGAAATGGGTCTATTAGTAAATATGGATAAAACCAAGTACATGATTACTGGTCCGAAAGGCAACACAAGACTCCCCGATACCATAACCCTCAATGGTTCAAGTTTCGAACGGGTAGAGATGTTTTCTTACCTCGGCTCTGCAGTGCACATGGCCAATGATTGTTCAGTTGAGATAGGCAAGAGACTTCTATCGGCAAACAGATGCTATTTTGGTCTCCTCCCGCTCCTAAAGTCCCGGACGCTCTCAAGAGGACTCAAACTCACCGTGTACAAGACACTCCTTCGTCCAGTTCTTGCATACGGATCTGAGACATGGGTAATGACGAAGCAGTCTGAGAACAGGCTCGGAGCGTTCGAGAGGAAGATTTTGAGAAAAATCCTGGGTCCAGTTTGCGAGGGCGGGTGCTGGAGGCGCAGAAAGAACGAGGAGATATACCAGCTATATGATGATATCGACGTGATCAAGTTTGCAAAGCTGGGGCGCCTGAGATGGGCTGACCATGTCTGGAGACTGCAAGACGATGACCCAGCTAAAAAGCTCCTTGTAACCCAGCCATATGGAACCAGAGGGAAAGGACGACCAAGGCAGA
Organism: Adelphocoris suturalis; assembly: GCA_030762985.1. Lineage (NCBI taxonomy): Eukaryota > Metazoa > Arthropoda > Insecta > Hemiptera > Miridae > Adelphocoris > Adelphocoris suturalis. Next base: position 79,966,135 of record CM061044.1, read on the forward strand.
GATGGATCGATAATGTGGAGGAGGATACAGCCAGAGCCGGGTGCCGAGATTGGAAGAGTGTGGCGAGTGATAGGGTTAAATGGAGGACTGTCTTGAAGGAGGCCAAGGCCCACCCAGGGCTGTAGAGTCAATAAAGAAGAAGAAGAAGTCATCGATGAGTTACAAAGTGGGTTTTGAAATTAAAAAGAGCTTTACTTGGGTCGGTTAAAGATGAAATCCTTAATTTTCATTTTTCTTCATTGAAATGGGTTTCGACAACTTTGTTGCGAGTGGTTTAGTTCGTGTGACTTGTGGAATCGTTCAAAAGCGATTGATAATCTTCCCTGTACATGCGATCGGTAAAACGAATCCGATATGAAAAAGCACGTAACCAATGTAATATCAAAGCGTTCTCTGCATCTACCTGATAGTGTGCAAGAAGAACTAAGATGATTTCACAAATCAACAGGAGCTGCAAGAATAAGAATAGCTGAGTCAAAGACTGGAGATTTCTGGAGTAAAACTGCTCTGTCGTACCCCATAGTTAGAAATATTGCGTTGGAACTCCCGACTCTCTTTTCTAGGTCATGCTAGCATGGATTTCATCTCTACCGTCGAAATCAAAAAGTAATATATAAACTCGATATAACCCCCCCCCCCCACAACTGGTCAAAAACATGCAACCATAAGTTCACATAGAAATTGTTGAAGATTTTAAAAATAAATATTATATTGAATTATTATTCATAAAAAATATCACTAATGACAAAAATAATTAACAATCCAGTGGTCCGTGAAAATTTCTGATCTTTGTTAGTGGTCCGTAACTTCAAAAAGGTTAAGATCCCCTGGTCTAGACTTACTCCATCATCGAGGACATGGCTTTCCCTACAATGGACCCCTGGTAAACAATTTTGTAAAAACTAACTTTTGCATCGAACTTTTCACGTCAAATGTGGGTGGGGTGGACTCAGCGTAAACTTTCGATAACAAATTTTACGATACCAAAACGGTTTTGGTGGGTTGAGCCGAGCAGTTTTTATTGGTAAAGATAGATCTTCAAAAATTGATATTAATTGAGTATTGAGGGGTTGAAACTTGATTGCTGAAATTCGAATTGAGTCGTTTTCGGGACTGCTGGGTAAAAATGACAAGGTACATTTGGGTAAAAGGTCCGGGTAAAAATGACCCGTACATGTGGGTCCGTGCAACGCACGGGAACCGGCTAGTCTAATCTTATATTTAAAAAAAAAAAACCGAAATCTGATGGCAGTTTACGGCCATTCTATCCGGCCGATTTCCTTCTTTTTTTTTTTAAATGAAAGGTACCTAGTTATGCTCAGATTTATCCTTAAGCATTGAAAATCAGATAACTAAAAATTTTACAGCTTTGTCCTTTAATATCTCAGATAGTAAGCATCAAAACTATAATCGGACGGCACGGGATCTTAAATAATATACAAAACTTTGAATACGACACTACAACGACAACTATATTTTTCTTGAACTACAATTTAACAACAATTCAGGGAACGTGGTTGCCAATAGAAACAAATAACAATATGAACTGGACTCAACATAACTGTTCAATTTTGACTCCAATTTACCTACTAGTCTCCAATTCTCCACATCATCTCCGAATTTCACAACAGGTGGGAGGATGAGCTCAGGAACAATATTGAGAAGAGAACTGGATTCGTCGGGGAAGCGATACGAATAGAAAAGGTCATCTTCACTGGAAAAGAAGGCAAAACGACCCTTGGTCTTCCCCTTGGAAAGTGGATCATCAGGCGGAGCGGTCCCGAAGAAAAAGTTCTGATGGTCGTCAAAAACAGGAAAGGACACGTTTGCGCGACCCCGTGGATCGTTATTGTCACAGTTGCTTGGGAAGGCATCCCTGCGGCGATATCTGACGATCTTTATGCCACTGTCACTGATAAACTTAGAAACTATGGGGTCGTCACGTCTAGAAGGTGTGGGGTAAACAAGCCGAGGACATGCGCCTGTCAAGGATTGGATGACACAACGTGCGGCGCCTCATTTTCATACGGCTGGTCCTGATCGATGTACTACAACGGCTGCAAGTTTGCCAGGAGTAAAACAGCCAGGAAGTTCAAACTTAGCGTCAAGATTGAGGTAGGTGGTGTTCAAGAACAATGCATGGAATACAAGCTTCAAAACTTAGCTACGTACCTGTCACCATTGTACAAAACGATGGCACCTGATTCGTTCGCCAACATGACAGAACATGAAGAGGAGGCGGTTGACTGTCGTCTTGGGTTTCAGCCAGGTCGCCCCTGGTTTGGCGTGACGGCTTGTTTCGATTTCTGCGCCCACGCCCATAGAGGCATACATAACCACTGTGCTGTACCACTGAGGTCACGCTAACCGAGGTTTTGACAAACCCAGAGATGAGCAGCTTCACATCCTTCCGTTGTACGTCATATACGACAGTGATGAACGGGGCACGAAAGAAGGTTACCTTGAAAAGGTCCAGTCAAGAGCTATCGAAGTCCTCGCGAAGTATCCTTGTGAAGTCAGAACGTGACAAACTCCCCTGGAGTCCTGCAGAAAGTTGGTGAAGAAGAGAAAAGACGAAAGGGAGCATGCTAAGAGAGCTCTGGCGTACAAGATGACCATGAGTTCATTGGACTGCTCCAGCCATAGTCCTCAAACGACCAACCATAACGATTTTCCCGTCCAAAACGGCCTCAATACCACTGCCCAGCAGAGCTATTTGAATTACCCCACCACACCTTAAAAACGTTCGAAAGCTAAAGGGATGAGTTTGTACCATCAACCAAGTGAACTTTGCCGAAGTGATCTTGAAAGCATGTCCCAAATGATCCAATTGATGCGGTCACCACAGCAGAGCATGTGCTCTCCCAGCCCATTCATGAGTCAACTCAGGGTGGTCACTCAGAGTCCTGGAGCTATTTGTACTCAGCAAATTCTACGTCCAGTCGGGCTCTTAGCTCTGCCTCTGTCGCATCTCCTTTCAAGATTTCTTTGATCTGATTCGTTTCTTTAGTAAATACGGTGCGATAAACCGCTTTCGTTTCGGAATTCATGATGAAAAATAGCTCTGATAACACGGCTTCTAAATGTCGTGTCCGGAAGAATTCCCGCTAGTCCTGTCACGGTCGCCACAAAATGTATGAATCAAATTATAATCGGACGGCACGGGATCTTAAATAATAGATTTTACAAAACTTCGAACACGACACTACAACACTACATTTTTCTTGAACTACAAGTAAACAAGAATTCAGGGAACGTGGTTGCCAATAGAAACAAATAAATCTGGACTGGACTCAACATAACTGTTCAATTTTGACTCCAATTTACCTACTACTCCAATTATCCACACAGGTTCTAATTGAGTAACATTGTTCGTTTTGGTTTAAGAACACTCAGTGAATCATGCCCTTTCATTTGGTTGAGTTTCAAAGTTTGGGTTTGAAAGGATTTATGCGCGGAAACCCTATTCAGTTACAGCCCAATAATTCTATATAATAAAACTACACAGCAAGAATGATGGTGATCAAAAAGATAACCTATTTTTGCTCAACAGAACCCTAACATATTGGTACTCAAATTTAAGCCCTAGATCTCTTGACCAACAGAAAAATCTTAGTTTTCCAAAATATCAAACCATATTCGTTTAAATTGCTAAAATGTGTCAAAAAACAATTTGTGTTTCTGGTCCTTTATGCGCGGGTGTTCCGTTCTTCTAATTGGCATGAAACTTTTCCCAACTAATTCTTTGCTCTACCGGGCCGATGATGATAGGCTATCGGGATCTTCCTCAAACCTACTCCTAGTCCTTATCGTCAAACTGGCCGACCTTTGTAACGGGTAAATACAAGGGGAAAGCGAAAAACTTTACTACAAAAAAGTGGTACGGGTTGATATGACAACTACTTGGAGCAACAATATAATATATTTATGTTAACTACTTGGAAATGAAGTGAACCCGTACCACAGTGAGGGCAAAGTATAGTAGGTAGGTATTCAGGAAGACATTTTTCGCGCATCAATGAACGCTGTTAATTTATGAAATTTTATCCTATTTTTGAAAATGTAGTCAAACATTGTTATTGATGGAGTTAAAGAAAATAAATAAGTCATTTTTGGGGAGTAAATTGTTGCGAACATGGTGCTTCACCTCCTTCCTTCAATCGAGGCCACTTTTTAGCATGGAACGTGCTTTTGTCATACCCCTCTCCCCCCACCAGCATAAAGATGATACTGATGGCCCACAGGTCCTCTGCACATAAATGTGAAGAAGAGTGAGGTGTAAGAGAGCCTCTAGTGCTGCTGTAGGTGTTATGTTCATTGCCCCTGTTACGCCAAGGTATGAAAGTTAGTTACGTTTGTTAGTTTAGCTTAGTTACCCCTTTAGACTTTGTTAACCTCCACCTACGAAATTGATTCGCAGGTACATAGATGCACATCTGACCATGGGTCTGACGACAACCTTGAAGGCCCATGACATCATCTTGGAGAAAAGTCTCCATGTTTTGCTAAGCATTCTGTGACAGGACTACAAAGTTCTTGTCCATAAAAACAATATACATCAAGTACTTGCCACATGTTATTCTGCACCGGCCCTCAATAGTACTTATCTTTAGCTGAGAATGAGATCCCTGAAGTTGTGGGGAGGGGTGCTAATAATGGATTCCTTCTATATTGATTGGTGATGATACATTGTATAAGTTTTCACCGCCTATTACGAGTAGGCACAAACTAGTAGTAGACAATACTTTGATTATTTGTACAGATATTATGTACTTCAAATGATTTCATCTTACGATTTAGTAACCAACAATCCAACCAAGTAATAGGTACACCCATCCGACTATAAGAGAATCGACAGTCCTTCCAACTATAGGAGAGTTTTGCTTCCGAGTCTACCTAAAGGTAGCGGAAGCATGTTTTCACTTTCGAGAGAAAAAACATTTTTGGTCTCCAAAATCAAAATTTCGAATCGCATTTTATGTTGTAGACCATTCTGAACAACTTTGGTTCCGTGTCTGTCTGTCTGTGTGTATGTGTGTCTCTGTCGTGTGTCCGCACATCCTTGTAACAAGCTTATTTTCCACAGTTTTCATCCGATTTAGATGAAATTTTCAGGGAATGTGCGGGCTGCGGGGTAGACGGTCCCCTATCAGTTTCATCGTTCTCAACTCTATACCTCACTCTGCGCATGCGCAAACGTATATTCCACCAAGCATAATTTTCGTATGCCCTAGTCGCTCGATCTCACTCAAATCTGGATGATAGTTGGGGAAATGACAATTTGATCATCTTATATCAATTTCAACATGATTGTATCATTAATAACTACTGCGCATGCGCCAATATGAAATCCTTGTAACAAGCTTATTTTCCACAGTTTTCATCCAATTCGGATGACATTTTCAGTGGATGTTCGAGCTAGAGGATAGACGATCTCCTATCAGTTTCATCGTTCTTCACTCAATACTTTACTCTGCGCATGCGTAAACATAAATTCCATTATGCTCTATTTTTTTATACCCTAGTCGTCCGATCCCGCTCAAATTTGGATGATAGTTAGGGGATGACGATTTGATAATCCCATATCAATTTCAACATGATTATTAGCTACTGCGCATGCGCCTATATGAAATTCTATTAACGACCTCAATGTCCACTGTTTTCAGAGAATGCGCGGATTAGGTTGTAGATGGTCCCCTATCACTTTCATTGTTGCCAAATAAATACTTCACTCTGCGCATGCGCAAACGTAAATTCCATTATGTTCTATCTTTTCCCTCTCTTGTCATTCGAGTTCGCTTAAATTTGGAAGGAGCTATGTGTCACACCCAATTGGGCAGACGTTTTTGTCCTTCTACCGATGATAGGGGAGCTTTCCTGTCTTAAATGATGCAGAGGGTTGAACGATTTTTCGCTTGTCCGGGTCCAGAAGGACAATGGTATCGTAAAAGGAGCGGTCTTACTAAATGTGCCTCGGTCAGAACAATTCGACATCCGGCGAAATGTTTGACCTAACTAATTATAAACTAATTCTGTAAAATCAAGTTCATACGAACAATTCTTATTAATTATCAACAGTTTTTTTTCTGGCCAACATGTCATTATTATATATTTATTGTTCACTTTTGTTTAATTTATTGTTAAAAACCCATTTCAATAACAAACGTTAGTTAAAAAACGTTGTCTGATTCCACGAAAACGGTACATACTATTGATGTATAGTATCATTTATATATATGTATGTAGTATAAATGTATAGTATTTAGAATTAATATGTATATAACGTATTTATGTAAAGTATTATTGTGTTAAATATTGTATTTTCATGGAATTAGATAACGTTTTTTATTATTGTTTAAACAATCCCCAGGATTCAATGGTAGGTACTTTAGATAAAATTAATGTCGAAACATTCCGAAATTAGGTGCTGTCCATGCAAATTAAAATCAAATAAAATGCATTCAAACCATTTCAGGTGAATGAGGTTTTACCTACAGCAAGATTAGCCGACTGAGGCCGCTCGGCTTTGGGTCGCATTTCGGCCGACATTTCCATCTTCCCGCCGGATCTTGGTGGAGGCTCCGGACTCTTCCCCGAGTGGCTCATCACGTCCTCTGCGTCGTCGACGTCAATCTCGTCGTCGTACATCACTTTTCTAACGTTTTTCAAAGGAACCACAACAATTATTTTTGCAAATCTCTAAGAAAAGAAAGATAGATTCTTAGTAAAGTTGGCGAGTGTAACAGTGGCAAGTGCGCTCTCCTTTATTTCTTCGCTTGAGTCGCTACAATTTTATTTGGTGATTTTCATTTTAATAGATCAGGTGTTGACAGTTGACAGACTTTTCAGGACAGTAGCAGGTGAATAGGAGTTTGTGTTGCCAGATACAAACGGAATAGGTTTATGGGATACCTTCTTCTAAATAATAGCCTGATATTAAAAAATGTTGGATCAAAGTTTAATCAATTTTTAAGTGTATATTAATGAAATTCCTGTATATTCTTAAATATAATTGTGTGCAAAAAATGATTAATGTGTAGTCCATATACCTATTTGATCAATTTTTTGAGTTATATTCTACTGAAAAAATCGGTACACGGATATGTCTTATTTTTTCCCCCTGTGAAATATGTGTTTTGTGTCTCAAGTTAAAAATGTCTCAATCAAATTAGCTCAGTCAGCTGATCAGAAAAGACCCAACCACTTAGTGTTCAAGAGAGTCTCCATTTCCAATGTCAACTTCCTAGGATGAACAGGAGAGAATTTAGCTTACTCAGCTGATTAGGAATAAGCCAATCATTGCATTCGTTTCCTAATGTCCCAGGGAGTCTCCCTATCAAATCTCAACTTCTTAGGATGAACAGGATAGATATTAGCTCACTCAGCTGATTAGAAAAGAACCAATAATTTCAATCGTCTCTAAATTTCAGCTTCAGAGATTCAGAGAGACGCGGGTTCGCGTTGAGCGGTTGCCGTGTTCACGTCGGGTCTGTAAATAACAAGCTAGTATGACGGTATAGAGAATTCGGAAGTGAATGAAAATTGTGTCAGTTGTTTAGCAGTGTATAGTGATCATTTTGATTGTGTCAGATACCGGCTAACTGCAGTTAAATCCTTGAACTCAGCCTTTTTCCTAAGTGATATTCAGATCAAAGAATAGGGCGATTTCGTTGAGTCTCGTGAAGAAGAGATAAGCGACGGAGGGGAAACGATTTGGAGGGCAACTTGGAAGTAAGGAGGGAGTAACCGAATGTGAATCTTGTCAAGGTAAGTGATCCCCACCTTTGAAAATCCTTATCATATGACAATCTCACTACTGCCACCGAAGAATCAATAGGAGGGGGCACGGCGAACTTGGTGGGGAAGATTCTGTGGAACCAGTGAGCCCTCGAGCGTTGGAACGCAACACTAGAATCTGGGAGTGCGGCTCATAGGGCAATAAATACGCGCTCCAACCCTTTTGTGTATCGAAAAGAATAAGTATAGAACGGACAATATCATCATATTAATTTATGTCAAGCAGTACACAAGGCACTAATAGCTCCTCTCATCTACCAGGAAATAAACGTGAACGAACGCCTGGAAAGGAGGAGGAGGAACGAGAACGAAAACGCCCTTTGAAAATGAGTTTCACGATGGAAGAATTGGTCAGGGAAATGGCGGTTTTGATGGATCGAAAAATTGAACCTTTGAATGCTGAAATAAGGAATCTAGCTACGAAGAGGACATCGAACGAATCCAACAGGACAACAGTTCACTAAGAGAGGAAAACGATTGTTTGAAAACAGAAATCGTCACGCTAAGAAAAGAGGCAAATCTAAGAGATGATAGGATTGTATACTTGAAAAATGAGATGAGAAGAAATAATATAATCTTAGGAGGACTGATGATTACACCAGGCAGAAAAACTAAGGATGAGGTTATGGAATTCTTCCAAAACGTTCTAGGTTTTGATCGAGATATACCAAATATTATATCGGCAAGGGTACTGAAAAATGGAGGAACCTCCAGCATCAAACCTATCCTTGTAATTCTACAGGGGCCGGATGATAAGGAGGAAGTCTTCCAAAGGGCGCCAGCTTTGCGCAACACTGGTTTCTGGATAAGTGCGGATTATACATATGAAGTAAGGGAAAAGAGACGGCATCTCCATATGATCCGCAAAATACTAAACGAATTAACAAAAGATCAAAATATTAAGGTATCTTTTGATAAGTTATGGATTGGAAGAGAAGTTTTCCAATGGGATAATGAAAAAGGGCTCCTTCATCGTCAGGGTAGTGGATACGAAAAAATCAAGGTAATGTTGGGCGTGAATATTGAAGACGGAATAAGAAAACATCGCACTCAAGATGATGGTGGAGAAGGAAACACGGAACCGAAAGGAGCAGCAAAACCAACCACATGACTAGATAGACAGACGCCACTCCAACAAAGGTATCTCAAGAAAAATATTAAAATTTTGTCACTTAATATTTGTGGGCTAAAGGAAAAAATCAAAGATTTTAATTTTGTAAGTTTTTTGTCATTACATGATGTTTTTATGTTATGCGAAACGTTTATAACGGAAACGGATGTTGAGCAAATGGAATTAATTTTGGATGAGTTTCAATTGGTCTGGGAGGCAGCCGTTAGGTGCCGTAGTCTAGGAAGACCTAGTGAAGGGAGGCTATTCGGAATTAGAAAAATATTATTAGGAAGATTTGTTGAGATGGACAAAATCGATAATCTAAATTGCATGAAAATTCGTACGGACGCCGGAGATATAATAATGTTACCTGTTTACGTAAACTGTAATAAGTGGGAAAGCCCGAATTTGTTTATCGGTTGTAGTGTTGCATTTTTTTCGGTCGTAAATTTTAGGCCCCCAGCCCAAAAAAATATCCATGTTAAAATATAAATTTAATGTTTTTTAGTCGAAGGATGGGAGTAACTATTTCCTGCAGTCTATCCGAATAGTTTATCGTAGTTTATAGTTTAGGTATGTAGTTACCTACTTATTATTTAATATTATTCTTTTATCCCGCAAGTTTAATTATTTGTTATATTGCAGAAGGAGCTGATATTCTACAGTGTAGATAATAAGAAACTTCAAACATTCAACCACACTCTGAATAATAAAGAAAGTTTTACCGGGTCAAAACCAAAATCTGAGTTTACCGCTACGTATTAGTTAGTTAATTATCTCAAAATAATATTTTACTCACCTCAATGTTTCCTCAAGTAGAATATTTTGTGAGCAAAGTTCTTCCCACGACTTTTGTGTACGAAAGTGAATGGTAGATTTCCATGGTTACGCTCACAACAAACGGAACCAGCTGTTGTCATGCAGTTGCAGCTTGAGCGACGTCCACGCAACTTGCGTCTTCGGGTCGCTATGTAGTGATTGATTTTGTAATATACCAGAATGATGGGAAAAATAAAACATATCCCAAATCAACCCTTATAGTAAAATACAGATTAGATTGACAAAATATATGTTATCCTTGTGTCCAGTGTTAACAAATGACGCTCCCAAAACCACTCACTACGTCGCAACCCGTAGAAGCAAATGGGCCATAAAACCTCTGTCCTCTTTACAACCTTTTAATTCCTACGATACACAATCCGCAACATTGTGGTTTATAACAATCAAAATCTCAATATTACTATGATATATAAAACAGTATAACTTTATTACAGTTATGATAATTTTAGATGTTATACCACAGCATGTACCAAAAATGGGAGGTGAAGTCCAGTGACTTTCTGCCTTATGAAAGTAGTACCTAATAAATTAAACATTGATTAAATTTAATTATTGATGTTAGGCAAAAATTTATGCTAGGGAGAGAATGTAGTGAGTTCATTAAGAAGGAGCAACGTTTTGAAGTGCACAAAGATGATTTGTGTGGCGCTTTCTAATATTAATCTTTTGTTTTGGCGGTCTAGTGGGATTGCTTTTATAATGCTAGTCGCCACAGTAACAGACCACACGATAACAGTCGTAGGTAGAATTGGGTATAGGAAACCTGCAGCATTTGGCATTGCAGTATCTTTTGGAGGTTGTCTTTACTGATGTACATCGCTTCAAATATTACCCTCAGCACTCGGTTTTGGAATGTTTGTATCCGTTTTACTAGCGTGAGAGGAGGCCAGACTAGGCCAAAGTATGAGTCATCCACTCTTAGTCTTACGGCCTAGTCCATCCCGTTCAGTTTCTCTGTCTAACTATTTTTTCGATCACTAAGAGTGATTAATCTGAGGGAACATCAAAACCGAGAACTCACATTAGTCATACATTTTAGCGACCCACCCACCCCCTGCCTAGTCCCTATCGTGGCTTCCCCTGAGTTACCGAGGGTTACTGTGTGATCTTCTATTTTTCCCTCCGTCTCTGAAGCAAATATTAGCTGACCGCAAACTCACCTTCTCGACCCCATTCTCATACATCCGTTTCAGAGGCAACTTGGATCTATAAAGTTGCAGTGTCAGTATGTATTCTCCATTGAAATGAACTATCGTGACCATTGAGTAACAATTTTTGTCCCAATTGTTAGGACGTCCCTCTACAGTTATGGCAAGTATATCTATTGGCCTCTTCTTCCTTCGATGGCGCTAAGAGTCTTAAGTCGAGCAGAAAAAATTCGGGTCAATTGTTGCTTCGATATCAATCCAATATTGGGAAATCATCGAATGGCAATTGAAGACGTTAGGTATGCTTAATTGTTAGATACTACGAGTATTATTTCAAGCTTGCGGATGAGCAAACAGCAAACACTAATACGGATGTGACAACGATGAAATCCTAAGTACTTTCTAGGATAAAACCCATATAATTCGTGAAATTCTATTCGAAAACAGTTCATTACTGCGGACTTTCTGGTTGATGCATGGGGTTGTTACGTTTGCGCATGCGCACAAGCTAAATTTGACCGAGGATCTAACCAGATCCTAATCATCTCTGACACTCTCAAACCCTTTATCCGGCCAATTTCAGACTAGCTCATCGAAATCGGATCAAAACTGTAGAAGTTATGATTGATACAACGATTTTACGGTTGCGGAAGCGCAGAGGCTGCTGCTGAATCGCCTAAAATTAAATTTGCAAGGAACAATCTAGGGCATAACCCGCACAATTCATAAACATGTGATCAAAATCAGATTGTATATTCGTCCAGTTTTGACCGCATGGAAGAATAGAAAATTTCTGTTTACGCGATCAAAGGAAAAGGATGAAAAGTGAGAAAAGTAAAAGTCCATGGGTTCGTTGTTTTATTCAAAGATTCGCTCAAAAGGTATAATACGCTTCATGCCTGGTACTTTTCTATCATCAATGGATTCAAGTCATTGGAAGTTAGTTCCGGCCGTCATGTTAAAGAGATTTTCAAAATAGTATAATATAAAAGATTATAACTTTTACAATATTACTTACGTACGTAATGTTACTTTATGTATGTTTGCCTATGGAATTGCTTTATTCGTACCTACCTAATTGAGGTAGGAGTGGTAGGTACGTAGAGACATAGGTATTATGTGAACTAACTGTAGATCATAACGTTGAAAACATAGGTATTAAACGATGGAAACGCAAGTGGACTAAGTGTTCGCTTTGACAAAAACTGGGTAGAATTCTAGCAACGTTTGCATAAAAATAAAATCTCAATTGATGTATAGGATAATAAGCACCTACTATTTGGTGTCTTGTTGCCAATTTGAATATTGGAGTACATTAATAAATTATTGCACCAACTTAAGTTGTTCTATCACCCATTCAACCCTAAATGCCTATGATAGCCTTTTTTATGTTCACTCATTGGGGAAAATATTTGCAGATATCTTCCCGAGCTACAGCTTTTCTAGCTTTGTCAGCCAACTTTTGATTCACGATGTCTTTGAAGCTTACAGTAAAATTGTCGAGGAACCACTTGGACAACATGTCAAACATGGATTGGAACGCGCCTAGCCCCGTGATGTTCACTTTGATGCCTTCAAGTTGATCCAATTCCACGTAATCCACCGTCAAGTTGCAAGCAGGTGCGTACGTCAGGCTGATTTTCATCTTTAACGAGTTCTTTGCCACTGAAACGTCTATGGTTCCGGCCTGGTGGATCTTCAATATTTTGAGATCGTAACTTGCGAAACCAGCTTCGAGTGTTCCAAGACCCAGAGCTACTTCGAGGCTGACTTTATCTCCTATTTTAGTGATAGCGACGTCTCCAGTTCTATGGAGCGTGGCCGGATTCCTGAAATATCCTTGAGTTCCAATGAAATCACCGGCCATTATTCCATGTCCGAATTTCTTATTGATGTCCGGTAAGTCCAAAGTGAGTTGACCTTCTCCGGTAAACATTGAGTTCATCAAACCTAGGACGAAATCAACTCCTTTGTTTAGTTTAATTACCTTATCGTCGTCGTTGGCAGAGTAGATGGAGTTGTAGAGAATATATCCGATCTGTGGCTGATCGTTTGAACCATCATCATCAAAACCACTCTCGTAGTGGTGTGCATACGGATTTTGAATATCGTCTCTGTGGCTTAATCCATCACCATGGTTTCCATTCTGGGAGATGACTTCTTCAGTAGCAAGAATCGAATCGTCTGCCATCATCATTCCACTCTGCTTTGAATCTGCCAACATGGCACCATTGATTTCTCCAACATTTTCTGAATCGATTTCTTCCAAAATTTGTGTATCAGCATCGAAGGTAGACTCATCCTTACCATTAGGAAACTGTGCATCCTTTTCTACTCCACCTTCATCTTCATCTTCATCTTCGAGACTATCGTCGAGATTGGACGCTGTTTCCGAAAACAAGGAATCATCTTGAGGATTAACTTTTTCTTCATCAATACCCTGACCGCTTGAACGCTTACTTATTGTGTGTTGCTCATGAGTATCTTTCAAATCTGCTTTATAGAAATTGCTCTCTTCGTTATCATGTTCTGGATCTTCATTGATGCCTTGTCCACTGGATCTTGCCATCCTACTGTGATCGGGGACTTCATCAAAGCCCTGGCCACTTGAACGTTTACTTTTTGTGCGTTGCTCATGAGTATCTTTCAAATCTGCTTTATAGAAATTGCTCTCTTCGTTTTCATGTTCTGGATCTTCATTGATGCCTTGTCCACTGGATCTTACCATCCTATTGTGATCGGGTACTTCATCAATGCCCTGACCACTTGAACGTTTACTTTTTGTGCGTTGCTCATAAGTATCTTTCAAATCTGCTTCATATAAATTGCTCTCTTCGTTATCATGTTCTGGATCTTCATTGATACCTTGTCCACTGGATCTTGCCATTCTATTGTGATCGGGGACTTCATCAATGCCCTGACCACTTGAACGCTTACTTATTGTGCGTTGCTCATGAGTATCTATCAAATCTGCTTTATAGAAATTGCTCTCTTCGTTATCATGTTCTGGATCTTCATTGATGCCTTGTCCACTGGATCTTGCCATCCTACTGTGATCGGGGACTTCATCAATGCCCTGACCACTTGAACGTTTACTTTTTGTGCGTTGCTCATGAGTATCTTTCAAATCTGCTTCATATAAATTGCTCTCTTCGTTATCATGTTCTGGATCTTCATTGATGCCTTGTCCACTGGATCTTTTAACCTTCACCTGATCGCGGCCGAATTCATTGGTGTCAAAATCATTCTTTGGCGGGTGTCTGACGTGCATCACATTATCCAACAATGTTTCATCGTGCAATTGATTATAATCTGCAACTTCTTCACTATATTTTCTAAATGCGTCTTCATCAACCACACTGTTAACCATGAATAACCCAGTCCCCATTACGACGACCACCAACAGAACGATACATCTTTCAGCTCCCATCTGTAAACCAAAAAAACAAGGTAAGATTGGTGTTACTTCTTATATATAAACGTCCCATTTACAATAAAAAATAGTTTATATATATCCAGTGTGGCAGATTGAGAGGGAAAACTAACAGCAGTACTTGGAACAACTCTATATAACCTATATCCAGCTAGAGCTGGTTTTTCCTCTATTCCTCGCTGGTGAGTATAGAACCCCATCCACAAACCAGAATTTCTATTGTTACCTACCTACATCTTTCCAAAACGCCATGACCCTCTCGAACAGTTAAATACAGATTCAGACAATTAAGTATGAAAATAAGTAACTAAAGTTTATTGGTAACATCGTGTACCTACGGCTTAGAGAGCCTATATGTATACTAAGTTAATTCCCCACGTTCGCGTCCATGAAATTTCAAATCAAGTAATTGAAAATGTCACGTGCTATCAACTGTTGTCCATATTCAAGTTTTTGTAGACTGTAGTGAAAATACTTCCAACATAGCTTTATTTGTTTAATGAAACGCCCTCTTTTGTCTATTATATGAGACATTTCTCCCCATGTCCAAGGGTTCGTTCGCAAAAAGAAGAGTCAATTGTCTTCAACTTCGAATTTCTCATGAACTACGAGGGAATTGAAGATAATCTTCAGTCTTCTATCTTCAAAAGCTTATATTGTCGAAATGCTGAAACTCTGAAGAAAACAAGGCATTGGGGTCTGTCAAACATTGTCCCAACTGTGGGAATCAAATCCGATTCTGAATCAGACCTGAGGAATTAATCGTAAGTCTGAAAATTTGTTAAATAAAGCGCTGCAAATTATTTCATATAGATTTATTATTTTTGTATTAGATAGCCCTTCAATGCAGATCACTCATCTGTAAATATTTCTCGTAGGTCTTTAGTTTTATTGTATTATATTAATATTACTAATATAGATATTATTGAATGTATTATTTTATTCGGGTAGGCGCAAAACAACTGAAAAATGATGAGATGAAGTAAAACACGTATTTACTGCTAGTCCTTTTATAAGTGTCAAGAGTTATAATAAACTCGATTTCTTGAAGAGAGAATTTGATAGTCGTAGTGGACACGATGGGTTTTACTATGTTTACGTCAGCTCTGATTCACACCCACGTTGATGATAATTCTTCCTGTCAAAGTGCAAACCCCCAGGAAAAGCTAACAGATGAACGTACAGCGATACGGGTGGTTTCATTCTATTCTTTGAGATGATATCTATCCATCACAACTACAAAACACAACTTACTTCAATATTTTCGAAATCCATATTTTTAAATATTTCAGCCCTTAAAGTATACCCATTAGGGTTGATCGAAATTAATGCTGCGATGTTAGAACCAACTAGGCTGCATAATATGTGATTTTTTATCACATAAACTTCAAATTTCATAATCAGTTTCATAAACTTTGGATCAGTAGATAAAGAGAGAAGACCTGGGGAGGAGAAGGGAATTTGAAGAAAAAACTGTAGAAAAAATAAAGATTTGAAAAAAAATTTTTTTTTATATCAACTCCCGAAAGTAAACAATTTTAGGAAACGAAAAAATTATGGTTAAAGAAATTTAAGTCTTCGTATGCGAAGATTGAAGTAAGGATTTGGCAAAAATGAAACTGATAGAGGCTCATCAACCCACTTGCTACCCAACCGTCTACCCCTAGTCCGCACATTCCCTGAAAATTTCATCCAGAACGGATGAAACTGTGAAAAATAAGCTTGTTACAAGGATTTCATACTGGCGCATGTACAGTAGCTATTAATTATACAATGATGTTGAAATTAATACAGGATGCTCAAATTGTCATCCCCCAACTATCATACGAATTTGAGAGAGATCGGACGACTAGGGCGTGAAAAAATGATCCTTGGTAGAATTTACGTTTGCGCATGCGCAGAGTGAGGTATTGAGTCAAGAACAATGAAACTGATAAGGGACCGTCTACCCCCTAGCCCGCACATCCCCTGAAAATGTCATCTAAATCGGATGAAAACTATGGAAATAAGCTTGTTGCAAGGATTTGCAGACACACGACTGACACACACACACACACGGAACCAAAGGTGTTCAGAATGGTCTAAAACGTAAAATGCGAGTGGAAATTTCGATTTTGGAGACCAAAAATTCCCTTAAATGAAAAAATTCCTTCCGCTACCCTTAGGTGGACTCGGAAGCAATAGTTAAAATACCTTTTTCGCATCCATGGGTAACGCTCATTTAGCATTTTACGAGAGGTTTTGGGGATTCGAATATAGTCCATGCCAGAGACTCTCTGATAATTTAGGGAAAACCGCATTGAAATCAGTCCAGCCATTTTGAACTCACACGCACACTAACATAAAAACTCACACACACAATATTTTTATTTATTTACCTACACCTTACTGTACGCTTAGCTTGTAACATGCGCTTATGAAACCACCGGTTGTTACCTACAACACTGCTTTGTAGTTGGCGGTAATGAAAAAAAATGCAACATGTACTTACCGAATTATGTTGAATGAGGTCTAGAATGATAACGTCTACTTTTAATTAATATATCTGAATCACTTGAAACTCAAAATAAAACTAAAAATTTATTGATTTCAATGTGTATATTCTATTTGCTGGAAACTTGTTACAAATGGCGTGACATCTACCAGAACCATCTAATAAAAAGTTGGAGCGATAGGTTTCCCAAATAGCTGTCAAGTGTATGATTAGGTTCTGCTATCTTATCTTGAGTGGAGAGCCTCACTTATGGACTAGGTACGGTAGGTAGGTACTCGATATTGCTTTACGGTCGATGAGTGACATTTTACTGAGTTTTAGACGTGCACTAGACGGAATGTTGAAGATACTAAATCAATTTTTAATACTACAGGTCTAGAAATAGATGCGAAACTGCTGCATTTTACAACTCAATTAATATGTAGTCATGCCTGAGATTTCTATCCATTGTTCCGACTTGCTAAAAAAACCCGGAAGATTAGCAATATATTCCAGCAATAGAAAATATTGCCGTGAGACGTTAGCAATAGTTCTTTTTTAAGTTAAAAAATAAAGGTTTGAGTTTTTCTTTGTTAAAAAGTGTTGTTAGTTATTTTATGATAACCACTGCAGCGTTTATGTTGAGGGTAAAACTTTTTTTGATATTTTCCGAAAATTTTACCAGTCCTGATAAGCGGTTCGCTTTTTAGGGAAATTTACAAACGGCTATATTTTGGAAACCAAGCGCAGTGCGGGCTTTAAATTTTGACCGATTGTGCTCAGATAGAGTATGAAGAGGCTCTGAGGTGCAAAAACACCCGGGTGCCCGTAGTGGGCACAAACTTTTCTATTACTAGATCTTTTTTTTTAAATGAAAATGGCAGAAAGAGGCGCGGTGAGAGCTTGAAAATCGGGACACGATTGCATTATGACTATACGAAGACGCACCCTCCTTCAAATTTTCCTGGGCTCCCGTAAGAAAGGGGAGAAAAACGATGAAATTTCCAAAAATTTAAATTGTTAAAAAGTGGCCTAAAAATGAGTTGGTCGGTGAATTTCCAAGTTATTTTGGCATTTTGTCAATTTTCTAGATATTTGACCGATCCAACGAATTTTGAAGATAATTTTTTTCTCAATTCCCCTCGAGCGGTTTGTGTACTAGGGGAATAACTGCAGAAATAACTTGGAAATTCACCTAGCAACCCATTTTAGGTCACTTTTTACCAATTCAAATTTTTGGAAATTGCATACCCTCCCCCCGTCTCCTTCGGGCGTCCGGAAACATTTGAAGACATTTACGTTTTTAATTGACGTTACTTATATTTGTAATCGTGGAGTACTCGGGAAAAAAAAAATGATTGCCAAAAACTATTGCTAACGTCTCTTGGCAATATGTCTATTGCTAGAATCCATCGCTAACTTCACTCCGGTGCTGAAAAATGTCCACTCTTCAAGAATCAACAGAAACAACTTTAATAAACTATTTTCTGGGTGAATATTCTTTCTGGACCTGACAAGGTATCTGTAGTCTATGTTTATTTTTATGTGCATCAAGATCAAGTTAATGCTTTATTTCACTTAGCTGTATATGAAATAGTAGTACAGCACAGCATTTATGTACTTACAAGCATCATAAGTACATTATAGTTTGTTTATTTTTGTGGTGTTTTATCGGCTGCAGGGGTTACAGAATGGTTATCGCTGTACCCCTTGTGGCAGAGTGCGCGTTACTTTGCTCTGCGAGACATCCGATCTGTCAGTGGAGTTCATGATGACAAAGTCAAAATGGTTGGCTGCTGGACAGGCATGGTTGACTCAGACAGTGCTTTACACATTGTCACTTTGCTATGGTTGTTGGCTTTAGTTGAGGTTTTGCTTATTGTGATCCGATGAGTGCTGTCACTCTCTCCTGGCGCTCACAACTCTACTGCTCTACATATACATCCAGGATCAGGAGCTGACTATGACATGCTCTCTGTTGGCCATCTTTTGATCTCTAGTTGCTGTTTAGTTGCTTTTGCATTTCTGCAGCTTAAAAAGGATGCTTGCCAATGACTTCTACAGGAATGCTGCTCATCAAGGATAGCAAGCCATCGGCGCCGTGTTTCCACACCATTTATTCATGCACAGTGGTTTCGTCAGCTCCACTACTACATGATGGTATGGGCTTGAGGAGCTATGGAGTTTTACTCCAAAGGCACCATGGCTGATTGGAAACTGGACGATGTAATGGTCTAATTCAATGTAATGCTGCGCCATACTTATCTCAATATTTGGCCATATTTTGTATATTTGCCTTATTAACCACATCTCTTGCCATATATAAATGCTACATTTCTCTGTTTCTTCTGCTGACTGTATCCAGAAATCCTGCTCGCTCTAACTTGCCATATCAGCCACTGCGATCTACATGCCTATATTTTTAGGTCCCGGGGCATTGGATCTTAATACGCCGATTGGCTAAGCCCAAATTTGATGATATCATGCATTTTGTGGCTTGGCATCTTTTATACGCGGATCGTCTTTTTGGGGGATCTCACACATTTTTGGTATACCCTAGGAGGAAAAGGTAGGAATTCACGGGCTGCCCAGGATGGAGTTGGTCATTTCATTCGACTTTGTTCCTAGAGAATCTCCCTGTCAAATTTAAATTTCCTAGGGCGAACAGGAGAACCCAGGATAGAACCCGTAATTTTGTTCATCCCTTAATGCCTTAGAGAAGCTCCCTATCAAATTTCACATTCCTAGGGTTAATAGGAGATAATGTACTCTGGCTAACACAGCAGACAAGAATAGAGCCCACCTATCCATTAGTCTCATAATTTCCCAGAGTCTCCCTACCGAATCCCAACTTTCTAGAGGGAAGAATGCAACTAACTCGGCTGATTGAAAAAGAGCCCCTGAGTTTATTCGTATCTTGATGTTCCAGAGAGTCTCGCTATCAAATTTCAACTTCCTAGGATAAACGGGAGAGAATGTCCAAATTTATTAAATAAAATTACAGATAAAATTTTTGATGAGCCTCGAATTGTTAATAGATTAAAATTAATTAAGAACTGGATTGTTACCAATGAATGAAGTTGTATTTTTATTAATCATGTTCAAGTTTTAGTGTTTTGAATTGTTTTTTCTACTGATTAGTACCTACTTTTACTTTATGCCGTGAACTGCCATTGCATTAGTAGTTCTAATAATTAGAAGTGCCCACACACAGACTCTTGTCTTGTGGGATTTTTGTTTGGGAAATTTTATTTTTGTACTTTGTATTATTGTTCACAAAAATAAAGCATTATTTAAAAAAAAAAAAAAAAATTTAATTCACTTAGCTGTTCGGGACTTGGTTGTAGCGGCTCCGGAACCCCAAAAGTCACTTGGCCAGGTGAAATGTAGCCTATGTTTCAAATATCATCAAAATTGCCAGAGGAGAATTGGTAGAAGTGGGAAGGCAAAAAAAGTCTGAAAACATACATTTTGACGCCTCGTTTTAGCTTTTATAGAATCAATCTGCGGTTTATAGATTTGGCATCAGGCGACTCAGGGGGCATGCCCCTCCCAGGATGTGGAAAGAAAATCAGTTTGAGCCGACAATGTGACGTAAGAAGGGGGCCAAAGTTGGGGCGAAGTTCTACTTTGTTACTTACCTATATCTAGGCGCGTCTCGTTAGAAAAGGTTTATTGAAAGCTTGGCAATGCGATTGCAATGGCTCATTGAAAGCTTGGCAATCCGAGACTAGCGTCTCGCTTAATAAGCTAAATGAAAAAATTGTTACTCACCCCAACTTACTCATGGTGATTGCATTGCGATGTTTTCTGTCATCTCTAAAGAAAGACAGAATTTCGATTAGAGCTCAAGAGCGACAATAACAACATGTGTAGAGTTACCTATCGGTAGTCCCGTGAATGTTGAGCCTTCTCGCTTAGTCACTAGAGCGCAGTCAGCCACCGGCCCGAAAGTGTTCACTCAGGAAAGTCACCCGGTTGTCGCGAACCAAGCGCTCCTGACGGAAGCTGGTGCAACGAACCCTAGTTCCGTTGAATTGGTGCCTCAATTTTTATTAATCTATGTCGTCCGCTGCTAACATATAGATTAGCATAGATCAAAATGATTTGTGTAATTAGATGGTCTGGTATTGAGACTATCCTCACACTTTCGGGCGCTTTATTCCATTGCTCGGTGGTCCACCCCGCCGAATCAGTTGATTCCTTTGAAGAGAATGCTGCAGTCGAATAAACTAAATTTGCCTCTCTCTAACGGTAAAATACTGGTTTAGAATAATGACACTATTTCTTTGCCAATCTCTGCCTTTACGGTTCAGATGAGGTTCCATGTACTGTATCAACAACTTTTTCGCATAAATGAATAGGCATGTACATACCTACCTACTTCAAACTTTTTATTTATAGCGGCCTTAAGGTTTAGGCAATGCATTAAGGGCGCTACAAACAAAAAGTTTAAAATTTCAATAAATCTAAAGAAGGGCGAATTCGTATTCATGAATATGATTTTGAATAAAAATTGCAGGAAGGGGATTGTCATCACATCACATCTTGAGTAGTTAGGTACCTATCGTATTCAAATCTTGAATGTGATTTTTAGCCGGATCCAATTTTATGATTCTCCCCTAAATCAAATTTTTTGAAATGATTCTCCCCTAAATCAAATTTTTCAACACGGTTTTCCCCAAACTGAATTTTTTAATGATTTTCCTCAAATTTACATGTGTTTAAATGAATTTGCCTGTAATTGTGAACATATAAATCGATTTAAAAAAACGTCTCAAACAATGCAGAAAGCCTGGTTTTTTTTTTGCCCTTGGGGGACTTTAATTATACCTACAGGAAATTTACACCGAAATGAGACCAATGGCAGATCGATAGGACCTTGGTTAAGAAGTTATGAGGAGATATTCAATTAGTTAGAAGAAGCTAGTGTGTTTTATGCTAATGTGTTTTTTTTTTTAAAGGTGTTTTATGCTAATAAATAGTTACCTAATCACTGAAATTTGTTCAGTGAAACTTAAACGCAAACTACGTAGGTAAGTGTTTTTTTTTTTCTTTTTTTCCAGTGTATACGTTTAGGTTAAGAAACTGTATTCGAAACAATACAGGGTGCTTCCTGAGGTAGTGACTTCAGTTAGTTTAACAATCCACTGAGAAACTGGGTTTTGAATACTTCAGGGTGTGGATATAGCAGAGGTGAAGTGGTAAAAGTTAATGGACCTATTCATATCTGGTTGCACTAAATGGAGTTACCAGGTGGCACCATGGCGATCAATTACGATATGCGTACACGGCTGAGTCTTCGGAAGAAGGGGAGAAAATGTAGTGACTTCAATTAGTTAAACTATCGAATGAATTCACATGTTTTCGTATCTATGTATTCAGAGTTCTTAGAGACTGAAATTATCAAGATTCATTGTATAACGTCTAGGATGATGAATACAGTGTTTTGTGTTCTTTACATCTCGTGTTGATTATTGAGTAGTGTAACAGCATCCTACACTCCCCCACACTAGCTCCTTTGATTCGGGAACAGGGCATTTACATCAACACCTCTTACTCTACCCAATTGAGATGTTGACAGCGGCTAAACACACAACTATACTCATGGCCAGGTGTTGCGAACGCTCGCCAGCTGAAGAGCCGGCAGAAACAAGAGTCGGCGCCGTTTGACGGCAACTTCTTCTGAGGACGTACCCATCTGAAGAAGCGATGCAATTGAGCGGTCAAACAGAATGAGATCCGTGTCGGCAGCCCCCATTGTGGTAGGCGGCGAACTCTTTTCACGGCCTTTTACGAAGGTGCCTATTTTCTGAGGGTTTTGAAACTGCATCGTTCACGATGGAAGAGAAATGACGGGAGTCGGGAAGCCACAAACCCACTTGAAGGTGACTTCTGTAGAGGGGTTGTTCGACTTGATTGTTAGATTTTCCATCCCCTGAGGTTAATTTGTGGGGAACGTCTTTTACGGCAAAAGGCACAATTTCCACAAACCTCTGTGGAGTTGAGCCTTTCAAATAATGAAATTCGCATTATTTTCAAAGAAGAACAAAGTAGTTTTTGGCCTACTCACGTTAATTTCGTTGGGTGGAACTCCTGTTATTGAATGAGTACAGGAGTACGCTGCAAGTTATTGAATGAGTACGCTGCAAATTA
The DNA here is from genome assembly GCA_030762985.1 of Adelphocoris suturalis. Lineage (NCBI taxonomy): Eukaryota > Metazoa > Arthropoda > Insecta > Hemiptera > Miridae > Adelphocoris > Adelphocoris suturalis. Next base: position 79,989,093 of record CM061044.1, read on the forward strand.
TTACCCAAGGTTCATTATTTCTGTATCCTATAGCACCAAGTTTGTAGGCGCCTACCTACTAAAAGGAAATAAGTAGGTAAATGAAATGACAGCAACCAAAAAATTGAATAAATTATGGTTTATAGTGGTAAGGTAAAAATGTCTGCCAAGTTGGGTGGGCAATATAGCTGAACGTATAGAATTAGTTGAAAACGTTCCAGTCATGCAGCATGATCGTATGATCGAATTTTCGTAAATTAGGTATCGTATTGTATACTGTGAAGTTGTTTTGAAATTCGAGCTTTTTGACTTCAAAGAAATTATCAAATGTTGATTTTATGGCAAAAAACGTATTTTAAATAATAATCTGCCATTCAAGAATATATTTTTCTTATTAAGAAGAATAGCTTTCTTGGAGTTTTTATCGATTTTTTAGCAAATGTTACCCTACAATATTTCTGAGAACAATAATATCGATATAATAATGTCGCTATTTTAAATACGTATATCGATATTTCCAATACATCGATATATCCTATACTTAATTGGCAATCGATTCACCGATAAATCGCGGTAAGGATAAGCGGTGTCCGTCGTTGGACACCAGACCGAGGCGAGAAAGTAACTTGCGTTGGACCGTTGGACCTCTCGCGATCTTTGGGATTGGATTCCCTGGATCGCACGGTGCTCGGTAAAAAAGTAAATTTTCTGATCAACTGAAGAAATTGGAATCGGAAGGAAAGCACAGCAGCACTTTCTCTCAGATATGAGGCGTAGGTGATGAAATAAATGCTGAAGTTAAAATACATAAAAATTTAATAAATATAGCAAATTTAGGTCAAATCACAAAATACCGTACGATCATCAAAATTTCACAAGTACGCTCTAAATACTCACTTACCAATAGTACCTAAGTACCTAATGCACAACAAAAATTTCAGCTACCTAACATTGAATAAACAGTCACAAATTCGATTATTACATTACTATTTGAATGTAAATAATTGAAGATTCGCAATAATAACAACACAACAGTTAAGTTTTAAAAGTAAACAATTATTCTTTATTTCTTGAGTTATAATCTTCCAAACCTCTTCGAACCTATACTTACAAAGATAGGCTAAAGTGATGGGGTTGCTAGGCTTGCTTAAAAGTTTTATGATTCCATATCACGGGTTGAGGTTTACACGGGTTCGCATAACTAATCAATTAGATACGTAGTTTTTCCATAATATTTTTGCCGTAAAAACTTTGTCTAGTCCTTTTTTTTCCCATAAATCATTATTTCATTGTCACTCATATTGAAGTTGTTTTATCCTGCCTTTAGGAAGATCAAACGGAATAACGTACACCGATCTGGTTGGGCTCATTCGATTCATTTAGGTTATATCTATCAAGAACAAACTGAAAACACTCATTCTGATTTTTAAAGTTTTCGAGTTCTCCACATTTAGTTATTAGGTAGGTACTTTCTTTATGGTTGATCGAGAGTGACGCCTAGACCCATAAAATGTTAAACAATTATGACATATGCATTCGATTTGCTTTGGGTATCCATTTAGAAAACCGTTCATGTCCCAAAATCGTATCACAATACCTCAAAAGGAATTTCCATGAAGAAAATGTTGGACATTTTCGGAAGCCATATTCTTTGGAAAATAGGAAGGTACCCTGGGTTTTAGGCTTGTTTGGAGTCTATCTAACAGTTTATTTGCAGTAAGACAAAGTCTCGTGCCATTATTGATTATGAAATGGGAAATTCTCCTTCTGTTATTAAGTTTGATCTTGTTACTATTTTATCAATACAAAATTATTTCCAGTTGTTCTTTTTTCATACAAAATATACTAGTTATGGGAGAAATTGATTTATTAGTTTTCCAGGTTTAAGAGGTCCGTTGGACAAAATGGTTTTGTTTTCACTGTAGGGTCATCAGAAATAAAGTAGGTGAGTAAGTTCGGCAACTCCATCACAGCCTCTCCCTGATAGCTGAAATTAACTTATCAAGAGTCGTTTGTATTAAATTTATAAAAAGGTAGTAAATGTCTACATACGAAACCAGTTAACGGTCTTACATTCAATCATAATGACAACACGTTTTCATTCATTGATGGCTACCAAAAAAATCAACCCCGTATGCATTGCATATCTGACGAGGGGGGTGCCATAATTTTTTTTTTCTACACATTCGAAATTCTGTAGGTTAATAACATAGTTATTGCACATGGGCCAAAAAATACCTCTTCAACAGTTGTATTGTACGAGTATACTGTGGAAATCAAATTATATCAAACAAATAACGCCAATTTTATATAAATAATAATATATATAAAATAATGACAATAAATTAATTAAAACAAAAAATAAAATAAACTTACGACTAGTCATATATTCACACGCAATTGCCGGTCACTCGCTAACCCTGTCACACGTTCCGACGCTCTGTACATAGTCATGCAATTTATTACAAAAAGTACAATTTGATTTTTTAGGAAACATTAGTCATACCTTGGAAAAATATATTAATCTTCGATCGATTTCATCGATTAAACTAGGATCCTACGTTCATCTGAAGATCCTCGAAAGCCTTTTGATATATTATGTTAATCATTCATAAAGATTACACCTAACATTATAAAAAAAATTGCATTGTGCAACGATTAACAAAGGAATGGAACATGAAGTGTGATTGCCTACTATTACAGAATAATAATAAATTATGTAAAAGTGTGATGTATTGATCATTGGCATCATTCGATCAATGAAATTGCGTTCAGTTTCAGGTAGTGGGTACCTTAAGGCGATCTTCATTATGGATGCGGTTCTGACGGATTAGAATAAGGTAGGCATAAGGTCGGTTGGGTGGCTAAAATGACTGCCGTTTTTGATTGGCAGTACCTATGTTTCTCGACTTAGCAGAAAATGGACGACAATGACTACTTTTGATGATCAGATTAGTTGGACAAATAGTTCAGAATGTTTTATATAGTTTGGTGGTCATCCCGCATGGAAGCGCTAGTGTCGCGTTACATTCCATTCAGGCTAGACACTTATGAGACCTTGCCAATGTTGACATCTACCAAGGAAACAAGACACGAAATGTGACGCGTAACAACGACATATACAAAAATTACCGTGCCCTTGTGATCTCCGGAGCAATTTCTTTGCTATTCAACCTATTAGGCTAAAATTTGGAATGAAGATGAAAAACGAATTCTACGCCCATCACTCTTTAGCATTTAGGCGCAAGTCACCCCCCCTCCATGGTTTTTCATTCTCAGAATGGTCTGAAACGGATTTGTAATCGGTTATTTTTTCCCTCATGTTTGGGTTGTCCACCCCCATGAATCGATTTCAATAGGCCTTCCCTCTATTGACAAAGCCTAGCCCATATATTGCCAGCTTCAGAGGACCATCCTAAAAACAGGCTATTGTCTGCTTAACGCTTCTGACGTCCACGCAAGTGGCGAGTGGTTGCTGCCAGATGCCAAAGTAACCTCTCTTATTTTGAACGCGTTGTTTGATCGGATGCATCCAGCGAAAATTGTCAGAACAAGCATCCATATCCATAGTAATCTTAGCCTAAGAGAACCCAAGTACTAAAGAAACAATTTATAAATCACCAATATTGATCATACAATTTTCCACAAATAGGTATGAATTAATATTACGTGTCTATTAAAGACAATAACTAGTTAGTAACTACTTAAATCAATAATTATATTACTCAACAAATTTACCATTTCTGGGTCTTTTCTTTCGTTTAAAATATATACATCCACTCTTTGGCGTTACAAACTAGTAGGTACAAATAAATTACTGTAAGTTAGTAATTTTTTATTTATTTTAATTTTACGATTTCAGTTTGCAGTAGTATAATGTAACAATTACCTATCCTTTACTTTTCAAAACCCTGCCACTAACGTCGAAACCTGTTGGTCAGATTAGATAAAATTTGAAACGTATTGAGTGATCAGTACCATGTCAATCACTTTTCAAAACACTATCTGAAGGGTTTCTTTGCAGATAAAAGGTATGTAATTCAAGGGAACAATGGATTAAATATTCATCTATGTAACGACTTGAAATGTGTAACAATTTTTTCTATTTTTCTATGACCAATGTAGTACACATGCTTACAAAGACCGAAAGTCGGATGAACTTGACTCCGTACTATCATTATGATTTAAAATGCATTCGAGTCAAAAAACCATAACAAACATACGCCTAGAAAAGTTCATTACTCATTTGCTAGCGCATTGATTAACTTATATCAACCTCATTTAATTATCATGATGATGATGATGGTAAGGAATAACCCTACACCTCAGCTTATCTGATGCAGTTTCAAATTTGCCTATTACTGTAAATAGTTTTCAGTACACGGTAGAACATGTAAACCCACATGAATCTTACTTGCTGACATGATACGAATCACAGTAAGTACTAAAAGTAAGCATTTATTTCGCTGGAAATATTACGATAAACCTCACTTGTTTAAGAGACACCTAAGTCGGAAAAAATAACTCACGAATTCACGTGAGATAATCGGATTAGGTATTTTCATATTTTATGTTTCTTATCAAACTAGAAAAAAAGTACATATTCGTGTGGTAGGAAGCATGTTGTAGGTTGCGATCTAAATTATTGTTCAGAAAGGTTACTCGAGGCTATCAATTTTTTTTTTTTTTTTTTTTTTTTTAAATTATGAAGGTTGTTTTTACCTCAAAAGCTATACTCCAAAATAATTCTCTTGATGTATCCCCTTCATATTGCATATGAATCAAAAGAACCACATTCCTGTTTGTAAACAGGTTTCAAACTTCTGAAGTTAGAAATGTTCATGCGGTTTTACAGTTGATTAACAAGTATTAGGTGTTTTTAACACAGAATGTGTTTTAGCCTTGGTATCTCCAACCGAAAACGAAAGGTTTTGTGTTAACGAAAATGTGTTGCATTCATGTGTTGCGTTTTTGAGAAACGAAAATGGGTTGCAACAAATTACTGATGATTTCCGCTTACAACAGAGTCGTTGCTAGAAAAATGGTATTTTCATTTTTCAACCTACAAGATTCGTTGAACATTCGTTCAAAAGCTCTCGATTTATCCTACCATATTATGTTAACTACTGCGAAGTGCGTGGACAACAAGCTGAGTTATGAGCATGGTTATATGAATAATTATTTACACACAGTTGATCTTTCTCAATAATTGATATTGTGAACATGATTGCTTGTTTTTTCTGATAATTCATGTTATATGAATAAATGAAAGCCTTTGACGTGGAGGGGAGGGGGCTGTAATATATGCATTTTTCATGTGAGGGCTCAAATGAAAGCTAATGACGAGGAGGTTTCAAATATGGCGCACATGTTAAATATATAAAACAACTTGACATCTAGTGATAAGATACACCGCAAAATCTGAGTCATTCTTATATGCGGGTTCCACGGGTTTATGTGAAACGCGTGGGCTACAACACATTCTGTGTTTCAATATTTTCATTCAAAGTATGTAAATAAGGGTAACCGGGCTTCCAGGTCCTGGCGAGGCGCGGAACGCCGATTTTTTTTTAAATTTAATTTTTAAGTCATTGGCTACCTCCATTCGAATTACTGTACTATTTGAATGAATTTAGCATTTCAACATATAAAATTCAACCTTTTACAGATTCAATTGAGCTCTCCAGTGGTGGAGTGGATATGGAAACTAATTGATTGATTATAAAGGAAGCCGTAAGAGGTAAGCTGATTGCACGAGTAAGGTTCATGCCTATCATACGTAGGTTGACTTGACCCCAGCGCCTTACCAATTCAGTAAGTATCTTATTCTGTATAGTCAGAATCGCTTCTGCTTGCGATACCAACAATCGCCCTATGTAGGAGCATATCCATCATTCCATAATTTTAACGAATGTCATAAATTACAAATTAGCCTATATTTTGGTTTATTATTTTCAGCAATAAAGCTACTAATGCGACCGAAAATGAATAAACAACCCCCCCCTCCATCTGAAAGTTTGTTAGTTTTCTTTTCAAAAGACGTGAATTCCAAAAAACCGAATTTAAAAACGCTGCAAATGATTACACAACGGTATATTATATCTGTACTAGATAGCCCTTCTACATCGATAACTTATCAAGAATTACGAAAACTTTCAAGTACATAGACTTACCGAAGAGGAATTAAATAAAATAAAACCCCTTTATTTCAATAGTCTTTCTGTATAAAACAAGAGCTGATATCTAAGAAAAACAGTACACCCTCCAACTTAAAACTAAAGAGATGAAATAAATCACCTACCTACACTTCTCTAGTCCAACTATCGGTGACAAGAGTTATAATAAACTCGATTTGGAGGAGTGAGAATTCAGTAGGAATTATATCAGCTGATACGATCATCGTAGGTTATAGGAGGCGATTTTTACTATGTTTCTCCAATTTTGAATTGCTCCTATGTTGATGATTATTATTTCTGCCACAGTTCTAACCTCTACATTGAAAGAGCGAACAGATAAACGTACAGCGATTCTACACTTTAGGGTTGATCTAAATTAATGCTGAGAGCACATCCCGAGCCGATGTATGATTTTTAAGCCGAATTTCATAAAGTTTGTTCCAGTAGTTTATCGGAAAAGTATCGGACTTCAACCTACTACGTATCTTCAATCGTAAACCAACAAATTTAGACGGGAGGTTAATATTTAATTTTTCATATTCGTTTACAAAAGTTTATTATTGAAAATAATAAACCAAAAATCCACTTGTCCTGCGTTCGGCGCCACGTGCGCTATCCGAAACTTATCCCCGGCCTACTGCCCCGAACCATTTCTGAGGGGGGGGGTTAAGGAAATGTCTCTTGGTCGATTACAAAGGTGATTGAAAATAATAATCCAAAAGAGATAAAAGAGGGAGAGAAAGAGGGGGGTTTTTTCTTTCTGTTTTTCAAATCGATTATAGAATTTTCCTTCAGCCCTTTCGGTTCTACTGAAATTTAAAACTGAAAAAACAGTGCGATGTAACCTTTTAATAGTATGATAATTTGAATTCTAATTTCTGTGACAATTACATACTAACTTATGTGAGTTAATTGTGTACTTACTCACGATTACTTATGTACGAGTATGTCATGATGACAATATGGCACATACAGACATCCACGGTAAACCACAAACGATATCAATCGTCTATATAACTTTTTCTATTACGCAACTTACTAGAATAAATAGCTATATATTATTATTATCAAATTAATAGTCTTCCCTAGTGCACTTTTCATGTACTCTACGTATTATACCTACATAACTTACGTTATATTATACAGATACTCATCAATCAAAGTTGCTATAGAAGCAAAAATCTAAAACAAAACTGATATTTAGGCATTCATCATTAATTTTGTTCAGATAATATTCATCTTAGAAACATGATTAGAAGACAGGAAATATGAAAGTTCTTAACACGTCCAGTGCGGGAGCAAATTTTTATCATATCGTAGTACTTATTGGGTCAGTTAAAATTTTTTGAAAATAGATTTTTTTCATAATCGATGTTTTTACGGACAGATTTTGAGTCTTATATATGATATTTATCTTAGAAAAGGTAGGTAGTGAACAAGCCATAAATAGCCGCAACTCTTCACTTACATAAGCAAATTACTCTAATTAGTTCAAACAAAAGAGCCGTAAATACGAGTAGACAAGACATAATTGAAAGGCTTTGGGTACAAAGGGCGTAAGTGCCAATATCGACTTTTTCCATATTATTATTTTTTTCTGGACCTATATACCACTAGCTATTTTTCTAGAAAGGGCTTATGCACCAATCATTTTTAAATAACCCGCCACGTCGCAGTGTTACCAACGTCCTCCGTCCAAAATTCATCGTTTTCCCGTACTACCTAAGTCCATGAGGCATTTTCAGTAGGAAGGGCGTAAGTGCCACGGTGCAACACTTTGCGTTTGTAACCTCGTAAACTTTCGTGAGAACATCTTTTTTTTTCTAATTCGCCTAAGAACTCCGTTAGATACCTTCCTATGTGAAAAAAGATTAGCAATGTTTTTAAAACTGTTCACTTGGAGAAAACTTGAAGAATTAGGTGGGTATGGCACTTAGGCAGGTGGTAAACAGAGGTGGCACTTAGGCCGTTGTCATAGGATCGTGAACAAAATCTTTTTTTTTTTTTAATCTTGGGAAGATCGTTATGAACAAATCCAACGCACAAATAAAACGTATTTCAGCAATATTTAATTTAAAAAAAATCATCTCTTTAGAACGAATATTGTGAGAATGACAAACAAATTAAAATTGAAACAGCGATAACTTTTTTTGGGATTTATGGCACTTACGCCCTTTGTACCCAAAGCCCTTCAATTGTTTAGCATTGATATTTGATGTGCAAATGTGGCACTACAAAAGCTTAATACGTTAGTTTCGGCCCTTACCCTTGTTTTAAACCTATAACCAATATAAACTGGTGACATCTCTTGTACAAACGGCATAAGGAAGAAATTCATAGGTCGCAATGCACTACATTATTACGCGAGGTAAATTGTTACTTCCTAAGAAAATTTTGCTCATTTTCAGCAAAATCAATGCTAAAATTGTTTCAAAGCTTCTCGAGTAGTTGCAGAAATAGTTTGGTAACGGAAAAAAAAATTCCTAGGAACAATGCAGATTGTTTCCATATTTAGTATAATTTTTCTCAGTTAAATGTCGACTGTAAAATTGGTGGTGTTTCTTAGGAGGGCAGTATTCAGCTCTGAATTTTACCAGGTGCAATAAAAGACATTTGCCTTATACGTGGAGTTTTCATGGAACAATTTTTCATTGGGGTTTTCCCTCAAAAAGATATGGTTCTCCGCTATTCAAGATATTTACTCCGATGAAATTCCTAAAACTGTGTACGGCAGCCGCAGGCCATAGATCTATGAATTATTTACCATTCTGCATAGCCAGTAACATACCATACCTAAACGTTCTCATGTTCATAAATTAACGAAGTCATTTGTCGGGCAAACATACATTCTTTTTTCCCTCAACCCTTGGGGGAGCATAGGCCCTGGACATAAAGCCACCACCTTCCTAGACTCCTTCCTAGAACGTCTAGCCGTTAACCTTATTTCACGTTTTGCCAACAACTCTCTATTTCCTCTTTGATCGTTCGTCATCAAGTCTTCCTGGGGCGACCAACCCTCCACACAATTCGGGGGTTCCACGTTAAGGCTATTTTAGATGGACTCGTATCCAATCCACCCCTACTTATGCTCTCTGATCTGCAGCTCAATAGGCTTAGTTTGGATGTAATGGAAGTGAGGGCACTAAACGGCAATCCTCAATCAGTATATATACTGTATGTAATCCTGCACTTGGAAGTCCCTTTGCGATTCACACTCGTGTTGATGACAAGGAAAAACTATCTTTCAACACTTCAGTCTTCATTGAGCGCTTAAGATCGGTCAAATATAGCTCCAGATGGTGCCATTTCATATAGGTATTGAAGTGAAATCCAACAAAATCTAACAGGAAAATTACCATTTAATTTCAAAAAAGTTATTGATTTTTTAAAACTTTGATTCATGCCGAAAGGTCAAAAAGACTCCTCCCGCACTCAACACGTCAAGTCCATACCATGAAAAGTGAAAGTGAATACAGTTTGATAGGTATCTGAATCAAATCATGAGATCAAAATTGAACTTCATATTTAAATGGAATTCATAAAACATGAATTAAATAAAAAATGAGTTATATATCTAAATATATAATTTTTTCATTGATATACATATAAGATACATAACCAGTAAATATATATCCAATTCTTCGAACGAACACTTGTTTGGTTGAGTACCTACTAAAAACGAAGAACTAAAAATGGAATTAAGCACATTGTTGCTTAGAGTTAACAATATAGCCAACGCGTTTTCTCGAGCTAGGAATTGTTTCCAATGTTATTCACACCAGAGTTTTCTGAAACAAACAATTTTAGAAAAATGAACGAAACCTTTCTAGGTAGCAATTTTATGGATAGCTATGAGTAGATTTTTGATTAGAAAGAATAACAGTCGGGGGAATAAGAGACTCCATAACGTCAGGCCTTCACAAATACGTATAGCCTCTCACATTGAACGGGTTGTCATCTTGCGCCGAACCCTCTCAGGCAGTTCTAAGGGCCTCCGCGGTAGGTAGGATAAGTGAAGGCAAACTTTTCACTTTATTGCAAAACTGCAGTAAGGAAAGTAATCAGGCAGTTCAACAGACTCCGCGGACGGCCGCACTTGGCCACTTTGCAGTGTAATATTTATTATAGTCCTCACATTTTCATTATTGAAGGACCATTCTTATTTCTTCACCTAAAATTGACCTAATTTGTGTCTTAAAACCCTATAAAAATGCCTATTCTAAATTCTTCAAAACCTCAGGTAATAATAGATATAGTTTGTTTTGTAATCCCATAAAATTTTAGTGCTTGGTTTTGCCACGAGCCTCATAACGTTCTCTCCTGCCATTCATTCGTAAAATCACAAAGTCTGACCATAATACCCCCATAGCTAAATATAAAGGTATTGAACATGGAAACATACTGATCCTGCAATGTGTGGACAATGAGCACAAAAAACTGATAAAACGTTATGTAAATCTTTGCAGCGTTTCTTTCCAACCTACAAATTTGAGAAATACTCCCCGGAATTTTCCAAATAGGGAAATTAAAAGCGAAGTTTGGTCCCTTGATAGTTTCAGTAGCGTTGCGTGTTTTTCCAACCAGGGTACTCTCAAAAAGTAGAACACGTATGACACCCATCAAGCAATGAGCGAAAAATATAATGTTTTGTATTTGTTAATGAAATCAGATGAATCTTTAAGAGTACAGACACCAACTTCATTCTCTTACGATCGGTACTTTTCTGTCTATAAATTTTCAAAGTTTTGACCCTCCCTCAGCCTAGCGTGATGTACATATTGTTGAAACTTTGAAAAATCATAAAAAGGAATTACACATCAACTATGTACATAGATGGTGAGAACATTTCAAAATGTTTTACCTAGTGTCATTTAAAAATAGTAAACGCAGCATTTTCAGACCAATGATTAACCCTCATTAACCATTCATTTGTCTAACAAAAGATTAAATCTTGCAAAAATTTCAAATGTCATATAAGTGACTGCGTGGATATTTACAGCATTCATGAAACCTGCCAGGTTCTAACCAAAAAATAAAGTAATACAACAAGGAAAACAAAACTGTTTAGCTCGTCCTGCACAGTCTGACAATCACTGATATTTCGTGTAGTTTTCTTTAAGAAAATACTTAAAATGCACTCCCAGCATCTTGTTTAGCAGGAGCAGTTGCAGGAATGCAACAAGAGCTGTAGTCCTTTGCACCTAGGATAACATTCGTGAGATGTGATGGGTAGTTCTTCCTTCTCGATTCTTGAAAAAGCCACCCCTTGGCATATTTTTCAGATTATTCAACCGATAGGATATCCTCTGGGTGTAGCAAGTTGATCGTCTTTCCCCTTTGAAGGAGAGGAACTACTATATTTCCATCAACTCTATTAGATAGTCTTAAAGATAGGGAAATGCATGATTTTCTTGACTCACAATTCGCTTGCACTGGCTATCCATATCTCAAAAAAACTCCAATTTCCAATGAAAAAGGAGAAAAAAACAAAAAATTGTTTACTAAAGGCCGATCCAGATGCCAGTCAACATCAACAACCAAAACAATCGATTGAGAGATAGCTAATGAAGATAACAATAACATCTTTCGATTCGTGAGGAGTTGACTTCAAAAATATCGCAAGATGATTGGCGGAGCAAAAATTAGTCCCCTACCCGCTTTGTAATAGTCTCTTAGATCTCACCATCCAAACACCTAATCAATCTAACTAATCGATAATAATCTTTCCTTATTAATAATCTCTGTTTCCGATCCGAATCGGTAGATGAAAGCAAATCACTTGAGGGACCAAACTCCCACGCTTTTTTTGAATACTTGTGGGATTTTTTTTTTTTTTTTTTTTTTTTTTTTTTTTTTTTTTTTTTTTTTTTTTTTTTTTTTTTGTTCAAGAACTTTGAATTGCTCAGATAGGGTCTTGTAGCCATCAGAATCGCTGAGGAGGACGCCCAGGTTTACCTGACGCCAGCCAAGTCAAGGAAGGAGGAGGAAGGAGAGGTGGATAAAAGAAAGTGCCCCTATAAAAATGACCACCAATTAAGGAAAGAGCCTCTAAGAACGCAGGTGGTGATTCCAATGAACACTCCTACTGAGATGTCCAACTCGAGTGATTCGGTGGCACTTTTCTCGAAACCACACCCTGCGTCATGACAAGGTTGGGGCCATGATTTTGATATAGCTTGTCGCCATCCCTATTAGATCGGATACCACTTGCCGCAAGTCTAATATTTATTTATCTTAGTTCACCAGATCTGCTCCATGTCCACGTGGCCACTGACGATCTGGACTTCCAGGATTATGGTACCTAGACTTATCCCAACCTAGACTTATGGTACATGACAGGGCGCCTGCTATCTGCTTCGCAACCGCATCATGACGTAAAATGCGGCCGCCTTGATGCACTTCATGATATAGATTGTTATTTTTACCCCAACAAGCACAACAAAGAGTATCTTTACCTGCTCTCACGCGACTACCCCTAGAACTCCTCACCGAGCTGTATCGTACAAACAACGATCAGCATTAATGTGGATGGTGAAAGCCTGAGTTGCTGAGGGAAATAGATAAATATTGCGTTCGTGTTCTTTCCATTCTTCTGGCCAATCAGTAATAACGTTTCTGCCACATTGCTGGCATGAAATGCATCATCTCCATCCTTCACGATTCGCCATTGCCGCACATCGTCTTTTATCCTATCCTTAAACTTTCAGTGATATTTGCAATTTTATTTCATTGATTACTGTGAAATTTCAAAACTTTATCCTAATTCATGTGACGCACAAAACCGGTTATTGCCTGCCATAGATATATTCATCACTGTTTACTAATTCCATTCGATATTTTCTTAATAAATGGGTAAGTTAAAAATCCAAAACGTAGTACTTGTCAGCGGGTTCGGTCGTTGAGTGGAGCCCCTCTTTGAGATATTGGCAGATGCTGAATGGCAAAGCGAGGCTCGGTAGGGCCGCGTCAACGTCGGTGGTGCCCAAAGAGGAGATGATGACAGCTCGACACCGGTCCTGTAGATTCACGAAATCTCTTTTCATACCCCCAAGCCGCATCTCCGTTTTGGCTGCTGTACTCGAGATGATCGGGTATAAGTTTTCTCGGATCTGTGGAAAGAAACATCCAATTTGATTCAATTTCCTCCCATCCTCCCCCCATCATCAAGAAATTTAACGTTATAGAGGATAGTTTCAATCAGTCAAACATCCTGTACGATATTTGCGTACTATATAATTATAATGACAATTATACAGAGATATTTAAAATAAATCAACATTTAAATGCACAAGTATGATGATTTAAATTTATTGGTGTTCAGTTAGACTTCAAGCATCCAAACGATTCAACATCATGTAAGATTAGAAAATAAATTTATAAGTCCACATGTTTTATCAAATTAAACAAAAATATTCTAACTTGACCAACCAAGGTTTCTTCCTTAGCTGAAAAATTTAACCTTGAGTTGACAAAATCAAAAAGTGCTTAAAAATCTACTTTCTACGCCTCTGATTTCTGAGCTGAGGACATTCACCGATTATATGATACACAGCTTCATAATTCCTTGTATCACACAAGATACACTCTTCCACGCAATCAATTAGTACCAATGTACTTTTTATTATAGCTACACTGGGGACACAAATATCACTTCCTACTCGACTTGTGCTATGAGATGTCTGGGCAGCAAACAATATACCTACAGTTAGAGTAACTCCCTTCGAGTTACCATACCCGAGTAGTTACTACATTCGATCAGTAACTCCCTTCTCTTATCATCTCTCTTCGAGTATTCTCAGTTCATCAGCTGTATACCTATTAGCTCAACACTGCCTTCTTTCCTAAACATCTCGACTTTTGGAAATTTTCAAAAAGCTCTCCTAAGTCTCCTTACACTTTCGCCTCACTTCGCAAGCTGCCCCAAAAACACGATCTCCAAACTTATATTTTCGACAATTTCCTATTTTCGATTCGGATTTGCCAGCCGAATTGAGAATACTCTCAAATTTAGTAGATCTGTTTATGAAGAGAGAAATTTCTCCTGGGTAATTTCTAATGATCTACTCGTAGATAAATGACATACATAATTTCCTTAATAGCATCTATGTTAGTTGAGGTGAGTTGAGATAACGCTGATTTATGTTAAATTATTTTTTTTTTTTTTTCAACAAGCAACAAAATATATTTGAAATTAGATATTAAAGATTAGGTTTGGGGTCTCCACGGTAAAGTTTCGAAGCTATTTTCTTTTAGCTCAATCCTCTGGTATCGGGAGTGGAGCCCCATCCTCGGGGTTCATTTCACCCCCCCTCCTCACTAGTTAAATTCTTACACTGTTTCCTTCATTATAATCATGGGCGCAAGTTGTTTTTTTCTTTTTTGTTAACATCATGAGTTGTCGCTGTTTTGTCAATTTCAATGGGCTCTTTCCTGGTTATCTGAGTTAGTGGTTTTGGTGGGTCATCAACAGACGACTGAAATGATGGGCTCTTAAAAGACAACTTAGCTCTCTCAGCGTTCCGAGAATCAGCAAGCAGCAATCAGAAAAAATTAAGAGGCTAAAGTGTGTTCATGTTTTTATCATTTTGATGCAATCTCTAAATAGTAAAACCTGGGGGGGGGGGGGGGGGGCACTGCCGAGGTGCGAAAGCAACGTTTTTTTTAAGCGAGTTTTCGTAAAAAATCAAGCTGTTGCAGAGTCTCCAAAAATTTTAAAATCAAAAACCGTTTTGAAACATTCCGAAACGAATCCTAGAGTTTAACGCTTTTTCATATATATATATATATATGTCCGTCCAGACGATGACTAATCTTAGGATTGAGATATGAGATAAAAATTCCATTCTTGAGCCAAAAAATCAGGCTTTTCAAACGAAAGGACGAGTATGTTAGCCAACATCTTTCGAATACATTAAAATGGTCAAATTTCAAAAAAAGTGCTGAAAAAATCTAAAATTAGCAAAAACCGTCAACAAATCGTTAAATATATATATTTTTAGTAGAATAGTGCTAAAATATTGTTTATGAACTATAAACTAGAACATTCAAAATTTTATGTTCAAAATTATGCTGAAAAGTGTACTTAAATTTCATTAAAATGTGCTAAGAATCGATAAAAATGTAAAAAAAGTTAGATAACCAAAATCTCTTCTTGAATAGCAGATTATGTTTAGAACGAGTTTTTTTTTTAGACATAATTTTCAAAACTTTCTTCCAAATTTTTCAAAACAATGTTACATAGGTAATATTGTAAGATAGTTTACGAAAATTCGCCTTTACGATCTTGCTGCATGACTGGAACTTTTTTAATGTGTTCCATGTTTGCTGTTTTCCGTAATAAATTTCTTCATTCATTCATTCTTCAGCTCACCTTGTGCAGATCCTTGAAGGCAACTCCCAGCGACTTGCCATCCTTGTAGAATGTGAGCGTACCGGCGATCCCGTCGAAGAGGACGCCGATTTTCGTTCGCTTGTTCTCCTCAAAAGGTGTGGTGTAGTAAGCCCAGTTCCCGCCGTGGAAAACTAAGCCCTTATGCGACAGGCCCCACCCATGCTCGTCTTCGCCAATGAGGTTGACGAAGGTGTTAGCATGGACCCTGGCCTTCTTCGTCGCCACACCAAACATCATGCTAGTCCCAAATATCCTCTGATTGAGGCTCAGTTCCCAGTAGTATCTGAAAATATGTGAAGTTACTTAATGAAGCTGAGAGTTATTAACAGTTGGTCAATTATGCAAACTTTCTTCTAGGCCGTCGTTTCGCGATATTTGTACAGTTTCTTCAGGGCTACATTGCAACAAAAGAGAGCAAGTTGAATGAAGTTGTAAAGAACAAAGTCAACTGCAAATTTGTCTTCAAAAACCTACGGACCCTTAATAATGTAGATACCTACTGTTTTAAAGCTTAAATCTGACATTCCTAGTGAATATGAAGTAACATAGTGTATTCCATAGAAGGTGAGGATTGTGAATCGAGTGAAATTTTACAGAATCACCAATGCATGAAAAGTAGGATGACCAAACATAGGTTAGATGTTAGCACCCTAGAGGAAATTTGTGTCTTAGTGCATCACAGTTTGGATCTCAATCATACTTTTGAATTTGAAAATACCAAAATCCTTGACTCAGAAGTAACTTTGGGGAAAAGAGTAGTAAATGAAAGTGTCTATGTTCAAATGATTCCTAACACCTGCAATTTTAGGAGGGACACAAAAACTTGAGTCTAATATGTCACAGCAATCTAATTAGAATGTAACCCCTTCACTAAGCATTAGCTATATGGTAGTTCTTCATACATTAATTTGATTTAGGCCATGCGCACAAACGCACTCAAGAGAGGGAGAGAGAGAAAGTTACATTGCTGTAGTAGCTAAAGGCAGGTCACAGGGCAACAAAAACACCTGATTTTTTTATATTGTTGTAAGCCGGTTCAAGCTCCTAGGGAAGGGGAAAATGAAGCTAAATTACTTTAGGGACTAGAGACGAAAGTGATCGTGACTACCGGGTGACAACTATAGCGTAGAAAGTTACTACCACTGAAGGTGGGAGTAGCTGGCCACAAAATATGCATACCGTTGAGCCATTAAATTGACTACACCGTTGGAAAGGTGAGATCATAGCGGAGTTTTTACCGTTCTTGCATCTTGAAAAAATATTGGTTCTCTTAGTTCAATTTCCAAGTGAAATAACTCGAGGTTTCCTAATTTACGTAAAATTAGCTTGGCTTTTAGCAAGAATATGCTTTAGCCGGAACCTGACTGCCGAAAAACGTTATATGAGATTGGAACAAAAGTAGCGCGATACCGATAAACATCTATTGCTAGGGAGTGATGTGTGCTAGCGACCTGGTATAATACGCACTCATAACATAATAATAAGACAAGAAAATTCAATAATGCAAATATTATGAACTTTAATAAATAATGCCGGACGAATGAGAGCGTTATGTAAGAGTTACGAAATTATGAATTGATGAGACGTGACTTTATGAATTGAAGTGACGGGGATCGAACATCGTACTCAAATGCTGGTTTCATCTTAAAAGACGGTAGTGGTATCCGGCATGAGGGGGATGATGTAGTTACATCATAAATTGCGTTCGTTCAGCATAAATCTCACATTCATGTCCATCGTGATACCACGCTGGGTAAGTTTGAATCTGGTTAACTGGACAATGATGGCTTTGAGCAAGTAAGTGCCTTTCAGGAGGTTCTTCCTGTTTCCATCCTGCACTTCATCTACCCCAACTGCTTCCATCAAGTCAATATCAACTTTTGAGGCATGATGCATGGAGGTGAATATTCTAACTCCGAATACACCTGGATTGGTGCGTCCATTATTTGTTAGTTTGGTATCTCTAAATAGCTTTTTCTTGAACCGTTTAATTGACTCTGATATATCATTGATGCTAAATTGGCGAGCTGCAGCGGCAAATTCGTTTAATCGAGTAGCTTCGTTACCTTACTATCGTTGTGCCACCATTAGTCAACACTTGGTATCAGCAGATTGACCCTAGGGTGGGACTCAAGATGAGCCAGATCTTCAAAGTTGCATCTTTGAGCAAAATTTTCAGTCGTATTTATTATATAACCATAGTTGTTAGTTATGATATAGAGCATGGGTGGTGTGTTAAACTTGATTTGGACGCACTGTGGATATGAGGTTGGAGGCATTTTGAAACTCATATTTACTTCGTTCAATTGGGTTGTGAAAGTAATGAATGTAAAATCGCTTTGTAAGTCATTGGCCAAAGTTGCTGTTTGATTCATTGAAAATGTTCTTGGATTTACGATTGGAGACAGGGTGTATTCATTATCCATAATCGGTCTAGAGGAGGAGCTCGCCATGTACGAAAAATAAAACTTAGTTTTATTGACTCCACACATTCTGATGAAATCCTACAAAAACATGCTACATCTCGATAGGAGCATAGCAGTACAAGCGAAGAATGTGGGGATATCTGCGCTATCGAAAGCGCGATAAACGGGCAGCGCGCGTTGATTGTGATGGTTTACGTATCACCCATAGAAAAAACTTGTTTTTTAAGCCGATTAAAAAAATTGCTACGGGACGAAAGTTTTTGCAAATTAGTTGTAGAATCGACTCCTGCAGTTTGGCAGTCCTGTTTATGTATGCATCTTAGTTGAGTGCTTTGGTGTTAAAGTACTGCGTAAAATGCTGGATACAGCAAATGGTTGCCAATTGCAACTGTCACATAGGGCTCAAAGATGGGTTTTGGGAAGCAATAAACCTTCTGGGCTCACTATAATTATTCTTTTACGGTTAAGGATTCTAAGTTGAAACACTGCAGGACTCAAGCAAGAAATAGTAGCAAACATTCTTTCATTCTATTTTTGTACGTCTGAATTGTAAATAATATTATTTGTGGGCCTGGCTTCAATTTTACGCTTGGCAGTATCTGTATCGGAAGCACAATTTTCAGTTGTTTCGTATCAACAACATTTCTTAGTTGTTTACGATGGTTGTATTGTGCATCTTATCAAATTTCGCACTTGTTAGTTCAATAGTGTGGTTAGGTAAGTACCTTCCATTGTTGAGAATTCTGGTTCCGCGGACGGCGGCGGTCCCTGAAGACCAGTTGGGGTGAAAATGTGCGACGAGAAGCCCTTTTTCGTACAGCCGCACTTCGTGGCTCCGGTCGAACCGGCTCCACGTCCAGTAGTCATCACAGCCGTACCTCAGCGGTGACGCCCTCATCGTCAACGGCTGGCCGTACCGGAAAAGAACAATGGTTATGTATTATTAATATGGTTTAGTTTCTTGACCGCTACGTGATAATGAGGACAGTTTTGGGATCTTGAGAGTCGGTCAGGCAATAATAAAAATCAAGTCTTCAAAGCCAACGTTTCGATGTATTTATACATCATCATTAGGGCTCGGAGAATTTATGCAGGTTTTTACAAAGTCATCTTGTAGTTTGCAACACATTCATGTCATGCACATACATTGATTAGTGAAAACATGTGACGAATCAAAAATTAGATGAAAAAATCTTCTCGTTTTTCTCTTCTTCATCTAATTTTTGATTTGTCACATGTTTTCACTAATTAATGTATGTGCATGACATGAATGTGTTGCAAACTACTAGATGACTTTGTAAAAACCTGCATGAATTCTCCGAGCCCTGATGATGATGTATAAATACATCGAAACGTTGGCTTTGAAGACTTGATTTTTATTATTGCCTGACCGACTCTCAAGATCCCAAAACTGTCCTCGTTATGTATTATTGATTTGGTAAATTTCCATTTAATACAATCAGTTCCAAGTTAAGAATCCAATGGTACCCATAAGGGAAAAATGCACATCGTTAAGGATCAGTTAAGATCTGTACTCACCGATTCTGAAAGTTGGGTATGGTATAATGTTATTCAATGTAAACACCATTATAAGCCAATTTCATATTCGTATTTATAATAATACTACCGCTTGAAATACTATTAGCATGATCGTTGAGCAGAAACTCTTCTCAACAAAACGAATATGATTTACCTACTGAAAACATCATATTCGACTACAGAGGATACTAGTTTTTCAATAACAGGTAGAGGATAGGCGTCCAGTAATGTAAACTTATTAATGGTTTGAGAATACTCTATAACGAAACGCTTTTACGGCTTTCATTTTTGGTAACAAGCGCTTGGGCTCGCCAGGTTTATGAACTTTCTTCAATGATTCCATCATGAATTAGTTTCCTGACCTCTGATCTGACGACAATTTTGTCTTTTTCCGAAAAGACGACAGAATTTTGTTGCCATGGGCTTACACAAAGCGTTCAAAAACCTAGGTGGATCGGCATTGCCACACGTAATATTACAGATAGTTTGTAGTGGATTAGGCCCATCAAATTGCTTATTGACAGAAGTGTGTAATTTTCATTTATCGTGCACTATAAAAGCGACAGCACACAAATGTAGAATAACCAAAAGTTTAGTCTCATTTAGTCTAACCTTTACGTAAGTATAACTAAGGCTTTATTCCGTAAAACGTTAAAACATGAAGATGATAGAATAATGCATTTTTGAACTAGGTGTAGTTCAGTTGGCAAGCATACGCAATTGGAGAGTTAACTTGTGCTCGTGTTAATGATTTGTACTTATCACAAACGTACCTACCTCCACAAACTAGATGTTTTAGGGAAAAGGGGGACAAGTAGGGAAAAACTTCTGATTCATCTTTAATTAATACTTGATTATAAACCATATAAACATTGTGTGCGGGCTTAGACATCGTGGCGGACGGTCGAATTCAGTTATGCTCTGTGTTAATGTGTTGTTTACTGACAAAAAAAATCACCAAACTTTTCACAAAAGTTGACAGAAGAGCTTTTTAGAGGCCAAAAGTTAAGGCATATCACTTCTAATTACGTGAACTAATAACACGGCATATTACACAATTACAAGAATATTCAGCAGTTGAAATATGGTATAATGAAGATATAGATACGGTGTAGTAGGTAGATTAGTGTTTCTGAGTGTTATGACGTGTACGTCATTACGTCACAAAAAAATTGGACGGTTTTAGAACGTTTCTATTGAAGAAGAATGTGAAATTTGCAAACCAATCGAAAATTCCTCCTAGCGTTGCCCGAAACCGAATCGACTTCAGAAGAATCTTAAGGACAGTGGCCTCCATAACCATAGCACCTGCTCAAAAGAGATCAGCGATTCGCACTAATATTAATTTGATGGCCCAGTTATACTAATATTGCTAATTCGATGAGACTGCGATCAGCCGCTATAATGTAGTTCTCGAACTGCTCTTTTGGGAGTGGCCCAGGTTTCAGAACCAAACAGTTCTTCAAATTTCGGTTGGTCATACTTGCTGGAAAAGAACCCATGTATCTAAATTATTCGAAAAAAGTGACGGGTAGTCTCCTGGGTAAAGTCTAACCTGCGCAGAATTGTAAAATTTCTTTCTACTGAGCGTCCGGGGGGCTTGCCCCCGGGCTGGACGTGGAGGCGAGCGTAGCGAGCCGGAGCGGCTAGTACTATTAATAAGAATGAAACTCCGTCTGTCTGTCTGTCGCTCGTGCCTATGCACGGCCAAACGGCTGAGTGGGGGGAGTCTACGAGTGGGGGGATCTTTTTGGGATTTTCCGATAGGGTGTATAAGCGAATTTAAAATTTTCTAATCCCACCCGAACCATGGGCCGTAGGGCGGGAGGGGGGTCGAAGTAAGAATTAATGTGCGCTTTTTGGACTTCCCCGCTTCCCCTACCCCTCTAAACGGCCGTTGACAATTCCGGAAAAATACGGGTTTCGTAGGTTTTCTTACGAGGAAGACGACGGCGCGATCGGATCGCGAAAAAAGTATCGGGAAATGCGTTAAAAAAATGCGAGAGTACGGACCCGTTTTCTCGAAAAGTCCGCCGAAAAACTTGGTTTTTTCCGATTAAAATATACCCCATAAAGGTACATTTTTCGGAACGGTTTTCGCGGGCGAAATACAGCTTTGATCCCGCCGAATCTGAATCCGAAGTCGGATATCGAAAAAAGTGACGGAAAGTAGGTCAAATTGCGAGCGGAAGCGAGGAGAAGCGATTTATAGTAGCAGAACTTAATCGAGGCGAGGCGAGCAGGTACACATAGGTACCTTGCGAGCGAAGCGAGAGCCATTTCAAATAATAAATACGGACTTTGTCCTACACATATACAGGTATACCTTGCGAGCGAAGCGAGCAACATCCCCGAATAAACTTTTCGTAGTTCCACGTAGTTTTATAAGATTTAATTTGTGTACAATAATTCCCAACTGAAAAAAACGTCTGCCAAGTTGAGTGGGCAGTATAACTTCCTCAAGCGAGCGAAGCGAGCAACATCCCCTACAGAAGTTAAACCTACCCTTAGAGATCTACCGTTTGCGAGCGAACCGAGCAACATCCCCTATAACTTTCAGTATGCGCTCTTCTTCGCGCAGAAACTGTGATTTAAAGCGAATTCCTTTCTACTCTGTCCTGTATTATTGTGCGGTTGCCAAACAAACCACAGGTTTAACATTCAGTGATTGGGATGTCGACAGGAAGAGACTATATCACATACCGAATGACCGGGGCAAGAAGCCGGATATTGTTGCCGTCAAGCCAATGAGCCTATCACATTCCTAGACGTCCAGGTATTCACTATGGCTGCGTGGACATGAAGCAGACCTGACGGGCTAGGATAAGTAAATATGATAGAAATGACCTGCGGTGAGCGATATCTGAGCTGAAGGGAGTGGCGACCAATAACATCAGGATCATGGCCGTGACCGTGTCATGGCGTGGGGTATTGTGCGGGAATAGTGCCACGGGGCATAGCATGAGTGCTCCGTGGTATCACCACCCGCGTCCTTAGGGGCTTGACCTCAACTGGTGGTAATTTTATAGGGGCATTTCCTTCCATCCCTCTCTTCTTCCTTCTCGTTCTGTACATTACAAGATCCGGCGTCAGGTAAACCTGGGCGTCCTCCTCACTATTTTATTTATTAATTTTTATTTAGTGGTGTGCCCTCTCTGTCTTTAAGGTAAGTTTTCTTATAAAAAAAAAAAAAAGTGTGTGCGTATGTGTGCGTCTGCTGTCTCTTTGTCATACACTACAAAATTGCTGGGCTGATTTCGATGTGGGTTTTCCCAAAATTATCAGATAGTTCCCGGCACGAACATGGGCTATTTTACAATCCTCATGACCTAACATCCTAAATCGGAAAGAATCTAACAACGTCATCAGGGTAAAAACTTTGTAATAAAAAAATTAAATTTCAGTCGTAAAACTTACTCAATCGTCTGTCAAGTACCATTTGGTGAATAGGATTTTACACCACGAATCCAACAAGATCAAAACGATATCTACTCTTTAAACCAAATAGATTTTAGGTAAGATGGTTTAGTCTAGGGTGACATTTAAATCCAGCCACAATCATAGTATTTAAACACCTACTGTAGCAACTGAGCGCTGCATGGACATACATAACTATATTATAATTCTGTAGGTACGTTTTTCTGCAGTATTGAAAAAAAAGAAGGCAATTTTTTTCTCCAAACATAGCTATTTACCTAACTGTGATATTACGCAAGTACCTACACTTCGGACATTGCCAGAGAAGCAAGCACACCTATACCGACATAAATAGCTAATTTTGTTCCTATTTAATTTGAGATGCGGAGCCCCTCCGGTTGTGGTAGAGTTTAATTACAAATGGCGAACCAATATAATCAGCTCTGAGGCTGAATTTGTTCCTTCATTCAATTCAAGATAGTGTAATGTAGAACAAAGCCTCTCTTCTAAGTGCGGTAAAGTATAGTTGCAGTTTTGATATGGATATGTCTTTGCTCTGGGAGGTCAACCAAAAATTTCCGTGACGCAAAATTTATATCAAAATTTCAGTGTTTTTCACGTACAACCCAGCCGTTGCTAGGGGAATGGAACTTCCGTAGTTTTCATCGCACAAAAATCCTTCGCCACTCGTTGGAAAGCGCTTGATTTATGTGATAAATGTTCACATCACAAGCTACCAATTTCCCCCTCCTTACGTACCTGGCTACATTCCAAAACTAAGTAGATTGGAATTTTTCTTCGTGATTACGACCTTACATCAATAAAATGGCCATATCTCACCTAACTTACTATGTAATCTTTAAAATAGACATTTATCGTTGGAAAGAACGTTAAAATTCCCATATCTGTAAGGTATTTGGATTCTTTTTAATAGTAATTCAAGTAGGCAAAAAAATGGCCTAACATGAGAATTTCGAACTTTTTAACAATTACTTTTTTTTTTTTTTTTTTTTTTTTTTTTCAGGGTGCGTTGAGTATTAAAACAAAATTGTAAAAAACCATACGCGTGGCAGGAAAAACTAGAGCAAAATTCCAGCTTCCCACCGGTATAATCAATTTTTATTTTACTTTGCTAATTCGGGGAGAAAAGTATGTTCGTATGTTGAAAAACGTAATTTTTTCTATGAAATCGGCATATAAATGATGAATAAGTATTTTAATTTGTTTCATTACATTACCAAGCATATAATTACATAATCAGCAGAATACCCGACCGTTGCCCGGATCGGAGTGTTTCGAAAATTTAGCTAATTTAGTTTATCTAAAACTAAATGGAGTCATAATTGCATTCGACTCTTGTCCTAGAGAAGCTTCCAACCAAATTACAACTTCCTAGGGTGAACAGAAGAAGATTTATTTCACTCTACTGTTCATGGTAGAGGTTGTCATTTATTCATCTTTCGTTGTCCCAGGGAGGCTACCAAATATCAACTTCCTAGATTGAAAAGTATAGAACGTAGCTCACTCAGCTGATGAGGATGGACCCCATCATTTCATTTGACTCTTGCTGTCTCAGAGAGGCCCTTATCAAATTTCAACTTTCTAGGGCGCACAGGAGGAAATTCGTCTCCCTCAGCTGATCAGGAAGGAGCTCAATATTTAATTGGTCTCATATTGTCCCAGAAAGTCTCCCTTTTAAATGTTTACTCCCTACAGTGAATGAACAGAAGACAATAATTACATATATTGCCTACTCGCGGCTAGCTTCATTTAAAATTATAGCTTCGCGTGTGCAGTTTGGAGCTACTTCGTTAATTACTGCTGTAAACCAGCCACTACTGAGAGAAACCCATTATTACAGTGTTGTTTACTCGTATTACGTTGTTAGGCTTTTCCCGTTTTAGGATGTTAATGGAGGTTTAGCGGATTTTAATACAGCTAAAAGCTATCTCAAGAACTTGCTGATAATTATCTAAAAATTATTTCTCAAATCGGTCCATTATTCATTCGATCCATTATTTATTCAAATTCGGTTTGAGCGTGGTCGCGTTTGCCAAACACATTAACATCATGTGATTTTCCGCTAGCTATGTCCCTACGTTCCTAGAAAAAAAGTCGGTTATTTATAATTTATTACATAATATGTTGTAATCTGGTTACTGAGGCTTTCTATAATAATAATATAAGACAAGAATACTTCCTTTGAAGGTGGTTATTGGTAATAAAATCTTAGAACTGTCTACAAAAATTCTGTGAGGACCCGAGCCCTGACTTACGTAATCATTGTTATACAAGCGCTACATGATCTCCTACTTTGCCTTCGAGAAATTTTAGCATTAACGCAATAATGATAGTAAAGACATTATAAACATCAATGTATAGTTACTGGAGCATTCTAACCTCAAAGAGACTGAGAATGACAACCAATTCTAAATAATAGATAGGTGCATACCTAAGTTTCTGGATTTTGTTTTATGAAGCTCAAATTTTTCAAGAATTGCAAATGATGTGAATTGAGAAGTGAAGGATTGGAAAAAAGATTTCGTGTATTGCTAGGGTGAGAACACACTCATCTCATGATACACTGCTGAACACAACATAACCTAGACAGGAAACTAGTAGATGCATATATTAATAAAATAGTATCCATGCCAAACAACTTACACTGTACATCCTTAAGCGGTTAATGCTTGATCAAGGGTTGAATATTTGTTTGTGAAAAACGTAAACAATAATGTTTTATACGAGCTCATATCTGAGGCAGTGAAGATCTTCTATTACCGACTGCCAGTTTTAAAATTAGAGCGAGCCGTGACGTCAGATCCCCTTTCTCCTATCCCTGAAGCGTGTGTGTGTGTGTGGATCGGAGACATATCTTACATAGGTAGGTACTTAGTTTTATGTAACTATTATTACTTCGTAATAGTACTAATAATGACGATTTCCCTTCTAAGAAGTAACTTGACGATAGCAATTTTCGTTAGATAAAATTGATAATGTGTGGTGTAGAAGCTCATTCCCTCCCCCCCCCCCCCCCCTCCTCCCACAAGCACTCATACACACACACACACACACTCACACACACACATCTCAAATACACCTTCCCCTCACAACCTGTATATTATTATTAAGTAGTTTACCTTGTGCTTCTTGCCCTTCTCCATGTAGCTGACTGATAAGGTTTAGTTTGTTCATGTCGGCCGAGGAACTATCGAACTGAGCACCCAGTCAGTAGACATTTTCAGATCGGAAAGTACTATGGTAGGATGACGTCGTTCGAACGATTCCGTCACAAAGAAATGAACGATAATGACCACTCTCACTCATAGATGGAATGTCGATTGATTTTTCTTAACGTTAGTCAGGTTGACATGAACACCAAACGTATTACAAGTTTAGTGTTTGAACGCGAGTGTTTGAAGGATCAAAGAAGTAAACTCTACCATTCAGTAGATCAGTAGAGAAAAAAGTGCAATGTGGTAGCCATGGAAATGAATGGCATAGGTGTGTACTAATCTCAATCAATGACATCAACCGCAATATCTCTTAAAAAGTGAAAGTCGCAAAAAATACAGCTGTTAGCAAACACTATGAGCTCTGAAGGAAGTATGAAGAAATATCCGACTAGTCGGACCCACTATGACCAGGCGAAGTCGGAATCGCACGAAGTCGGCACCAGTGTTGCAGCCTAAGAAGTTGACCTTCCACCATATGCTGCAGTACAGCATCGCACACTTTCTTGAAATTGCTTTCCCGAATGAAGCAGCAACCATAATGAAATTAACAACTGCGCCCGACTTTTAATTTCAGAGCAGCGCCGCTGCTTATTTCTCCTTTACAGAGGTCACAAGTTGACATCGTTGGACGACAAAAGCTGAGACCCGATAACGACTATCTTCAATCTTGAAGGCCATAAGGGTCGCGATAAACGGAATAGATAAACGTACTGGTCAAGAGCAACAGCAGCAGAATGTCACGTTTATTCCGATAGGATACGAGATTTCCGCCATTTTAAACAATGACGAAAGCTGCATGGCAATCAAGTCCGACAACCACTTATTGAGAGCAAACATATCAATTTCGTTTCACGAAATAAAGACGCTACAAATTATTACACAAACATTAATTAAAGTTTATTATATATATATATATATATATATATATATATATATATATATATATATATATATATATATATATATATATATATATATATATACCTATGTTAGGATTTAAGCCGCATCTCAACCAGAAGGGTCATTAGTGGCATACAAACAAAAGGTTTCTTATTATCGAATTTTCGTGGAAAATGAAGCTATTGCTATGGCTCGGAATATTTTAAAATAAAAATTTTCAAAAAATGTCTTCATTAAATTCCGATTTGAGGCATTCTGAAGCTATTCCTGAAGTTTGTTCTTTTCACACACACTTTTTTTTTTTTTTTTTCGAAACCCCTCAAAGGCGGAGGGGGCACACCATTAAATTGAAAAATAAACAAATAAAATAAAAAAGTGGGAAGGACGCCCAGGTTTACCCGACGTCGGCTCTAGGGATAAGGGAAGTTGCAGGACTAGGATGAAGAATAGGATGAAAGGAAGTGCCCCTATAAAATGACCACCAGCTCAAGTAAGAACCCCTCAGGAAGCGGGTGGTGATACCACGGAGCACTCCTGCTGAGATGCCCAACTCGAGTAACTCCGTGGCGCTTTTCCCGCACCACATCCCACGCCATGACACGGTCGCGGCAATGACCTTGATGTTATTAGGTGCCACTCCTTTTAGCTCAGATATCGCTTGTCACAGATCATTTCTATCATATTTACTTTTCTTAGCCCGCCAGGTCTGCTCCATGTCCACGCTGCCACTGACAACCTGGACAACCTTGATCGCAGCAATATCCGGCTTCTTGCCCCGGTCACTCGGCATAGGGTATAGTCTCTCCCTTTTGACATCCCAACCGCTAGATGACAAAATACCTGCTATCTGCTTGGCAACCACATCGTGACGTAAAATGCGGCCACCGTGAGTATGAGGACACTGCTGCACCACATGATAAAGATTCTCATTTATACCCCGACAGGCACGGCAAAAGGGTGTCTACAGTCCCGCGACTACTCCTCAAACACCTCACTGAGGTGGCTAAAACACGTGTGTGTGTGTGTGTGTGTGTGTTGTGTGTCATTCCAGACGATAACACTCCTTAGGATTGACATAAAAACTCCGTTCTTGCGCCAAAAAATCAAGTTTTTCAGAAGATAGGATGATTTCGTTGGCCATCACTTTTTGAGCCCATTAAATTGGTCAACTCTCTAAAAATGTGCTGAAAAAATCTCTAAAAATGTGCTGAAGAAATCACTAAAAATGGCTAAAAACGGCAAAAAATTGTGAAATTCATAAATTTTAGCAGAATATTGCTCATACAAAGTTTATCAAATATAAAATAGAACATTAAAAATTTTACGAACAAAATTATGCTGAAAAATATACTTAAATTTCATTGCAATTAGCTATAAAATCGATAAAAACTTCAAAAAAAAAAAGCGAAAAACACAAAAGCTCTTTTCGAATAGCAGATTTCGCACTTACGTATATGCTGCATGACTGGAACTTTTTCATTTCTTTCTTTCTATCAATGCCCGATTTATTTCAACTTGTTCCTCTATCGGCTTGAGAAGCTAACTTTCGGTTGACGATTTGCCAAAATACAGCATTGCTCATTTTCTTAAAATGCTTTCAGAAATAGAGGAGCAAACGTAATGAATTAAGCAACTGCGCCCGACTTTTCATTTCAGAGCATCGCCAGTGCTTAACTACAAAGATCACAAGTTGACATCGTTGGACGACAAAAACCGAGAGCCGATAACGAATATTATCTTCAATCTTGCAGGACAAAAGGATCGCGATAAACGGATTAGATACACACTAGTCAAGAGCTAGACAACACCTTTTTCCTGTTTATTCTCAACAACAGCTGTTTATTCCCATAGAACACAAGTAAAGTTCAGCCATCTTACTGCATGGCAAATTAAGTCCTTTATCCGCTCATTGAGAGCAAACATCAATTTCAATCCAAATCAGACCATTGCAATTAAATTACACAAAGGTTCATTATTTCTGATCATATGCAGATTACTGATCATAATGATTGAAGTAGTCTACAGTATAATATCAGAATAGACCGATAAAACGCTTTTTGTAAATGTTAATAAACAAAACGCTTTACGAAAAAGTCATCTTCCCACCATAAAGAAGAGTTGCTGATGGGACAGTGCATTAATTTTAAACTATGTTTGTTTTTTTGCACATAAAATCCTTTATTACAATTAATCTTATCAATTTGTTGTTGATTAGATAAGCTAGTTGATTAGAAAATAAGTCAGCCTCTGAGGTTCGCCTCCATACCTTTTAACTGTATTCTGCGTCTTTTCAAAAGCTCTCCGCTTCAAATTTCATCACCCAAGGAAAGAAATTAGCCGCTGTCATAAGGAAATCTCATCATTTCATAAGGAAAGAAACTAGCAGCTGAGGGCTTTTGTTAATAAGTGGTACTTCCTACGTCGTAATTGTTTTCTTGGTGCCTCTTAAGGAGCTTCATTGTCAATTCTAACACCGTAGGTCGATTGGGAAAGAAGTGGCGCCTCAGTTTACCAAAGCCTCTTGATGCCATATTACTCTATTCTAAATGTTCCAATGGAGCTCCATTTGAGGTTTCAGCACCATAGGCCAATTGAGAAACAAATTGGACTCAGAGGTCCCTCAGCTGGCCAGAGCACCTCAGTACACTGTAACTGTATTCAAGATATCTGAAAGGAGATCCATTTTAAATTTCAGCGCGGGTATGTTGATTAAGAAAGAAATTAGGCTCACGGGTTCTTTAGCGTAATGCACTACCGTAACCGATTTGCGTGACGCAAATTGCTGATGGTCGGATGAAAGGATGACTTTATACTAATATTGACATAGATGTAGGCATTTATGAAAATAAAATAAAAAGACAATATCTGATCATAAGAAAGATAGGACGTAGCCTATATAGTCACAAGCGAACGGGAGCTTACATCCCATTGGTAGAAAGGAAAAGACCGATAGGTACAACCAATTAATTGCAAACAAAGTGAAATATTAAGCTTTCAGAAGAAGAGAAGAGTGGTGGAAAGGGTTACTCAAATTAGAAGGCATTGTGAAGGGGTATTCCAAGCTTTATAGAAATCGATCTAATAACGGTGAAATATATTAAGGGGTATCTTCAATTTTACATTAACCAGACTTGTCATTTTTCATGGTTTCAATATTTTCAAGTAAGTACATTCAACATACCTTATTTTACACAAAATTAAAGAAATTCTACTCGCTATATCTATGATTAGATACACTGGATACATACTAACCAGTCTGTCTATCGTTGATGTACCCTTATTGTCCCTACAATCCCTTTCATGCTCGTTTAATATTTCCCAGACTTTTCCAAGATTTTCTAAGAAATGGGTTTCTACAACTTCGTCACGAGTAATTTAGTTCGTGTGAGGTTGTGAATACAAACCGTCAAAACTTTGATTTCAGTAAGAAAATATCACCGGAAATTTCTAATAATATTGAACGTATACGTAGAAAAGAGAAATGTAGAAGGAAATGTCAAACTTGACTTACCTCAGTGGACGGAGGGCGGACGATGGCATCGCAACCCTTGATAAACTCTGGATAGCCGTAAGTGCAGCTGGAGCCGCTCGATATTCGCCGCCCCCCACTCCCTCGTCCGGCGTATCGACCGATCGGTGGTTAAAGTTGACGAAGCTGACTCACCGCCTCTCGTTAAGGGTTGATATCATGAAGGCTGTGGCTCTCGCCCCTTTTAAAGAGCTGCCAACATACTAACGCGAGGCTGAAGACAAGACAAGGTTTGTGTGGTTGTTGTCAGCAGTTTCATGAAGAATTTTAGTCCCCTCTGTTAATTTGAATTGTAATTTTTTGAGAATTCTGTTTTGAGCTTCATTTATTGTTTTTGACCTCTTTTATTGTGCCAAGCCCTGAAAATCTGGCATTTATACTGCCCTCCACAATAGTTAGCCCGTTATGACATAAATCCTAATGACAGTAGTGCACAACGTCTTGACAATGTCTTCTAATTTGAATCACTACTTTTTGAGACTTCTGTTTTGAGCTCTCTTTATTGCTATGAACTCTTTTATTGTGCCAAGCACTGAATATCCGGCATTTATACTGCACTCCACAGCTATGCCTGTTATGACTTACATCCTAATGGCATTAGTGTCCAATGTCTTGAAAATGCTTTCAATTTCAATTGTAAGTTATTGAGACATCTGTTTTGGATTTCATTTATCATTTTTGAGCACTTTCATTGTGCCAAGCACTGAACATCCGGCATTTATACTGCAACACCGACAATAATAATTAGCCTGTTCATGACTTGCATTCTTAAGACAGTAGTGTCCAATGTCTCGTTGCCGTAAAGACCTCCTTGAGCCCTAAGATGGCGAATAAGGAGTGAATTTCAGATCAGATCCCCCGTTTCTGACAAGATATGCCCTTCTGCAAGAGTCAATTGATCGGCTGTTTCTCGACTTGCACTTCGGCGGTGGTAAGAATCCGAATCTAGCTTTTCCGTTACGAGCCGTACTACCTTATCTATGCAAAAATCTTCGATTTTTTGCTCCATGTTGGCCAACGCAGTCACCATCATACCTTGTTTTTCTTCCAGCTTACGAAGAAAAGCACTGTTGAAAAGGGGAAGGTTATATGTAGGCTGGGAGAACTGCAGAGTTAATGACCACATGATAGTCAGTAGATGTTACAAATGCCAGGGATACAGCCATGTGGAGAAGTATTGCAAGAGCAACAATATATGCCATCACTGCGCAACAGAAGGCCACTCCAGGGATCAGTGCCCGAACCAAAACCAGCCCGCAAAGTGTGCAAATGGCAAAAGTGCTCAGCAACCCTTCAACCACGACGTCCGTGCACAAGACTGCCCTGCTCACCAATGGGCTCTACGCAAGGTGATTAGGCGAACCAACTACGGGGAAAGCCATGTTTTGACCTAGGTGACCCAACCTCTGGCTTGGACCAGCAGATAAGAAGGGAGGAAGATTCTCCACCTCAAGAACCAAAAGAGAAAGGGACAGGTACTTCTGAGGGTGGTGCTGAGGCCATGCAATGTACTCACGACAAAGATAAAGATGAAGTGCTGCATTACTTGGAAACAGTCATTGTCACATATAATGGCGAACAATATGTTGCTCCTTCAGGCTACATGGATATGGGCATGGGATGCCTTGAATGTGGTCATCACGAAGACGAATGTATGAGTGTCTGTACATGTACACACTGTGGGGAAGAAGGTTATACACCTAGAATATGCATGAAAGTAGATAAGAGCCCTAAATGTGCCAATTGTAAACGGAAAAAATATTGAAGGACAAAACCAAACATTTGACTTCCAGCCCAACTTGCCCAATTTTTGGCAAATATGTTCGTGACGGCATATTAAATGGTCATCGTTCAAAAAACTACAAGCCCCAAGGGAACTCAGAGACCAAAAACTAAGCGTTTGTGTACGAGAAGGCCATATCGACGAGACCATGGTGTTGCTTCAACAAGATTCTAAATATCCTGGTACCTCTAACGAAACTAATCCCGAGCAAAATCATTTTATATTAATTTTTTGGAACTGCCAAGGTTTTTCAGAGTTTTTAGAAGCTACTGATTATTTTATTAATAACAATGTTCATGTATTTTGTGTAGTAGAAACATGGTTATCTGAGGAGACTACTGATAATTTTGAAGGCTATAATTTGATTTCCCAGAGAGGTTCCAGAACAGCGGGGGGAGGGGGGACCGTTTCAGTGGTGGGCTTTTAATGGTTATACTCAAATCTTTAGTGGACCTGGTTTTATACAAGCCAGAAAATTTGATCGTTGCCCTTGTTACCTGTCCGGGTGGAGAGCAGCTGTTGGTTGACAATGTTTATTTCTCTCTGAACTTGAGTCCATTTTGAAGCCCCTGAAAAACAAAAAACAGCAGGTCCGGACGGCATGGTGTATGAGTTTTATAAGAACCTCCGTGAGTGCTGGCTTGCCTTTATCGTTGAGTTGTTTAACCTCTTACTTAGTGGAGGTACAATCCCTTGCGTTTTAGCTCAAATTAGAACTATTGATTTATTAATTTACTTTTGTTAATCTTTCTTTTACCATTCATTGTCCGCTTAGTCTGCATATTACTATTTCATAGGTATTGTTTCTTTAATAGTGTGATTATTATTTTACTAAACATTGTTCACCAACCTTGTAGCGCCGGAAGGCTTCTCTCTACCAAATTTCAACATCCCTTAGTGAAAAGGAGAGAATTGAGCTTATTTAGGTGATCATGGTCATTTAATTCGACTCTTGTCCCTGAGAAGCTACCTGTAAAAATTAAAATTTCCTTGGGTGAACAGGCTCTTTAGCTCATTCAGCTGATCAGAAAAAAGTCAATAATTTTATTTGTTTCTTGGTGTCCCTGAGTGGCTGTCTATCAAATTTCGCGTTCCTAAGGTGAAATGAAGACAATTTAGCTAACTCAGCTAATCCAGATGGTGCCCATCATTTCACACGTCTTTATTAAATTTTGCTCCCTTCTCACATCTCGTAGGCTCCGTTGAGGCTCCTTGTCAAATTTCTCATTCCTAGGTGAAAAGGAGGGAATTTCGCTCACTCTTCCGCCGTTTCATGTCCCATAGAAGCTCCCTATTAAATTTCTACTTCCAAGGTAAAATGGAGAGAATTAGCTGACTCTACTGATCAGAACCCCGTAGTCAGAATCACCCGTCATTTCATTCATCTTCATTAAATATGGCACAAGTCTCTTAATATCCCTGAGAGGCTCCCTATTAAATTTAAACTTCCCACTCAAGGTTTACCTTGATTTATAAGCCTGGTTACAAACAAAATCAAGTCATCATACTTTGAGGATCATTTATGGTTTATTAAAAACCTTGATTGTAGCTCAGCTGCTTTTACTGTCAGAGAGGGTAAATATTTTAAAATCGTATCATAAGTTGAGATCTTTCCAACGAGTGGTGAACCATTTCAGTCGGATGAAACCTGGCGGAGTTACATTTCCCTAGGAACGGCTCCGTTGTACACGGGAATAATCGTCTGTAAAGGGTAAACGGTTGACCAGCTTCAACCAGCGTTGACAAGCTTTGACCACGGTGTTCCCCTACTCCAAATCACATTAAATTTTAATAAAAGTCTCAAAAGGGCAAGACGAATAATCTATCGTAGTTTCAACCCCCCACCCCCACCCCCTATGATCAATGAGCGAAAAACTGCTTTGACCAGTTTTGACTACCTTTAACCACGTTGTTCTCCCACTCCGATTCACTTTAAATTTTAATTAAAGTCACAAAAGTGCCGGACGAACAATCTGTTAAAGTTTCAACGCCCCCCTCTATGAGCAAGCAGTGACAATGCAGGATGATTCGAGATAAACGGTCGACTTTTGAATCCTCTTTCCAGAGCTAGAGCCGATTCGTGCTCTCTTTGACTATAGTAAACACGCTGACTTGAAGTTCCGGATGATTCACACGACCTTTCAAGAAAATCGATCTAATAGAGTGAGTAATGAGATCATTTAGAGAAGGCTACAAAGGGACAACGGAGGGGCCCAGTGTCAACACGGCTACGCCCCCCGTGGAGGTGAAGGGCTTCCAAGATCATCGAGGGTATCCATCTTCCAAGGACAATGCTGGACGTAACGCGAACTGTAAATCTCGGAGCAGCGGGGGGGCGAAGCCGCTTGGAGTCCTGCCTTTAAATCTGTCGAAAAGACTCCGGGAGGGCTTGGAAACGTTCCAATCAGGAAGGTCAAGCGTTTTGGTAGCCCCAACTCCTCACACTGTCAATTAGGCTGACCTCTCTAGCCCGTGAACAACACTCATTCTGTGAACTACGATCAGAAAAATTATTTGAGTAAGAACTGTAATAAAATCTACTAGGTTCCCGAGTGTCCCTTATCTAATGATCCATAGGATGACTGGGTTTCTAACAAACACTTTGAGTTTACGTTTTCCCCTTCATTTACCTAATATAATAATTACAAGTAGTGGCAAGCGAGTCCGATTCTACAAAACTGAATCCATTGTTGATGATGAGTTGCCAAGGGAGCGAGAAGAAAACCCATTTGAAAATCTTAGATAACAGACGATGAAAATTGGAGTTAAGGAAGAATCAATACAAAGATTGTACTCATTGTAGCAAGTTAGTGATTACCCCGACCGACGTACTGAGGGCACGTGAAAAAAAAAAAAAAGGATTTTCTTGAAATGAGGGCGCTATGTAAGTTCGTAATTTTAAAAAAACGATACACAATTACCAACAAAATGAGAACAACTTTAGGTTTCGTAATTAGTGAAGTGAATTTAACATCTTGTTACAAAGAGCAATAGACTCTCGTAATACAACAATATTTAAAAAGTTAGAGAAGAAAAAAAGAAAATAGAGATTGTTCATTGTGACTATCATCACGGTGCTTAAAATTGTAAACTTATATCTAGATTTTTGTAAATTGATAAGGGCACAATATTTCAACAGAAAGAGTAGAGTATTGCTCTCATTTAAAATCAGGTCTATAGTCAATAGTTAGACATCAACCGTTCAGAACAATATCACCGGATAGTCTTTGAGTACAATTCAATGGGTTCCTTGCCCCAACAAGTTGTGTTTGGATTCCTAAGGGGCAAATTTCGAGGTCTGTCTACAGGCCTTTTGGCCTAAGAAATAAACATAGTGCAGACTAGGTACTGTTTCAATTCAAGTATATCCATCGGCTGAGAACCATGAATCGGGGTGAACCTTAATTTTTCTACAAATGTGAGCAAAGGTAAATAACTTAATCAAGATTATAAAATATTTTTAATGTAATGGGATTAATCCCTATTAAGGACTTGTATAGATACCAACGATATCTCCAAAGTTTTGGCTCTTTCCTCAACGTTAAAAGTGAATTTCTCAAAAAGATAGAAAAAGACATTTATTAAATTTCGATCCTACTTTCTGCAACCCGTTCTTGACCAAATTTCATTGAAATTTCTTGCGACTTTTCTAACAATAAAAATTTAAAAAAAAGTGTTCCAGACCGAGTTCCCACCAACGAACGCTATGAGAGGAACTGAGTTGTGAGAGCTTGTCCCTTGGAATAGCTGCAAATATTGTTCATTCTCAAAACATAACAAGCAAACAAAAAAAAAGTCTGCCAAGTTTTGTGTGGCACATAGCTTCCTCGTTTACCTATCATGAATGTATTCATCATTGAAAAGTTTTGAAAATGATCTTGATAAATTCCATAGCGGAAAAGAGTAAATCAAGAAGTAGCGTGAAATATCATATTTGGTCAATTAAGAAACGAAAAAATAATACTCAATGTAATTTAGGTACCTACGTTTGTGCAAGCGCAGTATGAACTGATGACGCATTCACTGATAATTTCATCAAAATCGGATGAAAACTGTGGAAATTAAGGTCGTTACAAGTATTTCACATTGGCGCATGCGCATTACCTATTAATGATACAATCATGTTAAAATTGATATGAGGTAATCAAATCATCCTCTCCAAAATATCATCCAAATTTAATAGAAATCGAACAACTAGAGTGTGAAAAATTAGAGCA
Organism: Adelphocoris suturalis; assembly: GCA_030762985.1. NCBI lineage: Eukaryota > Metazoa > Arthropoda > Insecta > Hemiptera > Miridae > Adelphocoris > Adelphocoris suturalis. The sequence continues at coordinate 80,025,686 of CM061044.1, forward strand.
TAATAGAATTTACGTTTGCGTATCCGCAGAATGAAGTATTGATTTGGCAACAATGAAACTGACAGGGGACCATCTACAACCTAATCCGCGCATTATCTTACAGTTTCATCGAAATCGGATAAAAACCGTAGAAATTAAGGTCGTTACAAGGATTTCACATAGGCGCATGCGCAGTAGTTATTAAGATACAATCATATTGAAATTGATATGGGGTGATGAAATTGTCATCTCCCAACTATCATCCAAATTTGAGTGAGATCGGGCGACTAGGGCGTGAGAAAATGATGCTTGGTAGAATTTACGTCTGCGCATTTGCAGAGTGAGGTATTGAGTCAAGAACGATGAAACTGACAGGAGACCGTTTGCCGGCTAGCTAGCCCGCATATTTTCTAAAAATTTCATTCAGATCCGATGAAAAATGTGGAATATAAGCTTGTTACAATGATATGACACACACATGCACACACATGGAACCAAAGTTGTTCAGAATGGTCTAAAATGCAAAAATCGAGTGGAAATTTTGATTGTGAAGACCAACATTTTTTTTCCCCCGAAAGTGAAAACAAGACTTCCGCTACCTTTAGGTAGACTCGGAAGCAAAATGTTCTGATTTTTTCTGAATAAATAGTTATTTCATTGAACCCAATAGGAAACCTTACTAGCTAAAGAATTATGTACGTCTTGATTTGGAATATTGAAAATCATGCTAATTTCAAATTAAACTCCTAACTTCACGCCCTAAAATGATTCTAGGAGGATAATTTGTATTTGTAATGTTATTTATTTTTCTCCAATTTTAGACCTAAAAAACTAGTTTTTTGCCATTTTTTGTTATTTGAACATTAATGGACTAGTTTGCGAATCTAACATGAGGGTATATTCAGAATCAGCGTAAAATTTCCAATAAGAATCCGGCAAGAATATAATTTTTTCCAACCCGACCCCAATACCGAAGCAATGTCGAAGCACGGTACGAAATAACTGAACTATCGGGTCCGCTAGAAACATCCCAAAGGACGTATACAGAGAGTAAGAAGAAAAAAAAAAAGAAAAAATTGGGACAACCTAATGGACATCAGTAGACCAGGTCATCAACGAGCATTGTTCACATCAAGTACGAGTACGATTTATCATCGTAATAAATAATAGAATTAGTACCTAACTGCATTTTATTGCAATAAGTAGTAATTTATTGTGGAATGTCTCCTAATCACTGTAGATTTTGAACCCATACATTCTAAAAGACAATTGTCATTTACCTACAGTAAGTGTAATGATATTACACGTACTTTAAGATATCATAGAAGTTTCCGGAATAGTTTCCTGGCAGTTGGTTTCATAAAAAACAGAAGAAGGTTATTTCAGTACCTATTACATCTCCAGACGAGGGCCAAATATCAAGAAGCAATTCCGGAATTCCCAAGGTTTGTTGCATAACTAAACTAACATTAGGATCGAACGAAACAAGAACCACAAAATGCGTAGAAAATTGTGGGTAGGGTAGTGTCGACAAAATTAGTCATAGAAAAGCACGTTTATTTTGGCTTTCCTCTCCATTCCCCTCTTCCTTCATGAAATTCAAAATTTCCCAGGTTTGTTGCACAACTAGAATCTAATTGAGATTGAATTTTCTATAAATTGAAAAATCATGCTTCTCGTTTACCAAAGAGATGGACAGATCAAGAAAATTGAGTTTATTACCGCCGAATTCGAGGGTGAATTTGATAAAGGGATCTAATTTATAGATTTAAGAATTTTTTAGATGAAAAGAATTTAGTTGTCTTTCTGTGCCCATCCATAGAATGATAATATCATCGACATAATATCTATACCAATAGACAAGATCACTTGTGTTACAAGTTGTAAATATTTGTTGCTCAAGATAATCCATGTATATGTCGCAGCCCTAATGTGAAAGCATCATTTATGTAAAAAGTCAAGCCTAATTACTATTTGCCTCCTTTTTGTAATAAAAACATTGGAACGATAATCAGCCTGGTATTTTTTAGCCGTTTTGTAAAGAAGCTGGAAAACTGACAAACCAAATTTGACAAAAAGGCGATCCGCCTTATTTTGGTGGTATGGACTCGCAAGCTCGCATCTCAATAATACAATCATAACATCAAGTAGTCAATCCCTAAGTAAAAATTCAGATTAGTTGGTCATACAGGTCAGAATGGTGTGTATAGTTTGTCATTCCAACGTTTTTATTATGTAAAGGCGGCGTATTGTAAAAAGACTAGTCTTTTTACAAAAAGGCTGATTTCACAAAAAGGCTGCGACAAATATGAAGATCTGCAAGCAGAGGAGGTAACGGAGAACCCATAGCAACCCCTGGCTGTGTATAACATTGCCCCTCAAATAATAAGTAATTTTGATCCATACAGGCAGACATCAAATTAAACTATTCATCTTTTTCGAAAATATTCAGTTCAGAGGCGTGAATCAGTCTGCATATCACATCTTTGCATAGACATCGAAATTGGTGAATAGACTTACCTAATTATCTAATTTATCAAAAGAAAAATCCATTATCAAAAGCATAGCGGCTGGTAGTGGATATGGAGGAGATCACAGCTAACTAATAATCACAATACTACAGTATTACAATAAATAGTTGATGTTTGTTACTGATGATGGCCTAACCGTCGAAATCGATTTGACATTGTAACTCTTTATTTTTCGTGGAAATAGACAACTTTTTTTCACTAACTTCCGTTTTCAAAGGCCCTATGCCACTGTAAGCATAGGATAGCGTACATCTTTGCACTAATCGGAAACCTTAGGAGCATCGTGCAGAGGCATCTCCAGCCCACTCATTGTGTTAAAGACTTATTAGAGGAGAAGTGGCACTTAACAACATTATTTCCATTAACTTCCATTTTCCTTCGTGCAATGCGTAGCGAAAACTGAATCGGACATTCCCAACTAATCCCCCCCTCCCACCACCACCAACTCGACATGGCCAAAGTTTAACTAGAGTTGATCGGAAAAAATATTTGTTTGTCTGAATCGCAAGAGTTTGTCACCCCCCTTTTTGTTGATCACCCCATAGAATAAGGGGAGAAGTCGATATGCCCACCGGCAAGTTTATGTTAATGCTGGAGGAATACCCTCCTCATCAGAACAATTTGTCAAAAGGGGAGGCGGTTGCACCCTTGGAAGTCACACCCGCCGCTGTTCTGTGGGTAACCGCCATCTTGTTCCGGCCGTCCAGAGGGTTAGTAAACAATGAGGGGGAAATCCGATGGGAACCATTTTGTTAGAAAGAGCGTATTGAGGGAGTAATCGCGCACGGAACGACAGTGGCACATTTGAATTGAACGTGTTAGGAATCCTGCGATGAAAACCCAAAGTCTTACTCCTGGCATTAATCTAGAAATCACCTCAATTGTTATTCTATTGCTTCCTCACCATGAGAACTAGAAAAAAAAGTCCTGCAAAATCCAAAATTCCACTTGTTATTTACGTTTCAGAGTTTTTGTCCGTGCACAAAACAAATGGTTGGCTCCGGTAGATCCCTGTCCCGCCCAAAATATTACCAAGTTTTTGTCCGAATTTCATGAAATTATCATGGCTCGTACTGCTTAGATCTTCGATGATCCCGGATACATTACATTTCTTCTATTCCTATACAGTTCACTGGCAACGGAATAATAGTAACATGTACGCATGCACAAACACGCATTTCTTAGAACACTGATTTCTTAAGGCCCATTTACACTGCCCGAGCATTCGTCGCGAGCAGGGGTGACGAACGAGCCTTCGTTCGAGGCTCAGGCAGTGTAAACAGTCGCCGCGAGCCGATCAAGGTCCAAGTGAATGCTCGTTCGTGCTCGGACCTGATCCACCCGATGTCGGTTTTACGGCGAATCATCAAAGGGACGCTCGTTCGCCGCTCGCTGTGTGTAAACACCCCGGGATTCGTCGAATGGATCCCATTACTTCTGTTCATCTTTTCTCTCCTACTTAATCCAAATATATATTTCCAAAAATAAAATTTAACATTTCTTCTAACCTTTACATAGTCCTGTAGTGCTTCTTCGATGGCCGGCAGACTTCAGGAATAAGTAAGGAAATTGTAGGCTTTGAAACCCTAAAGAGAAACATGAGGCTGTCATACGAGTCACCAGTTGCCAAAAAGTGAAGAGTTGTCGCCAACCGGACTGATGCAGGAACTCACTCGCGGAAGTTGGCGTCGGTTTTGGAAATGTTTCCTTCTATTCTTCGCAATATGAAGGTGAAATCTTCAGGTGACATGCGGCTAAAATTGCTGAATAACCCACTGCTATCCTCCTTAAAATCCTTCAGCAATAGGGAGTAATTTCTTTTCTTTAAAAATGACGACTCCCACATGCGACGCCTTTTTTTCGCTTTTCCTCCGCTAGATGGTCTAAAATGAGGATAGCCGCCGCGGAAACCGCAATTTTGGATAGCGCGGGTGCCATCTGTTTGCTGCGAATCCTCACGAGCATAAATGATCGTCATAAATGCTCAAGCAGTGAGAACAGAGGGCTCGTTTGTGTTTGTGCTCGTTGAAAACTGGCGAGCAACGATCACGAATGCTCAATGCTCGAAGCTCGGGGATGTTCAGGTAGTGTAAACGGGGCTATAGGATTTATAGATTCGATTTCGTTGAAACTCGGCAGGTTGTTGGGTGTATGTTACAAAATTATGCTCTACGAATTTTATCGCGATTAGATGAGTAATAGCGATTGAGCATGTGTGAAACTAAATTTGAGGACTGAGGCAAATCTCGCATATTCTGATGTCATTTTCTGGGATTGCTTAAGTTCGCTCGTCGCTGGTCCCTATAATATCATCAATAGTATCATATGCACAACATGCGCAAACGTGAATTTATTTGACCGCCGCTTTCTTATGATCTATTGGTCCTATTTCATTCTGGAAGGCTAGTTGTTACGTTTATGATTGGGGGGGGGGGGGGGGGGGTTAATTTACTTATTTATTTTTTATTTGTATTAATTTTTTAAACTTTATTGCGATTGGTCGTTGTAATTATTGCACGTGCGCAAAATCTGAAATTGTTTGTTACGAATGAATATTATTATTGTTGTGCCGGTTAACTCTTAGTTGGTCTCCTATGACTACATTAGATGGTGAATATCTTTTATATTTTCTATTATTATTTCTTTTTTAAACCCTACCCCCATTTTAAGTCATTGGCGTGATCTCGCGCAGCCCAATAAAGCTTGGGAGTCTTTTACCAGTGAGTCTCGTCGAGTGAAAAAGTTTGTCGAACATGGTAGCAGGAAAGCGATATTTTCTTGACCATCTCCTCCTTTCCATACATTTGTTGGCTGCTAATAGATTCAACGATTGCGCTTGCACTGTGAAAACTAACAATTTTTGAATTATTAATTGATACGTGTCCAACCACAACAAAAAATTGTGTGTATGTAATACTATATGTGTTAGAGGGAAACGTCCTCAACCCCCGTCTAAGAATTCAACTAACAACACGTAGCCCTTATTATGCAATTACAATTTTGCATAGATGCCTAGGACTAGGACCTGAAAACCCCCAGTAAAGTTCCTAGAAATACTTATAAACAAAATTTTTTCAAATATTTGATAAATAATGGACCTAATAATGCTGGAAATTTCACATCAACCCAATATGTATACGACATAAGATGTATTGTAACTCAACTCCCCATAGCAACACAGACCTAGGTCTAGCGCTGTGGCGAAAGTGACTAAGTAGATTATAATGTATGACTGTAATATCGCTCTCACTCTCTCTCTCTCTCTCTCTCTCTCTCTCTCTGTCTCATCTTCTGGACCCCGGTCTGTTCCCATCGGTTTGTCTTATTGACGGTTTTATTTCCGCCATCGAACGATGAGTTGTCTTCTCTTAGTCGCTTCTGCCTATTTCAAGCGAATCGCTCCTATCTTTATATTTCACCATGAGAAAAGATTGTTCGGAAGAAAGCGGTTTCTGACGCATCAAAATTATTGTGTTCCGTTTGTGGTAACTACCTTCATTATGCTTGTGGTGGCGTATCCGAAGACCATTTCAAGAAGATGTCCACCGAGTAGAAGTCCAAGTAGAGGTAAGAGTATTTAGTGGGTCTCAGTCCAGTTTACAAGGGGATGTTTCGACTACAAAGTCTGATAGGTATTGAGACTTTAACCGTTTGGCTGGAATCTCGTATCGGAAAGATGGTCCGATCTGAAATGAGGAATGCACTGAATGCCACAAACGCTTAATCAATGATCTAAAATCCAGTATCGTGGAAAATTCCAATAAGTATAATGAACTATCTGCTGATGTCGCCACGTAAAATCTCATTTATGGCTGTTTAAAACTATAAAATGACAGTCGTCAAACTAATTTCTAAACTGATTGCTTAACCAATAATGTCATATCTCTTGAATCTAAATTGGGTACGAGTGGAACTATTGAAGATACGTTGATTGAACGAAATTAGAGACACTGTATAGAGCTTCAAACTTGTTGCTATTTAATGTTATTGAAAATGGATCAAACCGGCAGCTTTGGTTAACAACGATTCAGCTCAAATAGTTCGTTTTCTGTCAGTTTTCAACCAGGTTATTCCTGAACCGAAATTTCATCTTTTTCATCTTGGTATACGGGTCAAAGGAAAACCGAGGTCAATACAAGATTGTCTCGGTGGTGAGATGAGTCCTAAGGCTTTCCTTGTTACTTGGAGAACTAAAACAGACTCGCTAGCCTACCAGATTGTGGTAGGTATTGATGAAAACACATTCGAGAGATGTTCCGAAGTGCGTTGATTTGGGTTTCATCTTTGGTTTTGAGCTTTTGTTAAATACTGTTTAATGATTACTGTTTGATGATTTCTGGAGCCCTCCAACAGCTTGGTATTTTTATGCGGACCACTATAAGTTTTATTAAAGTTCACAGCCTTATAGAATTATATACATATTTGGTACGGAGTCGTCTCGAGTTTGCCACTCCTATTTGGAAGCCATACTACAGCACGAATATGGAAGCAATTGAATCAGTGCATCATAAATTGCTGAAGTATGTTTACTTACCACAAACAACCGAAGGATTTTGTGCAGTTTAGTGACGGAAAAAAGATTAACAAATTACACTTGAACTCGCTGGCGGAGACTGGTAATCGAATACAATGTTCATTCATCAATTTGATCAATTGGTCATTAGATTCCTCGTCCGTCACTTTTGGAAGAATTAAACTTTAGAATCCCATCTTATCAAACCAGATGCACTAATGAAATAGTACCAGATTTTTAGCATGTAAATGTTTGTTTGAAAAACCTACTAGTAAGAAGTCAATGCACAATTTTTTTCTAGTATTCATTACTAGTTAAGACTTGTTTTTAATCGTATTTACTCAATTTCGTCGCGTATTTATTGGACTGCAGTCCAGAATTGTGTTTTGAACAATTTTGTAATTTGGATTTTATCCCATCTTCTTGAAGTAATAAATCACAATACAAGGCACATTGTCATTTCATGACTAACCTCCGAATTTGAGCGAGATCGGACGATGGTTAAATTATGCTTGATTGATATTACGTTTGCACATGCACGGGTTGAATTGATTTTCGAGTAATGAACTCCATAGGTCAGAATGAATATATGCCGGAGCACCAAATATACTGAAAAGCTGTGTCAGGCAGCTACAAACTGTTGATGCGCTTGTGTCTGAGCAGGGGAAAGCAAATGGAAATCGGGAGTACTCGTCAATTATGGTTAGGATATACTTATTGACAGTTTGTGATGGTATCGGTCCCTTGAAATCTATATTCAACCGCTCAAATGGCATTGTAGCTTTTATCAGAGTTCCCTCATGATGGAAGAATTTAGGTTTAATTTCGGCACAAATTTTGCAAGACGATGTTATGCGTTTAATATCTTCGACAGAAAATGGTAAATTTTTACTCCTGACCCAATGGTTCATTCTAGTGACACCAGGATGGCATAAATTTTTATGTAAATTTACGATTCCATTGATAGCTGAAACATTTTTATTTTCGGGAGATGAATAATTCTGTTATCTCCAAAATCAAAATTTCCACTCGAGTTTTGGGTCATTTTGAACAACTTTGGTTTCGTGTCTATGTGTATGTTTGTCCGTGTGTCCGCGAATCCAAGCAACTCACATAACTCCAATAGTTTTCATTCTATGTATTTCAAATGTTCAGAGAATGTGCAGGTTAGGCTGTAGATGGTGCTCTATCGGTTTCATTCCTCACAAATCAATACTTAACCCTTCACATGCACGTACTAAAGATCTATCAACATAGTTTTTTCATCTTTAGGTAGCCTCGGAAGCAAAATGCGGGGACGTTTTGAAAATTTGACCCCGTAATTATCCAAGTCCTATGAAAAGGGAAGGTTAATTAACAATACGAACACACCTTATAAACATAGCCATTTATTCAAAGAATAATTTTCTCAAACTATGTACAACAATAGTTAGGCACTCTGTATCTCATGTCTTACCAATATAAATTACAATCGAAAAATACATTCATTATGTACTAATAATACTTCTAAAAAATAAAATATACATTTTTGACATTCATTTTATGACGTTGCCTATCACAGTTGTCATGTGAGATTTCATTAGACCTGAGTCGAGTTTTCGTCAGTATTAATTCAAATATTCTCACAGCATTATTTTCTTTGTCAGTCAAAAATTGAGATGAAGTTGAATCTTGATTAGATTGAAAGCAATCCACCTGGAATTTACTATCCCATAATATAACTATTTACCCAGCCAATATAAAATTTTCCGCTCACCATTTTACAAAAATAACTATCTTATTTATTACAATATATTTACTTGCTTAAGAAAACGAACACATTTCGATATATTAGGCATCCTTTGATACACATAAAAAGATTGTAACCCAAACTCAAAATCAACTTATGTACGGGTGCTGCCCCCCATTTTCAAAACGAGATTTTTCCACTTCAAACCATCATTTTCTAATTTTAAAAATACGATTAGAATCGTTAGATTCCCCTCTTCTTCATCGATAACATTTGAAACATCCTAAAAATTATTTACATTAATTTTTTATTGGAGAGGGGGGGGGGGACTTTTTACAGGTGAAGTTAAATAGAAACTATAACACGTGTATGACTGATGACACAGATACACACTTTGGTCGAAAGTTCAGGGGTTAATATGCAAATTTTGATAATAGTATTGCAATAAGTAATCAATTAACTACGGGAGTGATTGGACTTGCTCCCATAAAGCAGTTAGTCGGGTAATGACAGCAGGATTTGTCCCTGTTCGATCTCAGGAGAGTCTGTGAGATCCCCTTCCCCCCACCCAATCAAACCAAAGATTTTTGATCTATCTGTCCAACCAATCTTTATTTTACCTTAAAGGATATATTTAACATATTTTTTGTTTTTGAGATGCGAGCTTAGAAGCATTCAGACCACCGAACTATAGGTCCTATCAATCTATTAGTCCTATCAATCTATATTTTACTGCGGGAATTGGATCAGAACATCCAGATCTCCAAGTATACATAGAAAATCCACTAGACTCTCCTGAGATTAAGCAGAGTCGAGCTGAAGAGCCATTACCCGACTGATTGTTTGACGGGAACGAGCCCAATAACTCCCATAATTATTACTTATTATAGTATTATTGCAACCAAACCTTCAACTTTTGATCAAAGTGTACATGTTTTATTGTTTCTGGTTTTTACCACCGATTAGATAGTTGGGGGCTGCCGCCAACTTTTTAAAACCGTTTGTAGGACGTTTCGAAGTCTACGATGAAGAAGAGGCGAGTCGTATCGTATTTTTAAAATTAGAGAACGATAAACGATGAAATTATAATTCTATAAATACGATTTGGGATCATTAGAATCCCATAACGGAGAAGTGGAGAAATTTCTACTTGAAAAGGTGGGGGGGGGGGAGTACTAAAGTACACCTATTTTACCTACCTTCTATAGAGATGTGTATTCATAATGCAAAAGCCAACGTACAAAAGGAATTCAGCTATATTCACAAGCATTTCAGCAGTCTTTTACGTTGCTTACATGAAAGCGACGTTCAATGTACGATAACAACTAGTGATTGGACATTAATAAATTTAAAAGTTTACAAGACAAATATGAACTAATGGTGCAGCAACAAATACGGCGCAAGAGTTATACTATAGTACATAACCGCTCGCAGTTGCAGGTGAGGTATAACCACGCGCCGTACAACTGGAATCCTCCGTACTATTCGTAATCCCGTCCTGTATGGACTAATTCTCAAAACGACATTGGTAAGTACAAACGTCAAATTGAAGCGATGTTCTATGATGCAGTTGCTCTCATTGATGAGCACCTTCAAAATGTCACTAAAATAATTTAATTGTTCCCGAAAACCAAGAATAATACTTTTTGAACTCGTCAGTTTGTTACCAGGTACCTAGTAAGTCTTTTAAGGTATTATATTATTAAACTAAACTGCATGAGAAAATTAGCATTAGGCGAATAATTAACATTTCATTAACATTCCACGAGTGCAAGTGTGTAGTTTCGCTACCAGAAGAAAAGATAAAAAGAATTCCTAAATCAATCCTCTTAGAGTCTAGTTGGACAAATAGATGAAAATTGCGGTTACAGTTGAGTTTTCTAGATGTACTGGCAGTTTTAATGAGATTTAAGAAGGGGTGGTGCTTTCCCACGTTCTTCACATGGATTAGAGCTTTTCTCAGATCCGGTTTTTCTTCAAAGGGTGGGTTTTTCTCAAAAGGTTTACTTCCGACCATTAACACTCTTTCACCATTTTCTGAATAAAAAAACTCTCACGATAAATAGAGAGTTATAGTTGCATAAAACCGACGAAGAATTGGGAAACATGGGTAGCCGTAGCGTCGCAACGTAACGCAACAACGCATCCCGATGCATGCATCATGCCGTATCTCTGGCCTGCAATACGTACAGCTGCTACGCTCCCACAGCGGACGATAAGGCTCTATACCCTTCATTATACGGTGGGAATATGCGTTGTATGTAACGCTTGCGACGGCGTCACAGCGAAAACGCATCATCTATAACTAATTGGGAGATTCGTTCTAGAAGAAACGTTTTCTTAACAGTTTGCCACTATAACTAATAAATTCAGTCGTACTATTCACCTTCGGTGGTTGACGGAGAAATCAGTTTATGTTAGTAGGAGAAAAGATAGGGATAGACGTAGAAGGTTGGCGGCAGCTCCGCGAACGTGGGGAGGTGCGTCCTCGCGTGTTTCTTGAGGTGGTCCTTACGGCCGAAGGATTTGCCGCACTCTTGGCAGCTGAAGGGCCGCACGCCGGAATGGATCCGCTTGTGCCGCGTCAGCTCTTCGTTCCGTGTGAAGCTCTTGCCGCATCCCTCCGCCTCACATTTGAACGGCCTTTCGCCTGTAAAAAAATAAAATAAAAAAATAATAATACTAAATTTAAAAAACGCCTGCCAAGTTGGGTGTGGCACATAGCTTCCTCGTTTACCTATCATGAATGTATATATCATTGAAAAGTTTAAAATGATCTTGAAAAAGTCGATAGTGGAAAAGTAGGTAAATCAAGAAGTAGCATGAAATGTCATAATTGGTCAATAAAAAAACGAATAAATGATACCCAATGTAATCTACGTTTGTGCAAGCGCAGAATGAACTGATGAGTTGAAAACAATGAAATAGGTACGAGACCATCTACAACCTAAACCGCGCATTCGCTGACAATTTCATCAAAATCGGCACCAGTACACAAGGATTGCAATGCCAATCACTAGCAAGCGCTCTTCTCTCTTTTGCTAGTTAACTCGTCAGTTGATAGTACTATCACTGATAGTACTAGAACTGGCGTTCACACTTAATGAGCTCTGGTAGCAAGTCTACAGCCACCCACCCGTCCCCTCCTAGAATTTGCACGCTCTACTCGACTGTGTGAACTTGGATCAAGGCATATCCATGCCGGTACACAAGGATCGGAAGCATTATAATGCCAATCACTCTCAAGTGCTCTACTCTCTTTTGGTAGTTAGTCGATACTACTATCACTGATAGTACTAGCACTGGCGTTCACACTTACTGAGCTCTGGCAGCAAGTCTACAACAGGCACCCACCCGTTTCCTCACAGTATTTGCACACTCTACTCAACTGTGTGAACTAGGATCAAGGCATATCCATGCCAGTTCTCAAGGATTGCTTGCCAGTACTTGCCAAGGGCCGACCTCGCCCTGTATCCGCACACTCTTCTCGACTATGTGTACTAGGCTCAAGACATATCCATGCCAAGCTATTATATTGCAGTTATAAACTACTCACCAGTGTGTATCCTAACGTGGCCTTTTAGCTGTCCGTTGTTGCTGAAGGCGACGTCGCAGTGGGGACACCGAAACTTTTTCGGTCGGTTTTTCGGCGAAGATCGAGCGCCAACGCCGGGGAAGTCAGCGGCCCAAGACGTCCAATAGTTCTCAAGCGCCTCCGTCCACTCGACTGGCGGAACGCGCCAGTCCTTCGCAGGCTCCTCCAAGATGAGGCTGCTCTCCCGGAATTCATTCTGAAACAAACAAATCCTCGTCAACTCCAAACTGAATGGCACATCTTAATATTTAGTAATATTGACAAGTTCCATTCATGTAGTATATTCAAAATAAGCGAATTTTCATAAACTACCGTACTTTATTTTTGGTAAATCGTTTAGTAATTTGAGCACATACGGTGCAAAGACATTGTAAACTACTAATTTTATGACAAAAAAATCTTATTCTTAGAAACTCTTATTGAAAAAGAGATTTTGGATTTAAAGTTTTTTTTTTGCAGTTTTTCTCGATTTTTTTGAGCACATGTTAATGAAATTTAAGTACTTTTTCAGCAAAATTCTGTGTATAAATTATGCAATGCTCTAGTTTACAATTGATACACTTTATTTGATCATTATTCTGCTAAAAATATAAATTTAAATATTTGTAGTATTATTTTTTCATTTTTGGCAATTCTGTTGAATTGTTTTGAAATTTTAGCACTTCTTTTGAGCAAAGATATGGTTTCACCACCTATTAATTTCACGGCAAAAACTTGTTCTAAAAATAAAAAAAAAAAAACGAAATTCAAATGTTTTAATTGCAAGATATTGTACTGCCATGTAAATACTTATGTAGAAACTACTGAAAAAAATAAAGTCTGCCAAGTTGCATGGGGAGTGTAGCTTCCTCACATATTGTAACATGGACGTACAGCATCGGTTGAAGAACACAGTACGAGTTGACATTATTGAATGCGAAATGGAACAGTTTAATGCATGTGTATTGTGTATATGAGAAATTGACGCTATAGGAAATATTCAAGTTGGTTTATGCGCACAGACTTTTATTAATCCAACGACAGTGAAATTTGCGGGGGACCATCCGTAGCTAACCTCCATAAATCCCTCAAAACTTCATAATTGAAATCGGTCCATTAATCGCCGAATTTTACTTGTGTCAGTTAATTTTAGTTCTGCGCATGCGCAGCAGTTCCAACTTTACCAATTGCGATATCATTCATAGGGAATTTTCATGGAACAAGTACCCTACTATTCCCCGAGTTTCAACGAAATAGATGATAAAATATAGAAGTTATAGAAACTTCCAAATTGCGCATGGGCACAGGCACTTTGATCTGACGGTACTGAATGTTATAGGGACCGTTCAGGAGCTAACCCTCACAGTCCATGAAAATTTCTTCAAACTAGGACCACTAGACTCGGAATCAATTTTTGCTTTGCGCATGCGCAATAGGTAATACTTTATCTATTGCAACATAATTCATGTGGCATTTTTCTTGAACATATACCCATCTACCTCCCAAGTTTGAACGGAATTTGACAAAAAGATATTGAGAAATCAACTTTATTAGAAATTAACGTTTGCACGTGCGTACAGGATGCTGTCGCTTCGATGGCGATGAAAGTTATAGGGAGCTGACCCGCACAATCTCTAAAAATTCCATCAAAATAGGAGTAAAACTTGGTATAGTTTTGGGAGTGACAAGGATTTACCACAAGCAGACATAGAACCAAATTGATCAACAAATTCTGAACGCAAAAAGCAAGTGGAAATTTTGATTTTGGAAAACATTGTTTTTTTTTTTTTTTTTTACTTTCGTACGTACGCAAAACTTCCCTATGTTTGGAAGTGAGGAAGCGAAACACCTTGGGGTTGAAGGCTGAACGGTGATGGGCGTAAAATACGTTTAAACCTACATTTCAATTATAGCTTCATACAAGCAAAGAAATCAGCTAGGGGTGTGCGGTTTGATTTTCTCCCATGTTGATGATAATTTTTCCGAATTAAGTTCCAACCTTGGATTTTCCAAGCATTTTTGCACAACTAGACTAAAATTGGGATCGAATGGAGAAAAAATCAAGAAAATCGGTTGAGAATTGTAGCCGGGGTAGCGTCGATAAAATTTGTCACAAACATCACATACCTACACACAAACAGACAAATCTGTCCTGTGTGATTTCTCTGGCCTCAGAGAAATCTGAAACGGTTTTGAATTCGGTTATTTTTTCCTCATGATAGGGTTGTCGCACCCCCCCCAAGGATCAATCTTTGTTTGAATTGCAGTCTACTATGTAGAACAAGTTTTTTTAAAAACATTTTCCATAAAATTGATAGTTAAAAATATCATTGCTCTCAAAATGCTCAAATTTTAAGACAATTAATATGAATTTCATGAATATAATATATGATATCTTACGAAAATTTGCTCGTACGACCTCGCTGCATGATAGTGGAACTTTAAAAAAATATTTACTTGAGAAAGAGTTACTTCTTTAACTCGTTTAACTTTCTTCGATACTTATTTCATTTTGAAATTTAGTTCTTAACAAATTTGACTTCTAAAGTTTGTCACAAAATGAAATGGGCCGTTTCCCGTTGTTCATCGTTTCTTAAACTATACTTTACATACTGTATTTTTCATGGGAATATTAGTATCCTCCTCAATTCCCGAGAAATTTTGTTGTGTACGTTGGTACCTACCTATCGTGAAAATCTGACAACCCTAATTAGGAACAGGAATAAAAATAATGTGAACTTTGCTCAGCCAACTAGCTCGGATTACCGATAACTGTTGATACAATGAGATAGAAGGGTGAACGAACGTATCAGATGAGTGGCGTTCCCGCATGGAAAGAGGTAATACTACGGATTGTTTCGTACTTTCTGTTACAGGAAAAGCGGCTTAAAATAAGTTGACCTTAGAAGAGGTCGACCCTCAGGCCCTTTCTCCCTTTCAAATAATTGAGCTTCTGCTGGTTAGTCATTCAATGGCCGACGACTTATTGATGATGGGTGCGGGGGATTAGAAGAAAGGACCTATTTATAACAGAAGCTCAACACACAACGAGGAATGCCAATGCGAGGAATACCTTACTTGCCAACCAATTAACTAAACTACTAAAACTAGGTAACTAAACTACTGCTGCACTAACTAAACCAACTGCTAAGAAGAAAAGGGCGTCCATCAACTCCCTCCCGAGCTTTCAGGGAGGTTAAAAGTGACTCAACGCCCGCCCAGGGACGGTGCCGAAGTCGCATCAACTGCCACCCATTTTAGAGTCTAGACAATATCATATACCTCCCATCGGCCTCAGAGCAAACGTGATAATTTGGCCAGAGCAAAAACTAGGCCTTGCTACGAGCTGGCTGGATTGTATCAGGTCGACGTGTACGCTAAGTTAAGGTCCATCTCAGACAATATTTATGAAACCCCATATCGGCGAACTCAGCGCAAAGAAAGGTGGGTACTGATTAAATCAATAACCAGACGGAAAAATCACCCCATTCCAGTTCATGGCAAGTGTATCCATTTAATTCGGGAGTCCCTGGGTTAAGCACGAAAATAGTGACAATATTCACGAGTAGTAGGTTTATTTAGTACATCATGTATTATTATGTTATGTTCCTAACGACTGCCGATTCGATCATTCGATTATTAATTCTTATACTGAACAGGTATACAGTATTTCTTTTTCATTAACTCACATCTCCTGAGTGGGAGTTGAAAAACATTAGGGGTAGGAGTTGATTATTCAAGAGCGGTAGGAGTTGATGAATCACTGAAAAAAGAGGGTTTTTCGCTTTGAAATGGCCAAAATCACGAGGGAATCAACCCTGAGGCTCCATTTAAGGCCTTGAGAAATCCCAAGGTAAACAATCCAAAGTAATCACTACCAACTTGAAGTAATCAGTAGGTACTTAATAACAACCTACTCTGGTTATGATATGGATGGATTGGCAGTTAGGAGCAACTCTTCCAGATCGAATCTTTAACCCCTTCTCATTTCAAACTAAGCAAACTGTTTTATTTTTTACGGAAATAGATGAATTATCGATTGAAATCATTTGGCAGGTCGCTGAAATATGCCTACATGGAAGTCCGCAAGCTTCGACATCCTAAACTGTACAATCCCTGAAAATTTAATGAAGTCGGAGGAAAACTGTAGAAGCCATGTTCGTTTCAAGGATTTGACGTTCACGCATGTGCAGCAGCTACTAATGTCACATCGTGACGAAACTAATATGGTAATCAAATCGTAATTTTCAACTACCCTCAGATTTCGGAGAGCAAGATCGGACGAATAGGTTATGAGAAAATCATGTTTGACCAAAACCGGATATTACTGTAGAAATGAAACCTTTACAGGCAAGGTGTGAAATACGTGGGCTAAAACACATTCTGTGTTTCAATAATTTCTTCCGAAGTATGTAAATAGAGGTAACCGGGGGGCCAGGAGGCTTGCCCACCACCAAGGTTTTTTTAATTTATATCATTTTTGATAAAACTTCTTTTAAAGGTAGGGGGGTCATTAAATAAAAACAAATTGCACACACGCGCACACATACATATATATGTGTTAAAGACAAATGTTTGAAAATGTTGGTTTTCAAGGATATAATAATTCCTGATTCCTTCAAAACTGATTTCTCCGTGAAAAATTTAACTGTCATAAATTTTAAACCAATTTTGATTCTAGTGCGTGGTTTGGTTTTAACGAATTTAAAAAAAAAATTGTCATTTTCTTGCTTGCCAGAAAAATTTTAAAATAAACATTTTTGAAAAATTTCTTCCTTAAAATCCGTTCTGGGGCATTCTGAAACAATTCCTGAAGTTTACGCTTTTTCATACAGGTATGTGTATGTGTGTGTCCTTCCGGACAATAACTTTCCTTAGGATTGAGAAAAAAATCCCGTTCTTGCGCAAAAAAAAATCAAGATCTCCAAATGAACGGATAAATTTGTTGGTCAGCACTTTTTGGGCACATTAAAATAGTCGTATTTCAAATAATAATGATTTCAGATAATAAGCTCATGGCTTTTTTGCCGTTTTTAGCCAAGAGAAATTTTTTTTAAATGCAACTATTTTAATGTGCCCAAAAAGTGCTGAACAACAAATTTATCCTTTCATTTGGAAATCTTGATTTTTTTGGCGCAAGAACGGCAAACGGCCAAAAATTGTTAGGTTTACAATGTTTAGCAGAATTTCGGATAAAACAAAAATTATCATCAATTGACTAGGACATAAAAAAATATTTGAACAAAATTATGCTGAAAAACGCACTTAAAATTTCATTAAAATTTGCTGAAAAATCTATAAAAACTGCAAAAAAATCTAAAAATCCAAAATCTTTATTGAATTGCCGAATTTTATTTTGAGTGAGTTTTTTCCCATAAAATTGGTTTTAACTATTTCTTTGTACTTAAATTTCTATGCAACTTAACATATTAGGTACACATGATCGGTAATCTAAAAAAATTCGCTCATATAATCATGCTACATGATTGGATTTGTTATTTATTTATTATTTTATTTTAAAACTTGCTAGAACCAATTTTTAGGTAACCTAAGAAAATTCGCTCATACAATCATGCTGCATGACTGGATTTTTTAAAATTTTTTTTCAAAACTTGCTAGAGCCAATTTTTCGAAGAACTAATTTTTAGTATCCAACGTCAATAAAAAACGGAAGTTGAAGATCAACGTTGTCTAATTCCATGAATTGAAGAGTTGCAATGTTGGATCGATTTGACGGTTAGGTCATTATCAGTAGCTAACAAACAGTTCAGTAGTTGTTGTTTGTTCATCATCATTAAGACAGCGTTCTTATTTATCTTAGGTTTTTTATTGAAATGGGTTTCCACAACCTCGTCGCGAGCGATTTAGTTCGAACCTCCAAGGTGTTCTATAAAATGTTCTGTTTAGCGTATAAGTGCTATAGGTAATATGAATTCAATAGTTCCTACCTTCGAGTGTAGTTGGTCAGATGAAGATGAGTCGTCGGTGTCCCACGGGCGGAAAATCCTGACTTCGTTTTTCGATTCGGATGTGGTGGAACTCATCTTCACGGGATCGGCACTTGACTCGAACTAAACTGAAATAGTTTACCCTCGAAAAGGCCCATTCAGAAAGTCAAAGGGCTTTTGAGGAAGGGAAGGGATTGGGAGGGTCGACGATGGTGGATCGGGCCGGCCCTTTTCCCCACTCTAAAGGGCGCAATAGGGGCTGGTCAGGAGGGGTGATAAATCCACCCCTTCTCCCGCCACCCCTGGGATGCGCATCCCTTGTCAACTTGTACCGAAGGGGGTGAGAGAACCGTTTGGGGTTGTGCGGTCGTGAGCGACCGAAACTCGATGTGGTTTTGTCTGAGGCCCTTCTATTTTTCCGTACTCTGTAATGGTGGCCCATTGGTGGGGTTTCGGTTTGTTATTTTGAATAAATATGAAGCTATGCCTCACACAAGTCACTTCATCTTTGTGGTCTTTTATTTTAAAAAAGGGCCAAGTTGGGTGCGGCACAGAATATTTCACATACAGGGTGTCCCGCATGAGGTGGTCATTACTTCAGGGGTCGATTCCGGAGCTCATTTTTGATCGAAAGTTCGTGTAAGAGATTTTAGCGAATTTTCGTTGAAACAAATTTAAAATCAATATTTTCGAAAATTTTCGACACTGAAATCCGTTTTGAGACATTCTGAAACGAATCCTAGAGTTTAGCTTTATATATGTATGTACCATTGAAATGCAATTTTTGCCTTATTCGGGAAATCTTGAGTTTTTTCAATCGGGAATTCTTCAGGTGACAAATATCGTTATATTGAGAACAGGGGGACTAGTAAAATGTAGATGTTTTAATTAATTGCATTAATTTTCCGTTTGTACCTACTCGGGCATATCGATGTCAACCTACGGATTTGCAATTTGAAATGGACCTCCTTTGTAAGATCAAGAACTCAATATCAGTGCACACTAATCAGCTGTGGGGCCTCTGAGCCTAATTTATTTTTTAATCGACTTATGTTGCTGAAACCTGAAATGTAGCTCCTTTTTGGAGATCTGGAATACGAAATTACAAAGTGTAGAGGGATTCAATTCAGGTTCGGACGCTCAGAGGCTAATGTCTTTCGTAGTCGACTCATGGCGTTGGTCGTTTATAGATGGAGCTCCTTTGGCACTCCTCGGAAACAATTACGAGGTACGAAGACGCACTGATCTGCTGAGGGGACTCTGAACTTATATTTTTTCCTTACCTGTCGACTTTTTTTTTAAACATTGACTGTAAAGCGTAAAATTGCGGGATTTGGAACTGTAAAGGTGTGAACCTTTTTGGGAGGGACGATGTGCCTTGGTCTGATCATATATTACATACGGGGTTAAAAAATTATAGACCAATGATCTGCCTAGGAGGGCTATCTAACACAGAAATAATGAACATTTGTGTAATTATTTGCAGCTTTTCAAATTCCAGCACGAATCAATCTACCAAATCGAAAGTACCCTGTGTTAGGAGGGCTATCTAACACAGAAATAATGAACCTTGGTGTAATTATTGGCAGCGTTTCAAAGTCCAGCACGAATCAATCTACCAAATCGAAAGTTCATTGCTCATTTCGGAAGCCTAACACTTGAAGACGTTTCTGGGAGGTTTGACTATCTCCAGGTCATTTTTTGAAAAAGCTTCGAAGATTTTAAGAAATGTTTATTTTTCAGAATTGTTCATGCCTAGGTTTTCAGTACGGGAGGTAGCCTTGAAAATAGTAATGTTATATTCCGTGGAGACTTAGAGTTCGTTTTTCAGAAGGATTCCTCTATTTTTATTCTGAAAAAAATTCAACTCCTCACTCCCGAACATCCGTATATTCCTGGATGAGCTCATCTCTTACCAATGTGACATCTACGCAAAATTGAACTCTGTTATCTTGAACGAACTGTATCATAAGTAGAGACTGGAATTGTATGGTATTAAAAAGGCCCATATATGCAACGAGAAATGGCAATACCTATATGCAAAAAGGCAAAAACGTCGCAATTATATGCCAAACATCATTGATAGCTTAAAAAATAGGTACCTATATGCAATACGTATGCAGGAAGAGGGGAGCAATCAAAAATAATATTCATATCACCATAACTTGTTTTTGGAATTGTCGAATTAATAATTTATTATATGTGTTGTTCGAGATATTCCGTCGAAAAATTACGTCTTCTGTCGTTTTGGTTCTATGTGATGTTTTAAATAAATTTTTGTGTACCAATGATTACAACCGTCAGGTACCATATTCACGGTAATTCATCCATATTACGGTAATGGAAGTACACGTATCACACACGTTAAGAAGACTGAAGAATAACCGACATCATAACAATTAGGTAGGTATCCACCATTTGATTGGAAACCACTAAAGGCTTACAAATTTAACGATTTCAACATTATAGCCAAATTATATGTTAGAAGAACATTCAGAAGTTGAAATTTATGCTCGTTTCTAAGTTAGTACCTAATTAAATGATAAACAGCTGGAAATGATTAATTTTTGGTTTTATTGGTTCATTGACACTCAAAGTCAGGAAGAGTGGTGTGGGCGTAAATACTGCGATAAGTAAAGAAAGTAAACAATACTAATTAGTGATGGTATTTAAGAACTTTTATAAAATCATATTTATGTTGGTTACATACTTACTAGAATGGCAGGACACGTTCGAATCAATAAATAGCCGATAACTTGAAATTTTAGTTACAAAAATCACGATATTAAGTCTAGACTCAAGATTATTCACCTCCGTCTAAAACTGAAAGAGCCAATGCACAAGTAATGGTTAACGGAAGAGATCGAGAGTTCCTTTGTATGGAGTAATGTGACAACAGTACAAATGTTTATGATAATGGACGTTTAGATAGCTTTCTACGGTCGATTTCCAAAAGATAACTTAAAACAAGTAGGTAGGTTGGAAGGTTGATGTAAGTAGGTCCTCAAGAAGTCTCGGCTGAGTTCGTAGAATAGCAACCTAGGATAGGATCCACAACTGAAAATGTGCCGCTCTTCCTAGGAAAACCGGACATTCGGTTTTCAGAGTTATTTTTGCCCGGACAGCTTGTTAAAAAACCGGCCTGTCCTGGCCAAAACGGGACACCTGCTTGGCACCCCTACAAAAACGTACATTCACAAGTTCAAGGGATCCCAATTTAATACATCCGAGTTCTACGACAGATGAACACGGGAATTTAGGAAGCATCTCTTGCCCAAGTTGTTTCAAGCTAGAAAAGACGGGAAGCATGCCATCTTGATTTGAGATAACTACTGGTTGACGGAAAAAACTTATCATTCACTATGGACGAAGTACGTTGGAGGATTCTACATCTACTGGGTCAGAAGTTGAGATTAATCTGAATACTCCTCCTCCGTCCCCTCCCAACATTTCCAGAAAACAGGTCAAGAAGAAGATGAAAATCTACAAGAAATAGAACGAACATCAACACCGCTTTGGAAATTTCGGCAATGACTCGGGATTATTATTGAAATTTGGCAGTGGAGAGTAGGCATTATTGATTGTGATCTATGTTATCTATGCAGTGCTAATTTATTATACGTAAATTATGTAGACCTATATAAATAATTATTTGATACATCATACGTAAAAGTCTAACATTGTTTGTTGAGGCAGAAATGAAGGCAATATATCATGTGCTATTTTTTAATATGTATTTAAGGAACTCCTTGTAATACCTACGGGTTATACTATAAAATTGAATTGAATTGAAAACGTACCCACTAGAAACCACTAAGTTTCCTTCCCGCTTACAGACTTAGGACTGACTACATGTGTATGCAAGTGTAGTTAAAAATTTGAGGTTTTCATCAGATGAAGATGATCGTAAGATCAATTGTCTGTAGTCAATCGTTACGGTGGTTAGTCAGTATTGTTAGCATTAGAATTTCGAAAGTGCGGTCGTAACTTGAACAATAAAATTTTTACTAATTTATACACGGAGATTTCGTCCGGATTTCTTTCTCGCCACCGTTGACACATCTCTACCCAACTCTTTGCTCTCTGAACTTTTGATCGTGGCTTCCAAACAACCAAATCAGTTCATTGAAAACTTAATGAATAATAAACCATATGTAGTTAACGTACAAAATGTGTGCTTTGCAATTCAAATTTTCCCCCTTCACGCACGTCGACCTGAACTCCCCACTCCTTAAAGACTTCTGGTATGAAAACTTATTATAATCGGAGAGCGAGAGCGGGGTGCTTAAGGTCGGAGTCCTACAACATCCGACGGATGCCCGAGTAGACTTCTTCTTTTATCCAGCTTGAGAAGTGCGTAATGAAGTACCCCCACTTCCATAATGCTTCTGAGATGGCATGGTTGAAGTGAAGATACTGTATTGATTACTAGCAAGAAAATGTGAACTGCGTTAAGGGATAGTTGTATTCATACAATAAAAGGTCATGGTAGGAAGAAAAATAGCAGAAACTCTAGGTATGAAGGTGTGAACCGATAATATTCTACATTAGCAAGAAGGAAGACGTCACCGTATTGATTACGAGCAAGAAAATGTGAACTGCATTAAGGGACACTTATATTTACACAAGAAAAGGTCAAGGTAGGAAGAAAAATTGTAGAAACTCTAGGTATGAGGGTGTGAACCGATAATATTCTACATTAGCAAGAAGGAAGACGTCACCGTATTGATTACGAGCAAGAAAATGTGAACTGCATTAAGGGACACTTGTATTTACACAAGAAAAGGTCAAGGTAGGAAGAAAAATTGTAGAAACTCTAGGTATGAGGGTGTGAACCGATAATATTCTACAATTAGCAAGAAGGAACGTGACAGTAAAAATCGGGGCGATTGACCTGCGAGTAATCCGATTCGCGCTGGACTCGGCTACTCCCCTTATAATACCCTCTTTTCATGTACCTGGCTTACTCGAATCCCACGAGATTATTCCGTCAATGCCCGAATGCAGGGAAACTTATGTTCATAAACAGACAAATTGGACCATCTCAGATTTTTGTCTTTCTATTTCTGATAATTTTTTGTTGATTTAGGAAAATATGCTTGGAGTATGCACGTTTTCGCCATGTATGAAATTGCTCCCTAAAACGCGAATATACAGGGTGATTCCCTCGCAGATGCAAAAAAAAATTTGAGTGAAACTACATCAAAAATGGAGTAAAATCCCGCCAACCGCATATTTTTATCTCTATCCGTACTGGAGATATGATTTTTTAAAGGTTTTTTCAGGAATACCGTGTTTTTTTCATTTTAAACTCGGATTTCTCCACTTTGCCTCATTTAATTTTAACTTTCAACCTCATTTTCGGTATCAACATTAAATTTCCTATAAGAATAGTGTATTTGGGTTCTTAAAAAGTACCATCCGAAGACCCTCACATCAGCTCAAACATTGACGATTTTGAAAAAATAATATTTCTGAAAATCTTTAAAACTTTACTACTCTTTTAAAAAGAATCCTGGAAACTGGCAAATCTCATGAAAACTGCTTTATCTAATATGCTTTCCAACGGTATTTTCAATTTTACTTTTATTTTATTATTTAGGGGAGAAAATAATGTTTTAATGTTAAAAAATGTGGGTTTTTCAATGACATTGTTGGTTTTCTCGAAAGATGACCCTCCATGAACCAACGAGTATGGGGTCGGTTTCTATGTATTTTTTCTCGCTGGATCGAATGGAAACTCTTGCAGATCTCTCAACTACGTTATAATCGAGTTTTACACTTTAATTAACTAGTTTTACCCCATATCACACATACATTTAATCGTAACAAACAAACTAAACTTTTGCGATTTTAAGTGTAAAACTCGGTTATAACGGAGTTGGAGAGATCTATAAATGTTACCATTCGATACAGCGTGAAAAAATACATAGAAACCGACCCCATACTCGTAGGTTCATGGAGGGTCTTCTTTCGAGAAAACCAACAATTTCAATGAAAAACCTACATTTTTTAACATTAAAACATAATTTTCTCCACTAAATAACAAAATAAAAGTGAACTTGATTATACCGTTGGAAAGAGTATTAGATGAAGCAGTTTTCATGAGATTTGCCAGTTTCCAGGATTCGTTTTGGAAGAGTAGTAAAGTTTTAAAGATTTTCAGAAATATTCTTTTTTCAAAACCGTCAATGTTTGAGCTGATGTGAGGGCCTTTGGATGGTACTTTTTAAGAACCCAAGTACACTATTCTTATAGTAAATTTAATTTTGATTCCAAAAATGTGGTCAAAAGTTAAAATTGAATGAAGAAAAATGGAGAAATTTGAGTTTAAAAGGAAAAGAACACGGTTTTCCTGAAAAAACCTTTAAAAAATCAAATCTCGAGAACGGATTGAGATAAAAATATTCAATTGGCGGCATTTTACTCCATTTTTGATGCAGTTTCACCCAAATTTTTTTTTGCATCTGCGAGGGAATCACCCTGTATTTATGCTAACATAAATATACAAGTTTGAATATGAAATTTTTGGCTTCAAGTTGGAAATTTGACGTATTGCTGTAGAACATCAAAATACTAAAATATACAAAATACTTATGCAAATATGCAAATTACCATTCATTTCTGTGCACAGGAGCTGTTGGAAGTAGGAGGACCTCCATCAAGGAAATTTTAGCATGGAACGTGCTTTAATCTTGAGCTAACTGCCCGAAAACATTACGCGACATCTTCACAAAATTTTCTTTAGTCTTCATCGAACAAAAAACGTTCTCCATTCGCTGGATAGCTTTCGAGTTATCACGTATCTCTTTCGTACTTGTCCTTCTATTTATGTCGTAGTTTTATATTTATTCATGTTATAAATGGATATAGTAAACGATGCCGCTTGTTTTGTTGTCGTTCGGTTGAGAAGTAATTGTAGACGCGCGAATTGAAGGTTATAGTAATTGTAGACGCCCACCGTAACAGAAAATTACCTACCTAGGTACTTCCTTCTAATTTTGATTAGTAAAATATTTATGTCGTAGTTTTAGCGAGAAGAAAGCATGTTCCATGTTTTAGCATTTTAGCCGAAGGCTCAAAGCGGAAAGCGACCGGAGGGTCCAGGGGCAGAGCCGCTTGCAAAGCCCGAAGGGTCGAGTTTTCCGATCACCGATACACGAATATCCTATGAGTACACTTTATGTAGTGCACCTCTGACTCGTGTACATGAGCTGGTTGACTTGAGCCTATTATGCAATGAACTGGCATTACAAATAAATACAGTCTTTGGCCGGAAGGGTTGGATACAGATATATCATTACATTTTTAACCCATCCGACTATCTATCTATGTTCGATTTCATAATGTAAAAGCTTTTCGTAGGTACTTTATGATGGTTAATAGGAAGGAGGGGGGAGGGGATCATTCGTACCACGCATTCTCTCAATTCTTGCATTACTTACCAATATCATTCTTTATTTTCTTACTGCTTCTGACATTATATCTGACATTCACATTTTCAGTTATATGGAAAGGGCTTGAATTTGGGAAAGCAGTGACAGGCGAGAGTTTTTCATTCTCAATTTTTCAAACCGTATGGTGGGGATGGAGGTATGGGGGGTGGTGTAGTGAGTAGGTAACTGGCTTTGATTGCTTGCTTCTGTGAGTAGGGGATTGGGGTGGAATCTAGTCCCTTAGGTACACAACGAAGCAGACAGTAAATATAAAAACGAATGAAATGGAGCCATATCATGGGGAGAGAAGAGAAAAGTGATTCGCTCTTGATTGATCTTTGATAAAAAAAAATCGTGCGGGACATCAGATTTGGAAACTTAATTTTAAAAACTGTGATTTCCCCAAAGCTGCGCGTGTGCTGATTCCCGACTTCCGCAACAGCTCAGGTTCATCACATGCTCCACTTCGACACACCCCGATCGAGATTACCCCACCCCTGGAAAACGAAGTCTTCGAAACATGCTATCTGATGGATGCCATTTCTCGACTTATCCCATAGCGGTCTGTAAGATTGAATACCTGTTAATTTTAATTAATTTTTGCATAAAGTATTTTTATATAGGAGGGGGAAAAAAGTGAAAACAAACTATTAGAGAGGATTCGTGTCAGAATCACGGCTGGACATTGCTTGGATGTGAACTATCGTATCCAAGGGTAGTACGACTTATACACCCCAGAAGCGTTTGAAAATGCAGTTGATTTAGATCATAAATTTTTCGTGGTTTTCTTCAGGATCTCCAGGAACTTGCAGATAATAATGTTTTATTTGAATTCACCTTTTGAACAGTTCCATATTTTGGTCCAATCGTTTCATTCCAAATTTAAACGACGTGATCTTAGAAAATCATAATCTTAGTTCGAATGATTTCCCAGGTTCCAAGAAACTGGTCGACTCTACAGTTCATCTAGTCGAAGCGTTCAAGAATTTTTCCCCCATCCCGTGGTTGCAGACTAGCGAACTGCTTAGCTGATCTAAACGCTGGATTTCGAGGTTAGCGACCTTGGCACTCGACAACGCTTGAGGATTGCATGTCCAAAGCTTGCAGAAAAAACTCTAACTTCACTTTAAAAAATCACATAGAAAGCTAAATTTAGGATTCCCCCTCCCCTCACCCAATAAGAATTGTATCAAGTTTTTTCGAAGGAAGTGTACGGAAGGAAACTCCAAGAGTCGTGCAATTGATGTATTAATTGATAAAATTACGAAGCTGCTAACAAATAAGTCCACTCTCTACAGTGGCCAAAGCTGAAATCAAGAGAGATTTTGGGAGTTTGTTAGCTATTATCCCTAAATGAAGGTGGCCCATGAACAATTCTTCCCGAAGCCTCCACAAGTTTTCTCACAATGCAGATTTTCCTATGCATTCTTTCGGTCAAAGTGTCAGGTTAACTTTTGCAACTTGCAACGCTGCGAAAATGCTGTTAAAAGTGTAGTTTTCGTAGACTTCGACACTTAAAGTGACACTCGCTCATTGAAAATGACATTGCGAGAAGATCTCCTGCCAATCAGTATCTCCTGCGCCTATTTAGGCTAACCTCTGCGAGTAAACGGTCAGAGCGGTCCAGAGTGAAGGAGGACCCGAAAGATGACTGCGTGAAATCGGCTCTAAAAGCTCTCTTCTTCTCTATTCCAGCAGAAAGCTGTTATGTTATACGCACCCTCCTAAAGCCCCTCAGGTCAATATCTCCTTCTTTGACTAGGGAGGGCCTTCGGGTGACACCTCTTTCACTGAATGATACTCGAACCACAATGGACCCCTCAAACTCACTCGAGCTATAACTGATACCTCTATAAGGGCAAAAACGCATAGAAAAAAAACTACCCACAAAACACTAATGAGAAGTTTTTCTACTCTTTTCTCCCTCAAGCCGGCCACTTTTTGAGCGTATTCTCAATTTCAGTCAAAAGTGGGCGTTCCTATTCGTGGGGGATAGCCCAACTTATTGTGGATTTTTTTATCCTCATTGACTTTTTTTTTCGGAAAGGCTATCTATAATTTCTCAGGACGTCGGAAAATGATATAAGGCTATCCTTGTATGGGTCATTCTTCGAAACTTTAGTTCCATTGACCGCTAGAACATCGAAAAAACGTGAGGTTCGACCTGGTGGTCGTAAGATCATAATGCTCAAAAGATTAATAGGACCCGATGAACCGTCTTTGGAATCTCCTTTTCCCATGACTCAATGAGATGTTAATAATATCCGCGGCGTGGTCGTAGAAGAAACTTTTTCTGAAACTACCTTTTGAAATGTGCAACAGTGTAGAATGCCATGAATCCTTTCGAAATAGCATTGCACGTAGCAACATTTCATGCGGTTACTTTTGGTTTAATAATTTCAACGTTCTTGATGGGAAAAATAATGAGGGCTCAGAATCTCATATGATCAAGGTAAAAGATTATGCTGCTGAAACCCAGAATGAGCACTGCATTAGGAATGCGTTTGTACAGCACCTGGGGGGAGGGGGAGGGGGTTGAAATTTTCAGCAACTTGCCAAGAGAGTTGGTGACACAACAGCTTTTTTTTTGGTTAAATTTAAAGTATATGTAAAAAAAAATACTTCTCTGAAAGAATCAAAAATAGGTAGGATACCTGAGTAATTCCCTAGATATAAAATTAATACATGATATGCAATCGGCTATGATTTGTTTATATATTTGCACAATGTGGAAATGGCAGTGGTATAGGATGTTATTGTATTTAATACGAATTATTTGCTCTTTCCTGGGTAAATTTCTCATATTGTGGGAAAAACTAGGCTCCAACACTTAGTACGAGTTTATCGACTCATAGAGAGTAATTTTTCAAGTTCATTGTAATGATATTTATGAAAGAATTTCATTAAAAAAGAAAAATGAAAACTTTGCTATTGAACGGGCAAAAAAAAATTTTTTTTAACCACCCCTTTAAAATTTTTTACACCTATAGCCAAATTTTACTACGATCCGATTTAAAACCACATTCAGTTGTTGGAAACCTCAAAAATCAATGTCTACTGAAAATAGTAGGTAAGTTGTTGTTAAGATAAATCCTTTGCTAGTCCCAGAATAAATGTGATCTCACTCGAGGGGTATGAGGTTAGGTAAGTAGTCTCATTGCTACAATTATATAAAACGTATGCCCCATATTTATACAATTCGGTTATGATTTGAGTATTATTGAAAAACTACATTTGTGGTATTTCAATATGGGACAACTCATGCAAAACGTTCTTGCCACTTTCAGAATAACAATTATGATTCGCTCGAGTTCGAACCAAAACTAACAGTATCGTAAAAACAATGCATTTAGTTGAAAAATCAGAGCTGAATACAATATTATAAGCAGAGTTGAAAGTATTTATTTCAATTACTTTCGTTAGAAGTTAAATTTTCAACTTCGGAAGCATGTTAATGAAAGGAGCAGAATGGAATTAGTAATTCAATAGCTTCAAGTACTTTGAAAGTCCTTGCCAAGTACAAGTACAATTATTAATTGTACTTGTAACTTGTAATTGTAATTCACGTGCAGCAAGTTCATTACAATTTTTTGTTGAAAATCAATATTCCGCTTCGGAACGTCTTTCCGTTTCCGAATGAAATCTATCGGAGCCTTACCTTTTCTTACAATTAAAGTTCAAGTCAAGAGAAAACTCCCTAAAAATCAAATTTTACCAAATTTGGGAAAGCTTGATTTTTTTTTTCATCGGAAATTGGTCCATGTGCACAAATAATTTTCCAACATGCTAGAACGTTAAAAAGTGCGCCAAGATTCCAGCTTTCCAACGGTCTAATAAAAAAATTTTTACTTATGAATTTCGGGATGATATTGACAATTTTATGCAGAAAAACGTGCTTTTTTCAGGTAAAATACAGGGTTTTGGGCGGAAAATAATTTTTTCGTGTCTGAAGATTTTAAATGGAGGTTGGGGTCCACTTCTACTCATTTGTTTTGCTGAATCGAATGGTGATGGCCCCAGTCGTCACTGAATGAGTAAAATACGAGTTTTCGTCCTTTAACTGGTGAACGGGAAAGGAACTAGGAAATTTAAAGCTCTTTCCAACGGTCTCCTCAGATTTGATTTTATCATTAAAAAATCTATTTTTCGGCATTTTTTGGACCACATAATTATAATTTGGATGCCTAACACCTACATTGGGACCAATCGGGCAGGTCAAAGAACTTGTGGTGACAGTTGCCATGGCCGATTATTGGCATTGGAGCGCAACTTTCAGCCGTACAGGAAGGGCAGATTGGTGTCGTCTGGAAACATGATGGAAACATGAAGGGCAGATTGGTATCGTCTGATAAAAATACATGTAATTGAATGATCCGTTGATGATACGTTTTTCCGGATTCTGTACGCATCTTGAAATGTAAAACAACAAATTTTGAGGAAGTGCTAACTTTTACCCAACTTTTTGTATTACAGCCGTCGGCACGGCGGCTCTTAGGGGTGGGGGATGCATTTTCTTTGCGTTTAAGAGGGTGTAGAACACCACTACAATAGTCATTCATTTTCAGATTTCTTTATATATATGTATTTATATATTTATGGACAAAATTTTGTGCTCACTACTCATTCAAAGTCGCTGGTCGCCAAATTGTGATATTAACATGTATCATGTTTTAGCCCTGGGGTCCTAGCGAATTTTGCGAGTCAATTTTTTTCCGCGCACGAAATTAATTACAGTGATTTCCGCCTACAACCGAGTCGTTGCTAGGGAAATGGTACTTCGTCGTTTTTCATCCCACAAAATTCGTTGACCATTCGTTCGAAAGCTCTCGATTTATCCAACAATATTATGTTAACTACGGCGAAGTGCGTGTCCAACAAACTGAGTTATGAGCATGGTTATATAAATAATTGTTTACACACAGGTGATCATTCTCAATAATTGATATTGTGAACATGATTGCAACCTCTTGTTAATTTCTGATGTTTTCATAGAATTTCGAATCAATATCGAGGAGAAAACATGATACATGGTTGACATTTTTGGTTCTAGAACAGAAATAAGTTTTATTTTGTATTACCATGTCAGAACATATGCCTCGCTGACTTTGAGGGGATCCGCTGACCGGTAGCCGGCGTAATATCAATCATAATGATGGAAAAATAGTTCTCAAATCTCTTCTATTCACCGTAGGACGCCGAAATTTGATAGGGAGCTTCTCTGGGATAACAAGAGACGAGCAAAGTGAGGGGCTCCATTCTGATCAGCTGAGTGAGCTAAAATCTCTCCTGTTCACCGTAGGACATTGAAAATTGATTGGGAGCCTCTCTGAGACAACAAGAGACGCATAGGCTCCATCCTGGTCAGCTGAGTGTGCGAAAAGTTATTTCATCTGTATGATTACAACGATGTTTGACAGGGAGTCTCTATAAAACATCAAAGTACGAATGAAATTACAGGCTCCTTCCTGAGCTCCAGCTGATGAACTTAAATATTACGAATCCCAATTTTAACAATTCTTTTTTCATCATTTAGGTATATTTCCTCTCTTCAGGTTCATAAAAAATGAAAGTGTACCTACTTATATTTTACCTAGGTAAGTATCTCTATTCGAAAAATTGGTTCTGCTTACGCAAACTGCGTAAGTGTTTTTTCATCTTGGACGATTGTAAAGGTTCGTTATTGGAAATATTAAAACCGAAAACATCAAGATGTTTCCGAAATAAAGGTCGCCCCCCAACTTTTTGCGCAATTCTCTCCGCTCCTCTGGGACGGACGTTTTGTGTGTTTGTTGGACGAAAAAGTAATCACCGCGTGAAAGAAAATGAGCCCCGAAAGCGGCGGAAGAGGACAAAAGTCACAAAGGGCCCTTCAGATGTTATAGTGTCATAGATGTGGGTGCAGTAGGTGTTCTGGTGTGTGTCTTGCCTTCCGAATCGGGTCCCTTGAAAGGGAAAAGGGCGGACAATAAGGCCCTTGACAAGCGCTAAAAATCTATTTCACAGCGCCGCCCAGGTACGTCAAGCCTGTCCGGAGTTCTTTGAGTTAACACCATCCGCCACGGTGCACATAGCTAACTCTCAAATCCCATTATTACTCTGACATGATGAACTTGTTCCCCTTATGGCAAGAGGAGATGACTTCGTAACGCGTGGAACTTTTAAGAGGAAAAGTCTTTTTAAGTATAGTCCTGAACATTTTGTTCATTATTTTCAACAACTTTATAGATCGAAGACTGTGAAGGAACTTGAGAACCAAATCTCCACTCTATTCTACCCTCCTTAATTTATGTTTCGCATTCGAAGGTGCCAAGGTACGTTGGATCTGATGAATATCAACGCAACACGCTGATACATAGCGTACATCAAATGTGGCCTCTATCCTGACCAGCTGAGTTAGCTAAGTTTTCTCCTTATAGGAATGTGTAATTTGATAATGAGCCTCTCTAAGACTCTAACAGATGAGCAAAATTACGAGTTCCTTCCTGATCAGCTGAGTGAAATGAATTTTCTCCTTTTCACCCTAGGAAATTTAAATTAGATAGTGAGCGTCTCTCGGACAATAAAAGTTCGATCATCCTGAGCAGCCCGTAGGTTCATCCCAAACTTTTCCTCCTAGACCACCAGAAATTAGTGATATCCCCCAAAAACGCTTCGCGTTCAAAAGACGCCAAGCCACAAAATGCATAATATCATCTAATTTGGGCCAAGGCGATTGGCGGATTGCCGTTCCCTAATACAGTGCATACATTCTTTCACTCTTATTGACTGCGTTTGGGAGTGGGACGCTTCTTCAACGACTTGGTCGATTTTCGCGAATTACACAATAAACGCCAATGCTGTTTTCCAAATATGGCAGGGGAATATCTCCTTCAAACGGATTTCCCTGATTTGCATTTCATTTCTATGCAAGGACCACAACCCACTACCTATGCCTTGCCTACTATTGCAGAGCTCTTTTTTAACACGAACACCAGTACGAACTATGTAACTCTGCTTCATCCCTTTCTAATTCCATTTAGTGAAACTTCTCTTAATGTCCTACTACTACTCTTAATTGTGGTGGTCCGTTGAGGTAAAATCCTGTTCTACCTGTCTCAAAGTGGCTCCGTTCCAAATTTCAGCTTTGCAGGATAAATAGCATAGAAATAGGATTTTTCGAATCACGAAATCAGCTCTCGCTGCTGATTATTATCCATGACGATTTTTGCAACCTCTTTATTTTGAATGACTGGCTGATCATTTCGCGACCCATCCCATCAAATTCGGGCCGTTCTCGAGTTAAAGCGCTTTTACGAAGATAGACATATAGATACACAGGTACATACATAAACGGGCAAAGTGAATAAAATGGCTCACTTTTTCTCTCCAAAGAAAATGCGCTTAAAACTGAACACAACATTAAACGAACGTGATAGTGATGAAATGGAAACTGACGTTGCAAGAACACATTTCAAATGACATACGAATATATTGAGTTTCACGTAGCCTTGATCCTAATGATTACAATATTAAGTACATGTATTCATCCATTTAAAAATTCCTCGTTAACCTATCATCTTCTTCCAACTATCATCCAAATTTAAGCGAACTCGAACGACTACAGAGTAAAAAGATGGAA
This sequence comes from Adelphocoris suturalis, assembly GCA_030762985.1. NCBI lineage: Eukaryota > Metazoa > Arthropoda > Insecta > Hemiptera > Miridae > Adelphocoris > Adelphocoris suturalis. The sequence goes on from CM061044.1 coordinate 80,059,014, forward strand.
CATGATGGAATTTACGTTTGCGCATGCGCAGAGTGGAGTATTGATTTCGCAACAATGATCTGATAAGGGACTGTCTACACTCTAGCCCGCAAATTCCCTAAAGGTTTTATCCAGATCGGATAAAAACTGTGGAAAATAAGCAGTAGTTGTTAATGATACAATCAAGTTGAAATTGATATAAGATGATCAAATTGAAAATTTCATCCAAATCGGATGAAAACTGTGGAACAAGCTCATTACAAGGAGCTTGTTACAAGGATTTGCGGACACACGACAGACACACACACAGACAGTCAGACAGACACGGAACCAAAGTTGTTCATAATGGTCTAAAACGTAAAATGCGAGAGGAAATTTTGATTTTGGAGACCAACAATTTTTTTTTCTCCCGTAAGTGAAAACAATGCTTCCGCTACCTTTAGATCGAACTTCGACAGACTCGGAAGCAAATAGCTATCGCTCCGTACTTATCTAGGCGCGAACCTTCCTTTAACAAACATAATGTCAGCATCAATTTAGGGTTGATTGCCATCGAATAAAGGTGGCTCATCGTGCTTCAAGTTGTTCATTGATGTGAAGTTAGAGGATTTAAGTTGATTTATTTTCAGTTTCCATTTGGCACGGCATTGACCAAGTACCTGTAAGAGTTCATAATGCTTCTAATGCTTCCAACCCACCCCCTCCCCCCACCCCTAAATAATAAATCAAAATTTTTGTTGAATGTAAACTCATTTTCATGTATATCACTAATAGTTATTGATGAACCAAGTGATTCGGCTGGTATTTTTCAGTGTCTGGGTTCGTGCGTATGTGTTCCGCAGTAGAGGCCGCAATTTTGGAAGGTATCAACCAAAAATCTCTGTAGACATCCGGAATTAGCTGGTTAGTTTTTGGTGACACGACAGTAACTTGCGTTTGGTGTCATTTTCAATAGTTTGTGCCACACAAATCGACTGAAACCATAATAAAAACTCTAAAAATTGTCCTTGGCAATAGGACCTAAGATACGACGTCAAAGTCACTGACTTCAAAACACCATCAAAAACCGAGTTTGGTAGCGAAAAGTTGTTCATTAGTTACCTCAAAAATATCGTGAGGTACCTGGTCAGCGGACCCTCTAGTATCGAAATATTGTGTGATTGAGGGAGAGATAGTCTCGTGGTTATAGGTTTAATTACAGTTGAGTATTGTCGCCATCATTAGTCACATCAGAGCTTTAATGTTTCGTTTTCATTGGTGTCGTTTAGTAAAGTTATTTGTTTTTGGGTCCAATGGGCAGCAGCAACCAGTTTTACCTGTTTGATTGTTGGAAGATGATTCAATTTATACTTAAATTGAGAAGCAACCAAGTTGAATTGTGTCAATTGATCCGTCCTCCAACACTCGAATACAACTGATTGCTGCTGCCCTTTGAAGAAGGACACCCTTACTAAATAAATTCACTCAATTACACCTATGAAAACCAAACATTAAAGCTCTGATGAGGCCAAAGATGGCGGAAGTGCTCAGCTGAAAATAAACCTATTATCACGAGCAGCTTACTATCTCTCCGACAACCGCACTAGATCTTGACAAGAAAATGACAAACCACCATACAGATACGAAAGCACTTTTCAAAATAGGGAGTTTGCAGTCTCCAAATGGATTGGTGAGTTGGTTGAATTAGGATTGGCATATTGATAGTTACCTGCTTACTGTGAGAACATACTCAGCTGAAAATAAACCTATTACCACGAGAAGCTTACTATCTCTCCCTCCCAATTATAAAAAAGCGACAAAAAGGCTTGAACTATCCAAGGGAAATAATGGAAGCTATTATGAGAAAACGCAAAGCAAGAAAAAATGGCAAGAAACGCGAAGCAGTGTGCACAAAGCTGCCTGGTATAAAGCTGCAAATGAGCTGAGACAGATGGTCAAGGAGATAAATGATGCAACCATGGAGAACCTTGTTTCATCTCTAACCAACTGTAGGGATACAGACTACTCCCTTTGGAAAGCTACCAAACACTTAAAAAGACCAATTGTGCAAGCTCCGCCCCTTAATAACGAACTAACAGGTAGGTGGATAAGGAGCAATCAAGAAAAAGCAGATGTCTTTGCAAATCATCTGGCTGATATTTTCACAACAAACCCTGGAGTACCTGACGAAGAACCTCTTGAAGTGGTCCAGCCGTCGGAACCAGATATTTCCATTCCATTTGTCACTGTCAAAGAAGTACACAGAACAATTCAGAAGGAGATTAACCCAAAAAAAGCACCGGGATATGACTTGATCACTGGTTTAATCCTGAAATATCTTTCCCGAAAGAACATAGTCAAATTAACAAAAATCATAAATAGTGCCATTAAATTTCGCTACGTCCCTCAGTTATGGAAAATAGCAGAAGTAATCATGATTCCCAAGCCAGGCAAACCGGCAAATGAGTTGAAGTCCTACAGGCCTATTTCACTCCTACCTTCGCTTTCAAAACTATTTGAAAAACTCCTTCATAAGAGACTACTAGTAGTTGTAGAGGAACGAAAACTTATTCCAAAGGACCAATTTGGCTTCAGAAAACAGCATTCCACCATAGACCAAGTCCACAGAATTACAAGTCTCATTGAAAAAGCATTCGAAGAGAAAAAAGTGTGCTCTGCAGCCTTTCTGGATGTGTCACCGGCGTTTGATAAAGTGTGGCATGAAGGGCTTATTCACAAACTTCGCAAAGTTCTACCAGCATGTTATGCAGCAATTCTGGAGTCTTATCTGACCGACCGATACTTCCGAATCAAACAAGACGACGCTTTCTCGAAGCCTTTGAAGATTCATGCGGGAGTGCCACAAGGCAGTGTACTAGGCCCACTACTGTACCTGCTTTACACTCGCGATCTACCAGAAACTGAGGAAAACACAACTGCCACGTTTGCAGATGACACCGCGATTTTGGCGACAGGAGAAACCAACATCGAATCAGTTACAAAATTAAACCAGTCCATCCTCCGCATCCATGAATGGACAAAAAGATGGAGAATTAGATTGAATGAAGCGAAGTCTGTACATGTTGATTTCACAAATAAAAGGATCAACTACGTGCCAGCCTTCCTTGACAACAAGGCGATTCCCTATGCCAATGAAGCTAAATATCTTGGGATGACACTCGATGCCAAACTGAGGTGGAAATCACATGTTAAAAAGAAAAAGTCTGAACTAGTTATTAAATTCAGGAAAATGTACTGGCTTATGGGAAGACACTCAAAACTGTCTATCCACAATAAGCTCATATTGTACAACCAAGTCCTAAAACCTGTCTGGACATATGGTGCGCAACTGTGGGGGTGCACTGCACAAAGTAACCGCAACATTATTCAGCGCTTTCAGAATAATGTTCTGCGCACCTGCGTTGATGCGCACAGATACTTCAGAAACGACAGATTACACTATGAGTTGAAAGATGAACCTGTCAATGAGGTTATCCGCAAGCAAGCCGTCAATCACCTTTTGAGGCTCAGAGATCATGTTAACGAGGATGTCGTTCAGCTCCTTGACACCGAAGATCTACTTAGAAGACTTAAAAGAACTAAACCGCATGAACTAAGTGAAATAAAATGAACGTCAAGACTAGTGACTCAATAATCAGAACAATAAGTCTAAAGTGAAGTATATTAGATCTTAAGAAAATGTATAATAATTTATCACATGAATATTGCTTATAAGTTGTTATTACTTGGCGCAATAAAACTTGTCAAAAAAAAAAAAAATCTCTCCCTCAACCACACAAGATCTTGACAAGAAAATGGCAAACCACCATAGAAATACTAAAGTACTTATCAAAATAGGGAGTTTGTAGTCTCCAAATGGATTGTTGACTTGGTTGAACTAAGATTGGCATATTGATAGTTACCTGCTTACTGTGAGAACATACTCAGCTGAAAATAATCCTTATACCATGAGAAGCTTACTATCTCTCCCTCAACCACACAAGATCTTGACGAGAAAATGGCAAACCACCATACAAATACTAAAGTACTTATCAAAATAGGGAATTTGCAGTCTCCAAATAGATTGGTGACTTGGCTGAACTAGGATTGGCATATTGATGGTTATCTGCTTACTGTGAGAACATTTAATATACGGACGAGGGGTTGAGAAATGGGATCCGCATTGACTCCGCCTCACCACAAAAGTAAAAGAAAAAAAAGTGATACGAGGGGAGACAGAAGGATCGGTTGCCGTCATATTTATTTCTACTGAGGTTTCGCCGACAAGAGGGGGACGGCAGCTGGTGCGTGCCACGCCAGCTGCTGACCTCAGAATCCATTTGAAATGTATTCGCACTTGAGTGCGTCCCGGAGTCCCCTCAAGCGGAAATGGACTTTATGGGAACTTCTGCGCCTGGGAGGGGGCTCGCCGCAGCTACGCCCACACCGCCTCTGGGTTGGACTGGAACCGCGTGCCATCCAACTACTCTCCATCCTGATACGTCCATTCATCTTCGACCCGTCACGTTCTAAGCATCGACTGCTGATGCGTGACAATTGGCAGCTGAACTTTCTGTAAAATTAAATGCCGTTAGAGGGGTGAGGGAATCGTTAATTAAAATTTGGTTGTAAGCGATGATCATCAGAAACTATGATAAATGCCGAAAATCTTGCATACAAGTCTGCAGGACATTGAGACATTTCATGTCTTCACTTCCCTGTCTAATAGTGGTTACAATCATGTTTACAAAATTAACTGAAAAGGATCAGCTGTATGTAAACAATTATTCAGACAACCACACTCATAACTCAGATTGTTGGCCACGCACTGCGCAGTGGTTAACGTAATATGGTTAGGTAAATCGAGAGCTTTCCAACGACTGGCGAACGATTTTTGTACGAAGATATATGCCTAAGATACAGTTCAGTATCAACGATTTGGTTGTAAGCGATAATCATCAGCAAATCAAAAGTAACACTTTTCCGTAACGTAACGAAACGTAACACTTTTCGATTCTACGTATGTGCCAAAGAAAAGACACAAAATGTCAAAAAGAATTAGGTATTGAATTACTTCAACAATGTATTGTGTACTTTAAAAAAAAAAAGTTCTTTTCGTGCAGCATGATCGTTTAAGCGAATTTTCGTAGATTATCTGTTAAAAGTATTATGTTACAATTGAACTGAAATACGAGTACTTTGACTGTAAAGGACCAATTTCATGGCAAAAAGACTAGTTTTAAAACATATTTTACAATCCAAAAAAAAAATTTTGGATTCTTAACCTTTGATGTTATTGTCAATTTTTAGCACATATTGATGAAATTTAAGTAGATTTTTCAGTATAATTTTGAGCATAAGTGTTTTAATGTTCTAGTTCGTCGTTGATAAACATCTTTTGACTAAAATGGTGCAAAAAAATGTTGATTTAACAATTTTTAGCCGTTTATAGCCATTTTTAATGATTTTTAGCACATTTTTTGAAACGAGCAATTTAATGCGTATAAAAGTGCGGACGCATCTTTGTTTTTGGAAAGCTAGATTTTTTGGCGCGAGAACGGACATTTTACATTTATCCTAAGGAGATTTATCAGCTGTAGTTTTTGAGATATTCACGTTTGAATTGTGGGAAAATCATTTGATTCCCAACTTTTCAATTAAAGTAAAAAACAAAAAAGGTAATAATGAATGATATTTAACGCTGAACAATTATATGCCACATGATGGGTCACAAATGAAGCCTTCATACGTATATAAAAAAGCTTGTTTCTGGGTACCTAGCACAGCTGAGTACTTATTGTTTTGGAAAACAGTAGGCATTGGAAAACACACATCTGACTCTTTTGCGAAGATATGTTGTAAACAAATTACGAAATCGTGTTTGATTCTCCTACAAAAAAGCACATAACCTTACTAAAGGCAAACAGAGTCAAACGATTTAAATCTTATTCTTTTTGTAGGTATCCCATCCATCTATTCCTGGTCCCACGGTCCCAGATCTGAGTTACATACCTACCATGAATTACAAGGACTTTATAGTAATGAACATCCAATAATTTACTGATTTCCATGTTAAAAGTAATACCTACCCATCTACTTAATCAATAATTTTTTGCTTACCTCTATTTATACAGATCATTGGAAAGATTTCTCGTGACCCAACCCAGACTGAATAGCAAGTTCACTCGTTGATCTGTTGCTTGTAACCAGTTCACAAGTTGTTTTAATCGTCGTTTTTCCGCAATCCTTAGTGTACACTGACACCTGACAGTCAGGTCAAAAACAATTGATAACGGCTTCGAATTCCACTAGTCCAGACCTATTATAAAGCATATCAAGACCTGCTGAGGCCATACCTTTCAACTCAAAAATTTAATTTTGTCTAGCTAAAAATTGGGTTTTTGAACCACTGTGCGCCGTCCAGTGCTTATTTTCGAAACTACTACACCAAAGTTTATGAAACTTACATTGGTCTCAAAAGGGGTCTGGTTGGTCCTAAAAGGTCTGTAGGTATCTATTTTGATCAACCCTAAAAGGTAGAATTAAAGGGCTGAAATATTGCAAAATCGAGATCACAAACACTATGAGGAAAACTTTTTTTTTTTGTCTCTAGGAAATATTATCCCAAGGAATCGAATGAAACTTTTCGGACCGCTTTACGCTAAATCGTTCCCCCTCCCAAAGGGCAGGAATTTTGGCAGGGAAAAAAACATGAGAGCAAATCACAACTGGTGGTACACCAGCCTTAAAAACTACGACGATTGTACCAGTTCATTTTATCATTTCAATTAAATTCTTTCTTCTCAAAATCTAGTTTCTTATAACTCTTGTCACCTATAGATGGACTAGTGAAGCGTAGGTAACTATATAAGTATTTATTTTATATATTGTCATTATTTTCAGTTTTTGAGTACCTAGTCAGTCAGAGTCGAAATACTTAGAACAGAGGGACTTGTAAAGTGATGTGTTTTTAATTGCATTAATTTTCTCATAGTAGGAGCTAACATTTATGTAGGCATGATGAGTGAGATTTATGTATTGATGATAGAGTCATTGTTTCACCCGACCACTACGGAATTGCGCTATACAAATTGGATACAAAGGTAGGACCCGTGAGTCTATTTCTCTCGTAATCAACCTACAGTACATGGCTGAACTTAGATCAGATGAGGGACCTCTTAAACCGATTTTTTCCCTAAATGACTCACGGTGCTAAAATAATCTAAGGTGGACATCTAAAAAGCGATTTCGGAGTACGGAGGCGTACTGATCAACTGAGGGATCTCAGAGGCTAATTTCTCCTAATCAATCTACTGTGCTGAAATTTGAAAATGAGCGCCTTTGGAATACTTACCTTGACAACTATATTGCGAGGTAGGTATGTAAGACCAGTTATCAGCACAGGGTCTTCTCAGGCTGATATCTTTTCAAATCGACCTATTGAACTACCCTAATTTATTGTAATATTGTAATTTATGCGCTAGAAACAAACAATTTCAAATCAATTCACAGTCCTTCCAACTCTTCTGCAAGGTGCAAAGAGGACGTTGTCATATAAGGTTTGTTTAATAACATTAATTTTTGCTAAAATTCGTAAAACACCAGGTCTTGGCGCTGTGAAGGGGTGGATTCTTTGCGAGGCGCAATATGCCGAGCTTAGGATTTACTACAGACAGTGCCTAATAATGATAGACCATTGATTCAGAAATAATAAAGTTTTGTCTAATAATTTGCAGCGCTTTTATCTTATTTCCAGAAAACATTGAATATGCTCGCTTGCCGTCAACTCTGCTCTTCCTGTAAGGCAATTAAGGGCCGATTTACCAACAATCCCTAACCATGGTTAAAGTAGATCATTGTTTTACGGAACCAGAGTTTTGAACGTTGATTTAAAACACGAGACGTTCGCGATCAATAAAGTTGAGACACGAGACTCAAGACCCTGACTTGCTCGGAGGATCCGGATTTGGGCCCGCAGGGATGAAAACGCAAAGGGTTTGGGCCCTTCTGATGTGAAAAACATAAGTGGTTTGGGCACATGGGAAAACGGAATAAAATCGGCGTTGAACGTGTTTGCTCACATGTTTGTCACAATTATCAACAGTTTAATTTGCAGTTAATTAAAACATCTACATTTTACTAGTCCACTTGATCTGAGTACAACGACATTTAAGTAAGTAAGTATAAACAAACAACTGAAACTAACATAAATATAAAGATCATTGAAAAGGTTTTATTAATCATTAACAGCGGAGTGAAGTCAATCAAGATGTAGGTAACGTAAAACTTTGAAATCGGCCATTTAGGAAACGGAAAAATGATGCTCTAAGTATTTTAATTCGTTCGCGCTTGCGCAGAATGGAGTATTGATTTGAGAAAAATAAAATCGGTTGGAGACAATCTTTAATCTAACCCGCACATTCCCAGAGAATGCCTACTAAATCTGATGAAAACTAGAAATTAACCTTTCTCCTAGGATTGCAGTTTCGCGCATGCGTAGGAGCTAATAATGACGCGATCATCTTGAAATTAACGAGGAATAATTAAACCATCGTCAACCAACTATGCACTGAACTTGAGCAAGATTGTACAAATAGAGCGTACAAAAATGCTTGAAGTAATGTACGTTTGCACATGCGCAGAATGAAGTAATGATTTGAAAATTATAAAAATTGATAGGGGACCATTTACAGATTAAATCGCACATTCCCTGAAAATGAAATGAAGAAATCCTCTGTTCCCCATTTCCTCCGCCTTTGCCGAGGGCCCAAAGCCCTCGCCTCGCCACTTGCTCTTTAGTTCGACTACCCACTGCGTGGCATTCCTAGCGCTCCAGTCGCCATGATATTTTACAAAGATCAGTTTTCTGCTTAGATTAGTGGTCTGTATGCTCGCTACACTCACATCTCAAAAATATATAACATCAAGTAGTCAATCCCTTGGTAAGAATTTAGATTAGTAGGTCAGGGTCAAGAGTCTTGTGTCTCAAATTGATTGTTCGCGAACTTCTCGTTTAAAACAAACGTATTAGACCAACGTAAGCAATGGTTAAATTGTTATCAGTAAACATCGATTTACAGCGTTTCGGTGATACGTCGATTTAACGTTTGAACGTTGATTTAAACGATATCAAGGAGGCATTTGCGCAAAATGAGAGTGATAACGAGATAATAGTGAGGGAACAGCTGTTAGCAGCCTAAAATCTTCAATGCTTTGATCTTTTTTAATCCATTCTGGTAGCAAAATGTTTTACAAACTCGAAGGGGAAGTGTTTTACTGCTCTATCATTTCGAAACTAGTGCAGTGATGATGATAATATATGGGTTTCTTCAAGGATTCTGGATTTGAGTTTGGAGTAAAACCCGCGAAATTTTGAACCACTGGAATACTCCATCCAAACGCGATTTTGATTCGTCTTCATTGGAAATTTCTGGAGTCGGTCTCCTAAAAAGCAGTGGTTGGTATTCAATGGATTTTAAAACTGTAGCCACTGCAGAATCCGAGATTCCAGTTATTTTGCCTCAAAAAGCGCAGGAAACAGGCTATAATTGTCTCATAATGGTCAAGTTGCTCAACTAGGTATTTTTATGTTTGTATCACCCATCACTTCAATGAAAACAGCCTACGGCACCATCTAGATACATTATGTCATTTCAAATTGTAAGTAATGAGCCGTTGGCTATTTTAACACTGTATTTGTACATTCTATATATGTACCTATATCCTTACCCGTGACTTGTGAATTCGATGCTATACCTAATCAATTTGTTCAAGGACTGACGAAACAGTAGTTTTTGAAAGTCGGTAGTTACCTCCTCAGAAATCGATTTCATTGAGATTGAAATCCGCCGCACTCTCTCGAATCCAACGAGAACGAGGAATAGTGAAGTAAAGTCTTGATCATCCTCGTCAAATTCGTTCTCAAAAACCAATGCTGTAACCAATCCTATTTGGCTCATTTTCGTGCACGTAGGAAATAGTTAAGAAAATTTAGCAAAAAAGGATTTCGGTCATGTAAACAAAGATGGCGAAAAGAACTACCTACCTAGTAAATCGTTGAGTTGAACGCTTACCACCCGAATTCGGCTGGTTGGTTTTGATCGTTGATTTAGCGCATTTAGTTGGTGAAACCGAATATCGTTGTTTAACAGCTGAGATCTTCGGTTTAATGAGTAAATGTTGATTAAAAACTCTGGTGAAACCGGCCCTAAGAATCTTGACATACACCTTAATCATTGAATTTGGAATCCTGTGAGTATCCACCTACCTAAGACACTAGTTCGTTCATATCGATCAATCCACCGCTCCAAATTTTTCCTCTCGCTTTCCGAGTTCCTCCTTGGTGTCTTTCTTCCCTGAATGAGCCACGGGACCCAGCGATCTGGGCCCAGATGAGATCACAATGAGGCAGATGGGATTTTTCGCGTCGAATCAATCATACCGGAGGGGAAACGTTTCCTCAAAACCGGAGTTTCAAGGAAAAAAGGAATTCCCGATGACAAAAGATCCCATGCAATTTGTACCCATCCATCAAAAAGGACAATCGGTCTCGGAGGGTCAACCGAGCGCATTCAGTCACAACACCACTCCAGTAGCATTGAGATCGGCGTTGTGCAGTTGATTTTTGAGAGACAAGCTCTCTATAATTCCTGTGACGTGGAGGCTGCTGGCATAGCATAAAGACTGATTCAGCGTTAAACAAAATCGTTTTCTCTGGAGACATTGGGGGGGCGCGTTATTGATCACTAATCAACACTATAGTACACTTGGCTCTACATATGTATCAAAAACTCGAAATATCCATGGTACAAGTTCAGCACACCAGCTAGCTTGCCGAGAAGGGAGAGAATTTTTATTGTGTTGGAATAAGATGAGCGTATTAACCCTTAGTGACACACAGTATCTTCCTAGACAACCTCATTTCTCGCGTGTAAGAATTAAGTTTATAAATAAACATGTTGGCAAGAATATGACGAAAAAAGAAGACCCAGCCCATCTGACTTCCTCGCAATCACTTCCACAGCCCCCCAAGAAGCTGTGACAAATTTCAGGGTTCTGGGGGATGTACAGGAGAAAAGTTACCTTTATCGCTCGCAAGCTGATCTGACTTCCTCCAAAGAGGCTGTGAACCAGATTTCAGGGCTCTGGGCCCTGTTGCACAAAAGCTTAGTAATATAAGTAAATTTAACAAGTCTACAAGTTATAATATTACAAGTTCCTACTAATATTTTCTGGTTACAACGGTTCACAAGTCACTAATATTATTTGACGAATTTTACAAGTCTTGGTGCCGAAAATATTAGCCAGCTGTCCGTCAGGGTATTGGTAGGTAGGTCCAAAAATTTTAGAAATTTCTTCTACGAGGTATACGCAATACTATACGTCTAGTAGTTATGTGTCTGACGTTGTAATTTCTTTAATCATCATTATGACCATTATGAAGGGTAGTAATAAACTAATTTACAGTCAGCAGGCTGAATCCCAAAGTATGACATAATTTGGAAGTACTGAACGCTCTATTGGTTCATATAGACGGTGCATGTCATGTACTGCCAGGCCATTTCGTATTAACATTCAAAAACTCGCAATGGAATCCACTAACAGAGATGCTGTTAATTTAATGAATTATTACCGTGACATTGTCGAAAGCGTCTTCATGGCGTTTGGGTGTGAATATGTTGATCACCGAACTGTGAAGAACTCTTATCACCCTAGGAAACCCAAGCAATACGATAGAGGTTTGCTACCTCTTCTTTAATATTTTGTGGCCAACTTATCCTCTTCGTAAGCCTCCGAATCGATCATTATTTCTTCCGAAATCTTACAAGTCTCGAATCAACTTTTGAACAAGTTTGAACAAAGAAATCTTTTGCTAAAACAACATTTTACTGGAGAACTTTTGCTTGTGGAAATGTTATTAGCGTTCACTAATATTTCAATCAACGCTAATAATTTGTAGGCCATTGTTCAACAGTTACAAAACATATTAGGGAAATAGACTAATATGCTACCTGCAGTAAGTTAGTTAGTTAGTAGTTAGTTACAGTTATTAGTACTTGTAAAAGCCGATTGTGCAATACAACAAGTTATTGGTACTTGACTAATAATATTAGTTACTAAGCCATTGTGCAACTGGGACCTGGGGCCTATTTCATAAAGCAACAAGTGACAAGTTACAAGCCAATTTTATGTACAAGTTGTAAAAAATGAGTGTGCAAGCGTTTCGTAAACGTGCAAGTGTAGACTTGTAATGCACTGTGACAATTAACAAGTGTACAGGCGAATTTGGACAAGTTACAAGTGTTTCTCTATCATTTTGAACAAGTCACTGTTTTACAGTTGTAAAAAATGTCCGATTTTTAACCTACGTCCATTCACCTGTAAACTTGATATTTTCCAGCACTGTGAGTTGACAATTTTTCGGTGTTCATTCTTAGGGAATCCTCTTCTGCTGAAGAATACAGACAAGAAGCATTCAGCCTAGAAGACCCCAAAGATTTTTTCGGCCACGAATAAACGCTCATTTCGTGGGTATTTTTGAGTATAACGAGAGATTTAGGATGTCTTCCGAGACCCTTGAAAGATTCAAATGGTGCGTGACCCTGTGCAATTTTTCCTGATCGGGTATTGAGGATGTCCCCATCATTGAAAAGCAAAGTGAAGTTTGAAGATCATCTCGAAGTTACAGATCACATTCCTAACCCTGCAGCATTAAGACTTGATGATTTGATTAATCATTTCCGATTGAAGAGGGAAAATCCGATCATGCCAGCCATCAGAATAAATTGAAATCAAATACACACTTTCTCCACTTTTCAGTTTATAATTTGTCGGTCTTCCAATCATTACAACTTTTCATGTACGATAAACATCCTATCCTGTAACCTGTACTTAACACCGTTTTTATATTATGATTCGCTGACGAAACTTTAATTTCGGCATCCTGCTTGACGTTGTTCATTTCGTTTGTCCCCACACGCCATTTTTCTTTTCTGCTACACTTGTAAACTTAGCTTCTACAAGTGTAAATTTTCTACACTTCACGGTGGTCCGCTGACTGATTCAAGGCCGTCTGAAATGCCGACGAAAACTGACTACAAGGCGGTGTTCTGGAACCTTGTACGAGTAGAAATTGACCCCCCGGGAAATCCGGGCTGATCGTTTAATCGTACAAGACGCAAATCAAACATTCAGTTTTCGGGTGTTGTAACAACCTAAATTATGGGCTCAGTAAAAAAAATTGGGTGAAACCAAACCCCAAATGGGGTAGAATGCCACCAACCGCCCTTTTTTTTTATCTCAACCCATTGCCGAGATATGATTTTTTAAAGTTTTTTTTTTCGACAAAAACACGTTTTAGACCATAAAAACCTCATTTTCTCCACTATCGATACACTTTTTTCAATTTTTGACCACATATCTGAAATCAGCGTTAAATTTCGTATAAGAATATTGTTCTCTGGATCTTCAGAAGTTCAATCCTTAAACCATAATCCTTGTTCAAACGTGAGAAAATTATAAAAACCAAGTTTCCCGAAAATCTTCGAAGCTGTACTGTCTCCCAATAAATAATCTTGAGACTTATTAAACCTCAAAAATTTATCCTTCATTCAAAGAGCTTTCAAACGATGGAGACACTTTTGAAATTTCCTTTCAAATTGGTGCTTATTCAACCTGGAAGATGAAAAAACGTGTTACCTTTTGGTTGTTTTTTTTTTTTTTTTCTTGATGGACGGACTGGGATAAGGAAACAAATAAAAACACGGCGGCTGTTAAAAACGACGAAGACTTCCTAATCTCATTTAATAGTTGAACTCTGTCTCTCATCAACGCGTTGGAATTCGTTTTGACTGAAGAAAATGAGTCAGTTCGTCCATTCACTCTGTGACGGTGGGGTCGGTTCGAAAAAGGGCAAGAGCGTGCATCCGCAGTCGAGGGAGCCACTTCGAAAACACAAAATTGTGAGTTGCATTTGAAGCAATAATTTAAATGTAAAAGTAAATTTGTTTTCTCTTTATCCAGGAGTAATTTTCATTTGAAATTGCGTTTTTTCCGTGGCCAAGTTTTTATTTGTTTTTTCATCCCAGCCCGTCCATCAAGAAAAAAACAACCAAAAGGTAACACGTTTTTTCATATTCCAGGTTGAATAACTGCACCAATTTGAAAAGAAATTTCAAAAGCGACTCCATCGTTTGAAAGCTCTTTAAATGAAGAATAAATTTGTGAGGTTTAATAAGTCTCAAGATTATTTATTGGGAGACAGTACAGCTTCGAAGATTTTCGGGAAACTTGGTTTTTATAATTTTCTCACGTTTGAACAAGGAATATGGTTTAAGGATTGAACTTCTGAAGATCCAGAGAACAATATTCTTATGCGAAATTTAACGCTGATTTCAGATATGCGGTTAAAAATTGAAAAAAGTGTATCGATAGTGGAGAAAATGAGGTTTTTATGGTCTAAAATGTGTTTTTGTCGAAAAAAAACTTGGATAAAAAAGTGCGGTTGGTGGCATTCTACCCCATTTGGGGTCTAGTTTCACCCAATTTTTTTACTGAGTCCATAATTTAGGTTGTTACAACACCCGAAAACTGAATGTTTGATTTGCGTCTTGTACGAGTAAACGATCAGCTCGGATTTCCCGGGGGGTCAATTTCTACTCGTACAAGGTTCCGGAACACCGCCTTGTAGTCAGTTTTCGTCGGCATTTCAGACGGCCTTGAATCAGTTAGCGGAACACCGTGACTTGTACTCTTTGTTTTGGTGAAACACTTGTTCTAGTTTACCGTGCATTACAAGTACCTGTACTTGTTAACTTGTAACTTGTTGTTTAATCAAATAGGGCTCTGGTAGTCTGTCGAACTTTGGTCTGATAAGAAATAGTAATTTTTGACGTATTTACGTAACGCTCAATTCGTGATGGAGGCCCAGAGACGACCTGAGGGTGTCGACCCCCTGATTCAAGATTCTATTCATTACGGGGGAGGGAACGGATGATCGTACACTGGCTATTAAAATTAGCCAAAAAATCACCCTTTTATTTCGAATGTTTTAGATTTTTTTAAACATTTCTACCCTTAAATTTTACATTTTGGTGTTATTGAAAATGATACCTAATAGACAATAAACCTGGCTGAAAGATGAAAGAATGAAAGATATGTTGACAACATTTCGTAAACCTTGGTCTTAGTTTTGGAGAAAACCTTTGAAAAAACTTCGGAAGGAAGGTTTGGTATGGTGGGGGGGCGGGGGTCCTAGGTTTCTAGGCACTGGAATGTAGGCATCTACTAATACAGAGTTTTAGCGTAATGGCTCCAAAAAAAATTAAATCAAAATTTTTGAAAAAATTCTTCATTGAAATTCGTTTTGAGGCATTCTGAAATGAATCTTAGAGTTTAACATTTTTTCATATGTACACGTATTAATGCACTCAAAGAACTCAAATTTCATATAACAATGTAACATAATCCACATAACAATACGATAATAATGATAATTCATATAATACGATAATTTACGGAAATTTGCTCATGCGATCATGCTGCATGACTGGAACTTTTTTCTTTATCGCTCAAATGGAGAAAATTTATATAGTAGTACCGATAGATTTCCCGCCTTTTGGAAATGGACTCCTCATATGCCTTGAAAGTGAAAACAATAGAAATTTAAGAAAATCGGAATCAATGTTCGTTTGAATGCTACTGTTATCATCATTAGAGACTGGAATATTGCATATTTGCAAACGTATTTTTTATTTGGAACCTATAACTTTGTATTTTTGCGTTCTACAGCGTTTCTGGCTCATTTCAACACAACATTTTGCATGTGATTGCATATATTTGCGTTTTTGGTTATATTTGCGTATAGTATAGAGCGAAAACGTGCATTCTCCTAACATGTTCATAATTCAACAAAAATATCAAAAATAAAATAAAAAAATCTGAAATTGTCTGAGTTGGTTGTTTGTGAACGCTGTTTCCTTTAATTCGGGCATTGACTGACTAATCTCGTGGAATTCAAGTAAGCCAAGTAGGTAGGTACCAGAAACGGGAGGGTATTACAAGAGGAGTAGTCGGATTACTCGCTGGTGCCCATCGCTCCGATTCCTAATGGAAAGTCTTCCTTCTTGCTAATTGGATAATATTATCGGTTCATACCCAATTCCTAGCCTTTTCTACTACTTTTCTCCCCACCATGACCTTTTCTCGTATACATACAAGTGCCCCTAAACGCAGTTCACATTTTCTTGCTCGTGATCCAAGTGCTACCTACCTTCAACAATTCCATCGTAGGTGAGGAAGTCAGCTCTAAATTAGAAGCAGTATCCGAGAAGAACCCGAGATGGGTGACCGTCATGGGTATCTCAATAATTTTGAAAGGAGAACTCACATCCGAATTATCGATCGAATACAATCCAAGTGAAATCACCTGCATGGAGTATATTTACCTACCAATCGTTTCGTGTGACGTTGAACGTTCTTTTTCAACACTGAAAGACATAGAATTATCCGACAGAATGCGTAGGATGGAACATCTCGAACAACACATATACATAATTATTGATTCGGCAATGTCAAAATATAAATTATGAAGATACAAATATAATATTTGCTACCCTCTACCTATATACATTTTCCATCTATTTTCATGATTTTTCTAAGCTTTTAATTGTGCTTTGGATATATTTGCGGTTTTAGCGAATTTTTGTAGAAAATGAAGCTATGGCCGGTTTACACCCGGGCGAAGTTGTTAGGGAAAGCCAGGTTCTCGAGGAAGGAGTAAATCTGGAGATTTGTAATATAGCATATGTATTGACCAGGACCCTAAGAATGTCCATGTACATTTCAACTCAATGGATCCAGTAGTTTTTACGTGATTAAGTAGCACACAATAACACTCAGAGAAAGTGACCATTACCTATGTTAGATTTTTATATTTTTAATAGGTAGTATAGATTGCCTGCTTTGATAGTTCATTTTTATCGTCATTACTATCATTCGGTTGGTGTCATGCAATCATCAGACAATCGAAAATCACGGTCTCTGCTTTTTAAAATTCCAGGTTCTTGGCTGGAATTATGGGTAAATGTTCATTTATCTTATCAAAGGCTGCTCAACCCAACTCCAAACACTTTACCTGTTGGAAGTTACGGAGCCATCTGTGACTTGCGGTTCTGTATAGCCTAATTCTTTCATCGGGTGCTAAAGCTGCCACAACCACAGTGACAACATCAGCACAATAACGAAAATAAATAAGCCATATATTACCGCCACCGGCGTTGCGTGGAATGGGAAGGGTCCTCAACGCTCAATAGCTCAACTCCAGGGGTGGTCCGGCATCACTGTTGGCCATAATTCATCCAGAAACCTGCACCTGGGGAAAGGCTGTTATAATTTTATCCAGCTTCATCGTGATCCCGAAGTAGAATCAGTTTTGGAGCCCCCATCCAGCTATTCGCATTTCAATAAACACCAGTGGAGAAAAGGCTATGAAATGAACTACGGTTGCACAATGAGTCACAAAAACACTAATCACATCTGCCAATATTGTTAGACCGCCTGCAACGTAGGATGGGCAGTTTAGCTCAGGTTTAGCTTTCTCACGAGTTACATTGCGGTCGAGTAAGATAAACTTGGTAGGTGAGATGGACCTCACTGGGTACGATAGTGCGAGACCGTAGTAGTGAACGGATAATCGTTGTCTCATAATATAAACAGTTCCAGTCATGCAGCATGATCGTATGAGCAAATTTTCGTAAATTATCATGTTTTATATTGTTAAATTGTTTTGAAATTTGGGCTTTTTGAGTGCAAAGAAATTGTTGCTTATTAATTTTATGGCCAAAAACGTTTTCTAAATAACAACATTTTGCCATTTAAAAATAGATTTTTTTGCAATTTTTATCGATTTTTTAGCAAATTTGAATGAAATTTAAGTACATTTATCGGCATAATTTTGTACATAATCTTTTAATGTTCTATTTTATAGTCGATAAACTTTTTTTGAGCAATATTCTGCTAAAAAAATAGCAATTTAACGATTTTTAGCCGTTTTCTTGCAATTTTTACTGAACTTTCCAGCACATGTTTTGAAATTTTACCAATATAATGAGCTCAAAAAATGCTGGCCAACGAACTCTTCCTTTCATTTGGAAAGCTTCATTTTTTCTCACAAGAACGGCATTTTTATCTCAATACTAAGGAAAGTTATCGTCTGGAATGACATTATATATGTGTGTGTGTGTGTGTGTGTGTGTGTGTGTGTGTGTGTGTGTGTGTGTGTGTGTGTGTGTGTGTGTGTGTGTGTGTGTGTGTGTGTGTGCGTGCGTGTGTGCGTGTGTGTGTGTGTGTGTGTGTGTGTGTGTGTGTGTGTGTGTGTGTGTGTGTGTGTGTGTGTGTGTGTGTGTGTGTGTGTGTGTGTGTGTGTGTGTGTGTGTGTGTGTGTGTGTGTGTGTGTGTGTGTGTGTGTGTGTGTGAAAAAGCGCACACTTCAGGAATTAAGGAATCGTTCCAGAATGCCTCAAAACGGATTTCAATGAAGAAATTTTCCAAAAATTTTTATTTTAAAATTTCCCGAGCCATTGCAATAGCTTCACTTTCTACGAAAATTCGGTAAAACCTGTAATCTATTACTAAATGCATATTATTTCTGTATTAAATAGCCGTTCTATGCAGATGACTGATCTATAATTATGAAACAGAGTCAATAGAAAAAAGTTGAGAGTGGCTCATAGCTTTTCCGTTTCCATAAAGTGAAGGTGTAGAAATATTGAAATGTTTCAAATAACATTGAAAGATTCCACAGAGGGTCCCTTAGGAATTTGAGCAAAATCGTTCAATCATGCAATATGAAAATGATGCTTGATAGAAAGTACGTTTGCTCATGCGCGAAAACTACCAGCGATTCGGATGCAATGGTTCACCGGGGACCATTTACAATCTAAACCGTTCAATCTCTGAAAATTTCATCGAAATCGGATGGAAACTGCCTAGAATATCTATACCCGTCAAATGGTATAGATTTCATACATTTTACGATAACGGTTCGTTGGCCAGCAATTTTTGAGCACATTATACTGGTCGAATTCCAAAAAATCTGTTCAAAAAATCACTGAAAATGGTAAAGAACGGACAAAAATCGTTAAATGTACAATTTTCAGCAGAATTATAGTCTTAACTAAATTGTGAACTATTAATTAGGACATTGAAAAAATGTTGCACAAAATTAAGCTGAAAACCGTACTCAAATTTCATTAGTATTTGTTGAAAAATCTATAAAAACTGCAAAAAAATCTAAAATCCAAAATCTTTTTTTAATTGCAGAATTTTATTTACTTATTAATCTTTTTTTGTGTGATAAAATTGGTGTTTAACAATTTCCTCGCTCTCAAACTGCTCAAAATTTAAGACGTTTTAACATAGTCATAATACAAAAGGTAATTTGAGAAAATTCGCTCAAGCGATCATGCTGCATGTCTGGAACTTTTTATTTGAATTATTTTATCCTTTTTACAGAATTACTGCCTGTTAGAATAGAATTAGACAGAATAAAATGTTGGTAAGTACTTTTTTCATGAAAGTTATTGATCGTGTATGCTTCCTTTGAGGGTAAGATAGTATACATAAGTACTAGGCAATCGATGTTAGTTACGAAAAACGTGTTACCTAGTTTCTTATAAAGCCTGAAAATAGATATACTCCTAACTCCTTCATTATTGACATGAACTTAAGCTTGTAAATGCAATGTTCCTTTATTTGGACAGTTTAAATGATTACATAACTTTACAGAAAACTAAATTAAGGACAGAAAGGCCTTTTTTGTAAAGTTTTGTGAATGCAAGTACGTCAGAGGCACATTGCTAAAAACTGCAATCTGCTACATCTCCTCGCCTAACGGATGAAAATAACTAATATTGGCGTTGTGACAGGTGATAACCAAGACTGATATAATAGACATGGGATTGCTCTAAAGACATTTTCTGATTTATGCTGGAGCACGAAATCTTTTAATGCACTTTTCTCGAAACTTGGAAAAAAGCAGATGGGATAGATTTGGTGTGATGGCAGCGAATATGTTAACACGGAACAACTCATCTTCAGATGGTTTGTCTTCTACTCAGCACTTTCCAACGAAACCCCAGACCCTCAACGCCCATGTGCCGTTATCATCGGGAATGGAAGCCGATAATTAATTTAAAAAGGGGAGAAACGAAGGGCTGGAATTACCGGAGGGATGCGCGTTCCCCCTTTCCAAATTTAATTGAAGACAGAAACAGGGCCAGCGGGGTAGTGGAAAAAAGGGGCTGTCTATTGGTTAGAAGCAATACAAACTCACAATAAAAATGGAATACTTTGGAGATATATACGAGAGCGTTTATCCCCCCCCCCTTACTGTAGGCAGACAGTAGTTGGACAGTCACTCCTATGTGTGGTAAATCGCGGTGGTTCCGCCACAATGGGCTTCCTACCATTACTATCGCACCCTCCGTTGAGATGCACCGCAAGTTATTGGAATGAATTATGGTCCCCCTTGTCGAGGGCCGCTCCTTATTGCTCAATGCGGGGTCGACAACTGCCGCGTAGAAGTGAAATATTCTATAGGAACAAAAATAATAGCGACCTTACATAACGTCAAAAATTGTTATTTGTTTTTAAAGTATTTGCAATGTAAGTAACAACGGCATGTTGACGGGTGTTGTAATCAGTTACTTCAATACAATATATTATATGCAGGGTGGATGTGAATGTAAGAAAACATTTCCTAAGTGAAACTAGATCAAAAATATAATACATACATCACCGTTAATCGCAATTTTCCATCTCAATCAAACTTCAAGATATAATTTGTTAAAGGTTTTTACGAGTTCCAGTTAGGTAGCCGAGCCGAGCGCACGTGTTTTTTGCGAGCTCCGTATTAAGTAAACAGGTATTGATTTAGCAGGATTGTGTTGCGAATTTCGTTTCAGTTTTTGTTTTCTGTGGTCGCTCTTTGATTAACTTTCAGCAATAGCAATTTTCATACATTTTTAACGGGTAGATTTCTGGAAAAAGGTCATTTTTGCGAGTTTGGTTGGTGATTTGTTATTTACCGAAGGGAAAGGACTCCACTCGACCGAATAAATACCGTATTCCTTAGTCAGCAGCACTCGAAGAGCCGACCGGTGTTGCGTTGAATAATTGCAACTACGAGAATGTCGACCTCCAAGATTCATCAGGTAATGATTCTATGCCTTGACAAATTAAATTTAATTACAACCAAACTTCAAAACTGCGACTACATTTTCAAGGAACATACAAATGTTTTGAATTCACAGGTGCAAGCTCTGTCGCAAGAAATTGCTAACAGCCAAGAAACTATCTTGCTCATACAAAAAATTAATTGATTGATTCATGATCCATCCGTCAGGCTTTAATGGCCAATGGGAATTTTTTCTGCTTATATCCGTCTCACCAAACGGCCGCTTAACCCCATTGGCCAAAAAATTAATAAGAGAATAGACAGTATAGAAGAAAATATAGCATTATCTGAAAAAAATAATACGAAACAGAACCGGCACACGGACAACCGAAACGATCTTATTCTTCATAACGTTCTAGAAGGGAAAGAAAACATGAATATTTTCAAGAGGAAGATGATGGAAATTTTTAGAACGGAATTAAATTGTGTTCTTGAGGATTATGAAGTTATAGGTGTAAGACGTTTAGGCACCATCCAACCTTCTACCTAGAAGTAGACCAGTTCACGTTCATTTTGCTAATAATTTCTCCAAGTCTAAAGTACGCCAGAACATTTACAATTTCAAGGGATCCCAATTTAATACATCCGAGTTCTACGACGAGCATCTCTTGCCCAAATTGTTTCAAGCAAGAAAAAACGGGAAGCATGCCTTCTTGATTAGAGATGAACTACTGGTTGATGAAAAAAAGCAACATATTTTTTATTGTGATCTATGTTAACTATGCAGTGCTAATTTATTATCGGTACGTATAAATTATGTAGACCTATATAGGTAATTATTTGATGCATCATACGTACCTACCTAAAAGTATAACATTGTTGAGGTAGAAATGAAGGCAAGATATCATGTGCTATTTTTAATATGTATATAAGGAACTCCTTGTAATACCTTCGGGTTATACAATAAAATTGAATTGAATTGTATTGAAAGGTTTATCCCATCACAAAACCACATTTTATCCATGAAATCCCACCATTTTCTACTTATAACCAATATCTATCCATTTTTTACCATATTTTCAAAATCAGAGTTAAATTTTCTAAAAGTATCCTTTGATTCACAAAATTAACATCTAAACACCATACCAGTAGCCGGCTTATAAAGGATTTTGCGAAATAAACATTTCCTAAAATTTATGAAATTTTACTAGCAGTTAGGTATCCCTATAAAACAGAAATCCAAGAAGAGATTGTCAAATCTCACAAAAATGTCCTAGTTTGACTTTTAGGTCATCAGTAACAAA
The DNA here is from genome assembly GCA_030762985.1 of Adelphocoris suturalis. NCBI lineage: Eukaryota > Metazoa > Arthropoda > Insecta > Hemiptera > Miridae > Adelphocoris > Adelphocoris suturalis. The sequence goes on from CM061044.1 coordinate 80,081,451, forward strand.
CAATGTGTTGTTTGTGTGGTAAGTGTGGAAGGTGAAGAGCGGATGCACATGCTCGTAAGGGAAGCACCAAGGAACAGCCTTCACACGACATGACATTTGGAGCTGCGATGAGTTTATTGGTTATAATTTCCAAGAAGTCCAAGTGCAAAGCCACGCGGAGCAAAGAGTCTCCTTATCACATTTTAATTTCCTCGGGGGGAACAGAATAGATTTTGGCTCACTCATCTGATCTGGAAAAAGTCCATAATTTCAATCTCCCAGAAAGTCACCACGTCAAATTTCAACTTCCTATGGTGGACAGGAAAGAATCTAGCTCACCCAGCTGATCAAGAAAAAGCCCTTCATCATTTTGATCGGCTGGTACCTACCTACCTACTTTACTTTTCTACTAGTATCCTACTAAGTAGAGCCTTCTCTTTATTGGGGAACTAATTTTGTACTATGAAAATAAATTAACGAAGATATTATTGCTTAGCCCTTGTTTCCTTAGCAAATCGGTTGTTCAGGTCTTTCCTCTTACCTCCAGCCAAAAAACATAGGTAAATAGGTACATAGACCTCTCACCAGGGACGGATTAAAGGGGGGGCGGTGGGGGCGGTCCCCCCCCCCCCCCCCCCCCCCCCCCCCCCCGAGAGGCAGAAGAAAAAAATTCTTGCGAGGGAACGTCAGAATAGAATCAGGCTGTCGCGCTTGTAGGTTGACAAAAATACGAGTATAGATGAAGGAACTTCATACTTTGGGATGGGTTTTACAAATCTGTCACGGCAAATTTACTAATTTGTTCATTTGAATTTTAGTAGGCCTACAAACTGCCTAGGTGCCACGGGGTATCAATAGGAGATTTACGTGGGTAGTGTCAGAATTTTCATCGGTAAACCCATCAAAGCAGATTGGCAACGGTGGTGTTGAGTCCGTGTCGTGCTGTCGTCCATCGTCGCCCTTTTGTGAGTAGAAGAGCAGTCCAAACTTCATGTTAAAAATGCGAACTAAAGTTTTTTGTTTTAGTGTTTGAGTTTAGCTCCGTCAAGAAACGATCATGGAAGATAACATCTTTCTTCTTTAAAAAAAAGGACTGTAGACCTACGGTTCTACAGTCAGATCATTTAATAATGATTAATTTTACATATTATTAGTTCATTAAAAATATTAGTTTATAACTGAGCGTAATAAATCAGCTTTCCTTGACACTACAGAGGCTTAGGGATTATGAGATGCTGTGATAAAATGAGAGCATTCCAAAAAGTGGCTAACGATTTTCCTGCAATGAAAACTAAGGGAGTTAGTTACACTTCCCTAGTAACGCATTGGTTGCACGTGAAAATCAATAGAAAACCTCACCGTGACGTGACGCTCGTGACGTGACGAAAACAAATATGGAAACGTCCTGTTAATCATTATTAAATGATAAAACATTAAGCAGCAGGCAATGTCCACTTTATTTAACGAGTCACGGGAGGAACCTACTGTTACCGCTTTTGGTAACGGTAACAATACATAATCAATAGCCATAATACATAATCAACCTACCTACTGTTTCGACGAAGAAAGAAACGAATCGTGTTTTCTTAACTGATTGCAACCAGTGTTTTTCGATTGAATTGAATTATTCGCTGTTTCACATTTACTAGTAATAGACAAAAAATGTTTAACAAGGTAGGTAAAATTTTATTTGTATTTTCATCTTTAATCAAAAATGTACTTTGTTCATTTAATTTCATCGTGAGTGTTTATTAAATGGTTCTTCTTTACTTGTTAAGTAAATTGAAAAAAATAAAGAGTGCATTATTATTTAATCCTGCGTTTACAATATAAATGTATACCGTAAATGGTGGTGAAGTGGGTACAGTTTTGATAGTTTTCCACCTCTTCCAGCCACAATTTTCATAATTTTTTTGTGAACTTCATACTGAAGTAACTTAAACTATCAACCTTTCGAACCACGTTTGAGTTGTTGAAATTCATCAATTGCAAGCTCGAGGGTGGGGGGTTAAAGTTGTACTATCTTCTCCCACACTTTGGTGGTGAAGATGGTACACCGTCGTTTTACACCTCCAACCAGGTTGCAGAGGCTTCTGTACCAACTTCACCATCGTTTTTAACATCTACTTTCTTTCTACAAGTGGAGGGATGATGGAAAAATGGGACTAAAAAGGTCTAAGGTTGAATCAAACGCAAGAAAAAAAATTATAAAGGCCTTGATTTAGCAAAAATGTGTTTAAAACACAGAAAGGGACTTTATTGAGCAAACAATTCGATCAAGTTAAAGGATTTTTGGGCAACTACCCCAGGAACAACAAAACGGTATCTACGTATCTTCAAATGGTACGAATCAGTCTTTTCAACATACCTACTCGTAGGTAAGCAAAGAAAACGACTGTACCATCTTCACCACCTAAAACTTAATTTTTTACAATTTTGGCTTCAGGAATTTTTCTTGAAGAGATAATTTGGATTTCTCGACGGATTTCCAATCCCAAATAGATGTGTAACCAAGGAAATACACTTAGTTGGTGATCGCTGTTCAATTGTCGCAGCCCCAGGAGCAGTTTGGCAGAAAACACAGTTCACCTTGATTATCACGTTATCACTAATAGTGTTATCAGCGTCAAAGAGTACATGAGAAGAAGGTGCTCCACCGCTCAGATGCTGCTCCCTAGGGCCCTTGACACAAACCTGTCGGCCATTTTTGCTTGGGAACCCCCCTTTTCCCGCCAAATGTCAATTAATTTGGAAAATCCGTCTTTGTACCATCTTAACCACCGGATCCCTCTTCACCACCATTTACGGTAATTCATAAATAATATTCTAATAATATACTTCACGAGGACTGAAGTTCTCCAGCGTTTTATGTTTCATTCCCCTCCTTTTTCGATATAATTTTGGCAAAACAATTACGTAGGTACCTATGATCATTCTATTTTTTTTTTTTTTTTTTTTTTTTTTGTACAAGTGCAAAAGGAGTGGGACAGCGCTGCAGCGGGCCGATGCAAGACTGGGCCATTTGCGGCCCCCTCCCCTCCTCATCCCTCACTCGTAGGTGAATTCGCGGATCGTGATTCGCGGTTCCCTCTTCACCGCGGGCCCCGCGAATCACGATCCACGAATTCACCTATGAGAGGGATGAAGAGGAAGGGAGGGGGCCGCGATCGGCCCAGTCTCACATCAGCCTGCCCCGGTCGTTTTGCACTTCTAAATCCTGAGAGAGCAATACAATAGGTAAAACATGTAAAAATATAGGTACCAATGTGCCAATACCTACCAAATGGTGAGTACCAATGTCCGAGGATCAATATGAAATAAATATCATAACACATATTTCCATGCCCTGAAGAAGAAATAAATATTTCGAAATGTCACCCTAGAAGATAGACTTTTAATTTGACCAACCCTCAATAAACCCAAACAATTTTAGATATAACTCAGTGGTCGAGAAAAACCAGCCTGATTATCAAATAAATTATTACCTATAATAAAGAAACACAAAAACAAAACAAAAAACCGACAAAAAAACAAAAACAACTCTTGTCCCCCACGACTGCCCACAAAAGAAGAGCGAATCGGTAAGGTCCTTGTTTACGTGCTGCACTCTACCTCCAGCTTCTCATGTTCGGAGCCCCATTGGGTCGGTTGGTTTTTCCTCATGGAACTGGTTCCATTTGTGTATCCATGTTTGATAGTAATTGATCGAATAAACAAGTTTCGTACTTGTGACTTTTCTAGAAAGTGTGACGTATGACGTTTGTCACGATTGGCGATCGGCCATTGCTGTGTTGTCTTGAGGAGTTGTCGTTTCGCGATAAGTTGTGTTTCTTCACTAATTTTCCCAAGTGTTTTGTCTCCCTTCATCTGATTATTCATACAGATAACTCCGACTTTCATCTAGTTAACGTATCTCGGTTCATAGCTTAGTATACATTTCTTTTTTCATATTACTTTACATGTTTCCTGCAATACGGGTTCCAATCACTTCGCGAATGTACGCAGTTTCCTCCTAAGTTATCGCAAGGACCAAGTAATTTTCCGTAACCATTCGTCCCGCTTTGTAGATACTATTTCTCTCATTTTTATCGACTCCGATTTCCTTTTGAGTTTTTGCTGAATCGTAACCACGCCAGAATTCTATCAACATGTCTACAGGACCGTACAGCTATTCATACATCTTCAAGTACATCATTATTGGGGACATGGGTGTCGGGAAATCATGTCTGCTTCATCAGTTCACTGAAAAGAAATGTGAGTCATCTTCCATTGAAAATGTACTTGTGGGCTTAATTTGCTATTCGTTAGGTTCGACCAACGTTGTTCTCAATCTAAATTCCTTCAATGAAATATATCCGTTTCCTTCTAGTTATGGCCGATTGTCCCCATACCATCGGTGTCGAGTTTGGGACCAGAATAATTGAAGTATCTGGGCAGAAGATTAAACTTCAAATTTGGGATACTGCTGGGCAAGAGAGATTTCGTGCTGTAACTCGGTAAGTTGACAAAGGATTTGCTGTTAGCCAGATACTCTGTCACTTGGCTTCAGCCTTTAAACACTGTACCTACTTTTAAAGTAAGATATGACTCATCCGTCAGAAACGTGATGATTTGCACTTGAGCGTTCCAACTTCCCACCTAATGGCAATAATTGTTTTTAATAATGCGGTATCAGGATGCACTTGGAAATAATCTGTCATCATTAAATCATCAACGTGTAGTACATACGTGGCTGATCGGCTTTGTTGAGTTATAGGTACTCAAAGTATGTAATAGAGTAGTTATTGAGGTGCTCTTTCGCTTCGCTCGCACTTCCGCGGTTTCTTAATTTCAATAACTACAGAGGGAATTAGCGGCATTTTCCGATTATAGGTTGGTGAATTGAGAATATAAGCCTTTATTTTTCAGAACTCTCTCTACTGATAAGGATAGGCCATGACCCACCTTAACTTTGTTTAACAACTGTCCCAAAGAAGCTTCACTATGGATAAGTATACCTTTTTCCAATTTCCCCTAAAATCTAATGGAAATTCAAGGGCACCAGCAACAATTTAGATTCAATTCCTGCATAGATATAAAATATTAGTGCACCTAATACTTATCAAAAGTACGCAATACTCTTACATTACCCATTTAGTTGTCTGGGTTATTATCTGAGCCACTAGTAGGTATTCCTTACAAATACTGGAATTTATATTCAAAATGCAGTGCTAGATTGAGATTATTTCTGACAATGAGGTTCAGCTTCTTGTGAGCAACGTATGCGAAACAGAGCCGAAGGCATTTTTGAAATCTAGCAACACCATAAAAGTACACATCCTTTGTTCCACACTTGACCGCACATCCTCAAAAACCCTCATTAGAGCTGTCTCACAGCTGAAGCCCCGTAAATCCCGACTGGAAAGGCCAACAAGCTGTTTCTCAGGAGATGTTCGTTGATCTGTAACTGAACTCTTACATTACCCATTTAGTTGTCTGGGTTATTATCTGAGCCACTAGTAGGTATTCCTTACAAATACTGGAATTTATATTCAAAATGCAGTGCTAGATTGAGATTATTTCTGACAATGAGGTATGTAGGTACCAGTCTTTTTTTCCCCCAACGGACAAAGTATAACCTCTCCCTTGTTACCAGAAGGTGAATTTATTTAATTTAATTTTTTTACAAGGTGAATTTATTGTGACAATTTTCCCCTCTAGTTACTGAATGAAAACTCAAAGGTTCATTATTTCAGTATGATTGTAGCTTTGTTCGCAGTGCCGGTTAGAAACGGTTACCGACCCTTGGCGACCAGGTTTGTGATTGGTTTAGTGCGCATGCGTGACCAACACCTAATTTACCGTTTGTAACCCAATCCGCACTGCGAACGGGTTTGACTAAAGTTAACCGTCGCATAGCCTCCAACAGCTGTAACCTGCTTGGTGGGCTCGCGCCATCCTTTGAATAGGTAAACATTTCATGTATGAATAAAGAACCTGAAACGTAAAGAGATGGCCTGCAAGACAACAAACAGGTTGAAAAATGAAAAATATTCATTGGGAACAAACCTTCCAACAGGAATAAGAAATCCATGCTCAATCTTTTCTTGCCTCCAGCTGATGATTTTGTGGGAGAATGTGGTGTTTATCTCGCGGGAAGAATTTAAATCGATCTCGAAGTCGACCGTCGTTCTTAATTTTTAATGTTAATAGCTTTACAAATAACTCTTCAGTTGAGATTGAGTAATGACATTTTACTGTTTGATTTTGTATTTTGTTGCTATTCAGGCGAAGATTCCCATTCTAAGTCGTTGTCACCAATAAGATTTTCCATATCACACAACTAGTAGGAAACTTTCAATAAATAACCGTAGAAGTAAAACGAGGGTAAATGCAAAGGTAGAACTTAGTGAACAGTGCACGTCATGCAGATGTCCAACAGCTTTCTCATCTCGTTCGGCTGGCTTATCTTATCATCTCTCAGCGCGCTGAGCTCCCGCAACCCTCCATCTCACAGTGGAATGATTTGATTGGCTACTTCGAGTAGCGGTGTGGTGGGAGACAAACCGTCAGATCGGTCAGCAGAAATTTCTCTGACCGGTCTAACCGATCCCCAACGCGTTTCAAACTGGATTGGTGGTCACTGCGAACGGACCACTATGGATGCTATACAGTAATAGATTTCCTCAAATGGATAGTGCGAACGCCCCAAACGCGTTTCCAACCATTTCTTACAGGTTTGATGGTCACTGCGAACAAACCTTGTATTAGATGCTTTTCTGTTCAATACCATTGGTCCAGGTATACATCTACATAATTATGATAATAAATTTAGATAATTGAAAGTTGAAGTGTGATAATTTATAATGGCAATACAGGTAATGCCATTCACAATATTTTTTTATTTTGGCTAGCGTATGATTCAGGCGGCGCACTTATAAATCTGATTAAAACAGAAAATTCAAATCGGGTAAAATGTAATGGTGGTAGAGTGCACAATATTGCCGGTGGAATCCGAACTTGTGCTATTCACGATTCCAAATAAGGAAGCTAGCCTAGCGGTAGCAAAATGAGTTAAGTAGATCCTGACTCCGAAGTAGATCCAGTAGTGTCTAATTATATCTGTACAAACCTAACATTCTTCGAGAATTCGTTAGATCTCGTTTTTTCTGTGATGGGAAGAGAGTCTAGGTGCTGGACGCATTTTAAACTTTGAAAACACAGTGATATATATACATGCCTTAATTAGAAATCCTTCTTGGTTAGATGGTAGACCCCTAATGAGGTACAGTTACCTACGTAACTACATAACTATACGGAAAAGTTTTGAAGTTAACCTTCTTATGAATGAGGATTAGTATAATAGTAACATATCGTTTAGGAATATGACAGGCAATATGAAATCGAAAAAATTTTCATTTTAAAAAATCGACCAGGATAGAAGAGCCCCTCGTTTGTTTCCCGAGTAGACATTACAAAACTACCTGCTACTTACTGGAACCCAAGGATTTTGCCAAACCAAGATCCTACATTTGTAAATGTAGTACATTCCTATAATTTCTATACACTGTACTTTAGTTGTATAATTTTAATAAGAATAGGTAGGTACCTACCAGAAAACCAATACTGCTACTACATGCTTGCATGATCTACTATTCTCAGGTGCATTTACCTATGTGGAATATATTCTTGAAATCTTGCAAAATCGTTACATTTATAGTGTGAGGATCTTCATGAACTTTGTGGTACAAGTGTATAAATGTGGCACATCCTCTACTTCTTCTAGGAAACGACAAAATATTACATGCTGAGCATTTTAAGCTGTTCTCCTTCGGTAAAATTACGAGAACCGGTTGCGTATTTTGCTTAATTTATGTACATCAAATGTAATTTAATCATGCCTATGAAAATCTAAGATAAAATACTACTTGAATACTTTTAATAGCGACATAAAACCTTGGTTTTACTAACTAGTATCTGACTAACTAACTGACTACTGGTTATAGGCACCTACACCTACTTACGCTTACTACTTGTGAATAATAACCATATAAACCTTCTGAACTTCTTATTCAACTTCCAGTACTTGGTTTTGTTGTCTACTGTACGGACTTGACTGTCATAAATGGTGGTTTCAGTTGTTCATGATGTATTAGTAAATATTGAGTGGAGGAATGGTAATTTGCCTTGTGTGAGTTGAGTGGAGTCAGGATCTATCCCACTATTATCGATGCTTCCGGTAACGCAACTACCGTTAATCGAAAAGGTGAATTGCTCTAATTTCAACGGTTTCATTGTGAAATGTATACGTGCTGCTAGCGTCGCACGAATCCATGGAACTACTTGTCCCACCATGCGCCTGCTCATGTCAAATGAAATGTTGAAATGGTAACTCCTCGTTGAGTTTGACCTCGTTTACTTTCACCTGAGCTTGAGATTTTCTTTCTACCGTCTCAGTATTAATCGTTGGGATCAAAATCAAGTCTGTTATTTTAGATATTCTCACATGCTCTTGTGTTTAATAAGCACCAGCCGTTACATATTGTACGTATTTTTGAAGTGTTTTTACCCTTTCAATACAATCCTGATCTTTTGTGTGATAAACTTTGAGGGAAAGAACCATTAGGTGAGAGGTAAGTATGTGCTGTAAGTAGTTGGTAGATAATTGCTGGTGGAGTAATCTTGAAAGTCGCGTAATTTAATGGGAACTTTGCGGCAGTGGTGGCACCTACGGTTTGATGATCCTTTTACCACTAATAGCACTTCAGACTATACTCAAAGGTCCATCCTGAGCTCTAAAGCATATATACCATAGCCAGTATATGTAGTTCGAGAGAGCTGCGATAGGGTTTGCTTCATTCGCCTTTTGGAGACTGCAAAGTCCCATCCCTCATCCGTGCTCACAGCCTTTCCTGATCATTCTCAGTTTTCCATCCCACTTCCTGTTGAAATATTTCAAGACTATCACAGAATGATGTTAGAAAAGAAAAACTATTTATAGAAGTCACTGAATTACTTACATTCCTGGAAAGTTAGATTTGATCGTGGGCATTTCTCCATTCTAAAAAAAACAGCTCACTATCTAAAAGAAGCTTATTAAAACATGGCTGAACTCATTCCGTCTATTTTAATCCGTTTATTCTTTCGAATAAATTTATTCACAAATTGAGGATAATAACCAATTTATTATAGCTTGTTCCCATGCATGTATTCAAATGTTAAGTACGTTACTACTTTGCTTTTACTTGGGAAATTCGCTTCGCCTCATTTGTCTGTATTTCTTATTCGACTCACTCGACACTAACGTATGTTAAAAGCTTAAAATAGGGATATGTCGCCATCTCTAAATCCGAAGTAAATAATTTAATCAGTGGAAAGTTGTGTTCGTTCACAAGACTTTAATGCCTGTTCAACGAAGATATTTTACATTCAGCTTAGCTTTGACAAATAATGGTTTGGAAAGTGGTAGTAAATCTCAACGAGTTCGACATACCTAAATATTTAAGACTTGTTAGTCTATTCATAGTTTCTTTGACCTATGGGATTATCTTGTAGGAAAGGGATAACAGTTCTGATCAGCCACAAGTACCTTAACGTCACAACACTCCGAGAGGTTTGCACTGCAAAGCTTCGTGGCATCATACCTTTTTGGTAGATTCTGGAGCTTCAGTACAAGTCCTACTAAGTACGAGTATAATCATAAGTAACACACAACCTCCACGTCCATGCATGCAGCGAACCTTCTTCGTGATGCTATGATCACACCCTCGTGATCGACCGTCTTTGCTTTCAGGAATGTCAAATTATTTGTTTTCATTGAGGTCAGAAAGGAAACAAGGGAGTGTGCTCATTCGTGATTGGTGGAGGCCTCCTCCCCTCACCTTTTGCGCGAATCAGTTTGTTTTTATCACTTAAGTATTATACTGAACAGTTTCACTCGACGTCCTAATGCAGTTGTAGAATCTCTCTTCATCTCCCTTTAATTAAGAGAGTAAATGATGATATTCTCCCAGTTCATCCCTCATCTGATTTACTGGTTGGCCCTGACCCTGAACCTTCTGTGTGTGGAGAGTCACTTTTGCCAATAACCACAACTTTGTTGATGCTGACAAACTGACTTTTCATCAATCACTCGCACTGAGATCATCCTGCTTGTGGCGTTCGAACACTACTGGAAATACATTGAAAACCACGAAACCACATCCATGGTGAGCTGAACCGCTATGAACACTCATTGATGGTTGATTTCCGAGACAAGGTGCTATCATTGATCGGCGAAACCCTCAGTGAAGGAGCTCCAATATGTAACTACCCTTAGTATAGAGAAGTCATCTCAGCCTGCATTAACAGCATCTCACGAAAAGATCAACTAGCTTCTATCTTGCACAAATACCAACAAGAAACCTGACGCATAAAAATATAAGGTATACCAACACATTGGAAAAACTGGTCCCTCTGTTCATGCAAAAGCGTGACATCCAGCACACAAACTGCCAAGCTAAAATTTTAATAACTAGAACAGATGGGAGCTGTTTTCCTTCACATAAACCAACAGAACAGAGAGTGACAATTAAAGTTATTTTCTATAGATGCATGTTTTTCATACTACTGGTACATTTTTGTAATTTTCGTAAAAATTGGAAAATAAAATACCACCAAATCATTTGTATTTATATTAAGCAAGTTTTAGTATGTACCGTAACGTATACCCTACATTTAAACGTATTTGTTTCATCTCCCAACCTGGCCGCGTGTTACTCAAATGACGCTAACGAAAGAAAGTTCGTTCTGTTTCGACAGTGACGAAAATTTTTGTGGATATGCACTCACGTAATAATTTTAATTACTTAATTAATTTATTTAATTAATTAGCGTCATGTACCCATGCAGCTAAGCTTGCCCTGACAACTCCCATCTATTCGAGTTATTAAAATTACTTATCAAGTGCACGATGAGTAATGCGCAGAGTTGTCAAAAATATGAAAATAACTAATATTGGTACCTTGAATGTGTAGATAATTGAATGTTTGCCCTTTTAGATGTAAAAATCTAAAACGTTTTTCATTTTAGCTGTAGTGGATTTTGTTTTATGACGCTAATAAACATTATCTAAATAATTCTTTATTAATAAATACTTGATAATACTTTAGTAGTAGAGTTTTTGCGTTCTTCTTGGTCCTATTGCCTACTTCAATTTACCCCTTTTATGAGGTAACTTTATTAAGACCCTTATTAGTGTTTTGTGTATTTGTTGTTCGACTGGTTAAAGCTGTTATATAAACTCCCCTCAAGTTTATTCTATCTACAGAATGTCAGTAAAGCTGACGTATGAATGCTTGCTAGAAATGATGATGGTGTTCCACTTTCTATGTCTCCCCCTCCCTAACTCTATAGGAGCGTCTGGAGCTCGCACATATTGGTCGCTCGACACTAGCGTTAAGAGCAGCTGATGGAGTCACAGTTTTATTTGACTTATCGTAATTAGCGGTATCTTACTCATAATTTTCTCATCACTTTTTGGTATTTTAAGAGTTGTTTAGCCATTGGGAAAAGATTATTAGGAACGCCTATAGATGGTTAGTGACGGGTTGGCCTGAATCTCCCTTGACCATACCTAACCATCTCTAGACGTCCCTAATCATGTTTTCCCAATGGCTAAACAATTCCAAAAAGAACTTTACCGCCCCCTACCTTATTGGCCTTATAAATGTGTATTAACCTTCCGAAAGAAATTGTGTGATTCTAACTCCTTGGGAAAAAAGCACTTAGCCTTCTTCACGTTCGAGCATTAAAAATGCGAGAAAAAGGCTGAAAAACGCAAGTTGATACTGCCTTAATATTTAAAAAATTCCAGTCATGCAGCATGACCCCATGAGCGAATTTTTGAAGAAATCTTCGTCATTTCTGTCGCCATTGATCGTGTTGAGAAATTTTAGTTTATGATTTTGATAGACAAACATGGAATCAAATTATTAACACATGCACAGAGTAAACTCATCAGTTGTGATTACATTTTTTTTTTTTTTTTTTTTTTTTTTTTTTTTTTTTTTTTTTTTTTTTTTTTAGCACCTACTATCTACGTTTTAAACAGCATGGTTCTAAAATTGGTTATACAGGGATACTTCCATAAGAGTAGTTCAATCTGAATTTGGACAATGTTTCATGCAAATATTACCGATTTTTACAACTAGCGAACGGCATTATTTCGATTTTTGACTGATTTTTCAACTTTGAAATTTTTGAAAACTTGATACATATTCTTATAGGAAATTTTACGCTGATTCCGAATATACCACATGTTAGTATGCTGAAAAAATAATTTCGCACAACAAATCGCAAAAAACAGGTTATTTTGAAATTTTTGGCTACATTTTTGAAAATTTCAACCCGAAGATGTAATCCGATCATGCTGGCCAACGAACTTGGACTTTCGTTTTGTGTCCTTAACATTTTAAAATTTGTTTGAAGTTTCTAGCACAATTCTACGGACAGTTATCGTCTGGAATGACACATACATACATATATACATACATACATACATAAAAAAATGCGTTAAACTTCAGAATATGATTCAGAATAGCCTGAAACGGATTTCTGCATAAATTTTTTCAAAAATTCACATTCTACAAATTTTGAGGCGAGAGCAATAGCTTAATTTTCTTCAAAAATTCGCTAAAAAAAAATTGAAATACAGAAAAACAAGCAACTTACCTCGTTTGAACACTTGGCGAAAATGATAAGACAACGCTTCCAAAACTTGAAAACGTGAAACTAGCGGCGTTTGTTTAAACAGCTGCCAAATGTTGATAAGATTAAGCCCTCAGCTTCCTAAGGAGTTCAGATACAGCTGGTATACTTGAGAAGCCCAGCAACTTCATACCCCATTTTACCTTATGCGAAAGGAAAAAAATCAAAATTCAACTCCTCCAATGGCGGTTACCAACTCAATCCTCCCTAAAGTAGTGTAGCGGTTTTCTTACCTTAAGCAGGAGGTACCTGCTTACTACTGTCCCTCAGACGAGTAACCACTCCAACGATAATTAGGGTTAGGAGCAAAATCATAGCCCATATAATATGTTGAATTTAACCTCTTAAAAATTAATTTTAAATGTAGACATTCGGGTTAAAACTGTTCTTTAATTTAGAGACACAATTCCTAAGCCTCAGCAAGAATAACACACGATTATTTCACAATTAGTTTTCAACGTTTCAGCTACTTTTCTTGTATGTTACATGTGAATCGAAACTGGCATATTCAAAAGTGTAGTAAAATCACTCGTTGTGTTCCCAGGTCTTATTATCGAGGTGCTGCTGGGGCGTTGATGGTGTATGACATCACTCGTCGATCGACCTATAACCACCTCAGCAGTTGGCTTACTGACACAAGGAATCTCACCAACCCGAGCACGGCAAGTGACAATTTCATTATTTCTATTTCAGGATTTCATTAACAACATCTTACGCGGGTCACTTAGAGAGTAATTTTCATAATTTGGGCGCACTGCGCTGTGGGGGTGAAATCTCCTGGAGAGATTCGAGAGGTCATCCAACTCTAGTACGAAAACGTTGGTTAAAGACGAGATTATCTGTAAAAGATGTCTAGACTTTTGCCTTTAAAAAACCCCTAGCGACCTCAATATTGGTCTGGTTCAGGTCTGCCAAATCTCATTCGATTCAGGGTTAAATACTTAAAGTTCGTTTCAAGGAAGTTTTTGCTCACACCGTTTCCCATTAAAGTACAAAGTGAAAGGCCGTTTTTACGAACTTAACGTGTAAAATGACAAAATTAAAAATTTCGGCTGTAAGTCAATGGGGGAAAGGTCTCAGCTAAAATATGCTAGACATAAACTTTGGAAAGTATTTAATCTTGAGTATAATGAGCTTTGGCAGACCAATAACGCCACTTGGTGATTTTGAAGGACAGAAGTCTTCGCCCAGAAGGACTCCCCCAAAATTAGCCCGATTTTCAATATTGTTGTAATTCGCTTATTTTAAGAGATAAATCAGAGTTTTGGGATCGAATCTTTTTTTAAATTTTTTTATGCTCTACAACTCTGCTAATATAAAAATTTCTGTAGGCTGTACGGTTTAAGAATTATTAAAGAAAACCTTTAAAATTGGAAAATTAAGCCATCTTTATGAGGCCGCCATTTTGTATTCCACCAATTTTGAGATGGCAGACAAAGATTTTCTCACTCAGAACGGACTAAATTTTCAAAACCTAATCTCAAACCTTCTCCTCAAATTACTACCTATTTTCGGCCCTGGCTCCAGGACTATAAGCATTGATTCCAATTCAAACCAACGAAGGAAAAAACGGAAGTTTGTGAGAAACGTTGTCTATTTCCACGAAATTTTTCGTGGAAATAGACAACGTTTTTCACTAACTTCCGTTTTTGAAATGGGTTTCCACAACTTCGTCGCGAGTGATTTAGTTCGCAACGGAGGAACTTTTTTTTTATTTTCGGCCTGGTTTTTGCCGCTCTTAGACCACTGAGCTTTTCCTCGATTTTGTTATCTTAAGGATGCATTTGTAATAGATTATTCTTTCTCGGTATATTACGAATGATGGTCTGATCATGGATTCTATAGTTGTCTAATTTGTTGAAACCAATGCGGTCTGGCTACTTTATGCATTTATCAACGTATTGGGCAACTTCGATTCAGATTATCTGGAAAGATCCTTACGTGTACACCGTACAGGCTTCATGTGACTGAAAACGACTAGTAAATCGAACGTTTCACTCATTCGTGTCGGCTTAGGGCGTAATGTTACTTCCGCAGGTACAAATAAACAAAATATTAAGTTGAACGATTTCCCACAGGTAATATTTCTCATCGGAAATAAATGCGATCTAGAGGCTCAGCGAGATGTGACGTACGAAGAAGCCAAACAGTTTGCGGAAGAAAACGGTCTTATGTTCGTCGAAGCCAGTGCCAAGACGTGAGTCCATTCTAGTTATTACTAGTTGCCTATTTCACATCTGTCTTATGCGCAGGGTGATTCCTTCGCAACGTAATTAAAATAATTTCTTAACAAGACCAAAAATGGAGTCGAATGCCCCTAACCACCCCTTTTTATCTCAATCCGTTGCCGAGATATGATTTTCTAGTTTTTTTTTTTTTTTTTTTTTTCTCGAGAAAACCACGTTTTTTGATATAAAACCCCTCATTTCTCCCATTTGAATCAACTTTTCTCAACCATCTCTTTCACTCTTTCATTAAAAACAATCGCTAATTTTTTTTAAAAATTTGTAATTTTTAAAAATTGTTAAAAATTAGCCATTTCCTCAAAATTTATCTGAAGAGCGAGAATTTCACAAAAACTGCTTCATTTAATACTATTGCCAACTGTATGGTAAATTTTACTTTTACTTTGCTAATTGAGGGAGAAAATTAGGTTTTAATGTTGTAAAACGTGTTTTTTTTTAATGGAATTGAGGGTTTTCTTGAAAAATGCCCCTCAATGAACTTGAAGATTCGGCTTCAGACAACTTCGGTAAACGGCCGAGAAAACCCGAAACTTCACTTCACTTCGAATATCCTCTGGAGATTCCCAGCGCGAAATTCGACTGAGTTTTGAATAGGCTTTCACATTCCAGCTACCTATTATATATGTTGGGTACTGGGCTTTGAGGGATACGTCTTAGGGTTGTTGAGGGTGAGAAAGAAATCAGCTTCTCGTATTAATTTATTAGCTTAGCGCTATCGCCTTAATTGGCCTCGTCAGAGCTCTATATAAGTATTTTTATTTATATCAATGGTTAGGGAGGACCCATTAATTTTTGAAGTAAAATTAAACTCCCCCCCCCCCCCCCCCTGCCTTCAACAACATTTTAAAAGGTACAGCAGCAACCAGTATACAACAGAAACAAGAGGATGCCCCCCCCCCCACCCCAACCATTGATATAAATAAAAATACTTATATAGAGCTCTGATGAGGCCAATTAAGGCGATAGCGCTAAGCTAATAAACTAATACGAGAAGCTGATCTCTTTCTCATGTCTATGCATTCTACTCCATTTTGGTTTATTATTTCCAATAATAAGCCTATGTGATCGTATAAACTTTGTCACTTTACGTTTCAAGGTGCGTAGAATCCAAATTTGAAATGTCCGTCCGCCGTTCGCCGTCTGGGCCATAAAAGGCCTTAGAATTGACTTAAAAAATCTGTTCTTTCGCACATAGACTCTACTTGGGGTCTAGTTGGTCCTAACTTCTCGCCAGCTCGATCGCTCTACACCCATTGGTGCTATGAGCCAAAAATAGGTGAAAAAGTGTCTTTTTTTTGTGTGTATATTTCAAGTTGTATAGAAATTGGAGATTTATGAGTGAAAAGAAAATGTAAGCTATTCATTTTATGGAGAAAAAAAAAGTATTCTAAATGATACTCTTCTATTCAAAAAGAGATTTTGAATTTTAGGCTATTTTTTGCAATTTTATAGATTTTTTAAAACAAAATTTAATGAAGGTCAAGTTTTTAGCATAACTTCGTACATAAATTGTTGAATGTTCTATTTCATAGTTGATAAACTTTATTTGACCAATCTTATGCTAAAAAATATCAATTTAACGATTCTTAGCCATTTTCAGTGATTTTGTCAGCGCATTTTTTGAAATTTGACCAATTAAATGATATCAATATACAGTATAGGTAACACTTTTATGTGTTGGAAAGATGACTTGGTAATAAATTGTTATGTTTATCAACTATATTAAAAAGCGTAAAATTGTGAGATTCCGCTGCTGTAATGGATTGAACCCATTTGTGAGGTCCGAAGCTCCGAGTTCCGATACTAAATATACTATAAGCGGCGTTTAATAATTATGGCCAGAGATCTACGTAGAAGGGCTGTCTAATACATAAATAATAAACCTTTGTGTAATAATTTGCTGCGTTTTTGGTCGTTCCGTGCTTTTTTTTTTTTTTTTTTTTTTTTTTTTTTTTCATTTTAAGTTATGAAGGAATCACCCCTGTATATCCATGTATCTTCGAAAATGATTAGTAAATTTGCTTAGTACCTACCGTTCAAACGTTTCTTTCAACTTTTCCTGATTTATAGAGGCGAAAAGGTGGAAGAAGCATTCCTGGATACTGCCCGAAAAATCTACCAAAGCATCCAAGACGGACGGTGAGTGTTGCCTTTTTTTATTGTATACTTCCTTTTGTGCCTTTTTTCTTCGATTCAACTGAGTTAGGCACCTACTCGTCGGAGAGTTTGTTCAACTTATCTCTATTATTGTTAAAGTAAGATCTGGATTGACAGACCCTAGTTTTAGATCTATAATCTATAATATAAAAACATGCATCTAATAATGAAATACACAACTTTCAACATGTTTGAAACGTTGAAATTGTAACACTATTGACAACCCGGTTATCCATTGTAGATTGGATCTAAATGCTGCTGAATCAGGCGTTCAGCACAAACCATCTCAAACTGGACGAACTACACTTACCAACGACCAAACCAACAAGGATTCCTGCTCTTGTTAGGTGAGTTGTTTACCAATCATCTCTGGTTTAATTTCGTTACGTTGCTTGAAATCGTCAATATTCTAATGTTCGTCCAAATTGTTATAACTGGAAGTCGATTAGATAAACGAATGAAAAGTGATTGAATTGAACTGATCCATGATTGATCGGATAATTAGGAGGCTGTGAAAAGTTTTTACGACAATACGATATGCTAAGGAAAGCTGGGGTCTGCCTAACGTCAAATCAAGACCATGTTAAATGTCTAATCAATGCAAAATGGCGAAAAGCCAACGCTGATTTTTACGTTTTGCCTACATAGAAGGTAGGTCACATAAGTTTTTTTTTCGTGTACCAAACTGTTCGTAGTTCGTTTTGTTTTCAAATTGGTTAGAAAGACAGATTTTTCCACTGCCCCGTGGATGAAAGCAATGTGCCATACCTACATATAGCTACAGCACTCACATCCTGAAGGCATTCTTCCCTTATCTCTTCCTCCTCAGATTCTGCTGCAGCTCTAATTTCTACCAGAGTTTCCTTAACCTTTTTGCGCCAAGGTCCGCATATATACGGTCTGACCTTAGATCACCTCCCTGCCGGGCTCCGCATATATGGGTGATTCTCACAGAAAAGGTCAGTTTTGAGTTTGACTTTTGAAAAAAGAAAAAGTGATCGAATCGAGCTGAAAAAAATCACAGATGCTCTCTATATCGCATGTATCGAAATTCGAAGCAAATCCAAACAGTAGCGCTTTTATTAATTCAGAAAAAAAATATTAAAAATTTATGCGGACAGGGCGATGATGCGACCCGTTGATTCTCACCATTTGCATCACCACCCTGTCCTGGCATCATAACAGGAAAATTTGCTATAACTGCCAAGAAACGTTAACCCTCAACATTTCAAGTCAAAAGACCGAAAAACGTGACCACTGTAGGGCGAATCCAACAAACGAAGAATGACAGAAATTCTCGAATTAGTCCTAGTAGACCTTCACAACGTTCGGCTAAGTAGATATGTGTTTTGAATGGTCAATACGAGAATATTGGATTACTAAATGCGAGAATACGGGAATACTAGAAAATCGAAAAAACATAATAGATTTGCCTTTTTCCTCATCGTCCTGTCCTCGAATTTTCAGGAGAGGACAGGTCGATGATGGACAGGTCGATGACGATTCTTCAGTTTTTCTCAAATGTTTCACCTTGTGGCAAGCTTTTTCCCAAATTTGGCATATAAAATGAAACTAGTCCGTTCGGTGCACGATAAAAATACCATAAGAAAAAATTGAGTTCAAGTACTCACTTAAAAAAAGTGGACAGGTTTTTGACGATTGTGATTGACCAACCCACGGTCCAGCACACATCTGCTCCCGCTGATGACCACGAGTTGACTGAATTAAAACGAATGGTGGTTTTTCTGGTAACTGAGAAGCGCGCGAATAAAAAAAGCGGCAAAAAAACCCGCTAAAATACAATTGTGACCGCGAAAATTCGAAAAACAATATTGGACAGGTCGATGACGGCGATGCTCCGGACACACATATTTCCATCCAAATACACTTTTCTAGCGGTTCTACATTAATTTTATCGATCAGAAACGCATCTCAGAAATCATACTGATGTAGAAAAATTGAATAAAATCCAAACTCAAAAGCGGAAAGACCTGTAATTAAAGTTTGAAGTTGGGAAGGTCGCATTGGGACAGGACAGGTCGATGACGATTTGACTATATTTAGTTAATTTTCTATTTAAAGGAATAAACATAACCTAAAAATGGAAAAAAGGGTTCTAGATAAAAACCTATACTACAATTTAAGACCTTCGCCAGCTCCCAAATCCTTATTGGGTCGCCGCAACTGGTCCGGACATCACTTCTGCCCCTTTCTGTGAGAATCACCCATATACAGTTTGCTTTTCGTTTTGTTATGACATAACTCCATTCATTTTTCCTCCCTTCACTCGTGGTTTTTCAGACTCAGAGCGGTTGTTGGAAGACTTTGGACTGTGTTTACATTGAACATTCGACATTACTGGTAGGGGGGAGGGAGGGTTTACCATTCTCTTCCCAGAAGCTCCAGTACCGCTTGCCCTTTCGTGCGTGTTATTTTCTGTGAAATGTGGCAGTGAAATCGCCCTGCTTTCACGGACGAAGAAATAATTGAACTTGTGACGGATGCTAACAGTGATGAAGAGTACAGAGGTGAATTATTTTGATGTTCACCTCATTTTTGGAACAAAATTGTTTAGGAAAACGGTTGAATATAGAAAAATACTGGATATTTTTGAATGATTGAATACTATATGATGTAACAAACATTATCTCAAAATTTGGTAAAATTTGAACGAATTTTGAACCTGTAATGCTTCTTAGAAGATGGCGGAACGGAAGAGTGCAAAAACGCAAAATGAGTCAGGACAGGAGAGCTGTCTTGGTCCGAGCGGGTCCTTTAAATCCAGGACTGGGGAGCCACTTGGGCATTTTAAAGTCAGGCGCAAAAAGGTTAACGGAGTTTACATGGAATCCTTTTGATACCTGCAGAATACGATATTTTCGATTTATCTCATTTAACATTGTTGTAAAGACCATGAATACCCTATTGTAGCCACTCCTCTTGAAACTCAGACCAGCACGCAAGTCAAGTCATTTACAGTCACAGCCTCACCTCAACTTAAAGTTAAAACAGTAAGAAATACTTGAACGTAAACTTACCAACTTTGTTTCATTTCAGGTTGGCTTTCTGTGATGAAAAAGGAAGCAACTTTTCCCTCATACTTCAGGTGCTCTTTCTCTCTGCAAAGAGCTCACGAAAACAAAAAAAGTTATTTCAAACCTTCAAGTTATGCCTATCCCTCCCACACACTTAATTGATGATGTAAATATTCACTTTTCGCTATCAGTGGCTGCACGATGACTGTTGTACTAAACTTTGATCTGAACACCCTCCTTCCACCCCCCCCCCCCCCTTTTTTTTTTTTTTGTTTTGTCAACTCAAGGGAATAGTTGCTAAATATTTTAAAGAAAAAAAGTGCAAATATTACTGTGTGATGTAAATGACCCATGTTATCATTATTTAGGGAAAATTATTTTCCATTACTTCCAAACGAAAACTGCAGGGAGACGTAACAGTAAATTCGATGTTATTGCATACCTTCAAAATCAATTCAACGAAAATCCTGTTCTCTTTCATGAACATTCTTGCATGTCGTTGCCACACCTATATTATGTGTTAAAATTACGAAGCTTTCAAATTCATGACTCCCACCAATATATTCAACCAGTATTATTTTATCGCCGCACCTAACTCAAGGAATAACTACATTGTGGGCATTTATTGCACGGAGGAGGGACATTACATTACTGCACCGTGGACCTTAGAGAAGCTTTAGAAGGTTGCTCCCTATAATTTACTTCGGTTTATCTATATTCCATGAAATGTAGTGGGTTTTCGATCCTTCAATTTAATGTTATGCTTTGTGTTAATTACTGCATAAGTGAATGTACAGAATTGCTTGATATATATATATTTTTCATTATGTTCTTTGAATCGTTGTTAACATTGGTTATAAAAAGATGGCTCTCATACTTTTTTTCTCTAGAGGTCAAGAAACCAGGATGGACTAATGTTTGAATACGTTTACTATTTAGTCGAAGCCATTCCAATAGTAAGATTTATTAAATAATATCTAACGAAAATGAATTTAAAAAAAGAAGAAAAATTAACTTAATAGAAAGAGAAAAAATGTAAACGACACGACCGTTATACAAAATCATATCATTTGTATTTTGTGTCAAATAAAACGTCATCCAACTCGTAGTTCGATTTCTTTGATTTAAACCATGTACCTACTTTATTTTCATTGTCATGTCATTCATGTAATTTAAGCGAATTAGTACTAGAGGTTATTCATCTCACCCCAATTCAGCCAAAATGGCTGATATTTGGCTCTCGGAAAATGTTATGTTCAGGATAGACTCGCAGTCGAAGAGGGTTTGATTATATTGGCCTCAGAGGAGCAGTTGGCTAGTGTTTGTAATGAACTTAGGCGCCCCGTGGTGCGATGGGGGCCTAAATCCACACTCATTGATAGAGAGGGGTGTGACAGTATCATAAGAGATACAACTCGTACTAATAGCATATATGCTACGTTCGGAGAAGATAGGTTTTCCAGTTCTAGGATCACACATCCATCGCCAAACGCGGGCTTTCGAAAACATGGGAAGAAGCGCCTGACGCCCGTTGGGAAACAACGGAGCGACAGCAGCGCATTCCCTTGGATCTCGCGGGAACTGTCACACTCCCCCCCCCCCCCCCCCCTTAAAAACATACTTGACTGAAGAGCTAGTATGTAAACAAGGTGGAATAGTTTACTGGTTGAGAACTGATGCTCACTAATAAATAGCTGCATTGGCGATAAAAAGGTGAAATTAAAACAGGATGGATTGTCAATGAATCTTCATATGAAGAATTCATTAGGTAGTCAACCCCCAATCAAAGATTGGAACAATCGGGAATAATATAACTTGCTCAACCAGGAGACTTACAGTATGGAGCTCCCCACTTTGGGGACTTACAAAAATGGGAACTATGCCCTGGGGAATTTAACTTGCTCAACTTTGGAGACTTACAGTGGAAGGTGCCCACTATGGGGACTTACGAAATTGGGAACGATGCCCTGGGTTTGGGAACAATGCCCTTGAAAATTAAGTATGTTAAATAGAAATAATATGAGGGGATAAATTGAGAAATTAATAATCAAGAACCAATGAAAGTATGTATCCAATGGAGTATAATGGGTATTCCTTTCTGGAAACTCAGGCCATGTTTCTTCTGAAACATTAACGCCCCAAAAATAGTGGATCGGATTACTAGGCGTCAGCCGTGCATAATCCTAACCACGCTCTGCTACCATGTAATGAACTTAGGCGCCCCATGGTGCAATGGGGGCCTAAACCCACACTCATAGATAGAGAGGGGTGTGACAGTACCATAAGAGATACAACTCGTACTAATAGCATATATGCTACGTTTGGAGAAGATGGGTTTTCCAGTTCTAGGATCACCCATCCATCGCCAAATGCGGGCTTTCGAAAACACGGGAAGAAGCGCCCAACGCCCATTGGAAAACAACGGAGCGACGGCAGCGCATTCCCTTGGATCTCGTGGGAACTGTCACATGTTTTTCTTTACGAGCTTCACCCTCTAAGAATTAAAGGCATGTATTCAAACTGTTGGGGTATCAAACAAATATTTGTGGGCCCTTACATTTGGCAGCTGTGTGATATTCAGTCAGATTATATTCATCATCAGAGCTCAGCGGAAAACGGATCCATGACAGACTAAACACCGAGTTCAGGAGGAAATTAGCACATTTTTCCGTTGGACTGTGGCCAGACCCGCCACTTTTGTGCTTATTGACATTAATTCACTGCAATGCAATACGAGACGACCTGACCTGGCCCTCAGGCTGAAGAATGCGCTTGCTTACCTTTATACGTAATTCCTCTCGAGCGCTGGCAGTTCTTCCAGTGGCAGTTTCACTCGATACGGTTTTAGAACGTAGTATGTAAGTTATAAACTTTTTTGTTCAACTATGAATTCGGTGCAGTTTTGGAATGTGTATCGTTGTAATTGCAGATTTCATCATAGAAGAGGGGATAATTGCGATAAATCGTGATATTTTTATCATATTCATCCGATTTTCATGATAGTTTTTATTATTTGTTCTACCCAGATTATAGTCCAGCTTTAGTACCAGAACAGGTTCAAGTTTGGAGGACCACTTTTAGTGGCAAGTTCAAATTCATCTACAGCATATATTCATTTTCTCAACACTATGTCGAGGCGTAATCACATAATTTTGTCTTTCTGTTTGAATAGAGTACTCAAAATACCGCTATCTATAAAAATATAATGTGTAAAACTACGTAGTTAAGCAAATAAAAGAGGTGGTGGGTTGAGAGATATGCGTACATACCTATAGACAAATTTCTTCTTCCGTGACTTTCTAAAGTTATTGGTCTTGTGGACATGACATTGTCGCAGTGGCGAAAATAAAACTTCACCGAAGGTTGTCTCCATTGGCTAACTAACTAAATATTGAAGAACCACTTTTACCCAAGCTTGCGTATTACTGCCTGCCTTTAGTTTCCTGTTCTGTGAATGATGTTCTTTTTAACGACTAGTCTTTGCTTTCATTCTATTTACACCTGCAATCAACCAAGTTTCATAACATTTTCTATTAATTTCCGTTCGGTTCCGGTTTTTTATTCGTTTCCTAAACACTATCTGCTCATTATTAGAGAGAAAACAGAAAGCTCAAAACGGGGAAAAAATACAGAATAAGTCTGGCAACGTAACAGTTATCACAGGGGGATGCTAGATAGTTACCATGCTGGAAATTGATTAGTTAAAAGACAGCTCGTGAGAGTGTTACAGAGACACCATGGATACTATATCGACTTGGATGGTCAACTTTTGGGCAGATCTGTGGATGAAGAAGCTCAAGATGTGACATCACTAGTGTGCAGTCAGTAAATTTAGAACCTAAGTAAATATCGGGATTTTGCCCAAACTATTTCCCTTCTTCATTCAGTTATGTACACAAAAACGAATCTGGGAAAAAGTTGACCCGTGGGTAACGCTCATTGAGACAGAAAGTGGCTGAAACTAAAATCCTATAAGATTCGATCAGTTGACATCAATGTTGCTGTAGCTTCTTTTTCCCAACTCGGATTTTGATTTGACTCTGGTCACCGGATGGAAGGAATTCCCAAGAGTCCCCATCCCTACTGCCTCCACTACATTATACAATCATTGTAACTTGCATGGTGATGGTCTTGGAAGAGGCAACGATACAACCTCAGATAAGATACTAACGTGACTCGTACCTAATCAAGATCTGAACTTAACTGGCCTACCATCTATCTGAACTTTTTTTTTTTTTAATTTCGGAAGAAACATTGATTTTAACAATGCAAAGGGGCCTTAATGTAACAGGTGACTGCATAGGTTACATGATGTCAAATATATGTTGAGCGAAAATGAAATAGAACACAACACAATGTGGAATTCGAAAAAATTGTTGAATCTAAAACCAGGTTTTCCAGATGTCTGTCACTTTTACAGTCCCCAAAACAATATTTAACGAAGTAGCGTGAGTAGCAGTCCTACACAATGAATACCCTACTCGGGCGAGTAACCGTGCTTTCACGCGTGGCCTTCCCTTTATCAGTGCAAGTTTTCAATTATAAGGTATGGGAAGAAAATTAGGTGTACTATTTGAAAGAAACAGGTTGCACTATGTTTAAAAACAATATAATGTACATCTATACTTAATACAATATTTGAAGATTATAAATAGTATACAATTATTCATTTACCACACTTTTCATACTGCCCATGGACAAAAACCTGTTGTACTGTGAGTCTCCAGACTTATGACAGGTAGACCACACAGTCTTCGCCTGAAAAAATTGAGTAAATTTACTTATAGATGACGTTTGGTTTTCCACAAAAAAAAATTAGACTCTCAAATTATCGATGTACAATGTGAATATGTTCATGAAAAGTTGTAATGTTTAGTGAGAACAGATTACATGGATTAGTTTCGTTTAAATTGAGGATGATTATGCATAACTGGGCCCCTACCTACAAACTTCATACAATTTCAATTAGCGATTACCTCCAAAATAATTGACGAACAGAAAAAATCATAGGCAAAAGTAAGTTAATTCTTTTTATAAGCCAAAACTGAAAGACATGATTTTTCAGTTTCTTTTGGGTTTCAGACCCATTTGGATGCCAAACTTTTGGTGTAAGACCATAAATTCGTGCTCAGCACCCCAGAAATAAGGAGGTCAATAAAAAACACATTTTTTAACCAGAAACTACCATTTGACTGCACTAATCAGCTCGTACCGGACTGTCACGTAACAATGATCGTTATTGATATAATATGTAGGTACAGTAATTTTTTGAAAATGTGGGTTAAACCAAACCTGATAGATATATCAGCACGCGCAGACAGAGCTTGCTTGTTTTCCATTGATATAGCGATCAAATTCTCTCGTTTAGCCTTCCTTTCTGCCACCTTTCGTTGCAAAGCTGCTATGCCAACGATGCTCTTGGTTTCCTTGCTGGCAGAGTCTACAATGGGTAAAAAATGGATGTTTTACATTATATATTTGTGTTAGAAACTATGTTGAGAATAAATAGAGTATTCCTAAACGATAAGTCAATTGGAATAAGATGCTTGGGGATTTTATCATCTGAAGCAAGCTACACCAGACGCTATCCTGATAAAGTCAAAAGGTTCAAGGGTGTCTTATCTTGAAGTGACGCTACTTATCATCAAGTAACGCTAATCCACCACAGATTTTCCTGCCTATCTCGTGTGTTCAGTTCTAAGCATTTATAAGTTTCCTAGTCCTTTTATTATTCACGATAAGGTTTTGCAATGACTGATTTTGAAAATTTATGACCAAGAAAATGAATATCACTTTCATGAATAACAACAAGAAATGAATATCACTGCTATCGGTGTGTAAGGTTACTTTGCGATAAGGAGAAAGAGATGAGATAGGTAGGTTCGGGATAAGGCGTCTTTTTATAGGGTTGGATAAATCTGTCTATCTATACCTAACAACCGTTCCAACACTTTGGTTGGCAGCTAAGTTGAATAGCACCCATTCCTAATTTGGATTCAGAATAAATCTTGAGGCCATATTTCAAAGACGACAATATAAATTATGCACCAGGGCTTACCAGGAATAGCTTGTGGATATTTCTCTTTTAGTTTCTTCAAATATTCAGGACTTGCGAGTGTAGATGAGACACCTAATTGTGCTAATATGCCACTGGGTTCCCATCGGGCTCTCACCGAAGAGACGCCAGTCTCACCATTTTCCTCTGTCTTCTTCTTTTGTGCTCGGCAATCTGCCATCAAAGATGCCCAATCAACTCCGAGGGCGTCACCTACGCTTCCACCTGAAAATAATATTGTTAATTAGCAAATATTAGTAACATGCTATTCTACTATAGCTAAAATCTTTCTTTTCGTTCCACTGATGATTCATTAATTCGATTTCATCCTCGCATGCTGGAGAAAAACGTTTTTCTAAGCTAACTAATTTTAACCTAATTAGCTCACAAGTTATATTAGGACAGATTTATCTAGAAGGAAAGGTAGAGACCCGTAGAGGTAACACAGTTAAATCATTTATAATTTTCTGAGGATTTTTATTTACTCATTTTTATTTATTTTTTTGAGTTAGCATCTGTTTAAAGGTCCCAGAGATGCAGGGTCGGCTACTGATGGAAGCATAGGCGGATGTACACCCCCAGGAAATTAACAAAAATAATAATGTTTCAAAACTCCTTCATCCTCATTTGGAGAATAAGTTGGCTAGTGACTGAAGACGCGATCCTAGGTGCTGTGCAAGTTGAAAACAACAATATAATACATTCACCTTTATTAGTTCTAGATTCTTCTTCCAACTCTTCATCAGAGATCTCTTCAAAGTCAAGGCCCACCATGTTCTCATCGTCACCCAACCTGAAACAATGTTCCTCAATAAGCAATTTTCACGAATTATCCATTTTTCATAATAAGTTAGAAAAGATTATGGAGTGCACTGGTGTAGGTTACATTGTTCCCTCCTCCTATCCTACCTTATCAAATATGATTGTGAAGTGTCATGTAGAAAATGTTTGTTGAATCTCTATGAAAAAAGTGAATTTAGTTAACGCGATTTTTCAAACCACATGTATATAACATTATCTTTATATAAAACGTTACAGATTAAAAATTTGCGTTGTTGCCAATAAGGTACAAATCTCCTAGGTGAACGCAACAATACAGACATCATGAGTGAGAGGTGAAATTAACCTTTACACCAGTTGCAGAAAAATCATTGTGGGACCAGGCCATTTGATTATGACCTCGTGGAAAAAGACATTTTGGCTTGATATATAGCATTTCCCAGTGAAATTAATAATTCTTCCATTCAAATTAATAACTTTCCCAGCCAAATGAATAATTTTCCCATTCAAAATTATTAATTTCACTAGGAAATGCTATATATTGTTAGGTTTGCCAACATTTTCCCAACCACATTACATTATAATTATAGGACTTGAAAATGTAGATAATTAAGAGTCAAAATCCTAGTCTCACCTGATATTAGGGCTAGGAGCCTGTAAACTGTCATCCATGTGACCATCGATGCGTTCCCCTTGGCCACTTGAGGTATCACAAAGAGCAGCCTGTGAGGAATCTCCCATCCTACTGTCTTCACCTTCGGTAAACTCAATCTACATTGAATAAAAATAAAATGATAATTTATTTCATAATACATATATAAATGTACATCTATATATATACTAAAATGAATCCCTATTACCCTTGGTCACTCCATAAATCGAGAACGGCTGAGCCGATTTCGAAATGGGTTTTTGGTTTCACCAAGTTTTGTATGTGGTTTTAAGCTACTTTCATTCATGGTCCCCTACTCCTTCCAACCGAAAAAGCTAGTTCGCAATCGTGTTGAAACGGTACCGTTCTTTTTCGAAGACCTGATTGAAATCAAATGAAACCACCAAGTAACACGGTTACTGCTATATACACGAGTGATGCCCTCTTTTGAAGATTAAATTGAAATTAAAACCTATATATTATGAGTAGATAAATTGGTACATACTGCAACCTTGTAGGTACGTTATTGTGAACCTAAAAGAAGGTTTCTGAATGACCAAACAAACCAGATAAACTGTGGGTAACGGGGTAAATCAGGTAACGGCACAAACCAGTGGTAATAGGGCAAACTTTGCATTCGCGGATGCGGGTCTGACAAAAAGCAGCTACCACCAGTGTTCACATTTAAATGGTTCCTGACTGACGGGACAAACTACCGGTAAGGGGGCAAACTACGGGTAACGGGACATTCACTGGTTACTACTATAAACGGTGAAACACTATTTTAAGCAGCAGTCTGTAGCTCAATTTTGTTCCTATTCAACTCAAGATGCTGAACTTTTGAACGGGGTCCCTCTGGATGTGGTACCTATAGTGTAATTACAAAGGGTGAACCACTGTAATCAATTGACTGAGCTCTGTAAATAATTGGACTAGTGATGCAACCAATATGCGATACAGCGAAGTGTAGAATGGCAAGGTACAGCTAGTATTTAATATTGTCCAAGAAAAAAATCAAAAAAATTGTTGCGTTGTAAGCATATGGGAGTGAAAAATTCATAGTTGCATGTAACATGATAGTAAAGACACTTGTACTTACATCATCTCTGTTGAGAATGTCATCAGGACCATCGCTAATATCACTTAGTTCTTCAAGGGCTGGTGGCTCATTCAAACGACATTTCTTCACAGGTTCCTCGTAATCTTCTGCCGGAGCAGAGCGCTTTCCAAGAAGTTCCACTAAAAATTACAGAAAGACTTGATGAAAAAGACCCAATTTTTATTGCTCGCAGCAGTAAGTGCCACGATAGACTCGACTATTAAGGGGTTCGGACAGTTTGCCCAATCAGTTTTGGCAAACAGTCTCTAGAGCCCTTGAAACTGTCTTGGATTTTTTTTCTCTTTTTCAGCAGGAAATGTAGTTTCTAAAACTTACTTTCTTTTCCCGATTCGTGCATTACTGCAATATTCTTTCGAAAGCTCAACCCTTTCATACACCAACTAACACTAATTTTTCCCAATATCTCACTTTCCTAACAACTTTGCGGCCTGCAATTTTTTCTGGATGTCCCCAACATATTAAGGACAGCTTCGTCCAAAATAATAGTCCTAGAAAAAAGAGCTATTGTTGAGACATATACGAAGTTTCAAAAGAATAAACAAGCGATGAAACCGACTTTGGTGACTCACTATACTGACAGCAATCAAAATATTTTTTAAAAGACAATAGTGTTACCAACCAGACAAGAGACAAAAAAAAAGTGTAAAGATTTAACGTAGACTTGTAAGTTGATTGTGAAACTCAAGGAGTCGGTGGGGGGGGCGGGGGGGGGGGGCTGAAAGCATTACCAATAGAGTCAGCCTGAAAAAGAACGTAAAAATCCACCTCGAGCTCATCAATTCATGGAGGGTGACTTTGAAACACTTCATTCGAAAATCCACGTTTTTTAACCTGTTAGCGCATTTGACTACACTTTTGGTACACTGAGGTTTTTGGGCAAGTTTTTGGTCTACTGAGGGGGCAAAATTTGAATTAAATTTGGCTTAAAAACTACAAAAAAGAAACTAGTGATTTCCCTAATTTCACTTTTTGGACTTGTTTCACACTCATTGGTTCCGCTTGGATGACTTAAGGAAATTTTAAGCTCTCTTCAATGGAGTTCTCAGTTTGTATTTTACTGAGCACCCTATGGCCATTTCAAAGTAATGAGATGGAAAATTGAAAAAATCCAAACACACCCATTGCGCTTTTTACGGGTTCGAATCAGAAAGTTCTGGGACGGATTTCTATTTGGTTATTCTTCTCTGATGATAGAGAGCCGTCAACACATATTGGAGTGTCTTATAGCAGAAGGGCGTTCTAAAACGCAGTGGAATTCAGCTAATTTTCCCCCCTGAGTCAACTTTTCATTACTTTGAACCTGTAAAGTTAACCTTGCAGTTTTTGGCACAATATAAATATATGGCATAATAGTATTGAATAGTATAACCAACAACTACACAAATTTTGATTTGAGTTCATATTTAAATTTAAAAAATACAAAATATTTGGACAGTTACCAGAATCCTTCTCCTTGGCTTGATCAGCAGGTATATGAGCTTCTTTTTCTTTGGTTTCACTACCATGCCGACGATCTCTTCTGTGAAAAGTAATTTAATATTTAAACCACACTATAAAATGTAGTAACTAACTCACTATTCCACATAACAAACAACCTACATAACCAAGTAGGTACGCAAAACAATCAAGGTAGGCATAAAATGCTAACACTTTACATTAAACGAAACACTTGCAATATGAAATGAGCCTGTTTTTATCATCCAAATGAAGAAAATAATGGACGAGTCCGAATCATACATATGGTATTAAAATTGGGTGAAACATGCGACTGCATGAAATTAACACGGTACAAACATAGACAAGAAACCCGAGTTTATCTAGATTTCATGTTTTTATACGCAGCTTGAGAAGTACGTTTAGTTAAACAACCCACACAACGTGAGCGTTGCGATATAACTTTGAATCAGCCATTCAAGATAACGTAGAAAAGCGAACACAGAACACGAAACACACAAAGCAAAACAAACGGTATGTACAGCAGTATTCAAGACAAACAATTCAAAACAACACATAATTGACGCCACAGTAGCAAGATTAATCGATAAACAGTCGTGCTTTTTGAGTATTAGTTTATGAAAAGTACACAGAAATTAATTTCTGACACTACACAGGTTCATAGAACCATCTCACCTATCGTCAATGTGGTGGTGATGAGAGTGTTGTCGATTACTGTGCCAATCACTAGGAGCGCTCCTATCGTACCCTGACCAATCATCTCCTTCTTCCCTGATTCTGCACAGCATGAAAACAGTAAAAGCAATCACACTGTACTCTTGTTGTATCAATAGCGTGGATTAAGCTACCGTTCGGCCATCAACACTCAATTATCGACATGTTGGTTTCACTATGCAACATTCCTGTTCAGTTTCATTTTGAATTGGGGTTTTCAACACTATTAAAGGGGTATTGGCCTTCGGGCATCAAAGCACCCAAGAGAGCACCCCTATTTCGGTCACAAGTATCTTGAAAAAGTTATCAAAAAATTACCAGTGTGCTAGCGACAACACCAGTTATTATCCTTAACTGATAACACAAATTCATTGTGCTGACCCCGTGCAGTACCACCAAAAGTTCCTACACGCAATTCAATCGAGTGCTGTTATCAATCTGCGGTTTTATAAACATTGGTCCCTTCAAAGAATGCAAAAACTCCGTTATTTGGATTTCCATACAAGAATATGGTAAACACCAATCAGAAAGGTGGGGGTTCAGATTACACACAAATCTGAAGATCAAAGGGGGATCAAAGACGATCAATCTGGGAATCAAAGACCCAGGAAAAATCATGAAGTAGGTCCTTTGAACCACTTTTGTATGATTCTTTATACTTAATTTACTGTTTTTCCCCCATCTTCTTCTTTATAGATTCTGATTATTGTTTACCACAATCGTATCAACTATGGTGGTGTCATTAACATCACAATAAATATGGCGGTGGCTTTCCAAAATTCTGGCAACAAGATTCCAAAAACTTTCTCCCAAATATAAAGCGTCATTTTACCCCTGCAATCATAAGTTTAATCGTGAAAAGACTAATGGTGACCCCACACCCCTGTTTACAGTAATTATTACCACACTTGAAAAACATACTAAACGACAAATAGTGGATTCCTCTAAATTATTATGGTTAATGACACAACGAGATTTTCTGGGACAGCTCGACAGAAAACTTGGGGTTTTAAATGGTACAAACAGCTGAATTTTATTGTAGGTCAGCGAATAACGTTTACTGAACTCCAGAAATCCAGCTAGTAACGAGAACCAAATAGATTCTGAAAGTACGAAGAATAAAGTTGAGTCAAAGATTTTATCAATGTTACTAACTTCCAATCTTCACTGCGTAACTTATTCCATTAATTGGCACAAAAAAGGTATACGTTTTTAGGATTAATCTTCTGAAGGTTCTTGAAATCCTGAAGACTTTATTTTTTATGCCAATTATTTGCATCACTAGGAGCGCTTTAATCCTAAAGACTTTATTGATGATGCCAACAACTATTTGCGAAATGGCCAATCTTACCTTGGAGCATCCCAGTCACGGCTGCGGCTTCCTCCAGATTCCTGAAACTCGCTTCCTCTATCGCCAGTCCATTCACTACCACCACTGGACCGAGGGGGTTTTTCTCTTTCCCTAGAGCTAGTTTCTTCATACCTTCAACAATACACGAACAATTAACTAGTTTGATAGGCATTAAAAGGTCATGACGTCATAAATGCTCGTGTTGATTTGAGAACAAACCTGGTTGATTGAGAGGATTGTTGGGCTTCATTTGGCCAGCCACGGCTTCTACCTCTGTCCCTCCTATCATCCGAATAGCCACTCCTGTTAAGCCGTTCTTCCCTAGGGCTGAGTCTTTCACGCTCTGTTTCGTATCGACCCCGCTCACTCCCTACAATCAAAAATGGGATGATAGTACATACCTACTCATATACATACAATTGCCTGTATATGGAAAATACATAATATGGAAAACGCTAAAATTTTATAAGAAATTCGAAACGAATCGCCGAAGCGAACTTAAAAAGGGGAAAATATGCAACAAGTTAAGACATAGGTACATATTGAGTAAAATATATTACCAGAATTTTATTAGCAAAGGTTCTCCAACAAGACATTTCTACGTTGAAGTGCCTAATTTGATAAATATAGTGCAGTATTCGTAGAAACAGACTTTGTTAACTTTTTAACTGAGTTGTTTACACACAGTGTTGTGGTACATAGTCTAAAACCATGTCCGCCCTAACCACCAGTTCGTTTCCTGCTTTGCTAGGTACTCCACATTCGTTGTTTCTTTGTTATCGGTAACATTGAATTTAGTCCAATAATGTTTATTTCCCCCTCATTTCGATAAAGACTCTATGGCTTCAGATACGACGGAGAATCTGAGTTAGTTGGATGTGACAACCAATTCAGCGAGTTTGCTTCACATTACTAACTAGTGGCACTGACAGATTAAGATTCTTTACATATGACCAATGTCTATTATTACAATATATCACCACGAATTTTCATAATGAAGTTTCATTTAATCATTCCTTTATATTCAACTAATAAATTAACCATAGTGGGTATTATTTATTATAATAAAATCGTTTTCGACTTCTATCTACTTACCCCTGTAGGGGCTGGATGAGTAATTCTTCTCCTCAGTCTGCAGAATTCTTCGTGAATCCCCGTAGTTCCCACGGTCACCATATCTATCTCGAGAGCGCTCTCTAGTTCGATCTACAGATTTACGCTCCATCATGCGTTCCAATGCTCTATCCCGAACTCGCTCCCTTTCGTAGCTCCGATCCCTCTCATTCCCTTTGCTTCTATCAAACCTGGATGGAAAGATTCAAAAGAAAAAATTAATTTAACAATAAGTTCACTATACTGCCTGAATTCAGTTGGTAGTGATAGATGGTCTGGGGACTGAGGTCCATACACAACAAAAGGTTTGAGCGCATGGGATGAAACCGGAAATTTTTAAAAAATGTTTGGAAAGACAAATTATATAAATAATGAATTTTGGTAAACTTCATAATAGTATTATCCAGAGAAGAAGTAACCATAGGCCGTTGCTGTAACCATAAGTACTTTCACGAAGATGTAATAGGCCGTCTATAGGTAGGGGTGAGGAGGGCGAATGAGGAATAAGTACCGATTTCCATAGCTAGTACATACCGGTCATACGCTCTTTCATGGCGTTTGTCTGAGGACACAGTAGAGCTGCGGGAAATGTCCCGACCCGTCCGCTTTGTATCCTTGCGATCCCTATCATCTCGAAGGCGCTCTTTTTCTTTCTGCTCTCGTTCCCGCTGTCGTTCTCGGCACCGTTCAAGAGCCTCCAGTCGCTCTTTTTCTCTTGCAACTTCCCTCATCTCACGAGCTCTAACTCTGCTCCGGACATCGTCATGGCTGTCCTCTGTGACAGAATGCATATCAATTCCAATAAAAATGAACATTCCATGATTGAAATTATAACCAACTTTGGACTGCAAACTTTCAATGTAATAAATAGATAATGTAATAATGAATGGATTTGCATCTTATATAATACATAAGAAATATGCATTACTTTTCTCTCTGTAATCGGCTTTACGGTCTCGTCTATCGTCTTTTTTCCTGTCATCTTCTTTTTTCCTTTCAGGGGTTCTAAATACATGAAATAAAAATGTTAATTCAAACCCTAACAAATATCAAATACTGTAGTTTCACTATAGAGAACATCAAAGTTGTAACTACCTAGCTCTGGAAGAAGTAGAGGGTCTTGAAGGACTGCGCAGGCGGGACCTTCTATTGCCAGAGGTTCGAGCGGCAGGACTCCGGCGTCGAGTTCGTGAGCTACTCCTGCGACTTCTCCGGTCCAAAGATACGCCCCTTCGTAATGGTGAATCTTTCCTCCGACTTGCATTAGCTGTAAAACGATTTTAAGATCACTGATCAGTAAATAATAAATTAACCAAATGAAAAAATAAAGCGAAGAGAAATCCAAGAATAACTTTGTGGAGGAGAACCAATATTCAACTGATGGTTTATTAAATGTCAACTGAGCTGCCTAACAGACAACAACTAGGGATGGAAGAAGTGAGGGCACAAAAGCGCAATCCTGAATCTGTCTTCATATATTTGTAGTACCTAGTGCTTCACCCATTCAGGTCTCATCAAGACTCTTTGTGTTCAGAGGTGACAATGTGTAGATAGGTACTGCTTACAAAGACACAGTCACATAATATGACTATCATTGTGGCTTAAAGAATTGGTTTCATCAATTGGATGCAGTCCAAGTTTTTGTAAATTACGAAGAAAGGTCGTGTGTTATTACTAGAAAATAATTTTACAATTCAGGTTTTTCAATCCAAGTCAAATGTATCTCAGGCAGGGAGTTCTGGTGTTCATCATCAAGTAGCGTTTCCATCAAACGCTTCCACTTTTGTCTGAGAGAGACTATCGCAGATGAGGGAACCGTTTTGATTATTCAAGTTTAGACTTACCTCTGAGAGCAAGGTCGTTCTTCAAAGTAACTTCCAAAGTAATGCCTTTGTAAGGATCGATGGCTGACGAAGATACTTTGGTTTTAGGTGAGGGCTTTCTCGGGAGTGAGATGCTTCTTTTCCTGGACTGCATCTGCCTCAGTGGAGACGATCCTCCTCCACTGCTCCTTCCCTTTCGCTCAGAATCTCTCCCACTGTTCGACATTTTTCTCGGGGGGGAATCTTTATGACTGCTACTCTTCATGCTGATAAAAGAACACAACTGATATATTATTATAATAAAATCTAATAATAATTAAAACAGCTGCATTTTTAGTCTACAAACAAATAAATAAATACATCAACCTTCTGCAGCTTACATTAAAACTTACATTAATTTCTTTTTATCTAATTCTGGAGATGACGAGGACGGATGCCTCTTCTTATCGTCAGCTTTCTTGGCCACGCTCACACTCGACCTCGAAGAGGTTGAGCTGGATGAGCTCGCTGAACTTGAGGAACTCAGGCTGGAGGTAGAACTACTACGGCGAGCCTGCACAAGTTAACATGCCAATAAAAAACGTTGTAGTTATGAGAATTTTACAATTAACTGCAGCAACTTGTAATAAATTAAAAAAGAAAAGAAATACAGTACAGTGTAGTAAGTGTAGTGTGCTGTAAACTTATAGTTCACACTCAGTCTGTACAATCAACAACAACTAACCTAAGATCCTCAACAATAACCTTAGCTTCGATATTAGCTTCCATTAATAAAATACTGTCAGATCTTTCAACACCTCTAAGGAAGCAAGAATAGCTCAATGTTCATTGGGTTTGTCATGCATAATGTCAGGCCTGGTTTTGGTTTATCATTTCCAATAATACACCTTTGTAATCGATCATGAAAAAAATCATTAACACCCTCACAATTTGTTAGATTGCGTATCAAGATACGAAGAATTCAGATATCGAATTAAAAAAACATCCGACCATTCACCGTACGCCATCCAAAGCTTTTCTATGAAACCACTAGGCCAACTTTTACAAAACCAGGCTCAAAAATCCTACACTGCTCGGTGTACCAGTAAACTCTGCATCAGTATTATCAACCCCAACAGGTGACATTTAAGGGTTGAATTATTAAAACGAGATCTTTAAATCTTTCGAAATAAAGAGGCAGTTTTTATTTTATTTTAATAGCTATTAGGAGTATTCATGGTCCAGTAGTTTCGACGTCAAATCATAGAATCGTCGAAACTTGAGTTTGATGGGCTCCAATGGGCATGAGCGGGGTCATTTGCGACGTTTTTCTTAGCAGATTACCGGTATATAATTTTTTTCTACTCAACTTGAAACATAAACCAACAAATTTTGGAGGGGATTTTTTTTCTTGATCGGTTACTGAAGCAAACTATTCATGGTCTGATTCTTCGTCTGATGTAGGATCCTATGTTGAGGTTGGATGATCAGGTGAATCGGAGCCAATAAGCCTACAAGAGGGTCAAACTCCCGACTGCATTGGAACGTGAATAAGGGCATCTGCCGACTCACTGTTAGTTTAAAAGTTGATTCCGTTGAGTACACACAGTGACTTCACCGTTCTTCACGTGAATAAGTTTTTTGTTTAAAAAATAGACACTGAAGGTCTTCCAGAGTAAATCGAAACATTCACGCATTTCTGTATCTTGTTTGGAAGATGTCTTAGTCATAAATTTGGCAGAGCAATTTCACGTCACAATAGTTTACACGACCCACGAATAACTTTCATGCCTAAACTTTCATTGCATTTTCAGGCAATGATGTGACCAAGAGGCAAAATGCTGCCATATATCTTTCTATTGTAATAAATAAAGTTGATTCTTCAAATATGACATTTTGACAACGATTCCATGAGAGGGAGAAGACTAAAATTCGGAAATTGGATCGCAGTTGGAGCAAGAGTGGTGAAATACCTCTAACTTTCAGTCCTACAAAGTAGTCCAGCAGATCGGAGCGTGAATGGGTGGCTTATGGTTCATTATTATTTAAAATAAACCAAAATATCACAATAACACAAGATCACCGACTGAATTACCTTAACTACTTCTTTCCTGCTCCCTTCCTTCTTCATTTGAAGCTCGAGCTCTCTTTGCAGGGCAGCTCTTCGTTTTTCCAACACCTGCAACAAAGGAGAGAAATCTATTGAGCCTTTCAATATCATAACGTCTAGCCTACTATAACTAATTATTCCGATGAAACAGGGACGGTTGCAAGAGAAAGCAAGCTGATTCAATTTACAAGTGAAACTGCCAATAATTTGATCAAATCCTGTTTCATCGGAATCAAATCAAGAGTGTTGAAAAATAACAATATTGTTTTGGAGGAGGAATGCAGTAAAACCTCAAGGTTTTTGCTTCCTCACTATACGAGGTAGCTTTTGTTCGTGCGCGAAGTTGAAAAAACGTTCTTTTTCTAAATTTCAAATTCCCGCTTGCTTTATTGCGTTTCCGACTTGCTTTGGTTCCTTGCCTGCATGCAAGTGTTATCCACGTCTTCATTTTATAATTCAAGACAATTATTTATTCCATTCTAAGAATTTTGACACCATCAGCACTCTCCTAGAATGAGCAGTTTTCTTCCTATGATTTTTTAAGTATCCTGCACTGGTGACGTCACACTGGGCGGGTAGGTCCCGTCAAGGCGGGAGGGGTGCTTTGACATCAGCAGTGTGCAAAATTTTGAAAAATCATATAAAGAAAACCACTTACTGTAGGACATTGGTGGGTGACAGTGAAAAACTTTTTAAGATGGAATCTTCTTTCATTTAAGAATAGTTAAGGTAACTTTTTCGCATTCATGGGTAACACTCATTCTTTGTCACACCCAAAACTATAATTTTGTAAACCTATATTGATGACATTTTCAGGGATTCTGTAAGGGTTCCTAGATGGTCTCTTACTTTTCAATCGTTTCATTGTTTTTCGTTTTATTTTTATTTATTTATTATATATATACAAATGAACAAAACTTACTTTTTCATCTTCGTACTCCAACTCAGTTTGATCCCAATTTTCCCAGGTGCTGACGTCAGGGCTTTGATGCTTTAAAGACGAAACAATGCGACTCTTCTCTTCTTCAATTTGCCTTCGAGATACAATGCCTGAGGAAATTACTAAATCGTTCTCCTTTTTTATGACAGAATCTGAAAATTTAAAATTCTGCGACATTATTCAATTCAGGATACTTCAACAAGTAACATAGTGTCTATTGAAATAGTACAGGGTAGCAAACTGAAGTACTAAGCAATCGGCATTTTTAAATTCCCTGACGTTTCGGCATTTCTCCTTCAATCTTTTAGCTACAAAGCTGCCACACTCAAGTGCTACGGGAACTGGCATGGCGCTTCAAGCAATCAATCACCTACCAACACTTCACAAGTTCATCTATCGGTCAAAACAGCTATAAAACCGTCGCCACCCAACTACCTACCTACTTTCAATTAGCCCCGTACCAAAAAAACAGTTTTTTTTCCCCAAGCTACATCACTGCAAGAAGGGTAATTAAATATGGTTTTAAATATGTACATTGCTATATAGATCAATGGTCCATTAAACACTCCAGTTTTACAACCACATACGAGTTCTAGTGGTTGCTTATGAAATGTTGCATTTGACACAGTAATTTTAAAATGGCGCTCGTCACACTTGGAGCCCCAGTCACTTCAATATTAAACGACTGAAAATTTATATACTTGAAATAAACACCAACCAAAACCTCACTAGTCCATCCTTAGGGACAATAACTATAACTCGATTTTTTGAAGTCTGATACAATCGTATGATTTTTTCAAGGAAAATATCATGTGTTACGATTTTACAAACATGCTTTCTGGCGGTCAATAATGAAATTTAGCAATTGACTTGCTAATTGAAAGATGTCACTACCAGCGATACGTTCTCACGCCCAAAAGATTTTCGTTTTCCCCTGAC
Source organism: Adelphocoris suturalis (assembly GCA_030762985.1). Lineage (NCBI taxonomy): Eukaryota > Metazoa > Arthropoda > Insecta > Hemiptera > Miridae > Adelphocoris > Adelphocoris suturalis. The sequence continues at coordinate 80,120,625 of CM061044.1, forward strand.
TTTTTCAGTGGGGCCACCCTGCTAGAGTTTGACTAATCACAACAGCTTAATGTTCTTTTAAAACTCGCAAAAAGTAGCAAATTTAAGTTCAGAAAACGTAATACTAAAAAAGAAATTAGATTGATACAATAATTACACACTTCTTTTCGAAGGGCTGATCAGCGAATGACTGTGGGCCAATTTGCAAGACTTGTCATAAGAGCAGGTCCCATTTTGTGCCCAACTCCGACAGAAAGAGTCTGAAATGGAAGTGTTGATGGAGAGGTTCCTTTCAGTCGACGATCTGCTTGATGTAGCTTTTGTTCCCAATCTATCAAAAACGCTTTGACGTTTCACGACAGAGTTGCTGCCGCCGCTTAAATCCTTGCAGTTGGAGGTGGCGGAGGCCGTGCGGTTATCACTCTGCTTTCCAGTCTCACTGCTCTTTCGCTTGCTCGTCTTTGACATTCTGCCCGTGACAATCCCTCCGGCTCACCATTCGATCATTTCTTCTGCAACAATAAAGAGCAATAGATCTGGTCAAAATATACTAGGGGTTTTACGAAAAATATAGTATTTTAATCGCAAGACACTATGCATGAGAGCTGCTTATATAAAAGTTGCAAACAGTCGTTTCTCAGCCGGTTTATCCTTTGAGTATAAATAATATGGAGCGCTATTAGCGGAAGTGGAGTCGTCAAACCATAGGTGCCGCTTCTGTCACGATGGGCCATGCAATATACGTTACTATGGCTGTACTAATGGCTGTACACCGATCAGCTGATGTCATATGAAATAAATTGTTAATACTGTAATCTGTGGTACCTATTATAGTTTTCTATGAATCGTAATCGAATATGCTTACTCAAATTGTTCGATGCAGGATGTTTTGTGATTTAATTTTTAACTAATATCTACTATGCATTATTGCATACTTCAAGTATGTGTGTGGCGGGAAGCATAATTTTTGTGGTCCAGCTCAACGTCAGTGGCACGTATCAACTGCCAGGAAAACAGCCTTGAAATAATAGCAATAGCCCTCCATATTATTTATACTCAAAGGGTTGATTGGTGTAGTTCTTTATCTAATCACTTCGTCTCTACAGGCAGTGTTCATAGTTTGGAAGACTCCAAACTATATAAACTGCGCTGCCTGAGGTACATATCCTGAATCTCGTTTGTATCTCGCTTGTACGTTTAGATCTCTTTCTTTGTGTAAGTACTGTTAAAAGTTACCACTAGCCTGTTGTAGTATTCCGGAATCAAGTAATAAGAAAATGGGAGATTGAAAGAAAACTTAGTTTGGAAGACTCCAAACTATATTAAACTGCGCTGCCTGAGGTACATATCCTGAATCTCGTTTGTATCTCGCTTGTACGTTTAGATCTCTTTCTTTGTGTAAGTACTGTTAAAAGTTACCACTAGCCTGTTGTAGTATTCCGGAATCAAGTTATAAGATAATGGGAGATTGAAAGAAAACTTAGAAATGTAATGGATACAAGATTCAACCTAAATATGATCGGCCCATTAGGATGAAGAGATCATAAGAATTATTTGTGGAGATAATAAACTAATAAAAACATGATACAGCCGAAATGAGAAGTGAAATCATTAAATGGAAGCTAAAATAGATTTGTTACAAATAGAAACGACAATGGATGAAATTAAAACTTCATAGGAAAGATAGGCCCTAGGAATAGGAATTGAAGAATGAAATTGATCAACTTGATGCAAAATCGATACAGAAACATTGCTCGCTTTCCCATTTAGAAAATACGATTTGGATTCTTCAAAACTCCCTCTGTTTTACTGTTATCATTTTAAACGCCTCAAGTATAATTAACATTAATAATTATGGTTTTAAAAAATTGGGGAGCAGTGCATGCCTAGTGAAAATCTTTAAGTAACCTCCCCCCCCCCCCCCCACTCCAAACAGATAACATTAGCGGCGGGATATTACAATACAGATCTGTTTGATGAAGCAGATATACAGGGTGTCCCACGGAAATGTTCCAGCCCCTTCATTTCTCCGGAATTCAGTGTAAAAAAGTGGGAACAACGTCATTCTTCATATTTTTTTACGTAGGAAATACTTTTGCGCGCGTAACTTGCGCCTGTGACAACGAGATGTGATGGAAGACAGTGATTCCTCCTTCAAATTTGACAGGCGATTAACCTGCTACACCCAGAGGTTGTCCTGTTGGTTGTATAAACCGCCAGGCATATCCCCAGATGCATATTCAAGAATCAAGAAGAAGGAACTACTCCTACCCATCACACGCCAGACATGACATAAACTTTGTTTTTTCAAATGGGAACCCCCATTTTTTATTGCACATTCGAATTCTACGTGAAATTTCATGAAGAAATGACCCATCACTCGATTTTTTTAGTGCACTAAAACGGGTATAATTCCGCTCTAAAAGTGCAAAAATTGTGAAATGCTGGGTTTTTGAAGAATTCAATTGCTAAATATACTTAATTCATGATTGTGGGGAATTTTTTCGTGCTAAACCTCGTAATGAATGTTATTAAACATTCTTGTTTTTTTGGACAAGGGAAAATCTATCTGATGAAAACACAATGGTAGAGGAGACTACAGTACAGACTAGAAAACAACAACTTGGTGGATCCTGGTGTGAACACGAGTTTTAACCTCGCTGTAGCCAACACTGGATGTTAGAGCTCACTTTTACTCCTTGCGCACTATTTATTAGTCGCTCCTATTAGTAGATTAATTCATGGAAGAACTCACCCTATTCAAAGACACCAGGGGCCTATTTCATAAAACAACAAGTGACAAGTGTACAAGTTAACAAGTACAGGTACTTGTAATGCACGGTAAACTAGAACAAGTGTTTCACCAAAACCAAGAGTACAAGTGTAGAAAAGTTACACTTGTAGAAGCTAAGTTTACAAGTGTAGCCGGAAAAGAAAGATGGCGTGTGGGGACAAACGAAATGAACAGCTCACTCACACTTGTTTATTCTCGTATTCGCACGTTCGTGCACGCAAGTTGTTATTTTGTTTTCCTTTAGTTTTAAGAATAATGAATACAATAAAAGAGGCGAAGCTCGAAGTACTACGGGCGGTAAGGGATGAGAAGTCCGTGCTGTTTGGTGCCTTTTCGGACAGTTTAACTAAGGCTGACAAGGTGAAAAAATGGGGCGAAATACATACCAGAGTGCATACATTTGGCTTAGTGCTGGCTTCCAAGGATGTTTCCTACTCCCGGGACGTATTTTGGCAAAATACGAAGAAAATACCATGGTAAGTAAACTGTATTTCACGTATTCTTGATCGATTTTGCTTTTCGGGCGTTCTCTATTACTTCCCCTCCATCTTGATGGAAATTAAACTCCCCTGACTATGTACACAAATACGAATGTTTCGCCTAGTTTTTTAAAATCCAAACCAAATTCATCGACCTTGGTACGTACCTAATGTACGCACGATAGAAAATAGCCACAACTCACGGTATCTAATTGAGATTGAAAGGTGCGAGTCAGATTCGAGTTTCAAGTTTCTTGTCTTCTCTTCCTTACACTGTTGGACAGTCTATAGTATGTACCTATTAAAAAACTAAGTACGACTTCAATAGGTAATTGAGTCTTTCAAGAAAATTAGAAAAATGAATAGCGAATCGCAGCACAGAATCTGGAAAAAGATAAAAAACATCCGGCATCGATCCTTTTACGAACATCTTCAGAGTATTCCTAAATCCTTTTCACCGCCTTTTGAGTCTTTTTCATGGGTGTGAGGGGTATTGGAAGTCATTCTTACCTATAGGAAGAGCAACTCTTGCAAATTTTCTCAAAATTCCCAGAGCCAGTTTGAAAAAAAGTTCCAGTCATGCAGCATGATCGTATGAGCGAATTTTCGGAAATTACCTATCATTTTGTACAATGTTAAATTGTTTCGAAATTTGAGCTTTTTGAGAGCAAAGAAATTTTGAACTATTATTTTCATGGCAAAAATGTATTATAAATAATAATCTGCTATTCAAAAAGGGATTTTGGATTTTTAGCTTTTTTTGCAGTTTTTATAGCAAATTTTTATGAAATTTAAGTACATTTTCAGCATAATTTTGTACATAAATTTTTAAATGTTCTATTTTATAGTTAATAAACTTCATTTGAGCAATATTCTGATAAAAATTTAACCATTTTCAGCCGTTTATAGCGATTTTTTCAGCACATTTACCGAAATTTGGCCAATGTTTTGCGCTCAAGAAGTGCTGACTAATGAACTCATACTTTCATTTGAAAAGCTTGATTTTTTGGCGCAAGAACAGAATTTTTATCTTAATCCTAAGGAGAGTTATCGTCTGGAATGACACATATATACACACATATATAAATAAATATGTATACACCTATATGAAAAAGCGTTACACTGTGGGATTCGTTTCAGAATGCCTTAAAACCGATTTCAATGAAGAAAATTTTGATTTTAAAATTTGTGGAGCCTTTCTTATAGCTTCATTGTCTACAAAAACAATAATAATAATAAGTCCACCTATTTTGATTCCCCCCCCCCCCCCCCCCCCCCTCTAAAAATGGCAAATAAAAGCTGATTTTTCTATAGTAGATTTAGTTATTCATTCAGAAAATGTAAACATTTTTGATTAGTGAGTTAATAGCAGATGGGGAAAACGTTATTAATATCTGAATTCTTTCTCTTTGCAGAAGAAGGTGGATAATAGGCTGCAAAGAACTGGGACAAGCGGCGAACTGGGACTGGAATTAAAAAAAAAAAAATCTCATGTTGAATGTGTTTTATATATTTTAGTTGAATATTTTTTTAATATGATTCCTCTTGTACCTGATTATGCATAATCCACATTCTGTTAAAAAATAAATAAATAAACCTGATGTTTTCGCAAAATGATGTTATGTTGATAGTAATGAATGTTATATGTAAACCAGTTGAAGTTAGTATTGTAAATACGACGAAGATGTTTATTTATGAAATGAAAACTCTTTGGCGTCTTCTACGCTGAATTCTTCTTTGTTGACTGTATTCCTCATCAGAAGATGATTCCCACATATTATTAAACATTTCAAATACCGATAAATCGTCAACTCACAACACTGTCAATACTAGAAAATTACAAGTTTACAGGAGAACGGACGTAGGTTAAAAATTGGCCATTTTTTACAACTGTAGAACAGTGACTTGTACAAAAAGATGGGGAAACACTTGTAAGTAACTTGTCCGAATTCGCCTGTACACTTGTTCATTTTCACAGTGCATTACAAGTCTACACTTGTACCTTTATGAAACGCTTGCACACTCATTTTTTAACACTTGTACATAAATTCGACTTGTAACTTGTCACTTGTTGTTTTATGAAATAGGCCCCAGGGTGTGGTGTTGGCCTCGCTCTATGAAACCCCAACTTCCAAATCACCAGACGCTTACCACCTTTTGCGTCTTTATTCACAGCAGAGCTGTGGGCGGTGACACTGGCTGTTGAGCACTGCCAGCTGTTGGAAATTGGGAACCAAGTAATCTGCAGTGACTCACTAAGTACCATTGAGGCTTTCAGGGACTCTTATTCCTATGATCCTCTGATACAAAGACTCCTTTTATCACTGCACCAAGCCACAACTCTTGGTATTTCCATCACTTTTATGTGGGTGCCAAGACATGTTGGTATCCACGGCAATGAGGCTGCTGATACTCTTGCAAGGAGGGCCATTGGTGATAGGGGCCATTGAGAGGTTGCCTCTGGGCATTGAGGATCAAGTATCCTACATTCAATATAAAGCCAATTCCATCTGGCTTCAGCAATGGCAGGGTGAGGTCACTGGTCTGAGTGGTGTCCTTCAGGACCTTTGCCCGGTTGGCGCTTTTGTGACTGGCCATACACGTCTTACCCATGGACACCTGCTTAGTGCAGGTGCTCGTGATGTTATGTGTGGAAGATGTGGGGGTGATCTGTCCATCCGCCACTTTTTGGAGGATTGCCCAGCTCTTATGGACCTCAGAGTCCTGCATAGGCCCCCCTCACTGGGTTGATGTCCTATCTGGGCCAGACAAGGTCCACTCCCTGTTAACGTACCTGAGAGCCGCATAGCTCTACTACGAACTGTGATATTTTTAATCTGTGATATGTTTATTTCCACCTAGTCATAGCTTTATTTCACTTAGATTTAATGTAAGCCTATTTATCTAGTCTTATAGTTTAGAATCGTACCGGTTCAAGTGTCTCACTTAACACCTCGTGCAATGCCGCTAATGACCCTCCAGGTTGAGATGCGGCTAAATTCTTAAATAAAAAAATTGTGCCAGTACTCCTATCGAAATCTATAGTACCTATAGGAAATACTATCTACAGTATAGGAAATACTATCTACCACACTCAGAGAAGCCCCGTTCGAAAGTTCAGTATTTATAGCGAAATTCAGCAAAGTTCAGCTAAATTAGCAACAGCTCGGCTGAGTAGAGTGTTTTCTCCAGTTGTAATCATGGTCTACCATACCCACAGAGGCCCCGTTCAAAAATTCAATATGAGTAGGTACATCTGAAAAGATGAATAGGAACAAAATAAGCTAAAGAGCCTACTCAGATGATTAGGGTGATTCATCAAGTTATTATACTCTGCCACACCCATCAGAGAGATCCCGATCCAAATTTCAGCATCTCAAGTTGAATAGGAGCTAAATTAGCTTTAGAGTTCACTCTGCTGATTAGAGTGATTCTTCAAGTTGAAATTATAAAATACCGCACCCAGAGCCGGAGGGGGGGAGGGGATTTCATTCGTATGTTGATGTCCCACAGAGGCTCCCGGTCAAATGTCAACATCCTACAGAGAAAAGGGGAGAATTTAGTTCACACAGCTGATTAGGAAAGAGCCCATCATTTCATTCATCTCTTAATGACCTGTAATGATAGATGATTGGATTGACTTGTCCAATCTTAAATATATTTATATATATTCATCATATTCCCAAAAATCTGAGAAGGAAAAAAATTAAAAGATTTTATCAAACACATGTTATATGAGAATTCTAGCAAGAAAATGACCAACAACTGGGCTCGATATCCTAGTCGGTCATGACAAACAATGGCAATTTATACGAAAACACCAAATGAGATCGAGTCCAATTAGTTGAAGTTCAGCTTACAATGCGATTCGCAGTCGTGTAGACGATATCATATATTATCATTCAACTCCCAGGCTCTATTTCTGGAATTTTCTCATCCGGTAACGTAATACAACGCGGAATTTACATTTTTGGTCGATTATAAATGTTCATCATTCAAAATAATGAACCTAAATCTCAAAACCTGCTATTTATTGATGAAATAAAGTTCTCTGTAATTTCAAATTATGAAAATTACCAAAATCACAGCCAGCAAAACGAATAAAAGGATTCCATATAACAATGGATAACAAAACTCAAAATATTAATACCTACTAAAAACGGCCCCGTGCTTCGCCCCCCTGGACCCCTCCGGATGTTATTACTTTGAGCCTGACTGCTAAAATGTAAAAAACATGGAATCATGTTTTAGCTCATCAGAAATTAACAAGCGGTTGCAATCATGTTCACAATATCAATTATTGAGAATGATCACCTGTGGGTAAACAATTATTCATATAACCATGCTCATAACTCAGCTTGTTGGCCACGCACTTCGCAGTAGTTAATATAGTATGGTTGGATAAATCGAGAGCTTTCGAACGAATGGTCAACGAATTTTGTGGGATGAAAAACGACGAAGTATCATATCCCTAGCAACGACTCGGTTGTAAGCAGAAATCATCACAATTATTGGTGCTACTTTCATGTCACTTTATAGTCTCACTTTTCGGCGGGGGATCCATCGCTAAAACATGATTCCATGTTAAAATAAGTTTATTTTTATGAATAGGCAAGGTTTACTATCTCGTTGATGGTAATAAAACTGTAGGGGACCACGTAATTATCCTTACTATAAATACAGCTACTAGCACTCGCTGTTTTATCAGAAAGAATGACACAATTAGTGAAGCTTCTGTTGGGTGTCTTCGGTATCGCCACAGTGGTGTCATCTAGTGGACACCCCAAGTCTCTCGTTGTGCCGGTAAGAACGTATAATTTTACTAACCGTTACACTATTGTAAACTAAAAAACTTGGTATTGTGCCTCACATCATTTGCCAAAATCGTCAACAGGTAATATGACAGTTATGGCACCTTATGTGCCATAATATTCATACGGGTTTATACGGGCTTAACGGGTTCATGCGGTTTGCTTTCAATTGGGACTTGTCCGAGGATGAAATCAAGCTTTTTGGAGCAGGTGTTTTTGGTTTATCACGCGACGAAATATTTTTTTCACGATATTTCCGAAAATTGGTGAGTTTAAAAATTAATAAAGCTTTTAACGGAAGCCCGAAAATTACATTTGATTCAAGGGTAATTTGAGGTATGGGTTCTCAAACATGATCCAGCAATAACTTAACAAAATAATCATAGAAAAATGGAGAAATCTCAATGCTAAGATGACAATCCGTAGCAACGATAAGGTTGTATTCGATTATCATCAGAAACGCTTGCAGACGAGTCTGCAACACATTGGGACATTTTATGTCTTTAGTTAGACTCGTATGTGTTGCAGACTCGTATGCAAGCTCAAAGAGCCACTCAGCTGATCCGGACCCTGGGCATCGTCAAGTAAATGTCCTAAAGCAAGGGTGCTCAAACTTGAACTGCTGGCGATCTACCTCAATATTTTTAGACTACTTACGATCGACTCTGAGAGGCTGCAAGTATGTGTGATGCAGGGTTGTCGTACATACACGATACACCCTACCTACCTAGGTAGGGTGTACCGTAGCATATATAGATATTAGCTTTCCGCACAATTTACATTATTTTAGTCAAGGTTTGGGTTAGGTTTACTTAAGTTCTTCTCCACAATATCAATGAAAAAACTCCTAGTTATTCAAAATTGCGAGTTTATTCGTTGTTACAAAACAAAAGAGTTACATATGGTGTTAAACTTAACTAAGGAGTGACTTTGGATGTTGAAGCGTGGCACTGCATGTCCTCAGCATACTTTTCATAAGATGGTGCGTAACCACTGAGTGCCAATCGTAAACATGATGACATAATGATCGTCAGTCGATTGCGATATTTTGACTTAATTATCTTCATTTCAGAAAATGCAGACTCGCACAAGTTGACCCAAACATTGCCGTCAGTTGAAGGGCGATTTGCCTTAGATTCGGATATTTATCTTCAGATATAAAACACCAGAAATTTGTATCATTTGCTGTAGCTTTGAGATGTATATCTGATGTAATCTGCACCAACTCATGATCAACAGAACATGAGTTCATATTAAACTGACTTGCTACTTCAGTAGCTAATTCCTCAATGTTTTTACATGAAAAAGGATAACTCATAAATGATGCTATGTTTGCCAATTTACTGCAATCATAAAAACGCATTTCGAATTGTCCCAAAATATTTGATAATTCAGCCTCATACGTATCATAATTCTACTGAGGAATCCTTGCTTTCAAAGACGGAAAATGTTTCAGATCCTTTCTTTTCAGTTGATCTATCATAAGTTGCAATTTACTTTTGAATGCGTTTACTGCGCTAATCATCTGAATAATAGTTTTTCCTTTACCTTGAAGCTCCAAGTTAATGGTGTTTAAGTGCATTGTGATGTCAGTCAAAAATGCCAAATCAGTCAGCCATTTTTCGTTTTTCAACATCTCAATGTCATCACCTCTTTCGTCTAGAAAAGCTGTTATTTCGGGCAATAATTCTTGAAACCTTTCCAGGAATTCTCTGCGACTCAACCACCAGACGTCCGTGTGAAGAACTAAATCAGTGTGTTCAGCTGACTCCCTATCTTCCAACTGCAACTTAAAGAGCCGCCGTTGCAAGCTACGTGCACGGATTTTTGTAGTTTAGTTACCTACTTATTAAAAAATTTTTTCTTCTCGAGATCTACTCAAAAAGCACTCGCGATCGACTGGTCGATCGCGATCGACCGTTTGAGCACCCCTGTACCTAAAGAGACTACATACGAAGTTACAGCTTCCTAGAGTATAAAGCATAGAAATTAGCTTTAAGAGCCACTCATCTGATCCGGACCCTGGGCATCGTCAAGTAAATGTCCTAAAGAGGCTACATACGAAATTACAGCTCCTAAAGTGTAAAGTACAGAAATTACTTATTAAAAATTATTTAACTACCGCTTCACAAATCAAACTGTTCTCGTAATATTCGGATCACCTGCCATGAATCAAATCATCGAAACACCAGCTCAATGAAATCATCAGAAATTAACAAGCGGTTGCAATCATGTTCACAATTTCAATTATTGAGAATGATCACCTGTGTGTAAACAATTATTTAAATACCATGCTCATAACTCAGCTTTTTTTTTTTCACGCACATCGCAGTAGTTAACATAATATGGTTGGATAAATCGAGAGCTTTGGAACGAATGGTCAACTTATTTTGTGGGATGAAAAATGACGAAGTACCATTTCCCTAGCAACAACTCGGTTGTAAGCGGAAACCATCGGAAATTGTTGCAACACATTTTCGTTACACATTAACGTTTCGTATTCGGTTGAAGATGCCAAGGCAAAAACACATTCTGTGTTAAAATGTCTAATAGCGGATTTCATACGTTTTAGCGAGTTATATACAAATATTATCAAAAAGTATTATTTTCCCTTTTTAAAATTGATGGTGTTGCAATGGGTTCAACGATTTTTAAAGCGTTTTTTGAAATGTTTTTCAATAAAAAAACGAAAATTTAAGAGTGAAATAGAAAATTTCAGTCCCAAAATCTGCTCAAAAATAGTTCTAAATTGCAAAAATGTACAACGTGCTCATCTTGGGCTGATTATAAATAAAACATTTGAATTAGGTAAATTTGAATGGTCAAGACATTCCAATAAACAATAACATTTCGAAAATTAGCCTTAAAAAAGGTATGTCATCTTATGCACATGCATACCCTATAGGATGTGGTAGGTTATAGGGTACATCGACCTCAAAAATAGGAACTATGAAAGATAAAGCTGACAAATAACCATTTGGATACTTTAATATCTAGATAGGGGAAAATAACGAGGTAACATAATTAAAGTAAATTTGATAGCTTGCTAACTTCATGTGAAATTACGACACTGGTAATATAAAATGCCATCAAAATACTTGAATAAATTTGAAAATGTTACCCGACAAAGCCAAATATAGACAAGATCTACGAATTTGTGTTGAATTTATGTTGTTGGTTCATGTTGAATATCTAAAATGGTTCCGCAAATAAGATCAAAGTGAACCGAATGAATTCGACAGCTAGGGCCTTTTGACTTACGGTATTTCCATTTACTCAATTTTAAAATTATGCAGCGGCTAACCCGGTAAATTCCGGGAGTCGAAACTCTTAGAAGTTATGATTTAGTCTAAAGAATGGAATAATTGCATAATCTTCATCTCCAAAAACCTCTAAAAACTCGTTAAACTGAATTTTTCGGTATGCTAGCCGTTAAATAGCATTCTCATTAAATGTAAATAATTTTTAATCATACTTGACATTATAATATACTAGCCGCTCCGGCTCGCTACGCTCGCCTCCACGTCCAGCCGGGGGGCAAGCCCCCCGGACCCCCCATTCAATTGCTCGCTTCGCTCGCAAAGTGTGGCATGTAGGGAATATTGCTCGCTTCGCTCGCAAAGTGTGGCATGTAGGGAATGTTGCTCGCTTCGCTCGCAAACGATAGATCCCTAAGGGTAGGTTTAACTTCTGTAAGGGATGCTGCTCGCTTCGCTCGCTTGAGGAAGTTATACTGCCCACCCAACTTGGCAGACGTTTTTTTCTGTTGGAAATTCTTACAAACAAATTAAATCTTATGAAACTACGTGGAACCACAAAACGTTTATTCGGGGATGTTGCTCGCTTCGCTCGCAAGGTATTGCTGTATATTTGTAGGAAAAAATCCGAATTTATTCTGTTGACATGGCTCTCGCTTCGCTCGCAAAGTGTGGCATGTAGGGCATGCTGCTCGCTTTGCTCGCAAACGGTAGATCCCTAAGGGTAGGTTTAACGTGTGTAGGGGATGTTGCTCGCTTCGCTCGCAAACGGTAGGTCTCTAAGGGCAGGTTTAACTTCTGTAGGGGATGCTGCTCGCTTCGCTCGCTTGAGGGAGTTATACTGCCCACCCAACTTGGCAGACGTTTTTTTCTGTTGGAAATTCTTACAAACAAATTAAATCTTATAAAACTACGTGGAACCACAAAAAGATTATTCGGGGATGTTGCTCGCTTCGCTCGCAAGGTATACCTGTATATAGGTAGGAAAAAACCCGTATTTATTCTTTTGAAATAGGCCTGCAGGTAACATTGTGAAATACCTGACAAACCCCTTGACGTCTTCGTAGAGCCTTCTCGCGAACACGGCAAAATTAATTTCTGATGTTAAACGCTTCTTCTCGCTTCCGCTCGCGATTTGACCGACTTAACGTCACTTTTTTCGATATCCGATTTCGGATTCAGATTCGGCGGACCCAAAGCTGTATTTCGCCCGCGAAAACCGTTCCGAAAAACGTACCTTTATGGGGTATATTTTAATCGGAAAAAACCAAGTTTTTCGGCGGACTTTTCGAGAAAACGGGTCCGTACTCTCGCATTTTTTTGACGCATTTCCCGATACTTTTTTCGCGATCCGATCGCGCCGTCGTCTTCCTCGTAGGAAAACCTACGAAACCCGTATTTTTCCGGAATTTTCAACGGCCGTTTAGAGGTGTAGGGGAAGCGGGGAAGTGGAAAAAGCGCACATTAATTCTTACTTCGACCCCCCTCCCGCCCTACGGCCCATGGTTCGGGTGGGATTAGAAAATTTTAAATTCGCTCGTTCCACCTTTCGGAAAATCCCAAGAAGATCCCCCCACTCGTAGATCCGGCCCACTCAGCCGTTTGGCCGTGCATAGACACGACAGACAGACGGAGTTCCATTCTTATTAATAATAGAGATAGAGAAGAGATAGAGATAGAGATAATAGAGATGAAACATCAATGGAAAAATGAATTTATTCTAACATTTGTACTCAGCTGAGACATTTTTATTGAGCTTTTTTAGGAGATATTCCCCCATTTTCTACTTCCATTGGTTGTTTTTCCCAGAAAAATATTTTAACACAGAATGTGTTTTAGCCATGGACTAACTAGCCGAAAATGGAACGCGGGATGGGAACGAAATGTGTGACGGATGATTTTCACGTACAACCGAGCCGTTGGTAAGGAAATGGAATTTCCGCCATTTTAATCGCACAGAAATCGTTCACCATTCGTTGGAAAGCTCTTGATTTATCACGAATTTATTTCGTATTTTTTGTCGTAGTTTCATACTATAACTATATAAATTGATGTTATAAATGAATAGTAAACAATGACGCTTGTTTGGTTGACACTTGGTTGCGCGACAACGCAATTTTCGTAGTTTCATACTATAACTATATAAATTGATGTTATAAATGAATAGTAAACAATGACGCTTGTTTGGTTGTCACTTGGTTGCGCGACAACGCAAACACATTCTGTGTTTCAATAATTTCGTCCGAAGTATGTAAATAGAGGTAACCGGGGGTCCAGGGGGCTTGCCCCCTGGCGAGGCGCGGAGCGCCGAGTTTTACCTCAAAATTGATATTGTAGTGAGATTCTGCGGGAAAACCGCCAGAAGCCTGACGAAGCAAGTGAGGCGACAATAGGTAAATGAGAGATTCATGTTAACGCAAATAGATCTATCAAGACAACGCCAACTTTCACAAATTTAAACATGTATTGTGACCAGAGTAGCACATTGAATAGCAGCTGAAACTTTCTAGATACCCTCTCAGAGTCATCAAGCATTGTTTAAAATTGACCGGATCGCAACGAATGATAACGACGATAGTTAACAATCCAAAACTTAGACAAAAATACTAAATTTTAGGTATATTGCCCAGAAAAATTGCTTAAATGTGGGAAAATTCAACCGGTTGTTTCCCCCGCATTTTACAATGATTATCACCCTCTTTGCAAGAAAAAAAATTTTTGAAAGACACTGGTGGTTGCAGGAAAAAAGTAAATCCAAGTTTCAGGAAAAACAGCCAATTTTATTGATTTTCCGCAATTATTATTTTTAGCGGACAAAGGCTTATCTTGAGAGAAAGTTAGTCACAGATCCATTATCCAGAGGTATTTAGGTATCGAAAAATGTTTAAGAAACTAAGACTGAAGAACTTCAATTTTTAGGGTTTTTGCACACCTCGGGACCACTGTGCGTCGCACAGTTGGTCAAATTGCGATTCTAGCGGGACGAAATTATGTTTCGCATCTATCGTATAGGAAATTTCACGCTGATTCCGAATATACCCATCGTTCTTATACCTAAAATGGCTCCTTATATGCGTTTTTCTAGGGAAAACTACGTTATTCAACAAATTTTCAACTTTTGTCATACGTATAAAATTCAAAACAACTTTCGCTATTTAGAAAAGTTATAGAAAATAAAATTCTGCATGGATTGACCACCAAGACATTTTTAAATTGATTGATTCATAAGAACGTAATCGTATTTCGTGATTTATTGCTATTTGTATTATCGCAGAATAAGGGCAAAAGTTTCTGTTTTGTCGGGTTCACCATTGGGCACCAGTTTGAACGGCCAGTCGTACTGGACAACATCCCTACGTTGTGCGGACAAAACACAAAGAGTAGGGAAAGTGTGGGAACGGGTATATATAAAAACTATAACAACATTTCTAATTGACAGAAATCCTGCAGTGATCTGCATTATTTTTAAAATCTTTTTTCAAGAAACTTTTTTTTCTTTTTGCATAGGTAGTACCAAATACGGTTTTTCTTTCTTCAAAATCTTAAATAGCAACTGAAAATTGCTTTTCCACTTAGCTTGAGAGGACGAATCCATTTCGAAGGTCGGGGAAGAGTCGATATATAAACACTCCTCAGTAAACGAACACGCTATGAAACGAAATATAAGAAAAACGAGCGATTCCCAATGAACTCATCCTTTCTATCGCACACACGCACGCATATATATATATATATATATATATATATATATATATATATATATATATATATTTATTTATTTATTTATTTATTTATGCTTGATTTCTTGGCGCAAGAACGGTATTTGTATCCCAATCCTAATCCTAAGGACAGTTATCGTCTGGAATGATACATATGTATGGGAGATTACGTTCAGAGTTCAAATTTCGAAAAAAATTAGGTAATTGAAGTTAGTTCTTACAAAAATAATATAACTGAGGGGAAATTTCAGAGACTCAGCAGAATTATCAAGTTTTTACTTGGAATTTCGCATTTTGAAATTTCAAACTGTTACGGTAATGACATTTATGTTACGACAATGATTTCATGCTATATTTTTTCACCCCACAACTGTATATGACAGTTGAAAAACAGTTTATGGCATCTTCAAGATTATTAGCGAATTTTTGTGAAAAATGAAGCTGTTGCAATGGCTCCAACAAATTTGAAATGCAAATTTCCCAAAATTGTCTTCATGGAAATCAGTTTTGAGACAATTTGATCAATTCCTAGATTTTAACGTTTTTTCGTAGGTATATATATATACATACCTTCTCTTTTCTTCTAATTTTGACAAAGAATCATTCGAAATATCAAGCCATTCTTTCATCTTTATATTTGTAAAATTTCTTAAATTTAATTATATATATATATATATATATATATATATATATATATATATATACCTTCTCTTTTCTTCTAATTTTGACAAAGAATCATTCGAAATATCAAGCCATTCTTTCATCTTTATATTTGTAAAATTTCTTAAATTTAATTTAATATAAGTATATATATATATATATATATATATATATATATATATATATATATATATACCTATGATTAATTAGTTAAAAAGTTAATAAATAGGTAGCTTTAATTTCTACGAAAATTTGCTAAAAATTCACAAATTGCTGCACTTGCTTCTGTTAATTGTTTTATTTCGAACACCAAAATGGGATCACTAGAGACATTTTCACATCAGTTCACACCAAAATATTGTCACCAATACTAATTTTATGTTATGTAAGTTCAAAATTATGTTGAAGGGGAAATTGATTACCGACGATGATCCTTTGGCCATCCTCAATGATGTTATTAGATGGATCCTTTGTCCCAGCGATATCCCATG
Source organism: Adelphocoris suturalis (assembly GCA_030762985.1). Classification (NCBI taxonomy): domain Eukaryota; kingdom Metazoa; phylum Arthropoda; class Insecta; order Hemiptera; family Miridae; genus Adelphocoris; species Adelphocoris suturalis. Next base: position 80,136,815 of record CM061044.1, read on the forward strand.
TAAACCTGCGGCGCGTATACTTCACTATACGAAAAAAATACTTCCAGTAAGTTCACCATTTTAATTGTACGAACATGTAATACTTAGAAATTTCTGAAGTAGGTAATCTGATTCGCAGTTGCGTGAAATGTGGACTACTAAATTCACCTGTTATTTTACTTACAGAGAGGGGTACAATGGAATGATACGTACGTAGTCGAAAATGAAGAATATCGAGATGTAAGTGAATGCCAAATCGAATTTAAAGTAACCTACGATGAAGTTATTGTTAACTATAAAACTTTCAATTGTTATTGGATTTACAAGAAGAACAAAAATGAAAAACATACTAAGCAACACAAGAAGAATTAAATATTTTATCTGTCTCAACGGATGAACTATTCAATGAAATAAATACATTCACTCCAGTGTAATATGAATGTATTCCTTTCGTAGATCCTTGATGTGTTGCATCCTTCAATCATTGATGAAATGGACAGTAGGTTCACGAGCTCAAGTTAATTAAAGTGCACGCCAAACCAAAAGGCAAAATAGTCGTAACTGCATTTTACAAGTTATATATTTTATTTTTATTGTTATTTTTATTATTATTTTTTTTAAGTACTTGATTGCGTCGAATTGATTTCAAACATTTTCAGATTCATTCGAATGTCGTAAAGTTTCGTAGAAGTTCAGCAGTGAAAGTCTAATTTATCATACATATAACGTGGATAGAAACCAATATTTTACACCAAATAACGCTTCAAGATCGAAACATTTGACAGTAGGCTCACAATAAATTAAATGAAATATATAAACTATGCAAAGATACTTCACTGTTGTTAATCTCCAATGAAAATTTAATGAAACTACTGCAGTTCCTAAATTGAATATTTACCATTGTTTGATGGAGGAGCTCTACTCCATTTAGAGCATTCGGAAAGGTGGTTAAAATTCTTTAGGTGTCATCGATCGAAATTTCTTCAATAATTTAAAATTATATTTAGGTATAATAGTCCTATCGATTTGGTCGGCAGCGATGTGTGGAATGATTAAGAATGTCGAATTTCGATAATATTACAAATGATAATCCAACAACAAAATTCATGTTTCCGTGAATGGGAGCAAAATATATATTACTTCAACTATATCTAAAAAAAAACTCAATATGTTTGATTTCTATGGAAGGCACGGTAAGTAATGAAATGTTAAGTATGTTGTGCTTGGAATTTTTATACTTTTTAATATTCTTAACAGAAAGTAGGTAGCATTTATCCGAAAGATATAAACAGCACTCTCCTAAGTTGAGTAGTTCATTTTTCTCTAATTGTTCAAATTTAAATATATACTCGTACAACGTCAGGGGGGTACCGCCAAGGAAGAGAAGTGCTGTGACCTAGTAATTATTGGAATTTGAAAAACATTAGAAAAATAACTACACGTCGATGGTGTAAAAATTCTCAGGATCTGGCTTTACATAAAAAAAATAATAAATAACTTTTCCACCCCTGCCCTATTACTCCAGCCCCTGTTAACAATCAATTTCAGTAAAACATTATTCGAACTAGCCTGGACCGAACGGAAAGATGTGCTTGGTTCTACCGGTTTCAAAAATAGTTTCTTCTAGGTCTCGGCTGAATATTGAATGCATAAAGTTAGAGATGGGAAAATAAGGTTGAAATGTTTGATGCAACATAGGTATTTATTAAAACCTGTGATATTGTCAAAATGATTGGAAAAGAGGCAAAAACGTATGAGTGAATTTAAAAAAAAAGGAAAATTTTGAGTAGCGGACAATATGGGTTTCAAGCTGGAAAAAGTACACAGGACGCTATGTTGGAAGTTGTTGAGGAGATCACATGCACGCTTGATGGTGGGAGGAAATGCATGGCTGTGTTTTTATAGATCTTCATAGAGTCTCCGACATTTAAACTTGGGCCCACTTTCACCAAAAACTGAAACAAGTTTAATTTAAAAAAAAAAAGGAAATTAACCAAGATTATAGAAAGACGTATTTCACCAAAGCGCTGTTAAACCCCCACTGAAGCGGCTTTTTGATCACCCAAAATCTGGCCAGTTACATTTGCTAATCTCCTTTAGCCATGATAACAATGATATCGAGCAATATGGCCGCGTAACAACATATGCCTATAGATTGAGTCGCTGAGGGTCTCTCCTGGAACGTTGTGATCTCAGTTCTGCAGGTCCTTGTTGTGGAGGGGAATCGTTGTTGTGGCTGTTGATGGACTGGTTGAGTCAGGATTGTCGGTGGGCTAGTTCTTCTAAGTGGGTGCTCTAGGTGAATAGCTTCATAATTTTGATTTGACAGTCGGGGGAGAAGAAGAGAGTCAGTATGAAGAATGCCCCCCCCCCCCCTCCACGACCGAGCTTCTTGATGAGCTGGGTGTGGGTCCAGGGTGGTAATTCTGGTGGCTTTTGGGCCTGTGGGTCATTGAAGACAATTGTCAAAGGTCTTGCACCATCCACTGAGAGATCTTGGCCTACCATTGCCAATTGGTCGACATGCGTCCTTCACACAATCCCTCTTATGAGCACGCTTTAGTTGAGTGTCCCATCCTGGTTCGGTGGTTGAGTGTCCATTTACGATTCGGGTTATTGTAGTTGTGGATTGCCACTTTCTCTCCTGGCTGGAACTCCAGTGTAAGTTGAGCTGGCCCATGATGTGAAATACCCCATGACGGTTTTAGTATGTCCAGGTTGGTAAGAATTTCCCAGTTGAGGAACTATGAAGCTGGAGACTGACCCATGGTCGAATGAGGGACTTGGCACTAATTAGTTAAGAATAAAATCAGCTTTTCTTAACTAGACCCAGGCAATTCAACAATGGACCGTAGGAGTTATTTCAGTGTCCCAACATACCGCTCAACTTCTCCATTTGTAGATGGATGGTACAGTGCCTCAGTGACATGGCGTACATTTACTGAGTGCATTAACATGCGCACAAAAATGCGGGGCCACGGAAGTCAGCAAAGTCAACACGAATCCGCTTCCTGGGCTGTGAAGGGCGCTCCCACACATGCTTAGGGGTCCTGATTGGATTTTTTGCGACCTAAAAGCATGGTTTGCAACATTTTGCAGTCCTTTTGATGACTGAATCAATATTAGGCCAGTATACGTAAGATCAAGCCAACGCTTTCATTTTGATCACTCCATTGTGGCCCTGGTGGAGTTTGTCCAACACTTGGTCCCTGAATTTTGTAGGTATGTACACGCGCGCACGAATAAATACACAATTTTGGTGAATGACCAATTTGTAGTCCTGGTCTCCTTGCTGTGTTCCCAATTTTAGGTTTTCTACAATAATTCTTAGTTCAGGATCCTGCAAAGTTGCCCTTGCGATTTGTTAGCAGTTAGGAGTCAACTCAAATTGAAATTTTTTTTTAAATATCACCCCCATCGCAACTAGGTGTCGAAGTTTCAACTGGCAACGGAGATAATGCATCAACATTAGCATGCATGTGTAACTTACAGTATTCCGTCTCAAAATCAAATATCTGCAGTTGAAGTGCTTAGTGTATCCGGGTTGCTGATTGGATTGGCAACTCTTTGACCCAAAGATCCGAGTCAATGGTTTACAGTCCATATACAAAGTAAAATGTCGACCACACAAATATTGTAAAATTTTAAAAATCCTGTATTTGATTGCAAGGGCTGCCCTATCGATCACAGAGTAATTTCTCACGGATTTTGATACGACTCTGGATGCATATGCAATAGGTTATTATTTTTCTCCATGGTATTGGAAAAACTGCGCCAATTCCCCAATTTGAAGCATCTGCAGCAGTACCGGTAGGCAAGTAGGGATTATAATGTTGAAGTCCCCAGTCTGATGCTAACTCAAGTTTTATACGTTTAAAACTTTCACAGCAATGCTTGTCCCATAAGAACTTCGTACCCTTCTGGGTCAACCTGTAGAGTGCAAGCCGTTTTCCTGGCATACTCAGAAAACATCCTCGAGAACTTTCAGGTGTTCTGCATCATCCCGGCCTGCGATGAAGACGTCATCATGAACAAAGCAACAGTTCTACTTCTTGATTAGTGAATCTAACGTTGCCACACAGCTGGGACAGGACTAACCCCATACTTACCCCTGCAGGGAATAATCCGCAGATTCCGCCACCATTTTTTAGAATAGTAATTCTTCACATCTGCGTAATTAGGTTTATTTAAAGCGGTCTAGATGTGATTGGGTACAGGTTATTTCCGAATCCATGTTTGTGAACGGCACAATAGAAGGTACATCAGCACTCTAGAACCAGTACTTGGAACCACCAGAGTAGATTTGATTGTAATTTCTGTGTATATTCTCTAGTGTGCGTTGTCGGAGTTCGAAGCGGCTCAGTGGTAACAAAATTACTATGAGTGCGAGCAGGGGTCGGCTAAAGTGGGGACTGAACATTGAGTTATCCTTTCCATACCATACCTATCAGTCACTACTTAAATCACATAGGTACCGAGTACCTACATACGTAAGTTCCATAAAGTATGTAAATGCCATATTTACACGTAATTTGGATATCAACAATTTAGATGGTTATGCCTAAGGTTTCGATTCCTCGTTTTATTTAAATGAATTCTTATTTCTACTTAACTTATAAATAAAACTTACTTGAACTGTGTAACAAACATAAGTCCGAATTGCAAAATACCATGCAATCACGACAGTCCTCTCCACAAAAGGGGAATAAGAAGAGCGGAATCAAACAAATTAAATTTGAGGCTTTTTATCACACTTCCGAACTCACACTTCTGAACTCACACTACAGCTTTTTATCGCTACAACGCTTTTCAGAACACAAAATTCACGGTCAAATAATTATGTACTTGTGCCCTGGATTCAACTGTAGTTGAATTAATAAACAACTGTAGTTGAAATATTAAACAACTGAAAAACGTTGCAGAAACTCACAAATGTTATACATAGAAAATACAAACTACTAAAATAAAGGAAAGCTAGTGAAACCTAATAAAACCGGCTGACTAATTTATATTGCCAATATCACAACACAAAACTATGTATGGAAACATCAAAGTATTTTGATTTCTTGTAGGTAAGTACGGTCAAGTTGAGATCAATGCATGCAATTTTGATTAAAATCGTAAATTGGTAAGAATTTAACTTTTGGGAGAAAAATAATGAATATTATGGAAAACAATTAAAAATTATGGATCTCTTCATCATGGATCGAGAAGAGGAAGTTCGTTTTCGGCAAGGGTGGCAGTGACCAAGAGACTGCTCTCAACAAGTTATTAAATACATTCAGCGCATCTCACTACGAGCGCTACAATCGACACTAGTGCTCGCGAAACTCGGATGTGATTTACCACATTTCAAGCAGACTTTTAATTTGAACCTACCTACCTACCATTTCAACCAAACCAAAATAAAAGTGGAAAACCATGAAATCAACCCGCCTATGTAAGTATTTATAACAAGACCCAGTCATAGAATAGGTACCTATCTAACAGTTTTCATTTCCCCATTCAGAATCACTTTAAGAAAGAAGTTCAAGATTCCCTAGTTTATCGAATTTCAATTTGAAATGTTTGGTACCCCGTAAATATCGAAATATCCAATGCTTGACTTTAGGTTTTTCATTAAATCTACTGAGAAAACTAACAGTTTGGGTAATGTCAGGCCTACTGATTTGAGATAAATACATCTCTGATGGCTAAGATGCAGGATAATGAGAACTCATCGAGTGCAGTAAATGGAATGATTTATTAGGCCCCCGTGAGATTCTTTTATACATGGTTGCCTGGAGGGGGGGTTACCCCCTACCTGGCCAAGGTTTACAAATCTCCACGGGCCTGGTGTTTACATCACAATATCCACAACTAGACCTGATTCATAATGGGAAAAAACAAATCACGAAAATTGGACAAAATTTGTTAAAACATCATGATTCACCCCCTCCATTCACCCTCTCCCATGAGGAAATTTGAAACCCGAGCTTGGGTTGTTCCCCACCCCCATGGACCAATTCCACCAATAGGCATCCCTCTTGTTAACGAAGCTATGCCTATAGGACATACTTGGCTTCTATTTTTATTTCATTTCTTACATTTTTTTCTAATTTTTTCGACATTTACTATTTTGATGGTAGGGCATCTCTCGAGTAATGGGCGTTGGAAGAGAGGGGGAAGCAGGGGCCTTCTGAAGCGTCCTGTTGGAACTGCGAGAGAGAAGTCATACATATCGCAAGGCTGCAAGGGTTCGTCCGCTATTCATACAGCTGGCTTCGTTGAAGGTTCGTCAGAGTCACCAGTTCACTGCTCAGATATTGGCACGCAGAGGAGGAATTATAAAGCTGAGTTTGTATTTTGTGGCCTTTCTTGGCTCTTTTATACAGGTAAGTCTGGATGGGGGTAACTCCCATCAGACCAAGTTAAGCATGTTTACAGTCCAAGGTGTATATCAAAACTTCAAAGTGTACATTTTGAGTCCTGGACCTGTAAGGGTGTGCGCCCTTTTGGGAAGTAAGATGCGCCAAGTTTTGATCATTTACAATATACTCGTACAGGGCTTAAAAAATAGCTGTAGATTATCTGCCTAGAAGGGCTAATACGAACTAAATCACTCGCGACGAAGTTGTGGAAACCCATTTAAAAGGGAACAAATGGAAACCCATTTGTAGAAGGGCTGTCCAAAATACAGAAATAATAAACCTTTTTGTAATAATTTGCAGCGCTTACTTATGTGAAAGAAACGTAGCACATTACCTAGTTGACGTAATTAGTTTTTGCTGGCAGAATTACATGACTAAAATTAGGTAATCAATTGCTGACTGATGTAGGTAATGAGGCAAAAAGTTGTTGTACGTAGATGGGTTTTCTTGCCACTAGGGGAAACAAGGTTGGTTGCTAAGAACGTCATAATGATATTCCCAGGGTAGGAATAATTATGAAGTAAATTCCACGAATTCCTCAAAAATAAATAGTTACACTGTTAGATCGATTTCGGCGGTTAGGACCTCATCACTAACAAACAAAAATGTTTGTAATAAGCAGTTATTGATTGTTACCTACTGATGATGACCTAACCGCCAAAACCGATCTAACAGTGTGACTCTTTATTTATGTAGAATTAGACAACGATCTTCTTCAAATTCCGTTTTTCATTTAAATGGTTTTCCACAACTTCGTCGCGAGTGATTTAGTTCGTAGGAATGATTATGTTGACATTTCAATTCCACCCAGTTCAGGGTGAGGCATGTCTACTGGCGTGTTTCTTTGCTACTTAGAAGGGGATGATCCACCACTTGAGTAGTGCGGTGAATACCTACTCGTAGTTGAAAACTTGAGTGAAGCAGCTATGTATGCAGTAGAATCCTGTGGAATGTGCTGAATCCGATACTGTCAGGTCCGATAATGTAAGTTTTAATTTTGGAGCGACTTTGAGGGTTCGATAGATGCTGATGACTGCCCCTGATTGACTGATGGGTTCCGGCTCAAACTATAATATTTAGTTACGACATTCATTATTTCACTTCTCATGTTCAGCTTTTGGATGCCTTGAACATCTTTTGTGAACTTCAAGAGAGAAAGGAAAAAATGCTTATCGTCATCGTTCTCATCTTCCGCTTGTTTCTTTTCTTCTGTGGTGAAAACCACCCCCTCTTTTCAACAGCCCTTTTCAGGGCTACCAAAAAGAGGTAGACATGGCGCACAAATGCTTATAAGACGTCGAGTTATAACTCCGTCAAACAAAATATTTCACCAGAGAGAAAATACGAAATTCTCTCTCAAAAGTGAAATATTATCAAATAACATACAAGGCGACCTCCCTAAACACTTAGGTACTGGGCGAGAGAGACGCGACAAGTATCTCGAACCAAGTCGCCTTGAATGAGAAAACTCAAACAGACAATCAAATGTCCTCTAGAACTAACAAGGACGGTTCTAGCAAGCTTACACGCCAATCAGAAACTCTGATTGCGCGAGAGACAATAGACGAACCAACCAGGAGGCGGCAAGCAACCACCTCTGGTCCAGCAGCCACCCCGGGGACCCTGTCTCAGCAACGGACGCAGGGAAGACACCCCCGGGGATCCCGTCTAAATAAGGGACGCAGGGAAGCCACCCGAGGACCCCGTCTAAACAACGGACGCAGAGAAGCCACCTCGGGGACCCTGTCCCCGCTACGGACGCAGAGAAGCCACCTCCGGGGACCCCGTCTCAGCGACGGACGCGGGGAAGCCACTCCCGAAAGACCAACTCAGCTATCATATTCACAGATTCTGAGAAAACAATGTGCGAGCCAATAAGAAAACACATGGTGAACTAATGTGTGGTGAAAACCACCCCCTCTTTTCAACAGCCCTTTTCAGGGCTACCAAAAAGAGGTAGACATGGCACACAAATGCTTATAAGACGTCGAGTTATAACTCCGTCAAACAAAATATTTCACCAGAGAAAAAATACGAAATTCTCTCTCAAAAGTGAAATATTAGCAAATAACATACAAGGCGACCTCCCTAAACACTTACTGGGCGAGAGAGACGCGACAAGTATCTCGAATCAAGTCGCCTTGAATAAGAAAACTCAAACAGACAATCAAATGTCCTCTAGAACTAACAAGGACAGTTCTAGCAAGCCTACTCGCCAATCAGAAACAATGATTGCACGAGAGACAATAGGCGAACCAACCAGGAGGCGGCAAGCAACCACCTCTGGTCCAGCAGCCACCCCGGGGACCCCGTCTCAGCAACGGACGCAGGGAAGACACCCCCGGGGATCCCGTCTAAACAACGGACGCAGGGAAGCCACCCGAGGACCCCGTCTAAACAACGGACGCAGGGAAGACACCTCAAGGTCCTTGTCCCCGCAACGGACGCACGGAAGCCACCTCCGGGGACCCCGTCGCAGCGACGGACGCGGGGAAGCCACCCCCGAAGGACCAACTCAGCTATCATACTCGCAGATTCTGAGAAAACAATGTGCGAGCCAATAAGAAAACACAGTTGAACTAATGAAATTAAGCGGACCAATCAGGGGGCGGCAGGAGGCGGCCACCTCCCTATAATTACCCCGCTCGGAGCCCTCCGAAATTCATTCCACTCACCGCTCTCGACGACTACACTCTACAGTACGAAGCTTCTACACGCTCTACGCTGACGACCCTTCTGCTCACGAGTTCCTCTCAGAACGGCTTTCTACTGCTTTCTACAAGGCATATCTTCTCTCCTCACAGATCTCGCATTGGCATCTACGAGTCCAGTGATTATTTATCCTGCTCATTGCCCAACGTAGTTCTTCTGTCAGGACGCCACCCGGTACATCTATTGATATTCTCATTAGATCGTACGCCCGCTGGGACGTTCCGAGACGTGTCGCCCGGGTTTCGTAGCACTAAGCTCGTCACCGACCGCTGGGGCACGCCGATAAATTACTCAGCTCATCCGCTCTAATTTATCGCCCAAGGAAGCCTTTTTCAAGGCTACAAGGTAGGACCCTGACATCCGAGCAAAGGAAAGAAGCTCTGCCAAGCGAGTCCACCTTCCAAATCCTGCATCCTATACGGAGAGGTATTGAAAACGAGTTAACAAACTCGGGTACATCGATGGAGCGCCGCCCGTCCTACTTCCTCATGCAAGAGGAAGCAGAACACGGCGCGGCCGGGAGCCCTAGCCCACGCAGCGCTCCCTACCCGCTACTCGACTCGTCCGCTGTTCCTAGCGACGGACCAAGGCTCGATTCTCGCGAAGAGATCGCCTTACTACCTAACGTATTCATGAAGGAAACGTTAGGACAAGCCTCACACACACAAAAGTTCGAGGATACCTTTCAGACCCGCTCTGAAGTCAATCATCATGATTCGACAAAGATATCTGAATATCCACGATATTCTACGCAAGGCTACCCGGCCGATCCGAGTGTCAAACACACTCCCAACGTGCTTAAAACAAAGGATACTTTTCAGTACCTCAACCAAGCCCAGTATATTCCCCCTACAGATATAAATCTTAGGCCGGAATATTACACAACGGCTCAGCACCAAACAGATCGAACCCAGCACCCACTAAGCGAGCCCAGTGCTCCACGTGGCTGCTACACGAACTATCCTCAAGTTCCTCCCGCCAAGCAAGCTGACCTTGGCGATTTCGCTCACATTCCTTACAGAAATACCATAGGGACTAACCCGCATAACCAGAATATAAATGTCCCACTTGGTCTACCTACACCAAGTCAAACATATATAAATCCACTACAAATGGTGACCCCGCCTTTGAACAGGCTTAACACGGAGCATTTCGTTCCATCTTATGAAGCTAGTGGATTTCAGGGAACCACTGCGGGCGTGCGACCCCCGCCGGGCTTATACGCCCCACATATCACACAACAACCCTCTACACAAAGTGGCTTTCGAGCACTTTTGGAGGAAATGGGAGATTACCAAAAACCTATCTTCCAAAGGAAGAATATCGATCGTGCACTCGCCGAGTTCGATCAATACTGCGTGCGAAAAAACCTGAGAACGCAGAACGAATGTTTCTCAGCTATCTACAAGTGGGTACCGGAGGAAATGCGGGAAGCTATTGACTCAGCTTACCTCACGGCACCCCACGCACCTTACGAAGAGGCCAAACAGCGCCTACAACGAGAATACGGGTTGTCCTTGCAGGACAGGCTCCTCGTGCTCGAGGACCCCGCATCTCTCGCCAAAAAACCCAGCACCAAGTACCACGAAATGTACTCTAAGGCTGTTGGGTACTTCTCAGAGGCTCTGATCACTCAAAAGTGGATCGAAACTCTGCCTATCGAAGCCCGAGGCATGGTCGCAGCACAGCTTACCACAAATGCCCGGCTCGACCTAGCTGATACGCTACACGCGTACAAAACAGCGAACCCCTCTCTCAACATACGAGGAGTAGAATCTACTTCGAAACCTACGAAGACTGGTTTCAAAAAGGCCCTCTCACAAAAAGCTGAGTTCAAACCTCAGCAAGTAGAGAGTAAGCCTCACAAACCAACGGCCTACGTCTGCCGGAACCACGCCCGTTTCGGTAGCGAAACTCGCAAGTGTGCAGACCCAGAATACTGCACTTGGAAGGCAAATACCGCCTCCAAACCTATCAAAAAGGCAGCGCCTATCAGCCAGCCTAAAACCTTGGTTTCAAGCGAGAATACTCATAGATCGATACAAGAAAGTACCGTTCCAACCTCAGACGCAGAGAGTTCGGAAAACGAATAACTGCCAGTGTATCTGAGCCTATACACCGGCAGACTAAAGAATATAAAAGGCTTTTTTTCAAGTGCAAACTAAATGGCACTGAATTTCTCATTGACACGGGAGCAGAAGTGAACATTCTGCCCCACAATGTCACCAAAAAATTGGGCTTAAAAATTCGTAAGTCCAACGTCAAGCTCACAGCAGCTAACGGCGCCCCTATAGACACACTAGGGCGTGCTGACACGACAATTAACATCGGCCTCGGAGACATGACCACCGATTTCATGATCACTAAAGTTGATCTAGCGATCCTCGGTATACCATTCCTCGAGTCTTGGGATATCGGAATACGGGTCAAACACAAATATATCTACAAAGATAAAGTAAAGAGCTATGCCGATCAAAAAATCGCTGCAGTCATGAACAAAAAATTTACTGACGAACAAATAGCAGCTGCTATTCCTCATCGTGACAACAGCCCTCAACCAGAGGACACACAGCTCACAGAGGACGAAAACATACGCTCTATCATTGAAAAATACAATGATAAAATGAACGAACTTCAAGGAAAGTGGAAGAACAACGGTGTTTACCACCGTATAACCACGGAAGGAACACCAGTACACTTCCGTGCAAGACCCATGGCAGGCGAAAAACGGGCTCAGGTTAAAAGTACTTTCGACAAAATGCTCACAGAAGGGATCATCGCTCCCTCCGACTCCGAATGGGCTTCTCCGCTACATTGCGTGCCCAAAAAGGATGGAACATGGAGAATCACAGGCGATTACCGATTCCTCAATGCAAAAACTAAGAAAGACGCCTACCCGCCGCCTCACATTCGCTCTTTCCAAGCGAATTTACATAATACACAAATCTATTCAACAATAGATTTAAAATCGGCATATTACCATATCCCGATGCACCCAGATGACGCTCATAAAACAGCAATTATTACCCCTTTCGGTCTCTATGAGTTTAAAAAAATGAGCATGGGTTTGGCCGGAGCGGCTCAAACATGGCAAAGGTACATGGACAGCATCATGCGAAAATTCGATTTCGCATTTGTCTACCTAGACGACATATTGGTGGCTTCTAAAAATTACAAAGAACACATGAACCACCTCAAACAAATTTTCGACAAACTAGGAGAACACAAACTTCGAGTAGGTTTTGATAAATGCATTTTTTCAAAACCTACCGTCGATTTCCTAGGTTTCACTATCTCAAAAGAAGGGATAATTCCTAAACGAGATAAAATAGAAGCCATAGAGCAACTCCCTCGGCCAATAGACGTACGAAGCCTACGCAGATTCCTGGGTATGTGTGGTTTCTACCGAGCTTGCTCAAGTAAATTCGCTCACACAGCGCAACCTCTGTATGACTCCATTCAGTCAAACAAAAAAAATGACAAAACCCCTATCGAATGGACATCAGAGAGAGAAAAAGCTTTCAACAGCTTAAAACACGCAATGATAAAAGCTACATTGCACAATATTGCTCATCCCCACCCTACAGCAGAGTGGAGAATAGTTTGCGATGCATCCGATACACACATCGGAGCGGCACTGGAGCAGGAAATAACAGACAAACACGGCTCGAAATCTTACCAACCATTGGGATTTTTCAGTAAAGAAATTCCGGAACAATGGAAGAATAAAGCCTCGTTCGACAAAGAGATGTTCGCCGCTTACCAAGCTTGCATTCATTGGCACAATGACTTGGACGGCCGCTCTTTTCATATTTGCTCAGATCACAAGCCTCTGCTAGGCACAATGCTTAAGAAAAACGCACATTTTTCTAAAATGCGATTGAGATGGCTAACATACATCTCCCAAATGACAAGTGACATACGACATATACCTGGAGAAGACAACGTCGTAGCCGACGCACTCTCCAGACCTTTCGATCCAGTTGAAATTCAAACAAAGTCAATTTCAACCCAAACTGACGAGGGTCCGTCCATAGCCGAAATTTCACAAATTACGGCCGCAATAGAGTGCAACCTTCTACTGCACATCTCAAATGCACAGATTCATTCTCCTCCTAAGGCAGAGGACAAACTAAAACTCACACGAGTTGAATTCCCTAAAGGAGAGATTTGGTGTAACCTAGACTTAGGACACCCAAGACCTTATATTCCAAACGAAATAAGGCACGAAATAATCAGCCAAATTCACAATTTGGGACACCCAGGCATACACTCTACAGTGTATAAAGTAAAACAGAGATATTTTTGGCACGGCCTTCGTGCGGATGTCTCCAACTGGGTCCGAGCATGCGAGACTTGCCAACGAGCAAAAATCACTCGCTCCGTGAAAGTCCCTTACTCCGAATTTGAAACGGCTACCAAATTCTCCCATGTACACGTTGACATTACTGGACCCTTACCTTTAGCTAAAGGAGGGAAGCGTTACATCCTAATGATGGTCGATAGAGCAACGGGTTGGCTAGAGGCAGTCCCTCTTAACAACATCGAAACGTCCACGATCACAAACGCCTTTATCAATATTTGGGTAGCCTCAAAAGGCGTACCTAAATACATCACAAGTGACCAGGGCACACAATTCGAATCAGACCTATTTCATTCCATTATGGAACGTCTCGGAGTAAAACATACTCACACGTTACCATACAAACCGTCAACAAACGGAATGGTGGAACGCAGAAATAGATCCTTGAAAGAGGCTCTCAAAGCACAGGACGAACATTGGCTCGACGCCTTTCCAAAAGTACTACTCGCCATGCGTACGGCAGTAGACCCAGCAACGGAAACTACACCCTTCCAAAAAGTTTATGGAATTGACGTGCCGCTCCCAGGCGACATATTCGTAACTTCTACGAATCTTTCCGAGCCTCTCTTTTTCCGATCTACGCATATCAGACATAATAATACGAAATATGCCGTCAACATGCCCAAAAATTTGGATACATGTACACATGTCTATATCAGAGTGCCCACACAGCTCTCCTCTTTGCAATGTCCTTACACGGGACCATTCAAAGTTGTTAAAAGAGATAAGTTTTCGGTTACAGTACAAATTGGCGAACACACAAAAAAAGTTCCCAAACAGCAAATCAAACCAGCTTACACTCTAAACACAGACGAAGCTGTGTCACTAAGCACAAATCAGAAAAAAAATAAGGAGGAGACTCCCCGAAAATCCGCCAGAAGACGCGTCCCCTCTACCAAATTCGACGAGAGGTGGGTGACTGCGCTCAAAACACCCCAACCGGCGTCGTCGTTAATAACACGACGTCTTGGGGGGGCGCCTGTAGTGAAAACCACCCCCTCTTTTCAACAGCCCTTTTCAGGGCTGCCAAAAAGAGGTAGACATGGCACACAAATGCTTATAAGACGTCGAGTTATAACTCCGTCAAACAAAATATTTCACCAGAGAGAAAATACGAAATTCTCTCTCAAAAGTGAAATATTAGCAAATAACATACAAGGCGACCTCCCTAAACACTTACTGGGCGAGAGAGACGCGACAAGTATCTCGAATCAAGTCGCCTTGAATAAGAAAACTCAAACAGACAATCAAATGTCCTCTAGAACTAACAAGGACAGTTCTAGCAAGCCTACTCGCCAATCAGAAACAATGATTGCACGAGAGACAATAGGCGAACCAACCAGGAGGCGGCAAGCAACCACCTCTGGTCCAGCAGCCACCCCGGGGACCCCGTCTCAGCAACGGACGCAGGGAAGACACCCCCGGGGACCCCGTCGCAGCGACGGACGCGGGGAAGCCACCCCCGAAGGACCAACTCAGCTATCATACTCGCAGATTCTGAGAAAACAATGTGCGAGCCAATAAGAAAACACAGTTGAACTAATGAAATTAAGCGGACCAATCAGGGGGCGGCAGGAGGCGGCCACCTCCCTATAATTACCCCGCTCGGAGCCCTCCGAAATTCATTCCACTCACCGCTCTCGACGACTACACTCTACAGTACGAAGATTCTACACGCTCTACGCTGACGACCCTTCTGCTCACGAGTTCCTCTCAGAACGGCTTTCTACTGCTTTCTACAAGGCATATCTTCTCTCCTCACAGATCTCGCATTGGCATCTACGAGTCCAGTGATTATTTATCCTGCTCATTGCCCAACGTAGTTCTTCTGTCAGGACGCCACCCGGTACATCTATTGATATTCTCATTAGATCGTACGCCCGCTGGGGGTTTCGTAGCACTAAGCTCGTCACCGACCGCTGGGGCACGCCGATAAATTACTCAGCTCATCCGCTCTAATTTATCGCCCAAGGAAGCCTTTTTCAAGGCTACAAGGTAGGACCCTGACATCCGAGCAAAGGAAAGAAGCTCTGTCAAGCGAGTCCACCTTCCAAATCCTGCATCCTATACGGAGAGGTATTGAAAACGAGTTAACAAACTCGGGTACATCGATGGAGCGCCGTCCGTCCTACTTCCTCATGCAAGAGGAAGCAGAACACGGCGCGGCCGGGAGCCCTAGCCCACGCAGCGCTCCCTACCCGCTACTCGACTCGTCCGCTGTTCCTAGCGACGGCCCAAGGCTCGATTCTCGCGAAGAGATCGCCTTACTACCTAACGTATTCATGAAGGAAACGTTAGGACAAGCCTCACACACACAAAAGTTCGAGGATACCTTTCAGACCCGCTCTGAAGTCAATCATCATGATTCGACAAAGATATCTGAATATCCATCTGAATATCCACGATATTCTACGCAAGGCTACCCGGCCGATCCGAGTGTCAAACACACTCCCAACGTGCTTAAAACAAAGGATACTTTTCAGTACCTCAACCAAGCCCAGTATATTCCCCCTACAGATATAAATCTTAGGCCGGAATATTACACAACGGCTCAGCACCAAACAGATCGAACCCAGCACCCACTAAGCGAGCCCAGTGCTCCACGCGGCTGCTACACGAACTATCCTCAAGTTCCTCCCGCCAAGCAAGCTGACCTTGGCGATTTCGCTCACATTCCTTACAGAAATACCATAGGGACTAACCCGCATAACCAGAATATAAATGTCCCACTTGGTCTACCTACACCAAGTCAAACATATATAAATCCACTACATAATGAAATTAAGCGGACCAATCAGGGGGCGGCAGGAGGCGGCCACCTCCCTATAATTACCCCGCTCGGAGCCCTCCGAAATTCATTCCACTCACCGCTCTCGACGACTACACTCTACAGTACGAAGATTCTACACGCTCTACGCTGACGACCCTTCTGCTCACGAGTTCCTCTCAGAACGGCTTTCTACTGCTTTCTACAAGGCATATCTTCTCTCCTCACAGATCTCGCATTGGCATCTACGAGTCCAGTGATTATTTATCCTGCTCATTGCCCAACGTAGTTCTTCTGTCAGGACGCCACCCGGTACATCTATTGATATTCTCATTAGATCGTACGCCCGCTGGGACGTTCCGAGACGTGTCGCCCGGGTTTCGTAGCACTAAGCTCGTCACCGACCGCTGGGGCACGCCGATAAATTACTCAGCTCATCCGCTCTAATTTATCGTCCAAGGAAGCCTTTTTCAAGGCTACAAGGTAGGATCCTGACATCCGAGCAAAGGAAAGAAGCTCTGTCAAGCGAGTCCACCTTCCAAACCCTGCATCCTATACGGAGAGGTATTAAAAACGAGTTAACCAACTCGGGTACATCGATGGAGCGCCGCCCGTCCTACTTCCTCATGCAAGAGGAAGCAGAACACGGCGCGGCCGGGAGCTCTAGCCCGCGAAGCGCTCCCTACCCGCTACTCGACTCGTCCGCTGTTCCTAGCGACGGACAAAGGCTCGATTCTCGCGAAGAGATCGCCTTACTACCTAACGTATTCATGAAGGAAACGTTAGGTCAAGCCTCACACACACAAAAGTTCGAGGATACCTTCCAGACCCGCTCTGAAGTCAATCATCATGATTCGACAAAGATATCTGAATATCCACGATATTCTACGCAAGGCTACCCGGCCGATCCGAGTGTCAAACGCACTCCCAACTTGCTCAAAACACAGGATACTTTTCAGTACCTCAACCAAGCCCAGTATATTCCCCCTACAGATATAAATCTTAGGCCGGAATATTACACAACGGCTCAGCACCAAACAGATCGAACCCAGCACCCACTAAGCGAGCCCAGTGCTCCACGCGGCTGCTACACGAACTATCCTCAAGTTCCTCCCGCCAAGCAAGCTGACCTTGGCGATTTCGCTCACATTCCTTACAGAAATACCATAGGGACTAACCCGCATAACCAGAATATAAATGTCCCACTTGGTCTACCTACACCAAGTCAAACATATATAAATCCACTACATAATGAAATTAAGCGGACCAATCAGGGGGCGGCAGGAGGCGGCCACCTCCCTATAATTACCCCGCTCGGAGCCCTCCGAAATTCATTCCACTCACCGCTCTCGACGACTACACTCTACAGTACGAAGATTCTACACGCTCTACGCTGACGACCCTTCTGCTCACGAGTTCCTCTCAGAACGGCTTTCTACTGCTTTCTACAAGGCATATCTTCTCTCCTCACAGATCTCGCATTGGCATCTACGAGTCCAGTGATTATTTATCCTGCTCATTGCCCAACGTAGTTCTTCTGTCAGGACGCCACCCGGTACATCTATTGATATTCTCATTAGATCGTACGCCCGCTGGGACGTTCCGAGACGTGTCGCCCGGGTTTCGTAGCACTAAGCTCGTCACCGACCGCTGGGGCACGCCGATAAATTACTCAGCTCATCCGCTCTAATTTATCGTCCAAGGAAGCCTTTTTCAAGGCTACAAGGTAGGACCCTGACATCCGAGCAAAGGAAAGAAGCTCTGTCAAGCGAGTCCACCTTCCAAACCCTGCATCCTATACGGAGAGGTATTAAAAACGAGTTAACCAACTCGGGTACATCGATGGAGCGCCGCCCGTCCTACTTCCTCATGCAAGAGGAAGCAGAACACGGCGCGGCCGGGAGCTCTAGCCCGCGAAGCGCTCCCTACCCGCTACTCGACTCGTCCGCTGTTCCTAGCGACGGACAAAGGCTCGATTCTCGCGAAGAGATCGCCTTACTACCTAACGTATTCATGAAGGAAACGTTAGGTCAAGCCTCACACACACAAAAGTTCGAGGATACCTTCCAGACCCGCTCTGAAGTCAATCATCATGATTCGACAAAGATATCTGAATATCCACGATATTCTACGCAAGGCTACCCGGCCGATCCGAGTGTCAAACGCACTCCCAACTTGCTCAAAACACAGGATACTTTTCAGTACCTCAACCAAGCCCAGTATATTCCCCCTACAGATATAAATCTTAGGCCGGAATATTACACAACGGCTCAGCACCAAACAGATCGGACCCAGCACCCACTAAGCGAGCTCAGTGCTCCACGCGGCTGCTACACGAACTATCCTCAAGTTCCTCCCGCCAAGCAAGCTGACCTTGGCGATTTCGCTCACATTCCTTACAGAAATACCATAGGGACTAACCCGCATAACCAGAATATAAATGTCCCACTTGGTCTACCTACACCAAGTCAAACATATATAAATCCACTACAGCTTCCATTTCTCTTCTTTGCTCTAATTCTTTGCTCCAACCTCTTCGCACCACACACTCCTCTGCTACTGGGTCATATTCGATCTTTCTTTTGGTCCCTGATTCCTGACTTTGCGGTGGGTGTGGATGATGGTGAGAGGTTAAGGCCTCCACAATCGGTTCATGTGGAGCTGGATTTACGCTTGAAACAGAATCTTTGTGAGCGAAAACGGGGGCTAAAAAATTCAGGATACGAAAATAAACATAAGGAGTTCTTTTGAGAGATTCTTGTCCAGATTTGCCTTTTCTGCAGTCCAACTCCCTTTTATAATTCTGCCTCAAGTGCTTCCATTTCTTTTGAAGTTCGTTCCCTGAAAGAAAAAAAAATTATACATGACGAATAGCCTGAATAATTCATTGTTAATCAATTGCTCAAAAAACAACTAAATAGGGTGATAATGGGTGAAAATCTTGCAATTTATCATTTATCATCATTTTACGCAGAAATGTTTTTATTTTATAACTTAGGACGTCATTCATTTTTGCGCACAATGCTGTGCACAAAACTGTGCTCATATTCCGTAAAACGTTCTCTAAAAATCGTCGTTTCTTACAACTTTTGCTCGTGAGGTCATGCTGCACAACTCAGACTCAGTTTAAATACGCATACATGGCTATAATATATAATTCCTTTAATTCCTCACCTGTGAATGTACAATTTCATGTTTTTCAGGAACCTACCTATTTGACAATCTGATATTCAATGATGCATCTACACTGCCAGTATAAATGCGGATTTTTAACAATCAGAGCTATCGTGAATGATGTTTATGAAGCTCTTATAAACTTGAGAAACATTTTAATGGCTGTCCACACAAAAGTGTGGTACTTTCTGCTGCTTATGGACTCTGGAATCTAAATATGGATCAAATTGTACTCGGAAGCAAACAAATTAATGGTAGGTACTACATAGTTTTTTTAAGCAAATCTTCGTAGAAAATGAAGCTATTGCGATGGCTCCCAAATTTTCGAAGAATTGTTTCATTAAAATCCGCTTTGAGGCATTCTGAAACGAATCCTAGAGTTTACTAATTTTTCATAAGTATGTATATGTAAGTAAATACCTATGTCATTCCTGACAATAACTCTCCTCAGGATTGAGATAAAAATTCCGTTCCTGCGCCAAAAAAATCAAGAACTCAAAGAGCTAAAATTTCATAAATATGTAACATAATACTATAATTTATGAAAATTCGCTCATATGATCATGCTACATGACTGGAACTTTTGAATTTAATTATCTTATTACCTATCCCTTACTAGAGAGAAATCACATAAATGTGAAGATTTAATATTTACTTGAAATCTTATATATTATTTAAAAAATGTCAAACTCTAATGGCAGACAGTACGGCCGTTCTATCCGGCCGATTTCCTTTTTTCCTTTTTTAGCATGGAACATGCTTTAGCCTTGAGCTAACTGGCGAAAAGTGTCACGTTTTTTGGGAGACGCGGTAGGGAGAAGGCGATGTGTCACGAAATGTTTTCTTATGATTTTCACGTACAACCAAGCCGTTGCTGTGGAAATAAAACTTCTTTAATGTAGTATGGGACAAAAATCGTTCTCCATTCGTTGGAAAGCTCTCGATTTATCACCCATTTCTTTCGCACTTGTTCTTCTATTTACGTCGTAGTTTTATATTTATTTATGTTAAAAATTGATGTAGTACTTTCCCAATCAGCTGAATGAGCTAAATTCTCACCTGCTCACCCTAGGAAGTTAAAATTCGATAGGGTGACTCTTTAGGACATTAAGAGACGATTGAAATTATGGGCTCTTTTCTAATCAGCTACGTGAGCTAAATTCTAGCCTGTTAACCCAAGGAAGTTGAAATTTGGTAGGGAGACCAGATTGGGGGATTTGGGGGGTCATTAAATTACGATTGAAATTATGGGCTCTTTCATGATCAGCTGATTCCGCTAAATTCTCTCCTGTTCACTCTAGGAAGTTAAAATTTGATAGGGAGGCTCTCTGGGCCATTAAGAGATGATTGGAATTATGGGCTCTTTCCTAATCAGCTGAGTGAGCTAAATTCTCTCCTGTTCACCCAAGGAAGTTGAAATTTGATAGGGAGACTCTTTGGGACAATAAGAGACGATTGAAATTATGGGCTATTTCCCGATCAGTCAGGACCTGATTTTGCTACTTTTATGCGGTAATTTGGCATGTAACGCTGCGGAGCAGCACGGGTCCACTAGTTATGTTTTGAATAATGAACGTTGGCATAATAAACATTCCTTCTTACCTTTAGTTTTTTGTTCACTGGATTCCCACTGTTCAAAGTCTGCGTAAACGTTACTAACGATTTCTTTCCACGCTCTATGTTTTTCATTTTTATTGCTATGACGGAAGCTTAGCCTTTGGTTTCTGCCTTATCTGTTATCAGAGCCCTTTGAACGGATTTGCACCAAACTTTACAGGAACAATCCTTGAATCATGCCTAATAATACCTGAAAGTTTCATTACAATCTGTCGAGCGGTTTCGGAGTCTATAGGCAACATATATATATACATATATATATATATATATATATATATATATATATATATATATATATATATATATATATATATATATATATATATATATATATATATATATATATACATATATATATATATATATATATATATATATATATATATATATATATATATATATATATATATATATATATATATATATATATATATATACATACATCCTCTTTTATAGATATAGAAGATAACAATATGTTGAGTTCTCGACCACTTTTTCTAAAAAACCCTGGATTCGTTGTCATTTTATGCAGACGTTCAATAGTATCCTTCTCCTCCTCCCTCCTCCTCCTCTTCCCTCCTCCCTCCTCCTCCCTCCTCCTCCTCCTCCTCACCCTCCTCCCTCCTCCTCCTCCCTCACTCCTCCTCCTCCCTCCTCCTCCTCATCCTCACCCTCGGCCTCACTCTGCCTTCGGTCTTGTCTTGGGTAGTTAATTTTGTAAACAATAAATTTCTAAAACCTGACACTGCACCCTTTTATGCCCTCTGGGTCAGAGCCCTTTGAACGGATTTGCACCAAACTTTACAGGAACAATCCTTGAATCATGCCTAATAATACCTGAAAGTTTCATTACAATCTGTCGAGCGGTTTCGGAGTCTATAGGCAACATATGTATATATATACATACATATATATATACATACATCCTCTTTTATAGATATAGATTCGGCACAGCGTGTGTCCCAAAGAGCCGGACGAGCACGGATTTCATCAATAAATGACTCAGTGTCGAAAACAATCAGAGACTTTTCCATATTGTCTTTAACCTACAACTTCTATGTTTGAACGTCAGCATGAAACTGCTCAGGTTTGTGACGCTATCATGCTCGCGTGAGAGCCTTGGACCCCCGCCAAGTCAATCGAGAGCCTATTGTGAACGGGTGGAGGCGTCACCACCTCAGGCCGTAGACATCGCCACCGTTACACCAGGCCGTAGGCATCGCCACCGATACTCCAAGCCGTAGGACTAGGGCGCTTGAGTCCAATGACTCATCCCCCAACGAGCATCCGTGAGGAGCCCGCTCTATCTGTACGTATCTGTATCTCTTATCTGTACTCCATCTGTGTGAATGCTAGTTACTAGTTAGGACCTGTATTGTGGGATTAGAGCTAGCGCACTGTTTTCAGGGGCAAAACTAGTAAATTAAAGTGTAATATCAAATTAATGTAAAATTTTGAAAATTAATTCATACAAGTCAGTGGAGACACTAAGATTGTCGTCTCCTGTGACAAGGAGTGACTTATAAAAATTCGTCTAATAAACATTTGTAAATTCGTCAAATTTCACTTTTCCATCAAAGTATCTACTATAAAATCACTTGAACATGGGTCCATGGATGAGCATGGGTGACAAATGTATGATGCAGAAAACTGTTATTGTCAAACTTTCTGTAAATATTCAACCTTTCTTTTGTCATTGGCTATTTCAATAAACCATCCCAGATTATAAAATTTTCTTATTTATCTTGTATACGCAATATTTAAAATTTTTAGAAGAAAAAAAACAGCTTACGTACGAGTCCGCAAACCCGGGAGACATTTTAAGCGCATAATTCCAATGGAATTCTGACTTCATGAAATCGACTTTATTATAACTTCTGCATTCTATTGGGCTTGTGAAGCATAAGTAGGTAATCACCTCATCGATTTTCAGTTGGTCAGATTTTGTTAAATATAGAAGGACTAGTGAAGTGTAGGTGTTGTATTTAACTTAGTTAATGTCTCCTTGGACGCCCTCTACGGCTATGCCAGGCCCGTAGCCAGGGGGGGGGGGGGGGGGGCAGGCCGGGCGTAGCCCGACCTGGCAAAATTTTCGCCCGACCTAGACCTTGCTAGCTAGGAAAAAACATGAATTGTATAAACAATTACGTTAAAATTAGAGAACAACATGTTTTGTAAAAAAACCCCCAGTAATTCGTACAAAACTAGCCTACAGGTGTTTTCCCGATAAACAATAAAGAATAATAAATAATAAAAGAATAAAAAAATAAAGAAATCTTGCCATAAAATGTATCTGTTTAATGATCCTTGAGTAAGTGTTCTTAAAATCAGAGTTTTGAGCAATAATTTTAAAACAATATTCTACCAAAGTTGTTTCCAATATATTTACTATTTTACTTTTAAAGTTAAATTACAACCTAAAGTGAAAGTAGTAAATGGTTCTCAATATATGTATACGGTACCATACACTTGGTTAAAAGAGGGAAAATATAAAATAAAACAATTAGAATAGTCTTATATTACATTATTGAATTGTATACTATAACTAGTGACTACATAAGAAAATAAAATGTGTGGTGTAGGAATATTATAGGTTTTTAGTAATCATTCCGCTTTATAGCGTTAATAAGTGCTCACTTCGAAGCAAAATCTGATTGATATGGAAACTTAGATAATGGGGTATAAATCGATGAGATCAGCAATACATTAGTTAAAATTGTGAATTCAGTGTATCGATTACGATACTGAACTTATGTTTTTGGCTCGCCCCTCCTTAAATGTCGCTCGCCCCTCCTAGACCTCCATCCTGGCTACGGGCCTGGGCTATGCAGTTACATTTATTTAGATATTGTATGTAGGTATAATAGATTTCGTTTAATGATTATTATATAGACAAGATAGAGAGAAACAATTTAACATTATACTATATGATAATTTACGAAAATTTGCTCGAATACGATCATGCTGCATGACTGGAACTTTTTTTTACGCTGTATCGAATGGTAACACTTGCATATCCCCCAAACCCCATTATAACCGAATTTTATACGCTTTAGCTAACTAGTTTCACCCCTGAAAACACATAAAATTCATCATACCAACTGAACTCAGATTTGTGAGTATCCGCCCCTGACTGGGAGGGAAGTATGACGCAAAGCCGAGTCCTACGGCCCGATGAATCGGTGGCGGCGGTAGAGCCACAGTTAACTAAGTACCTCTCCTTCCACCCGCCACGTCAACTCGGTTGCTTTCAACTCAAACCCCTTAGTACAGGAAAATTGGGATTTTTTGGCAACAAAATTCGTCCATCGATGAAACTTTGGTTATACGTTCTTTTTAGCAGTAGAATTTGATTTCTGAAGGGTCTCCAGAAATTAAAGTGGTGGAACGTGGTTTTTAAGAGTGGGGAAGGGAAAATGTCAGAAATCATATTTTCCCGTAAAAAGTCGAGTGAGGGGTCTTTTACTTAGTATTTTTAACGCTGAATCGCATAAAACCACATTCAACACGATTGGAGCTCGATAAATAAATATTCTTGAAGGATTTCTCAAGAAAAAATATAAAATTCACACACCATTTGTTTTTTTTTTTTTTTTTTTTTTTTTTTTTTTTTAAGGGCACTATCCTTTTTTTAATTATTTTTAATAATGAACCTTTGCAATCGATCAAGACTAGGAAGAGAAACAGACGTTTGCCTGCAGCTTTAACCTCATCCTGGGTTGCAGGGGGCTTGGAAAATGTTCTGTTCAGTTTTGAACAATTTGATTTTTTTTCCCTTTTATTCTTTCTAGGTTCCCTTTCCGTCGATTGCACTGGCCGCATCGCAACCACTAAACGCATGTGCTACAGATTCGGTCTTCCCCCGAATTCCCCCCCGTTATAGTTGGTTGACTGAAATATAGATGAAGCACATTTGGACATCTCGAAAACAATTACGAGGTCCCGAAGTGAACTGATCAGCTGAGGGGCCTCTGAGACTAATTTCTTTCCTTTTCGACCTGCCTTTTTTAAACATTTTTTCTACATGTTTGTCATTTACTACAAACGTAAAATTGTAGGGTCCTGGAGCTGTAAAGACATGAACCATGTTTTGATCATTATACTGTATTATATCACAGTATACTAAATTATACCATAGTACTTATTGATTATATACTATATTTTGAGGAGGGGTTTACTAAAATTTTTTCTTGGACAAAGGTTGATTAGGTATTGAAAATAACAAACCAATTGTGCCGCCGCAACCCGCATAGCTGTGTGACGCTGCAGATTAACTGCCTTGAGAGTTGAAGGGGCACTTCGAAACTTCGGTATTTCAGTTTTTCTCCACCATTCGATTTATATTGCTTATTAATAAAACCTAGTTACCGAACGCAATTGGATGCCGAAAGCAACATTTGATACGCCGAGTCCCGGTCCCTCCTTTGGATTGTGAGCGGTGCAGTAGGAGGTTGGCTAGGGGAGGTTTGGTTAGAAGATGTAGTGAATGACTGACCCCTGTTGATGAATTACCACCAGCAGATAAGCAACATCATAGCTAGGTATTACCTTAAAAAACTGTAACAAATTATTGAAGCAATGAAAAAAATAAATAAATAAATTCCAAAGTTCAATTTGCCTCTGAAACTGAAAGGCCACGGGCAATATTTTACATTCCTTCTGAAGAATGTTAATTTTGCAAATACCAACGATACTGCGGCTGCTGAACGTCTGTAGATTTGTAATAGTTGGTTTTCTAAAGGGCTGAGCGGTCGGGTGAAAACCTACTACTACGCTTGCCCAACGCTAAAACTAGGTAGGTTAAGGTACTTACCAGAACGGGGACTGGATCTATGAAGTCGCAGCAGACCAGACGTAAGGGTCGTTGACTAGGCATCCCGAGGGATCGCCGAAAAATGACTCTACTATTTATTAAATTATCCAGATACTGCTGGATGACTCTAAGGTTTTTAAGAGTAAGTGAAACTTCGAAAATTTTGAAGAAGAGTAATAGAATTCGGAGCACCTCGGCTTCCGTCCAAAATGAAATAAAAGGTAAGTAATTATATTTCAAAAAAATGGGTAATGGAGTTAAGCCCCTGAATATTACTGTTAAACTTGATTTACTTTTCGTATATCACCAGGAAGAGGTCCAGTTCAAGAATAATGCCGTTTGTAGGAACACAATAATAATCGAATTTAATAAAAACATTAAAGAATCCACAAATAAAAAAACAGTACATGAGATGAATAACACTTACAACTATTCAAATGAACTCAGAAAGGAATGAGAACCTGGGCGGGAATAAGATACCCGAATGCTAAATAAAAAATATATAAGTCGGCGGAGGGCCGAAAACAATTTAAAAAAATGGACAATTCTTACAACAATTTAAGAACTTGAAATGAAATAAAACTCTTGGCGGGGATAAGATACCCGAATGAAATGTAGATGGGCTGAGAGCCGAAACAAATTAAAGGGGGTGCGCGTCTCCAACTGGGACGTGAATGCTTGGCAAGATGGCGACCGGGGTGAAGCCCCAACAGGAATTGAACATGTGGTCTTACCACTTCGAAATAAAATATATGTCTAAGGTGAATAAAATTTGAGGGAACCACAATAAAACTGTACAATAATTAGATTTGAATTTACCGGTGGGTATGGCACAAGAAGAGTCCGATTGCAAGGTCCTTGGGAAATGTCCGGGTCTGCGTGAGGTTCCACTTCGGCTGGGAGGGCGTACCGGTGCACCAGATGTATCCAAGAGGGGTTCCACAACGTGTCGGGGGGTTTCGGGCTTACGAATTACTGAGATCGACTATTTACTTCACTGTTCATGTATCTACTTCCTCACTTCTACTGACTGACTATATGTTTCACACTGACTAACACTTCTTCTAACAAAACTGTATCGGGACTCGCGCCGGTGCACTCACGGCCACGATCCGGGTCACTTGAGAGGGGTTCCTGCTTCAGGATAGGTCTGTTGAGTGGCTCGACTATGACGCGACTGCCGGCCGTTGCGGCGGCCAGTCGCTTCCTTCCCCCTTTCTCCCACCATGCTCCCCTACTCCCTCTCCGGCTGCGCGTCGCCTCCTGCGCTTCTTCCCCTCCTGCCGGTCCCACCAGCTGGTCCGCCGCATGGATCGGCGCGACATGGATCCCCAGCATGGAGCAGCTTCTTTCTCACCAGCACCTGTGGCGCTCCATCACACCCCTCCTTTCCCCGGAGGCCGATGCCCTCATCGGCAATTCGCCGTCCCTCTGGCGTTACGGCAGGGAGTGGCAGAGGTAACCCCGGACGGGCCTCCAGCAGTGCCCGCTCGTATCTCCAACGTCTACAACCCGGGCATTTCGGCGGTCGGGAGTCCAGGTGTTCCTTGCTTCCGCATGCGCGCGGGTGGCTCGGATGGCCTGGTGGGAACCTCTTCCCCTTCGTCACCAGCCTGTTCCAAAAGGTTTTACAGGAGTGGCACCTGAAGCCTATAATCAACTTTCCCGGGAGATTACACACGGGGCAGGTGCTCAGTATTATCTTGACGGAGGTCGCAGTGGCATCCCTGCGTGGGGGCGTGATGGGAGAGTACGGTGGCGGGTCCCCGCTTTCCGCATCCTCCGGCTCCATTGGTGCGGCCAGACTAGCGATCGGCTCCGTGGATGGCTGCTCCGGCGTTGACGCCGCGTTTGGTGCCTCTGGTCCGCCGGCAGGGCTCCATCCGCTCAACTCGGCAATCGTCTCGCTCCGGCATCGCGCCAGCTGTTCCTGCAGAGCGTGGACTTGGTACCGCAGCATTGCGATATCGCGCTCCGAAGATGCCGTCGATGGTTCAGGTTGCTCGGGCTCCGCGACGATCGCCGCCAGCTGCGTGACGCACCTTGTCAGTACCTGCAATTGTCTGGGCATCCCCTCGAAAGTCTCGGAGATTCGCCCGATGGCTTCGATCGCCCTTAGGGTGATCCCCCTCTTCTCCTCCAAACTCCTGCCGCTCCCGCTGCCGTCCGGCAATCGTGGCGTCGCCATACCTCAGCCGGTTCCCCCTGAAACAAAGAGATATGGCCGCGGTCACCACACGAACCATCACTCCCACCTCATACCCTCATGCACATGCACATCAATGTGGCGGCCGCGATTGGTCGCCCCGGCCCGGACCCCAATCCCTCCTACCCCAGACGGGTCCCAACCACACGTCGGCGCGTCGAGCAGCAGCAACCGGACACAGAATAAAACGACCGGACCCTCGTGGCCGGAAAGCAAACTTGGTTTATTTGTAAGTACATGGACAATTTGACATCGATTTCTCGTATTTTAACAGTTCTTTACATTTTATGGCATGGTGTTCATAAAAAAAAGTTTTTACACCTACTACTAAATTAATCAAAACATTTACATAACACATTTCCTTCCTTTCAGGTTTCTCTTCTTTTTTTTTTTTCAGGTTTCGTTTTTTTTTCAGGTTCCTTCTGTTCAGATGCCTTCTGCGGACGACGGCTGCTGCGCCCCGCTATGCATCCGAGCGTAATCAACGCGTGGTCGTCGTCGTAAATTGTATCCGGGGGACTCCGTTGACTCGTTCGTCTCCTCGGCCCCGGTGGTGAGAGCGGTTCCCCTTGGGGACTGGTCTTGCTGCCCGGGTCCCGGTTCTTGGGGCAAGCGCGATGGTGGATCCTCGTCCTCCACCTCGAGCCATTCCGATTCATCGGGCCCTCCCTGAGGCGACGACATCTCGTGGGGCGGCACCTGCGGTCCGGCGCTGGGCATGTCGGTGGTCGTGGCCTCGTCCGGCACCCAACCCAGAAAGGCGGGCTTCAGTCTGCTCAGGTGATGACGTGAGACCTGGCCCATCACGTCCACGACCTCGTAGTTAACTTCCGTTAACTTTCTCTTGACAGTGAGCGGGCCGATCCATGGGCTCCAGAATTTCTTGATGGCCCCTTGTGGCGGTACCATTTGTTTGGCGTAGACGCGCTGTCCTTCGCGGAAGCTCCGCGCATGCCGCCTCTGGTTGATGGCCTTCTCGCGCGCGTACCATGCACGTCGCAGCTGGCCCTCGGTGAGTCTCCTTATCTTCCGGATCTCTTGTGTCCGTTTGTGGGGTCCTGTGGCGGGAGTGGGTGCGGTCTCAAGTTCCGCTATGTGTGGTAGCCGTAACTCCCTCCCGTACAGTATCTTATTCGGAGAATAGCCTGTACTGTGGTGCGGAAGGCTCCGATAGGCCGCTAGTGCCATAGGTAAGGCGGTTTCCCAGTCCGTGGTCTCGGAGCGGATCTTGGCCACGATGTTTGCCAAGGTGCGGTGAAACCGCTCACAAACTCCGTTACTCTGTGGGTGGTACACAGACGTCTTGACTTGTCTGATGGCCCACACCTCGCACAGCTCCTTGAGAAGCCCGGACACGAATGCGGCTCCTCTGTCCGAAACCAATTGCTCGGGGGCGCCATGTGCGGGAATGTACCGGGTCGTCAGTATCCTGGCGGTAGTGGCTGCTGTACAATCGGCGGTGATGTAAGCTTCGGCGTATTTCGAGAAGTGGTCGATGACAGTGAGGATGTACCTGGTCCCAGTTTCTCCTGGTATGGGTCCTACGAAGTCGATCCCGACGATCTGTCCGATCCTGGAGGGCAATTCTGGTTTCTGTATTGGGGCTTCTAATCCGGTTGGGGTGTTTCGCTGTTGACAGGCCACACAGCTCCGGACGAACGCCTCCACGTCCCTCATCATCTTGCTCCAGTAGCCGTACCGCTGGGCGATTCTTTTGGTGGTGTCGACACCCGGGTGTCCGGCCCATTGATGCTCATGGCAATTCGTCAGGTACCATGTTCGTAGCGTGCTTGGTATCAGCGGGACGAAGGCGCTGCCCTCGTTCTGGTTCACCCGGATCTTCCATATACCATCCACCTTCTGAACCTTCCCGTTCTCGTGCGCCCGGATCATCGATTGCACCCAAGGGTCCAGGGTTTGACCGGCGATGAGCAGCTCCCTGGGCATACTCAGGACAAATACGGCGCCGATGGTCAAACGGCTGAGACCGTCAACATGCGTCATCTGGGCTCCGGGGCGGTATCTGGGTTCGTACTCGTACTCGGTGAGCCTCAGTATCCAGCGTCCAATTCGGGAGGTCGGGTCTCTGATGTTCATGGCGGCAGTTAGGGCCGCGTGATCAGTCTGGAGGATGAACTTCCTCCCCAGGAGGTACTCCTGGAAGTGGCCTGTGGCCCACATCACGGCCAGGAGTTCGCGCTCCGTGGTGGAATATCTCGTCTCGGTGTCCTTGAGGGTCCTGCTGGCAAATGCGATCGGGTGCTCCCCGTCCTCGAACTCCTGGGACAGAACAGCTCCAAGGGCCGTGCCAGAAGCATCGGTGGCCAGGATGAAAACCCGCTCGAAGTCCGGGTAGGCCAACACAGGTCGTGACGTCAACGAGGCCTTCAGTCCATCGAACGCCTCCCGCCGCTCGCCCTCCCACAAAAATGGCTGCCCCTTCCGAAGCAACTTCGCAAGGGGGCGGCCGATAACGGAGCAGCCCTGCACGAAGCGCCGACAAAACCCGGCGAGACCCAAGAAGGCCCGCAGCTCTCCGACGGTGGTCGGCGCACGCTGGCCCCGAATGGCGGATATTTTCTCGGGATCCATCTCCACTCCGTCCCTCGATACGACGTGACCCAGGTAGTTCACCTGAGCCCGCATAAAGGAACACTTGGCCAGGTTCACCCGGAAACCCGCCTCCTCGAACCTCCGGAATACCTCCCGCAAGAGTCGGAGATGCGACTCGACGTCCGGAGTGAACAGGATCACGTCGTCCAGGTAGATCAGACAGCCCTCTCCGATGATGCCGTCCAGGGCGTCGTTCATGGCGGCCTGAAATGTTGCCGGTGCGTTTTTGAGCCCAAAAGGCATACGGGCGCATTCGAAGTGCCTGTTCAGGGCGGTGAAGGCAGTCTTCTCTCGGGAGTCCGGGGCCACCGGGATCTGATGGTATCCCATGGTCAGGTCGAGGGTGGAGAACCACTTACTTCCACCCATCAGTGATAGAGTCTCTTGAAGTCGGGGAAGGGGGTATTTGTTACCCTTGGTGACCTGGTTCAGGCCTCTGTAGTCAATGCAGAACCTCCAACGCTGCGGCTCGCCAGGTGGAGTCTTTTTCTTGGCCATGACCACGGGCGCATTCCATGGGCTCCGTGAGGGGGTGATGACGCCGTCCGCCAACATGTCCTGCACCTGCGTCTCCACGAATTCTCGCAGGGCATGGGGCACCGGATATGGTCGTCTGGCCACCGGCTCGGCGTCTCCGGTGTCAATGTCGTGCGCTACCGGCAGAGTACACCCCGTCTTGCCCGGTTTACCAAACAGGTGGGCGTTCTGAAAAAGGCAGTCTTCCAGCCGGCCGCGTTCCGTCCCGGTCAAGTGCTCCACATGGCCGAGGATTTGCCG
Organism: Adelphocoris suturalis; assembly: GCA_030762985.1. Classification (NCBI taxonomy): domain Eukaryota; kingdom Metazoa; phylum Arthropoda; class Insecta; order Hemiptera; family Miridae; genus Adelphocoris; species Adelphocoris suturalis. The sequence continues at coordinate 80,168,246 of CM061044.1, forward strand.
TGAGAGTTCCTCGGGTGAGGTGGCCTCGTCCCATTCCTCGGTAGGAAGCGGCTCAGGCTCATCGTGGTTGGTCATGGCAGAGTTAGGTCGGTGCTCCTCGTGGAAGGCAGCACTGGTGGTTTCCTCGTGGTTCATCATCGGGTTGGTGGTCGGCATTCTCGGGGCCTGAAGTCCCGCAGACAGCTGTTCCAGACGACGCTGAGTCTCTGGGTCTTGCACTATTGCTCCGACGGTGAGACGCTCGCCGGTCCTCGGGTGGTTCATCTCCACTGCGCCCGTGTCCGTTCGGATGCAGATCGGGAACTTCCGCAGGAGATCCAGCCCCAACAGGTTCAACCCAGAGTCCGGTCTGTCGAAAACGAAAAACTCGTGGGTGGTCTGAACGGGTCCGATAACCACGGGTGCGGTTTGGACCCCACGGAGCGGAATGCGCTGGCCGTCCGCTCCCCACAGCTCGGCCGCCGTCGGTCGGAGATCCACTCCCGGTATGGCATCGGACAGAGCTGACACTGCGGCTCCTGTGTCCAAAACCATACGGCGCTCCGCTGTCCCCAGTTTCACGGTGACCGAGATCATTGGTCTCGCGGTGAACGCCACGGTCGTTTGGAACGCCACCACCTCGTCGCCTCGGATCTCCTCATCGGGTTCGCCCGCCGTTTTGGCGGTTATCGCAGCCGCGGGGGCTCCTGCTTGGATGTCCGTCGGGGAGGGACCCATCATCTTTCGCTTCTTGAAGCAGTCGGCTTCGTGATGTCCCCCACCGCCGCAGAAGTCGCAATAGTCGTCTTCGGCCCGCCTTCGTGGGCAAACTGCCGGGAAGTGTGTCGTCTCGCCGCAAAAGCAGCATGGTCGTCGTGGTTTCGGGGCGGCGGTGCCCCACGTCGGCGGTTTCCGCCGATTTTCCCCATAGTACGGTGGTACTGGGGGGGCCGCTTGACTGGTAGTGACGCCTCCTCGATGAGGGCATCGGAGAGCGAAATGGCCGACCTCCCCGCAGTTGTAGCATTTCCGGGGTTCCTGGTTCATGATTCCCGCTACGTCCCAGCGCAGCTCCGGGTCGTCATCCGCTCGGCCGGCGCCTTCCCAGTCCTCGGCCTTATCCACCGCGTCCTCCAGAGTTTCGAGGGGCCCCCGTCGCAGGAAGAGGCTGGTCTCTCGGTCCACTCCGTGGACGAAGGCTCTCAGGGTCTTTTCTCGAATCCAGCTCGGTCGGCGTGCTAGCGGTACATCTCGTTCGGCCTCCACGGCGCGCGACGCCAGGCCCAGCAATCGTTCGGCGAACTTCCGGACGGGCTCTCCGGGCTGTCGTCGGGTAGACCAAAGTTTGGCAGTGGCCTGCTCTGGATCTTCTTTCCGGTACCATCTGAGGATATGGGTTTTCAGCCGCTCGTACGGCTGGTCACCGGTGGCTTCCGACAGGAATCGCTTGGCCATCCCTTTCAGCCGGGATCTGAGGAATCGTACCCGCTGCTCCTGTGTGAGGTTGACGGTGGCCTGTTCCACCTCCTGGAAAAACTGTTGGGCAGGGATGCTGCCAGCCTCATCTGGGTTCCAGACATCCACCTCCAGGAACAGGGATCTGGGCAGTCCGGCGCCCGGTTCTTCAGTGCGTCGATTCCCTCCTTGGGTGGCGAAATAGCCTCCCATCTGAGCCATGGCCGTAGTTACGGCCTCCAGAAGTTCTTGGGTTGAGGTTGGTTCACAGTCACTTGTAGACATGTTGTACGGTGGTTATTGGTGACGTCACAAATAAGAAAAAATTTACAATGGTTGAAAGAGAATACACAAAAACACAAAACACTGGAAATTGGCACTATTCGGTGGAACGTACCGGTACACTGTACCGGGTCACCCTGTTGTGCCGGGTCGATTGGCTTGGGGTGTGCCGGGTCGCCCTGCTGTGCCGGGTCGCCCTGCTGTACCGAATCACCCTGTCGTGCCGGATCGCCCTGTTGTGCCGGGTCGATTGGCTTGGGGTGTGCCGGGTCGCCCTGCTGTGCCGGGTCGCCCTGCTGTACCGAATCACCCTGTCGTGCCGGATCGCCCTGTTGTGCCGGGTCGATTGGCTTGGGGTGTGCCGGGTCTGTCTCGAGTCGTCGCCTCTATGCCCGGTGACCCGCCCACAAGTCGACCCGGAACAGTTCCCTGATCCGGATCACCTGAACACGCGTGAGGTCGCCCCAACCGTCTGAGGCGGCACAGATCCGGACCGCGACGACCAACCCGACCCGTTAGCCACTGAGTGTGCTGTCCCCAGCGCTCGATCTCTCTCTCGCACGCCTCTCTCTGATGGTGTTTTCGTGTCCACGGCCCTATCTCCTTGTTTTTACAGAAATAGTGTCCTAGAATCGTGTTATTTAGTCGCAATCGTGTAGTCAATAAACAATAATAAAAAATCAAACAAAATTCAATACGGCTCTGGCCAACCTCCTGGTGATTTGCTAACTCCTAGTCCACGTTGGGCTTCGAACTGAGGGTTCGTGACAATCGAAATTGTCCTAAAATCCCAGACGCTGCCACCAATTGTAATAGTTGGTTTTCTAAAGGGCTGAGCGGTCGGGTGAAAACCTACTACTACGCTTGCCCAACGCTAAAACTAGGTAGGTTAAGGTACTTACCAGAACGGGGACTGGATCTATGAAGTCGCAGCAGACCAGACGTAAGGGTCATTGACTAGGCATCCCGAGGGATCGCCGAAAAATGACTCTACTATTTATTAAATTATCCAGATACTGCTGGATGACTCTAAGGTTTTTAAGAGTAAGTGAAACTTCGAAAATTTTGAAGAAGAGTAATAGAATTCGGAGCACCTCGGCTTCCGTCCAAAATGAAATAAAAGGTAAGTAATTATATTTCAAAAAAATGGGTAATGGAGTTAAGCCCCTGAATATTACTGTTAAACTTGATTTACTTTTCGTATATCACCAGGAAGAGGTCCAGTTCAAGAATAATGCCGTTTGTAGGAACACAATAATAATCGAATTTAATAAAAACATTAAAGAATCCACAAATAAAAAAACAGTACATGAGATGAATAACACTTACAACTATTCAAATGAACTCAGAAAGGAATGAGAACCTGGGCGGGAATAAGATACCCGAATGCTAAATAAAAAATATATAAGTCGGCGGAGGGCCGAAAACAATTTAAAAAAATGGACAATTCTTACAACAATTTAAGAACTTGAAATGAAATAAAACTCTTGGCGGGGATAAGATACCCGAATGAAATGTAGATGGGCTGAGAGCCGAAACAAATTAAAGGGGGTGCGCGTCTCCAACTGGGACGTGAATGCTTGGCAAGATGGCGACCGGGGTGAAGCCCCAACAGGAATTGAACATGTGGTCTTACCACTTCGAAATAAAATATATGTCTAAGGTGAATAAAATTTGAGGGAACCACAATAAAACTGTACAATAATTAGATTTGAATTTACCGGTGGGTATGGCACAAGAAGAGTCCGATTGCAAGGTCCTTGGGAAATGTCCGGGTCTGCGTGAGGTTCCACTTCGGCTGGGAGGGCGTACCGGTGCACCAGATGTATCCAAGAGGGGTTCCACAACGTGTCGGGGGGTTTCGGGCTTACGAATTACTGAGATCGACTATTTACTTCACTGTTCATGTATCTACTTCCTCACTTCTACTGACTGACTATATGTTTCACACTGACTAACACTTCTTCTAACAAAACTGTATCGGGACTCGCGCCGGTGCACTCACGGCCACGATCCGGGTCACTTGAGAGGGGTTCCTGCTTCAGGATAGGTCTGTTGAGTGGCTCGACTATGACGCGACTGCCGGCCGTTGCGGCGGCCAGTCGCTTCCTTCCCCCTTTCTCCCACCATGCTCCCCTACTCCCTCTCCGGCTGCGCGTCGCCTCCTGCGCTTCTTCCCCTCCTGCCGGTCCCACCAGCTGGTCCGCCGCATGGATCGGCGCGACATGGATCCCCAGCATGGAGCAGCTTCTTTCTCACCAGCGCCTGTGGCGCTCCATCACAGATTCGTATAGAAAAACTTTTTGCCTACACTATGAAAGGAATAGCTCTTAGCCCAGTCAAATGAGACCAAAAAGAGACAAATAGGAGAAAAAATTCATAGTAAAGAAATTTCTTCACCATGCTCTTCCTTCACACGTCGTAAATTATATCTCAAAAGTCCCCTAGTATGGGGGGTGAGCTCGACGAGGGGGGGGGGGGTGTTTTTCTCCTTTTTTTCGACTTTTTTTCGGTTTTTTGCCTATAACTCGAAAAGTAAGCGTTCTAGCGACTTGTTTACTATTACCAGAATGAAAGTGCATAACATTTCCTACAAATTTTACTCCTGACCTTATTCTCTACAATTAGGCGTTCCGCCGCTAGAGCGCGTTGAAAAGTAGGTATCATTGCAAAAAATCAGCAAAAAGGCCTTTATGCTCTTTATGCGCAGAACTCATTCGTATGTAGCATCCACTGCTCAACTCTCTGCTCCAACTGTTCAGCTTCCTGCACAAACAACCCACCACTCGCTGACGACGGTTCATCTACAGAAGATGATGAAACAGACATGGAACCATAAGACTTCCCCCTCAACACATATTTCATCGCCCTGTAAGTTTCATCCAAATCATCTGCATGAACTTCATCTATCTATCAATATAAGATTATATGCACCTCAATGTAATCCGATTTTGAATTTTCAGTTTGACTGTGGATGGTGATTATCAATGGATGAAGAGCAGATACCTGTGAAGATTGATGACCCCTTCCCCCTCCCACTCCTTTTGTGAATATTAATTTAACATGGGTTATACTGTACCTACACATTAAACATTGGTGAAACACAGCACATTTTCTTTAGTTCCTTTTTTTTCTTTTCTTTTTTAGAGCCACTGTGTTTTATATACATATATATTCACTGATAATTCACAGTGAGTTGGTAAGGGTGCTGAAAATATGTTATGGTTATCACAGTTTCCAGGATGTAAGCGAAGAACAGAAAAAAAAAGACATTCATGAAACCTGCTCAAACCACTGTCCGAGCATCAATGATGTTCGGAAAACATGTCATGATGTATTTTAAGTCACCCAGAAGCTACATACGAATGATTTCTGCGTAAAAAGAGCATAAAGGCCTTTTTGCTGATTTTTTGAAATGATACCTACTTTTCAACGCGCTCTAGCGGCGGAACGCCTAATCGTAGAGAATGAAGTCAGGAGTGAAAATTGTAGGAAATTTTATGCACTTTAATTCTGGTAATAGTAAACAAGTCGCTAGAACGCTTACTTTTCAAGTTATAGGCAAAAAACCGAAAAAAAGTCGAAAAAAAGGAGAAACCCCCCCCCCCCTCGTCGAGCTCACCCCCATACTAGGGGACTTTTGAGATATGATTCAAGACGTGTGAAGGAAGAGCTTAGTGAAGAAATTTGTTTACTATGAATTTGTTCTCCTGTTTTCTCTAATTTGACTGGGCTATCTGCGAAAATGGATGAGTAGAAGTGGAGGCAGATGACTTGGCAGAAACCCTGCCACCGATGTGGGAACTAGTCGAGGATACTACCAGCAGGATATCACGTCCAGGAGTCCAGCTATCTCATTCATCTTATTCATTGCTGTCGTAATTTTCATAATTTGCTTCCGTAATTTTGTATTCCACAATATAATAGTAGGCTTAATATTTATAAATCTTTCATAGGTAGTACCTACCAATAACCTGTACATCGTCATGAAGTTGTTTAGGTACCGTATTTTTTCTGAATGTTTTCTATAGAGTCACAACGAAGTGATGATGAGGTATGAGATATATGATCATGCTGAGATGAACCATTCGTTTATATTTGGTAACTGTTTTTAGAAAAGTGGGAAGAGGACTTTTGGCGTTACGAAGCTGTACAAGGGACTATCTCTCTTTATCAACGCGCGATTGTGTCTAAATGGTTAATCCAGCGTAAAAAGTGTAGCGACAAATATTGTAGGAAAATTTGTCTAGTTTATTTTATTACGAGGCCAATTTGTAATAAAAGTCTCTATTTTTCGAGTTATAAGCGAAAAACTAGAAAAATTCCCACTTTTTGGGCCATAATTCATGGTTCCGGCCATTTTAAAGTAAGCATAGGTAAGTGACATTCGGATTCAGCACCTAAAAATGCATGATAAAAAAAATCGCATTAAAAAAAATGTCTATAAAAAAAAGAAAAAAAAACTGCTCTACCATTTGTTTCTATTTGTGGATTTTACAGTCCTATAAAAAACATTCCAGTCATGCAGCATGAACGAGTGAGCGAATTTTTGTAGATTATCGTATTATAAGTAATATGTTTCATTTCTCTGAAATTTTAGCACTTTCAATGTAAAGAAATTATTCACTGCCAGTTTTATCACACAGAAAAACTCGTTCTAAATAATATTCTGTGATTCAAAAAAGATTTTGGGGTTTTAGCCTTTATTACAATTTTTTTCTTCTATTTTTTTAGCAAATATTATTGAAATTGGAGTAAAAATTTCAGCATGATTTTTTCCTTACATGAATTTTTTGATGTATTACTTCATTTTTTATAAACTTCTTCTGACTAAAATTCTGCTACAAACTATAAATTGCACGATTTTTAGCAGGTTTTAGCCATTTTCAATCATTTTTTGAAATTTGGCCAATCTAATGTGCTGGCCAACGAACAAGGTAGTCCTTTCGTTTGGAAAGCTTGAAGAACGGAATTTTTACCTCAATCCTAAGGAGAGTTATCATCTGGAATAACACAAACATCATAATATCCTATACACAAATATACATATAATATACACATATGAGTTTTGAAAATATTTTATTTTAAAATTTTTGGTGCCATTTCAATAGTTTTATTTCCTACAAAATTCGCTTAAAAGATGGATCAAGTTTCATTTCTACACTATTACTGAGTCAATACAAATCTCACGTACCTAGGATAGGGCTGCCATATCTTTTCGACGTAAGTAGGGACAGCGTAAGCTAAAAGTCGGGACATATCGGGACAGCCTAAAGTAGAAAATCGGGACAAGATATACTTCAAGTCACTGACAAAATACAACGACTTAGTTTTGTTTTTGGAAAAAAACAAAACATTAGGTATTGAAAAGTTGGAGAAACATCATTATTGAAAAAAAAAAAAAAAAAAAAACGAAATATCACATTTGGGTGCTTAGATCATCTATTACATAGACCTATAATTTTCAAATAGTCAAAGGTGTCCGGCTACCTACCTGCAATGAAGGACATCTGTACCACGCAGGGTTTGAAATCCAGTTTTCATCCTGGGCTTACAAAATACTTCGGAGATTCAACTACTTCAAAAATCGGGACGAAGTCGGGACAGCAAAAAAAATAATCGAGACGCTTCAAAAATCATGACGGGACGTCCGGGACACCTCGAAAATCGGGACGTCCCGATAAATCGGGACGGATGGCAGCCCTAACCTAGGAACTACGTAGCGACCTACAAACCAAGATAGTAACAATAAAGGAGCATTAATACATACATCATTACTTATTAAAGTCAGATGCTCGATCATCTGTTTTACAAAGACGGAAATCGTCATTTTAATCGTCTTCCGTTCCAGAGAGTCTCCCATCCATAGTTCAATAACTCCCAAGAGGGAACAGAAGAGAATTTAGCTCATTCGGCTGATCAGGAAAGAACCCATCATTTCAATCGTATCTTAATGTCCCAGAGAGTCTCCCTATCAAATTTCCATTTTCTAAGGTGAAGAGGTTGGCAAGGGCCGCCTTCTTATGCATCTTTGTACGCAAAAATTCAGAAACTCAATCGAAATTCAATCGAATTTTTCACTGCTCCAAAACGTACGAATAAAATATGGTACGTCAAAACGTACCTACCTATAATGTCAAATGCTTACCCAGTAGTGCTTAGTTTTTAATTATATGTTGCATAGTTACGTCACTGCAATTGTAATTGAAACAAATTAAAACATAATTATACCACCTAGGTACTCTTAGATTGACGATCATCGTCCTACCTATTGACGTTCATAACTCAGCTACCTACCTATATGTTTTATTCTATTTGTATATAAAGATTGAGTAAGTATCTATAATACTTCACAAGGTGACAGGCAAGTAATTTGCGAAGTGAAAAAATACCTAAAGGAAGAAAGAAAGGTATGAAAACCTCCGCGCGGTCAGCAGTTCAATCCGAGTTTACTGGAAGTGACTGTTCTAGTGACGACTCTGCTCATGGCCTGGTGACACGAAATAAGATGAAGCAGAAAATTATCAAGGTCAGTACCTTCTAATTCAAGCCCATTAGGGGAAAGTCGGGACCCATGGGACAGGGGATGATATGGGAGGTGAAGCAGTTTAGGATCTCGAAGGTTTGTTATTTACTAACGTTTTGATAAAAACAAAGAAACCTTCCTAGTTAGCATCTCCATAGCATATTTACTTCAAACTTTTCATGTTATGGTCCCACCACTGTGTGTAGATTACGAAAACGCCAGCCAAGTTGGGTAGCAGTATTGCTTCCTCACATATTTGTAACATCGACGTACAGAATTAGTTGAAAACACACTACAAGACTAGGTACTATTTATGCGACGCCAATGAAAGTAATAGGGAACCGTCTAGAAGCTAACCCACACAATCTCTGAAAATGTCATCAAAATCGTTGGACTCGGAGTTTCGACTATGTCAATCGATATCAGTCTCGCGCATGCGCACTGATTGAGAAATAATTTATAGGGCATCTTCCTATAACATATACCCAACTACTTACCGAGTTTGAACGAAATCATTTTTTTTTTTTTTTTTTTTCCCTACGCCATTTTAGGTCTGCGGCTCTTCCGCCATGTGACCTCGCGCAGCCCAATATAGTTTTGCGATTTTCACCCAGTGGGTGTCGTCCGGCAAGAAAGAATTTCTAATGTCCTCAAGGTGATCAACGAAATCACATGAGGATAACACGACGTTTGAGAAATTAACGTTTGCGCATGCTTACAGGATATCTGACGGCATAAATAGTTATAGGGGACTGTAAAGGAGCTAAACTGCACAATTCTTGAAAATTTCATCGAAAGTGGACTGAAACTTGGTAGAGTTTTGGACGTGACAAGAATTTACCACACAGAAACAGACAATAGACAGACACGGAGCCGAAATTGATCAGAAAGCTCTGAAACGCAAAAAGCAAGCGGAAATTTTGAAATTGGAGGACAACATTTTTTCGAATTCTTTCATTGGCATGTTTATTTGGATAATGAGTACATACGTTACAAAGAAGGTTTTGCAATACTTCAAATAACACCATAGCAATAATCGTCCAGCCACTTTAAGGACTATGCTGATAAGCCCATACAGAAGCATTAGAACGCAGGTCCAAGATCCGACCCCGGTCATTAGGGGTGGGGGCAGGGCTAAACCGTAGATGTGTATATATATATATGTATACACGTGTGTGCGTGTGTGTCATTCCAGACAATAATTCTCCTTAGGAATGAGAAAAAAAATTCCTTTCTTGCGCCAAAAAATTTAAGCTTTCCAAACGAAAGGATGAGTTCGTTGGCCAGCACTTTTTGAGCACATGAAATTGGTCGCACTTCAAAAAATGTACGAAAAAATCACTAAAAACCGTTAAACTTTAAAAAAAAAATTTTGGTAGAATATTGCTCAAATAAAGTTTATTAACTATAAAATAGAATATTCAAAAATTTATGTACAAAATTATAATGAATGATGTACTTAAAATTCATTAAAATTTGCTAAAAAATCGATAAAAACTGCAAAAAAGCTAAAAATTCAAAACCTTTATTTGAATAGGAGATTATTATTTAGAATACGTTTTTTGCCATAAAATTAGTAGTTAACGATTTCCTTGCACTCAAAAAGCTCAAATTTCACAAAATTTAACATTATACAATATGACAATTTTCGAAAATTCGCTCATACGATCATAGTGCATGACTGGAACTTTTCTGCAACATTTTATGAAATGTTGAGCCATGTTACCATGAACAACGTGTTGGGTGACAGTGAAGGTCTTGCCTGTGTCCAAAGGTACTGTCCAATTGACAGGCTCAGGGGATCGCATGAGGATCTGAATCTGGTGATTTTACCCTTGTTGGTTCAGGGGGAGACTCGACCACGGGCTCTGTCGCCACTGGTTCGGGCTCTGGCTCCATTTCTGCTTGTAAAAAGAGAAAAGAGACACAGCTTAATTCATCAGCACACCGGTCAATTCACAAAGGTCGTCAACATCGGTAACCAGACTGGTAGTTTAAACCGATAACTGGTACCTAGTTTTTGGAAAGGTTGCTAAGGCTGATGGCTTGAAGACGAAACGACGCTCTATACACATCAACGCCTTGAATTCATCTCGCTCTACTGAAGATTTCGAAAAATTCATGGGAGTGTGCCACTTTTAACGACACAAGTGCTTTTGAGAGAACGTGGCACCTTCCCATCCTACATCCTACATAGGGGTAACTTTACGTTCCTTTTCCTCGAGATCTACTAGATTGACTTTCCTGATCTTTCGACCATTTTTTTCCTTATATAGTCTTTCAATTTTCATAGAACCCAAAGTACCAACCAATCGCTTCCAAAAATTCATCTCATGTTTTCCACATCATAACCAGTCTGTCATAAAAATCGGTATGGGGATTTTTCGACGTGCGCTCTTCGGAAAAAACTTCCTCAAACTGTCAGTTTTTGAACGGTTTAGTCAATTTTACTTTCACTTTGCTAATGGGGGAGAAAAGTATGTTCGTATATTGAAAACCGTGGTCGAAATCGAGGGTTTAGTGAAAAATGACCCTCTGTAAAAAATAAGAGTTTGGGGTTGCAACGTAGCAACGTTGCAGTCATTAATTTACGCTGAATCGAATGGTATCACTTGCAGATCTCCCCAACTCCGTTATAACCGAGTTTAACACTTTAACTCACGAATTTTAGTTTAATTTGTATGCTCAATTTTATGTGTTTTTGATGTGTAAAACTAATTAGTTAAAGTATACAACTCAGTTATAACGGAGTTGGGGAGATCTGCAAGAGATGCTATTCAATTCAGCGTAAGAAAATAGTAGATAGCGGCCCCAAACTCGTAGGTATTTTCACTGAGGGTCATTTTTCACTAAAACACTACATTTCGTAGAAAAAAAACTTCTTCCTCAACATACGAACAGATAGCAAAGTAAAATTAACTATACCGTTCAAAAGCTGACAGTTTGAGGAAGTTTTTTCCGAAGAGCGCACGCCGAAAAATTCCCATACCGGTAGTAAAAAAAAAACGAAAGAAAAAACGTCGATTTTAAATATGTTTTTTTATTTTGTACTTTGGCATTTTTTTTTTGACAAATTAAAACTTACTAAAACAAATTTACTTTATATCACAGTCATAGGAAATTTAACGCTCTTTCCAACGGTGTTCTTAGTTTTGAGTTTACAGTGATTCTAAAGGGAGTTATGGCCGTTTTAATGCTTTAAGGTACAATAGACGAAAAAAATCTTAAATTTTGAATAACTTGAAAACAAAGCGTTTAAAAAGAAATTTCTACGAGTAACGTTCGATCAGAAATGAGCTCTACAATCGATTCCATGAGTTTGTCCTATAATTACTGTAGACACCCTGTATAATTAGTGTTTACAGTAATTAGTTGAAAGAACCAATTACGACTAAGAACAGAAAGACATCAGAAATTCATAGTTGCGTATGCGCACATGACTACATGTCTAACTGCTATTGATTATACCGCACTGACATTTGTAGGTGACTGTGGTGAAAACCACCCCCTCTGGTCAACAGCCCTTTTCAGGGCTACCAAAAAGAGGTAGACACAACACAAAAATATTTACAAGACGTCGAGTTATAACTCCGTCAAACAAAATATTTCACCAGAGAGAAAATACGAATTTCTCTCTCAAAAGTGAAATATTAACTAAAAACATACAAGGCGACCTCCCTAGACACTTACTGGGCGAGAGAGATGCGACAAGTATCTCGAACCAAGTCGCCTTGAACGAGAAAACTCAAACAGAGAATCAAACGTCCTCTAAAACTAGCAAGGACAATTCAAACAAGCCTACTCGCCAATCAGAAACACTGATTACACGAGAGACAATAGGCGAACCAACCAAGAGGCGGCAAGCAACCACCTCTGGTCCAGCAGCCACCCCGGGGACCCCGTCTGAACAACTGACGCAGAGAAAGCACCCGAGGTCCCCGGCTAAACTCAAGGTCGCCGGCTCCGCGACGGACGCTCGTAAGCACCCCGGAGGACCAGCTCAGCTATCATACTCGCAGATACTGAGAAAACAATGTGCGAGCCAATGAGATTACACAGTCGAATTAATGAAATTAAGCGGACCAATCAGGAGGCGGCAGGGGGCGGCCACCTCCCTATAAATACCCCGCTCGGAGCCTCCGAAATTCATTCTACTCTCCGCTCTCGACGACGACACCTCGAAGTACGAAGATTTCTACACGCTCTACGCTGACGAACCTTCTGCATCCCGAGTTCATCTCAAGAACGGCTTCCTACTGCTTTCTACAAGGCCTACCTTCTCTCCACACAGATCTCGCATTGGCATCTACGAGTCCAGTGATTATTCATCCTGCTCATTGCCCAACGTAGTTCATCGGTCAGGACGCCACCCGGTACATCTATCGATATTCTCTTTAGATCGTACGCCCGAGGGACGTTCCGAGCCGTATCACCCGGGTTTCGTAGCACTAGGCTCGTCACCGACCGCTGGGATACGCCGGTAAATTACTCTGCTCATCCGCTCTAATTTACCGTCCAAGGAAGTCTTTTTCAAGACTACAAGGTAGGACCCTGACATACGAGCAAAGGAAAGAAGCTCTGTCAAGCGAGTCCACCTTCCTAAACCCTCTATTTCTGTACATAGAGGCATCGAAACGAGCTAATAACTCGGCTATTTCGATGGAACGTTGGCCGTCTTATTTCCTCATGCAAGGGGAGACAGACGACGGCGAAGCCGGGCCTCTTAGCCCCCGTAGCACTACCTACAGGCTACCCGGCCAATCCGCCGGTCCCAGCGACGGCGCAAGGCTCGATCCTCACGACGAGATCGCCTTCTCACCTAACGTATTCGCTAAGGGAACGTTAGATCAAGCCTCGCCTATACAAAAGACCGAGGATACCTTTCAGACCCGCTCTGAAGTCAATCATTACGATTCGACCAAGCTGTCCGAATACCCACGATATTCGACACAAGCCTACCCGGCCGATCCGAGTGTCAAATACACTCCAAATGTACAAAAAACGAAGGATACTTTTCAGTACCTCCACCAAGCTCAACAAATTCCTCCTACAGATATAAATCTTAGGCCGGAATATTACAAAACGGCTCAGTACCAAACTGATCGAACCCAGCACCCACTATGCGAGCCCAGTGCTCCACGCGGCTGCGACACAAACTATCTCTCAGCTCATCCCGCCGAGAAAGCTGACCTTGACGGATTCGCCCACATTCCTTACAGGAATAACACGGGGACTAACCCGCATAAGCAGAATATAAATGTCCCACTTGGTCTACCGACGCCTAGTAAAACATATATAAATCCACTACAAATGGTGACCCCGCCTTTGAACAGGCTTAACACGGAGCATTTCGTTCCCTCTTATGAAGCTAGTGGATTTCAGGGAACCACTGCGGGCGTGCGACCCCCGCCGGGCCTCTACGCCCCACATCTCATGCAACAACCCTCTACACAAAGTGCCTTTCGAGCACTTTTAGAGGAGATGGGAGATTATCAAAAACCAATCTTCCAAAAGAAGAATATCGATCGTGCACTCGCCGAGTTCGATCAATACTGCGTGCGAAAACACCTGAGAACGCAGAACGAATGCTTCTCAGCTATATACAAGTGGGTACCAGAAGAAATGAGGGAAGCTATCGACTCAGCTTACCTCACGGCACCCCACGCACCCTACGAAGAGGCCAAACAGCGCCTACAGCGAGAATATGGGTTGTCCTTACAGGACAGGCTCCTCGCACTCGAGGACCCCGCATCTCTCGCCAAAAAACCCAGCACCAAGTACCACGAAATGTACTCTAAAGCTGTTGGGTACTTTTCAGAAGCTCTGATCACTCAAAAGTGGATCGAGACTCTACCCATCGAAGCACGAGGTATGGTCGCAGCTCAGCCTACCACGACCGCCCGGCTCGACCTAGCTGATACGCTACACGCGTACAAAACAGAGAATACCTCTCTAAACATACGAGGAGTAGAATCTACTCCGAAACCCATGAATACTGGTTTCAAAAAGGCCCTCTCAAAACAAGCTGAGTTCAAACCCCAACCAGTAGAGAGTAGGCCTCACAAACCGACGGCCTATGTCTGTCGAAACCACGCACGTTTCGGTAACGAAACTCGCAAATGTGCAGACCCAGAACACTGCACTTGGAAGACAAACACTGCTTCCAAAACTAGCAAAAAGGCAGCGACTATAAGCCAGCCTAAAACCTGGGTTTCAAACGAAAATACTCAGAGATCGGTACAAGAAAGTACCGTTCCAACCTCCGACGTAGAGAGTTCGGAAAACGAATAACTGCCAGTGTATCTGAGCCTATACACCGGCAGTCTACTGAGTATAAAAGGCTTTTTTTCAAGTGCAAACTAAATGGCACTGAATTTCTCATCGACACGGGAGCAGAAGTGAACATTCTGCCCCACAATGTCACAAAAAAAATTGGGCTTAAAAATTCGTAAGTCCAACGTTAAGCTCACAGCAGCTAACGGAGCCCCTAAAGACACACTAGGGCGAGCTGACACGACAATTAACATCGGCCTCGGAGACATGACCACCGATTTTATGATCACGAAAGTTGATCTAGCGATCCTAGGTATACCATTCCTCGAGTCTTGGGATATCGGAATACGGGTCAAACACAAGTACATTTATAAAGATAAAATAAAGAGCTATGCCGATCAAAAAATAGCTGCAGTCATGAACAAAAAATTCACTGACGAACAAATAGCAGCTACTATCCCTCATTGTGACAAGAACCCTCAACCAGAGGACGTGCAAATCACGGAGGACGAAAACATTCGCTCTATCATTGACAAATACAATGATAAAATGAGCAAACTTCAAGGAAAGTGGAAAAACAACGGGGTTTACCACCGTATAACCACGGAAGGAACACCAGTACACTTCCGAGCAAGACCCATGGCGGGCGAAAAAACGGGCTCAAGTCAAAAGTACTTTTGACAAAATGCTTTCAGAAGGCATAATTGCACCATCAGATTCCGAATGGGCATCCCCGTTACACTGTGTGCCAAAAAAAGACGGGTCATGGAGAATCACCGGCGACTACCGTTTCCTGAACGCGAAAACGAAGAAAGACGCCTACCCTCCTCCTCACATTCGCTCTTTCCAAGCGAATTTACATGATACACGAATCTATTCGACAATAGATTTAAAATCGGCATATTATCATATTCCGATGCACCCAGATGACGCTCATAAAACTGCGATTATTACACCTATCGGTCTTTATGAGTTTAAGAAAATGAGCATGGGTTTGGCCGGAGCGGCTCAAACATGGCAAAGATACATGGACAGCATCATGCGAAAATTTGATTTCGCATTTGTATACCTAGATGACATCCTGGTGGCTTCTAAAAATTATAAAGAACACATGAACCACCTCAAACAAATTTTTGACAAGCTAGGGGAACACGGACTTCGAGTAGGTTTTGATAAATGCATTTTTTCAAAACCTACCGTCGATTTCCTAGGTTTCACTATCTCGAAAGAAGGGATAATTCCTAAACGAGATAAAATAGAAGCCATAGAACAATTTCCTAGGCCAATAGACGTACGAAGTCTACGCAGATTCCTAGGTATGTGTGGTTTCTACCGAGCATGCTCAAGTAAATTCGCTCACACGGCACAACCTCTGTATGACTCCATTCAGTCAAACAAAAAAAATGACAAAACACCTATCGAATGGACATCAGAGAGAGAAAAAGCTTTCAACAGCTTAAAACAAGCAATGATTAAAGCTACATTACATAATATCGCTCATCCACACCCTACAGCAGAGTGGAGATTAGTCTGTGACGCATCCGACACACACATCGGAGCGGCACTAGAGCAGGAAATTACAGACAAACACGGCTCGAAATCTTACCAACCATTGGGATTTTTCAGTAAAGAAATTCCGGAACAATGGAAGAATAAAGCATCATTCGACAAAGAGATGTTCGCCGTTTACCAAGCTTGCATTCATTGGCACAATGACTTGGACGGCCGATCTTTTCATATTTGTTCAGATCACAAGCCTCTGCTAGGCACGATGCTTAAGAAAAATGCACATTTTTCTAAAATGAGATTAAGATGGCTAACATACATCTCTCAAATGACGAGTGACATTCGTCATATACCCGGAGAGAACAACGTCGTCGCCGACGCACTCTCCAGACCCTTCGATCCAGTTGAAATTCAAACAAAATCGATTTCAACCCAAACTGACGAGGGTCCACCCATAGCCGAAATTTCGCAAATTACGGCTGCAATAGAGTGCAATCTTCTACTGCACATTTCAAATGCACAAATTCGTTCTCCTCCTAACGCAGAGGACAAATTGAAACTCACACGAGTCGAATTTCCTCAAGGAGAAATTTGGTGTAACCTAGACCTAGGACACCCAAGACCTTATATTCCAAACGAAATAAGGCAAGAAATAATCAGCCAAATTCACAATTTGGGACACCCAGGTATACACTCTACAGTGTATAAAGTTAAACAAAGATATTTTTGGCACGGACTCCGTGCAGATGTCTCCAACTGGGTCCGAGCGTGCGAGACTTGCCAACGAGCAAAAATCACTCGCTCCGTGAAGCTCCCTTACTCCGAATTTGAAACGGCTAGCAAATTCTCACATGTACACGTTGACATTACCGGACCTTTACCTTTAGCTAAAGGAGGGAAACGTTACATTCTAATGATGGTCGATAGAGCAACGGGTTGGCTAGAGGCAGTCCCTCTTAACAACATCGAAACAGCCACGATCACAAACGCCTTTATCAATATTTGGGTAGCTTCAAAAGGCGTACCTAAATACATCACAAGTGATCAAGGCACACAATTCGAATCAGATCTATTTAATTCCATTATGGAACGTCTCGGAGTAAAACATACCCACACGTTACCATACAAACCGTCAGCAAACGGAATGGTAGAACGCAGAAATAGATCTCTGAAAGAGGCTCTCAAAGCACAAAACGAAAATTGGCTCGACGCCCTACCAAAAGTACTACTCGCCATGCGTACGGCAGTAGACCCAGCAACGGAAACTACACCGTTCCAAAAAGTTTACGGAATTGACGTACCACTCCCAGGAGACATTTTCGTAACTTCTACAAACCTTTCGGAGCCTCTCTTCTTCCGGCCTACGCATATTAAACATAATAATACGAAATATGCCGTAAACATGCCCAAAAATTTGGATACATGTACACATGTCTATATCAGAGTGCCCACACAGCTCACCTCTCTGCAATGTCCTTACACGGGACCATTCAAAGTGGTTAAAAGAGATAAGTTTTCGGTTACAGTGCAAATTGGCGAACATACAAAAAAAGTTCCCAAACAGCAAATAAAACCAGCTTACACTCTAAAAACAGACGAAGCTGTGTCACTAAACAAAAATCAGGCAGAAAATAAGGAGGAGACTCCCCGAAAATCTGCCAGAAGGCACGTCCCCTCTACCAAATTCGACGAGAGATGGGTGACGGCGCTCGAAACACCCCAGCCGGCGTCGTCGTTAATAACACGACGTCTTAGGGGGGCGCCTGTGGTGAAAACCACCCCCTCTGGTCAACAGCCCTTTTCAGGGCTACCAAAAAGAGGTAGACACAACACAAAAATATTTACAAGACGTCGAGTTATAACTCCGTCAAACAAAATATTTCACCAGAGAGAAAATACGAATTTCTCTCTCAAAAGTGAAATATTAACTAAAAACATACAAGGCGACCTCCCTAGACACTTACTGGGCGAGAGAGATGCGACAAGTATCTCGAACCAAGTCGCCTTGAACGAGAAAACTCAAACAGAGAATCAAACGTCCTCTAAAACTTGCAAGGACAATTCAAACAAGCCTACTCGCCAATCAGAAACACTGATTACACGAGAGACAATAGGCGAACCAACCAAGAGGCGGCAAGCAACCACCTCTGGTCCAGCAGCCACCCCGGGGACCCCGTCTGAACAACTGACGCAGAGAAAGCACCCGAGGTCCCC
Source organism: Adelphocoris suturalis (assembly GCA_030762985.1). Classification (NCBI taxonomy): domain Eukaryota; kingdom Metazoa; phylum Arthropoda; class Insecta; order Hemiptera; family Miridae; genus Adelphocoris; species Adelphocoris suturalis. The sequence goes on from CM061044.1 coordinate 80,186,481, forward strand.
GGCTAAACTCAAGGTCGCCGGCTCCGCGACGGACGCTCGTAAGCACCCCGGAGGACCAGCTCAGCTATCATACTCGCAGATACTGAGAAAACAATGTGCGAGCCAATGAGATTACACAGTCGAATTAATGAAATTAAGCGGACCAATCAGGAGGCGGCAGGGGGCGGCCACCTCCCTATAAATACCCCGCTCGGAGCCTCCGAAATTCATTCTACTCTCCGCTCTCGACGACGACACCTCGAAGTACGAAGATTTCTACACGCTCTACGCTGACGAACCTTCTGCATCCCGAGTTCATCTCAAGAACGGCTTCCTACTGCTTTCTACAAGGCCTACCTTCTCTCCACACAGATCTCGCATTGGCATCTACGAGTCCAGTGATTATTCATCCTGCTCATTGCCCAACGTAGTTCATCGGTCAGGACGCCACCCGGTACATCTATCGATATTCTCTTTAGATCGTACGCCCGAGGGACGTTCCGAGCCGTATCACCCGGGTTTCGTAGCACTAGGCTCGTCACCGACCGCTGGGATACGCCGGTAAATTACTCTGCTCATCCGCTCTAATTTACCGTCCAAGGAAGTCTTTTTCAAGACTACAAGGTAGGACCCTGACATACGAGCAAAGGAAAGAAGCTCTGTCAAGCGAGTCCACCTTCCTAAACCCTCTATTTCTGTACATAGAGGCATCGAAACGAGCTAATAACTCGGCTATTTCGATGGAACGTCGGCCGTCTTATTTCCTCATGCAAGGGGAGACAGACGACGGCGAAGCCGGGCCTCTTAGCCCCCGTAGCGCTACCTACAGGCTACCCGGCCAATCCGCCGGTCCCAGCGACGGCGCAAGGCTCGATCCTCACGACGAGATCGCCTTCTCACCTAACGTATTCGCTAAGGGAACGTTAGATCAAGCCTCGCCTATACAAAAGAACGAGGATACCTTTCAGACCCGCTCTGAAGTCAATCATTACGATTCGACCAAGCTGTCCGAATACCCACGATATTCGACACAAGCCTACCCGGCCGATCCGAGTGTCAAATACACTCCAAATGTACAAAAAACGAAGGATACTTTTCAGTACCTCCACCAAGCTCAACAAATTCCTCCTACAGATATAAATCTTAGGCCGGAATATTACAAAACGGCTCAGTACCAAACTGATCGAACCCAGCACCCACTATGCGAGCCCAGTGCTCCACGCGGCTGCGACACAAACTATCTCTCAGCTCATCCCGCCGAGAAAGCTGACCTTGACGGATTCGCCCACATTCCTTACAGGAATAACACGGGGACTAACCCGCATAATCAGAATATAAATGTCCCACTTGGTCTACCGACGCCAAGTAAAACATATATAAATCCACTACACACGTATGCGCACATGACTACATGTCTAACTGCTATTGATTATACCGCACTGACATTTGTAGGTGACCATCTAGGAGATCACACAATTTCTGTAAATTTCATCAAAATCGGTCAATTAGGTAGTTTTGGAGTACCACTTGAGTCAACCATGTTTAGTTTTGAGCATGCGCAACAGCTATTTTCCAACCAATTGCGATAAAATTCAAAGGGCGTCTCCTTGAATCCTATAAGTACAAAACAACCCTTCCGAGTTTGAACGAAATCTATCCGATAGATCGTTAGAAGTCGAAAATGTTAGAAATTACGTTTGCGCATGGCACACATCATTATTGATCCGACAACAATGGCATTTTGAAAAAGGGGATCATCTAAGAGCTAATCCGAACAATCCCTGAAAATTTCACCAAAATCGGACTAAAACTTATAGTAAGGTATGGGCGTGATAAGGTACGTAACCAAAATAAAATCAGATAACTCTGAAACACAAAAAGTTCGGAAATTTTTATTTTGGAGAATACAAATTTTTTCGACTTTTTGAACGAACACAAAGCTAAGCAAGCAAGCTACTTTTGGTAGTGAGCAAGCAAAACGTAGTTTATGAGCGAGCCAAATTTTTAAACTGTGGTGCAGAGGAACCAGTAGATTCATCAACGATCCACACAAACTTGCAGAGATCTGCGACCTGGGGCAACTCAAAGATAGTTTAATTCGAAATATGATTGTAATTGGATTGGATATGATTGTAAACTTCCAGAATCACCGCGAATGGATGAAATGCTAACACTACATATAGGATCGCTAGAGGTGGACAAGCAGCCTTGTCGCTGAACTAGATAGTCTAAGAGCGATAGGTAGGTAGTAATTTCAGGAAGACGTTTGAGATTAGGTTTAGAAAATAGTCGGTTCTGAGCGAGAAAATCTTTGTCTGCCATCTAGAAATTGGTGGAATACAAAATGGCGGCCGCATAAATATGGCTTAATTCGTACATTTTGAAGTTTTCCTCTAATAATTCCTTATACATGCATCCTACAACATTTTTTATACGTAGCAAAATTGTAGTGCATACAAATAAAAAACGATCCGATCCAACAACTACGAATTATCTCTCAAAATAAGCGAATTACAAGCAATTGAAGATCGGGCTAATTTTGGGTCAGTCCTCTCCTCCCTTCGTCGTGACTTTTCCCAAAATCCTATAGTGTCCTGAATATTGGTCTGATTTAGGTCTTCCGAACTTCATCCGATTCAGGGTTAAATACTTTCCAAAGTTTATATCGAGCAAGTTTTAGCTAAGACCCTTTCCCATTGACCTTGAAGATACTTTCCCGTACAAAGTAAACGCCGTTTCAGCTAACTTTATGTGTTAAATTGCAACAAATTCATTAGTTTTGCTGCAAGTCAAAGGGGAAAGGTCTCAAATAGAACTTGCTCGATATGAACTTTGGAAAGTATTTAACTCTGAATCGAATGAAGTTTGGTAAACCTAAATTAGACCAATATTATTCCGCTGGGTGATTTTGAAGGGGGGAGGAGAGGACTGACCCAAAATTATCCCGATTTTCAATTGATTGTAATTCGCTTATTTTGGGTCAGATCGCTTTGTATTTGAATGCTCTACAACATTACTTCGTACCTACAAAAATTTCGGTAGGATGAATGGTTTAGGAGTTGTTGGAGAAAAACTTTAACATGGGCAAATTAAGCGATCTTTATGAGTCCGCCTTTTTGTATTCCACTACTTTTGAGATGGCAGAAAACAGAATGTGTTTTTACGGAGGGTTATTTATTTTGAAGGCGTCCGTCCCGTAAGATCCCCCCCGAACCCCACCCCTCTCCCGTACGAGCTGCTACCCCCACCGCGCGTCCGCTACACCACCTACTTCCTTCGCCTTCCTTCACTCCCATTCCCTTGCAGTAAGTAGGAAACTTTTAGGCCGTTGGGAGGGATATGATGATAATGGTGAGTGGAAACGCTGCTCAAGTGTTCTTTACGGACTGGGCAATCAGTACCTACTCACGTAGCCCTGCGACCCATCATTCGCGCGAGTGTGTGTATATAAATGAAAATATGGCTGAACACGGTCCCAGTAGCCAACAAGCTGAAAAACGAGCGAAAAATGCGGAATACCAGAGAGTGTATCGTGCAAAACAACGTGCAGCCGCGGACGAAGAAACTTCAATGGTTAAACGGAAGAAAGACGCGGAAAGAAAAAGGGCCCAACGCGCTGCCGCTGACGGAGAAAAGTCAATGGCTAGGAGGAAGAAAGACGCGGAATGAAAAAGGGCCCAACGCACAAAACAACGTGCTGGGCAACTGTCTCAAGCAACATCCACTTGCAAGTTGAGTGCTCTCGAGTTTCCAGCTTCTTCAGATGTTGATCCGTTTGAAGAGGTAAAGGCATGTTATGCAAAAGCTTCAAAGGAATTCGATGTTCTATTTAATTCCAATGATTTTGGCCACGCCTGTAGCGTCGAAAATTCGCCCATACAATCATGCTGCATGAATAGAACTTTTTTTTTTTTTTTTACTAGGAATGGATTATATTTTCAAAATCTAATCTCAAACCTTCTCTTTAAATTACTACCTATTTTCAGCCTTTGCTCCTGGACTTGGAGAATGAGTTCAAAGGTCCAATCTTATAAAAATCTCTTATTTACAAGCATCTCATGTCTCGGTGTCTGTGATCACACTCCTCCGATACTGCTCGACCGATTTTTATGACATTTTTAATCGATATTTGGTAAATTATATGAGAATATCGTAAAGCACTTTTGTTTTAAGTAGGTACCGCTTGGTGAACCTCTCAATTTTTAATTTCGATCAGTAGTTTTCAAATAATTTTAACCTTTGTTCATACCGTTTCGTTAACCGTTTCGTACAGAACAAAATTATTGGTTTGTTATTGAATGATAGAAGATTCAGGGTTAGCTGATCCACCCATGCGCGATAAGCGTATCAAAATGCGTGCGTGGAAATCAAGCACAATAAATACATTCGCTTTTTTTTATTCAACAACCAAAATATTCACGAGAAATAACTTGGCAGAACTGTATGGCAGAACAACGTTTGCTGGGTCGGGTAGTAATAATTATTATCTATAAACCAGTGATCTGCGCCAAAAGGCTATGTAATAAAAAAAAATAATAAAAATGATGAATGGAAAAAATAAAATAAATAAAAATAGATTCTTGTGCTATTACCAATAATATTTACTTAAACAAGAACTGGAATAGGATCATGATTGAAAATTGTCTTTTTAATTGACAAACGGGATCTACACAAACTATAATCAATAATAAATTAATGAAGAGCATAATTGTAGGGAGCTACTGCCTAATACAATTTGTAACTTCTTGAATACCTCCCCCCCTTCCCGTGAAGGCCGCCGGATAGTTCTCCCTGAGCGACAGCGAGTTTGGACTGTAGATGATCCTTGATGTAAGAAGGGTCACGGAAAAGAACGATCAGAGTCAATTTTTGGTCCGAAATGAGATAGTGGTGCCGTCTTGCAGGTCTTAGAGAAACGAATCGAAGCATGTATCGCCTCGGGAAAGAATGATTAGCATCAAAATACAGAGGTAAAGATCATAGGTGTCGCAAAGCAACGATCAGAGTCCTAAAAAATCTCACTTGTTGATTAAGTTCAACGTGAAAGAAGGATCAAGGTTCAGCAGTTTTCTAAGAAAAATCCGTTTTCCCCATTCTCTTCATATTTCGTAAAACATTTTAATTTTTGTTTCTTCAATAAAATGTGTTTTTTCAATGAAATGACTATTTGAAGTTGAGAATTTATTTACCCCAAACCAAAAATATTACACTTGAAAGTTTAAAATTTGAATTTTGCAGATTTGTGAAGAAGTGACTCTGATCGCTATTTCTCGCGACCCTTCGTATGGCATCGGGTTGGTTCGCTTTCGAGTGGTCTGCGATGACCAGGGAGAACTTCAAATGGAATCTATTTCTTCGCATCTGTCGCTTTTCTGTTTCGACCAGATATTATCTAGGTTCTTTGCAGATGTCAGTTACTTTTCCATGCCTCTTCAAATATGTAATCCGAACACTGTCTCCCACTTTTAAAGGATCAAGAAGCCTCGAGTTGTGACCATTTTCGCAGTTTGTCTTGTATTGTTTTCTGTAACTTTCTTCAATTTTTTGTTGTTGTGAATTCAATCAGAATCAGAACGAATTTCCTCCGGAATTCCGTGACGACTAAAGAATCTTTTCAATTTACCAATATCTTCGTTTGCTCTTAGCCCATTCTACTGGGCCAGTTCATGATAACGGGAGTAGCAGTCATCGCAACGATGAACCAAACGCCATTGAGTTTAAATAAATCAACACCCAATTTCTGCCGCGGTCTCCTCGGAAAATCAAATGGAATTAACGGCTGGGGTTTGTTGATAGGGGCGACGGCATATCTGTACTAGGGTTGCCAGATCTACTTTAAATTAAAGTATCCTACTTTATTCTTGTTCAAAATTCTGTATACTTTATAAAAAATTTAAAGTAGACCAGAATACTTTATATTTGAAACGAAGAAGAAAGGTTCAGCCTTAAAGTCCTTACGTGCCCAATAGATGCACGATATATTTTTTTTAGTGAGAACGAGATTGAAAATGATGTTCCTAATTACATTTATGTACTATGTAATACAACCTTACTGAAATATGGACTCGTTAAGATTGAAATGTCTAGTAATGTTTTCTTCGGAATAACAATTTTGTGACCTACGTACAGTAAAAATATTACTATCCTTGGTTCTTTTTAAATTCCTCAAACCGAACTTTCTTATTTTCAGTGGTCTGACACATTCAAGCCCTTGTGTGCAGATGCTGAATGAAAAATAGGTACCTTAGTGTGTAAGTCGGGAACGTTAACTTTAATGTATACCACTTCAACTTTCATTGAAATACTCTACTTTTCCTTGGTTGCAGCCAGGATATGTACTTTATATGATTCGAAAAAATCAGGCAACCCTAATTTGCACCCCTAATGTATTTCTGCATCCCCGTTGAACTAAGCTTTTAATTTATTGCCTCCGAGACTGCAAGGCAGCGGAAGCTTTGTTTTCACTTTCGAAATGAAAAAAAATTTGTTGCTCCAAAATCAAAATTTCCACTCGCATTTTGCGTTTCAGAGCCTCCTGAACAAATTTGGTTCCGTGTCTGTCTGTCCGTCCACATTTCCTTGTAACAGCCATAACTTCCACAATTTTGATTCGATTTAAAACCAAATTTTCAGGGATCGTGCGGGTTAAGCTCTAGAGGGTCGCCTATCAACATCATCATGATCGAATCACCGGGAGCTTCTGCGCAGGCGCTGACGTGAGTTCCTTGTGACGGTCATAACTCGGTCAATGTTGGACGGATTTCGGTCAGATTTTCAGGGATGATGTTGGTAAGGTCCCTTGTGGTCCCATAAGACAATCATCATAATTGCATCATCATTGAAATATTCTTGTTACGGTCCTTGCAACAGCCGTAATTTCCACAATTTTGATGCGATTTTCTTCAAATTTTTAGGGATCGTGCGGGATCTACATGGCCCCCTATCAGTTCCGTCATGATCGAATCAACGGTAGCCTCTGCGCAGGCGCAAACAAAATTTTCTTGTTTCGGTCATAACTCAGGCAATTGTGAACGGATTTCGGTCAGATTTTCTGGTCCCATATTAAAATCAAAATTTTCCTTATTAATTTCATTTATTATATGTACCATTCAGCTTCCAATTTCCCACCTTATTAATTCCCTGATGCCAGAACCGGTCGTTTCTAGTTTTCTGGAATTTAATGGTGACGTACTTTGAAGGTCACGAGGAAGCTCATGTGCCATTTCCTTGGCAGTGTATTGTGTCTTGTGGTAGCAAACAGGGGAGAGATGTAATATTTGTTAACCGTTTTCAATTCGTATTTCAAAAAGTGCGCTGCAAACATAACTTCAACCTTATAATGACTTTATAACTTTACCCTTTTAACGACGATAAATGGCTATAATACATTTGTAAAATAAAAATATAACTTATTTCCTGGCTATAAATTATTGTAATATTCATTCATTCACATATAGTACTGTAATCACAAATAAAAATAAAATAAAAGCTTAGTTCAACGGGGATGCAGAAATACATAAGGGGTGCAAATTAGGGTTGCCAGATTTTTTCTGGTCATATAAAGTATATCCTGGCTGCAACCAAGGAATAGTAAAGCAGGTATTTCAATGAAAGTTAAAGTATGCATTAAAGTTAATGTTCTCGAATTACACACTAAGGTATTTTTCATTCAGCATCTGCACACAAGGGCTTGAATGTTGGTCAGATTACTGAAAATAAGAAAGTTCGGTTTGTGGAATTAAAAAAGAACCATGGATAGTAATATTTTTACTGTACGTAGGTCACAAAATTGTTATTTCGAAGAAAACATTACTAGATATTTCAATCTTAACGAGTCCATATTTCAGTAAGGTTGTGTTACATACATAAATGTAATTAGGAACATCATTTTCAATCTCGTTCTCACTAAAAAAATATCTCGTGCATCTATTGGGCACTAAGGACTAAGGACGTTAGGAACTTTTAGGAACTCGAAAAGTTACATTCATTCAGTCCCTCCTTCTTTCTCTGAAACACTGTACCTATAAAATATTAAAAATTCGGAAAAGAGCTGTGGAAATTGAAAATTCAGAAAAATTTTGAAAATTGACAATTTAAAATAAATCTTTATACTTGACAAAAACGTAAATTAGACTTTTAGAATACCTATGTATTATTGAATTAGTCAGAATTAGAACAAATCAAGAGAATTAATTCAAAAAGTTGAATTATTCTTGAGTTCACGAAAAATGTGGAAGAAAATCTGGAAGATCTCGCATTCGCATTCTAATATTTATGGGAACTTCGCGCAGAGGCTAAAAGTTTCTTTTCGTTCTTGAAATATTCAAGCTCGTCGTTGCAGCCAAAGTTGAAATTTGTGGTGATCAGGAGTTCATTTTTGATTAGCTCCAACAAAGATCGGTTCCTCTCATCTCGCCATTTGATATTTTCGTCCATGCAGGTAGGTAGGTATGGGAACCTTGTCCTTGACTAGTAAGTAGGTGCGAGGGCTGAACTTTTCTCCTTCGTTTCAAATATAAAGTATTTTGGTCTACTTTAAATTTTTTAATAAGTTTACAGTATTTTGAACAAAAATAAAGTAGGATACTTTGAATTAAAGTAGAACTGGCAACCCTAATCGTAGTTCTGCACCCGTTACATTTCGTACCTTGAGCGGCCGATTGAATACCTGCACCTGAGTAAACATGACGCCGTATTGCGTGAGCCGATTGTCTCTGATGAACGGTACTTATCAGTATCGAAATAGCGATGAGCGAGTCGTGTGTTATTGTGTCTTGTGGTTGCAAACAGGGGAAAGATGTAACCTTTGTTAACAGTTTTCGATTCGTATTTCAAAAAATGCGCTGCAAACATAACTTCAACCGTGTAATGACTTTATAACTTTACCCTTTTAACGACGATAAATGACTATAAGTACCTAATTCATTTGTAAAATAAAAATATAACTTATTAACTGGCTATAAATTATTGTACTATTCATTCATTCACATATAGTACTGAAATCACTAAGGCTCGGATTTTGCATGTTTTTTTCTGAAGCCCCAAACCTTCATAGAAGTTCGTTTTGAGTGTTTTTTTTTTCAAACCATTTGCAACCAAAAAAAAAAAAATAAAAAAAAAGGAAATTTATTGTGCATGTTTTACATGTTTTGGGTTTTTTTTCCAGATTTGTGCATGTTTTGCGCATGTTTCATATTTTTCCCAGCAATTTAAAAAAATTGACAAAAAATAGATTTTTTAGCAAATTTTTAGGTACAAACCAAACTTTTTTAAAAAATAACTAACTAAAACTAGTGGTAGTTTGTTTTCTATAGAATTTTTCAAACCGAAATGGGGTGATTGGTCTTACTCAAGATTCAAATGCAAAAGAATGCAGGAAACCATGCTGTCTGGAATGCGAATTGACGGAAAATGTTTCGGCTGAAGAGGTTGCAAATTACCGATTTCTACCCATTGTCTCCTGTGATATGAAAAGGTAATTTTCTACACTAAAGACATTTTTAAGTGAGAACAGGCGTAGTTTCAAGGTTGGCAACCTAGAGAAGGTATTAGTTGTAAATTGTAATTTCAATCAGCAAGTTGATCGGAGTGAGCCAGAAGAATAATGCACCTGTAAATATAATGCGAACATTTTTTTTTAAATCTTTCAGCACGTTATTAATTTTTGTATAATTTGACAATTAAACCTAAAACTAGTATACTAATTACCCATACCTTTGCTTGATGAACAGCAATTGATTATGGCAAATTTATTTAGATACGCCTAATATAAAAAATTTCAATTTTTTAAATTCTTTTATTTATCAATAAATTTCATCAACTACTTTTTCAAGGTTTTTTTCGTTCAAATACTCTTAACATTTTACGTACATATTCGTTAAAAGGAGGTTTCACAAGCATTCATGGCAAAAAAGTAAGTCTTCTTTGAATTATTTTAAAAATACATGTTTTTGCATGTTTTGGCATTTTCAGTGCATGTTTGGCCTCAAATTTTTGCATGTTGATCCGAGCCCTAGTAATCACAAATAAAAAAAAATACACTGCCAAGGAAATGGCACATGAGCTTCCTCGTGACCTTCACAGTACGTCACCATTAAATTCCAGAAAACTAGAAACGACCGGTTCTGGCATCAGGGAATTAATAAGGTGGGAAATTGGAAGCTGAATGGTACATATAATAAATGAAATTAATAAGGAAAATTTTGATTTTAATATGGGACCATCCAGGATGTAGTCCGCATCTGACCGAAATCCGTTCACAATTGCCTGAGTTATGACCGAAACAAGAAAATTTTGTTTGCGCCTGCGCAGAGGCTACCGTTGATTCGATCATGACGGAACTGATAGGGGACCATGTAGAGCTATACCCGCACGATCCCTAAAAATTTGAAGAAAATCGCATCAAAATTGTGGAAATTACGGCTGTTGCAAGGACCGTAACAAGAATATTTCGTTCACGCATGCGCAGAGCGTACCGCTAATGCAATTATGATAATTGTCTTAAGGGACCTCAAGGGACCTTACCCACATCATCCCTGAAAATCTGACCGAAATCCGTTCAACATTGACCGAGTTATGACCGTCACAAGGAATTCACGTTAGCGCCTGCGCAGAAGCTACCGTTGATTCGATCATGATGAAGTTGATAGGAGACCATCTAGAGCTTAACCCGCACGATCCCTGAAAATTTGGTTAAAATCGGATCAAAATTGTGGAAGTTATGGCTGTTACAAGGAAATGTGGACGGACAGACAGACAGACACACGGAACCAAATTTGTTCAGGAGGCTCTGAAACGCAAAATGCGAGTGGAAATTTTGATTTTGGAGCAAAATTTTTTTTTTCATTTCGAAAGTGAAAACAAAGCTTCCGCTGCCTTGCAGTCTCGGAAGCAATAAAATAAAAGCTTAGTTCAACGGGGATGCAGAAATACATAAGGGGTGCAAATCTACACAAACGTAGGGGTGCAGATAAACAGCTTTCTCTCGGGCCGGGTGCAGATCTACGGGCTCCCGTTGAAAGAATCATGAGAATCATGTGCACGCCAGGCCACCAAACGCTTCGCCTCGCACGCTGTTGGCATTTATTTATACCAAGGTGCCCTTCGTGAATCCTCGATAAAATTAATTGTTGTGCTCCTTGAAGAATAATGATTCGGAAACCTCTGAGGAGGAGCCCTTCTGTATAGCTGATTTCGTCTTTTACTGCATAATAATACTTGGAGAGAGTAGGCTTTTAAAATTATTCAAAATTCCTCCCTTTTGTCATTCTTTCACCGTTGCCCCCACGTGCTATTACCAATAATATTTAAACAAGAACTAGAAGACATCGGATCACAATTGAAAACTGACTTTTTAATTTACAACCGGTACTTATCTGCACAAGCTATTAAATTATTGAAGAACATATAGGTAGCTACTGCCTAATACAATTTGTAACTCCTTGAACACCTTTGTGTAATAATTTGCGGAGTTTATTTTTTCATCTCTCAAATTAAAACTAGAAATTTTGTCATTTTCTCCACTCAAAATTAAATTGTTATCATAATTATATAAGTACATATGTTAATAAATAAGTACATATGTTATTACGTTAAAAAATCATATCACGAATTATTTATCTGGAGGAGTTGCTTGATCAACACCACACCAAGCAGACAGTCGAGGGGTGGGGACGCGACCCCCACTCCACTCGCGCCCGCCTTCCTGCCAGTTCACTTCCAGATTCTCAGGCAGTTTGAAGCTCGCAACCCGCGCTAAAACATTCAGCTCAGAGGTCTGGTGGTTGGGTTCTATTCCTACCTGACTCCCGATTCGGTTTATTTTTTATACCGCAAAATCAACGCCGCATATTCCAATTTGAAAATTTGTGTTTTTTGTTTGTTTTTTACAACAAAGTTTCTCGAACTTTCAAGTTGGTTAACTTTTGAAGATGACAATGGAAAAAATGGAGGATTCGGTTGCCCCTGACGTCGATATGGAAGAGGTGATCCGAGCCGACAGCGACGACGACATCTCGGCGGCGGAACCTTTGACGACGGCGGCGGACGGCAATTTCGACAAAGGGAGCCATATGACGGTGAAGGAGCAAGCGCGCCAGTTGGTCATCAACGTTAGGGAATATTTCCGACGCGAAAGGGAAAATAAAGGTAAGCATATATCACAATAAATTACAATTAATTAAAACGACTAATTATTAGTTTACAGCTCATATTTTAATGAATAGCACATTTAATTAGACACTCCGTCAAACTAACCCGTGTTCCACCACCTACAGCACTTCCCTACCTTGCTTCGTTCGCCATCAAAAACCAAGATGGCCGCCTAGACATGTACCGCGTAATATGTGACGTCACAGCCACGTCGCAAATTCGTGTTCGTGAAATTCCATACGTTCATTGATTCATATCCAAAAATTTCGTTTTACAAAATTGATATTTCGCATCATTTAGGTACCTATTAACATTATATATATTTGTACAACTTTTTGTTGATTCCATAATTTATTTTACCTATTCATAATGAAGATTATATCTCTAATTTCCACAATATATTCATATATATATGTAGATTTTATATTATTATAATAGTGTTATAAATTATTTGGGTCTTGGATGGTAAATGGAAGTCATAGGGACTTGGTAAGTATACCTACTTATCTCACCCCTCCCCCTCTCCAACCCATTCGTCTGACCTACCCCCACTCCTACCCCCTGTCAAAAGTTGTTACCTACTCATCAAGTAGGTACCTTGTAACTACCTCGGGATCGCAACAACTGAATCTTCAAAATTCCGTTGTTGGGTGTGACCATTTTATTCGTCTCATAGGTACCTTTAAAAGAAATAATTAAAAAAGTGTCTGCCAAGTTGCGTGTAACACAAAGCTTCGTCGTAAGTGTAACATGAATGAATGAATCATTAAAAATAAGTCAGTCTTGAAAAGGGTTCTTTTGAAATGAGAAAAATTGGTCTATTAGGCAATGAGAAAGTGATGCTTGATAGATGTGTTTGCGCTTGTGCGAAAGCTATCGGTGAGTCGGGAGCGATGGAGATCACTGGGGACCATCAATAATCTGAACAGTTCAATCCTTGAAAATTTCATCGTAATACGATGAAAACATAATACTTATCATAAATATTATGGCTTGCTGCAAGGACGAGGATCGCGCATGCGCAGTTACCTACTAAGTAAGATTGATTAGATCGTGATAAAACTCATGGAATACCTCCCTAATCAAATCTTTTCCCAACTATTTACCCACCCTCTGAATTTGAGCGAGATTGGACAAATAGGCCATTAGAAAATGACGCTTGATGGATTTTACGTTTGTGCCTGCGCTCTGAAATATCAATTTCTGAATGAAGAAATTTACAGGGGACCAGTCTCTGCTCAATCCGCTCATTCCAAGGAAATATCATCTAATTTGAATGGAAAGTGTTGAAGTTATATGTTTGTTGCAAAGATTTCATATTCGTGCAAGCGCAGTAGCTAAGAACAACACAATCTTGATGAAATCGATATCGTATAGCTAATCAAATAAATGGTATTTTCCCAACTACCCTCCGAATTTGAGCGAGATCGAATGGCTTGCTGTACTTATTTAGTACAGAGTACAATTTTTTTTAAATTGATTAACTTATTCTGTTCATGAGCCCTTTCCAACGAATTCATTCTTTGTTTTGGAATGCTTGATTATTAGGTGAAAGAAAGGATTTCTCAATCCTGTGTTGTTGTCGTTACATGACTTACATAATTAATAAAATGCAATACATAGCATTTGCAGAAAAGTTAATCTTTCCGCAATTAAATTTAGTTTTTTCACATATGAATTCATTAGGGGAAAGATTGGTTTTATTTCCAAAATGACCGTTTTAATTTCCCAAAAGACTAATTTTATTCGCAAAACGATAACTTTTACCTGCAAAAAGACGAATTTTATCCGGAAAGGTTAACTTTATTACCTAATATCGATACTTCAAACTCGATATTTCACAATTGGAGCACACTGCGCGAGTGATTGAGCCCATTTTTGCGCTCTCAGAAATTCGAGTTATGGATAATTTTTTTCGGGAGTTTTTTTATGTAGATTTAAAATCTACAATACAAAATGGGGGTTCTCATTTGAAAAACGCGAGTCAGGAGTTTTAGCGCCACTGTGGCGCGTGATAATCAAAATTCGATTTCACCAGCATTTGAAGTTGTTTGATATCTTCAAAAATTAAAATAACGCCTGCAAAGTTGGGTGTGGTACATAGCTTCCTCGTTTCCGTATCATTAATGTACTATAGATCATTGAAAAGTTTTATATGATCTTGAAAAAGTCTAGAAGGCAAAGAATTATAAATAAAGATACATCTTTAACGTGAAAGAGTCAAAATCGGTCAATTAAGAAACGAAAACAATGATGCTTGAAGTAACTTAAGTTTGAGCATGTGCTGAATGAAGTACTTAATGATTTTACAACAATAAAGTATGGGACCATCTTTGGCCTAACCCGCTCATTCCCTGACAATTTCATCAAAATCGGCCAAAACTATGGAAATTGAAGTCGTTGCTATGATAACACATTGGCGCATGCGCAGCAGCTGTTTATGATACAATCATGTTGAAGTTGATTAGGGATGATCAAGTCGTCTTCCTCCAACTACCATTAAACTTTTAGTGAGATCGAACGACTAGGGTGTAAGAAAAGTTCCTGTCATGCAGCACGATCGTATGATCGAATTTTGGTAAATTATCCTATTGTATAATGTTGAATTGTTTTGAAATTTGAGCTTTTTGAGTGCAAAGAAGTTGTTAACTATTAACACATTCAACGCGAGTCTGAAATGGGTGAACACATGGGTGCACAGGAACTCATGGAAAGGAACAAGGTCGGAACAGGGCGTTCATGATGAACTCTCAAAACAGTGATCTGAACGCTCAAACCCCAAATTCCCGTTGCACCAGTATATATGAATATCATGTAAACATAGTACATCAGTTTTCAAATCAAAATACATAAATAAAAAAAAAAGAACTCACCAGGAAAGCAGAATTTGCGGTGAAGACACGCTTATCACTTTTATCAGTGCCCTGACTGATTGAAGGTCAGTATCAGAAAACGGCGACCTCTGGTGGGTAGGTAGGTTCCTACTGAGTAAATCGTGCTGCCGAACGGCCTTCTAAACCTTTCTCATCCAACACACGAGGCTTTCGAAAGAGGCACTTATCGTACACATAGGCTCTGTGTCATATATGACACTGCCCGTGTGAGAGAAGAGGCAGACCTGTGTCATATGACAAATTCCACGTTGAACGTGTTAATATTATGGCCAAAAATGTATTCTACATTTTTATCGATTTTTTAGCAAATTTTAATGAAATTTAAGTTCATTTTTCATCGTAATTTTGTATATAAATTTTTGAATGTTCTATTTTATAGTACATAAACTTTATTTGAGCAATATTCTGCTAGAAAATATCAATTGAACGATTTTTAGCTTCTTTTAGCCATTTTTAGTGATTTTTTCAATAAATTTTTCGAAATTTTACCAATTTAATGTGCTCAAAAAGTGCTGGCCAACGAACTCATCGAGAGTTATCGTCTGGAATGACATATATATGTATGAAAAAACGCAAACTTCAGGAATCGTTTCAGAATGCTCCAAAACGGATTTCAATGAACGAGCTTTTTAATCATTTTGATTTTAGAAATTTCCGACCCATTGCAATAGCTTCACTTTCTACGAAAATTCGCTAAATAAAAGATGCTTGGTGGAATGCACATACATATACGCATGCGCACAGTAAAGTATTGATTTGGGAACAATGGAACTAATAGGTGGCCATCTGCACACAAGCCCCCACAACCCCTGAAATTTTTATCAACATCGGATGAAAACTGTAGAAATTAAACTTTTTACAAGGATTTGCGGACACAGGACAGACACTCAGACACGTATCGAAAGTCGTTCAGAATGGTCTAAAACGTAAAATGCGTGTGGAAATTTTGGTTTTGGAGACAAAAAAATGTTCTTCACCCAAAAGTGAAAACAATGCTTCCGCTACCTTGCTTACGATAGCAAAAAAAAAAAAAAAAATGCTTATGCTAGCAAAATAAATGGCTGGTACATGTATTTCGAAAAATTTCATTTTAAATTATTTCGGAGCCATTACAATAGCTTCCTTTTTTCTTGATTCGATGAAAGCCCAATTTTATTTGCAAAAATATTAACTTTATCTGAAGTACTATGTATTCAGGTTGATGCACTGTGAGTGATATGGCCTTGGGTATCATGAGGGCTGTTCTTCGGGCGTTCAGGGCGGCTGCTTACGTTCAACGGTTCCTCATCGAACATGTGCTCTCTGAGCCCCGCGTTACACCTGACGGACGCGGGCCCGGCCCGCGCCTTTCTGCGGGCCCGCATTTTGGGAGAACACGAAGAAATAAGTGTATCGACTTACATCTGACGGAGAGCGGGGCGATCCCCGCGACGGGGAAAATTTCGCCCGCAGAATGTTGCGGGGAGATCGGTGCCCGTCCGACGGGGCGGGCCCGCCGGGAGTAGCCAACACATAGAAATGAATCTCTAGTATTACACCTGACGGGGACGCCCGCCGACGGGGACGGGCGTTTTTCGGTTATTTGTTTGAATTTTGTTGTTTGAAAAATGGAGGTATGCAGAGTGGGAGCGACGGGCCCGCGCAAGTGGCCCGTCAGGTGTAACGCGAACACTGCGACGGTTTTTCCCCGTCCGTTACGACGGTTTTTTCCCGTTCCCGTCAGGTGTAAACCCCGCCTGAAGGTCGCTCAGAGTGGAGAGAGCCAGGATATGGAACTCCCTCCCACTGTTAACAAGATCAACCAGATCTACCGTCCTTCCACCCCTTGCTTGAGTCGCACTTCAGCAGCACTCCTTGTCCATCTCACCACCTTTTGCTTCCGAGTCTACCTAGATAGCTAGCGGAAACATTATTTTCACTTTCGGGAGAAACAAAGTTTTTGGTCTCCAAAATCAAAATTTTCACTCGCATTTTACGTTTTAGACCATTCTGAAGAACTTTGGTTCCGTGTCTTTCTGTCTGAGCGTGTTGCGTGTCCACAAACCCTTGTAACAATCTTATTTTCCAGTTTTCATCCGATTTGGATGACATTTTCAGGGGTTGTGTTGGCTAGAGTGTATACGGTCCCCTATCAGTTTCGTCGTTCCTGACTTCATACTTCACTCTGCGCATGCGCATACTTAAATTCTCCCAAGCATTTTTTTCTTATGCCCTAGTCGTCCGATCTCGCTCAAATTTGTATATAATTGGGGGATAACGATTTTATCATCACATATCAATTTCAACATTTTTGTATCATTAATAGAAACTGCGCATACGTTTCCCCAGTTTGAAAAAGATCTTCTAAGCCACATTATAGGAGATTCCACGGAATAACTTGTGTGTTACATTTACTCAATTTTATGTTTGTTGAGATAGCAGTAAGTACGGGTGTGTTGAATACTACATAAATTGGATCAATTCCGATCCAAAAAAGAAGAAAACAAGTTTCCCTCACAAAAATTCGTCAGATTGATTACTTACATTTTGTCTCTCTTTAAACTCTAAATGAAGGAGCCTGGTTGAATACCTCATCGGCCTACTCAAAATAACTCTCAGTACCGTATTATGAAAAACCCAGAGAGGCTGAAAATGAGATTTAGAAGTACAACCCCAAACCAGAATCCCGTATTTTAAAACAGAGAAGACCATGCTAAAGTAAACAGACCCCAACCATTATAAAGTAAAGAAATTGCTTATCGTTTTAAATAGGTACATATAAAATTTTACGGAATTTTTGGCATAGTAAATAAATGTGATGGTTAAATTTCAACTTGCTATCAAACATAATTCCAAGATATCTACATTAAGTAGCAACATTCAAGGGAGGGCAGACACAATTATTACCATGGTGATAGGTACGTATATTCGCGAATCACCACTCAATTATTTGAAGGAAACAACCTATTATGTACCATTGAAAATCTTGGCACTGTTTTTTATTAATGGTCAAACTATGAAAATTTACATCAATCCAATGTTTAATTAAAAAAAGATCACTGTTAACAGTTTTTATGAAACTTGAATAATTTGTATCCCAGACGACACGAGCAGTGTCGTCCGCAAAACCAAAAATATGACCATTACATTGAAAATTTAAAAGTGCATTTAGGGTCGTTTTCAGAAAAAAATTTCCGTTTTCTCATTTCTGAGGTCAACATTAAATCTTGATCTTTTTAGCAACCGAGTTGCTCCAAATATACTTGAAGATGTCTAAAATAAGGTTCTATGTAAAAGCCACGAGTTTTTTCACTTCTAAATATTTTTTTTTTCAATTTGAAAAAAAAAAAAAAAAAAAAAAAAAGCACAATTTTTTGGTCACTGTAGTTACGATGCAATTTTTTTTTTTTTAAGATGGATTACGGGAGGCAGACTCATTTTTCTGAATGAGTACACTTCTCAGAGATAATAATTACATAAAAATATGTTGAAATTGTTGGCATAGATTGTCATGGAAATTTTATTTTTGTGGTTTTTGTCACAGGAGTTACGTTGGTAATGGTTATTTATTTATTTTTTCATGTTGAACTGTTTCATTAAGCAATCTGGTTCTGGAATTTCCTTCAATATGTCTAAAACTCCAAACGTCGATAGCACATATGTTTAGAAAAAATTAAATTCAGGCGAAAAAAGTGTTATTGAACACTACAGCTGCGTGGGACACTTAGTGAGGGAAATAGGTTGAACATGTTCGAAACACTCAAGCCAGGCAATTAAACTGGATAAAATTTTATTCAGGGCTAATTACAATAAAGTTCTTTAATAAAACTGTCTCAATTAACAATTCAATTACTTAGCAACTTATTTTAATTGTTTCATGAAGTCTTGAAAACCAAACCAATGTCCCAAAGTTGGAGTATTATATTTGTAGCTCCCCACCTTGTAGCTCCACCAACACGAAGGTTCCACATTTAATTGCTGAGGCATCCACTAATTCCATAGGAGGGATGTAATCAGGAATGTCATCCAAGTCACTGCTGTGAATTTCTGCTGAATTTCCAAGTCACTGAAAGCATGGGTGGACCGAGTACTCCAATATCAGGTTCAAGCCCATTCACATGTTCATCAAACTTACGATGTGCCAAGCACAAAACCAAGAAAAGCCTCACTGGACAATTTACAATCCACTTCTACACCCTCACCACCAAACCGTCCGAAAACTGTCAAAATGTTCGTCCATCTGAACATTGAATCAGGTGACAACAGTGACCGATCTTCTGAAAGTATTCTTAGGATAAATCTACAGCATCCTTGCCCCATCTGTGGAGGACGCCATGGAGCCCGAAAGTACTGGTGTTTTCTCCGGATGAGTACAGTGCAACATTGGCACAGCACTCAGTTACTCGAACCGTGCATCAACTGCCTGGTATCACACCCTGCAAAACAGAAAAAAATTAGTCGGTCACCATAGTTATCATAACTATCTGGACATTTCAACTTCGAACAAGGCTACACTCCTCCAATCTCATAAAAAACGATTGGTTATCATTTGCAAAAATATAGATTATTTAGGCGTATAAATTAATCAATAAATGATGTTTACAAAATAACGTTTCCCTAGAGAATTCTTAGTAACTATGGGGACCTTGAATTAAACCACTTACCATTGTGATGAAGGTGAAAAATCCTTGGACACCAAAGATGCTGCAGAACACGTGGCACTCAACTAAGCTAAGGGCGTTAGGGGAACGTCACACGCACTTGCTAGACCCTCCACTTCCCCTCCAAATACTCTCCAGCCGCCACCCCTCGCGTGACTATTGGGACACAACTATTGTGACCAAAGTCCTGGGACAAGGTGCTTTTTCTTCTAGCTGCCCTCTACTCTTCAGAATTCTAAAAACCTTGCTAAGTCATTATCTATAGATTAATGTCTGATAGAAATTACTTTTCAGATCTAAAAAAACATTTTCTAGTCAAAAGTTACAAACCTTAGTAACTATCGTAAGTACCACTGGGACATAACTATTTGGACTTTTTTTTAAACTGTTGATATTGACAAACCTATTAACTGTTAGAAAAACGTCATGTTTGATAGTTGGTTTTACAAAGGATAACCTAAAGAACATTTTGATTCATATCCCATTGATATAAGTTGAAAATTGGCTCTAGAATCATGTTTCAAATCTTTGGGACACAGTAAATTGAGAAAACGGAAATTTTTTTTTTTTTTTGAAAACGACCCATTAATATACAATTAAAAGAAAATGAGTCCAAGTACTGTTCCTTGCGGAACCCCACTTGTCATTTCCAACTCATCACTTCTGATGAGTTCCCCATCGAGTAGACTGACATCGGCCATGCAAATTCGATGAAATAAATTCAAGAGGAACACCCCTGATCCCATAATTATAAAGATTATTCTATGAAACATCTTGTTGAACGCAATCGAAAGCCTTTCCTATGTCCAGAAAAACGCTACATAGAAACCCTCATCAAGTTTGCGTACAATCAGCCTATGCAAACCAGAAGTGGCGTGATAGGTACTGAAACCCTTCCGAAAGCCAAACTGGTTTTGTGAAAAATAAATGGTCCTTCATTGAATCCAGCAAAATGCTCAATTATCACATTTTACCACTCACATGGTCCGTTCTGCAGGTTTGGGGAGGAAAGTCAAATCCGATTCACCATGTTGCGGGATTTGGGGGTGCCATCTCCTGCCGGGCAATGTGCGTTTTGGGATTATTGAGCGTTTTATTATGAGTTTTATTTAGGAACTGTCCCTCGGGTTTTGAGTTTCAGAGGGCCATTTTTAAAATAATAACTCACTGTTTTAAGTCGTGCTTATTGCTTACAAAATCGAAGAAACTAATATTTGCACAGATTTGTGGAATGATGAACGGGTCAAAAATTCAAATAATTAATTAAAAATTAATATTTATAACTTGCGGAAGAAGTAGAAACAATTGAATGATAGATATCAGAGACCTAATGTCCTAGGAATTCTGCACAGTAGTTTTCTGTTTGGTGTGTTCATGTTTGGAAAGAGACACAGGGAGGGTTAAAACCCACGTAAATATTAATTATTTCAGACCTTTACCGACCAACCAGGATGCTGAAGATACATTTTTCGGAAACTTTTATTTTGTCTTTTTTCCACCTGAAACACATAATCGAAACACTACGGCATTGTGGAGGGTTCCGACGCCCGTTGATCCAGATCACAAAGCTAGCAGACAAATTCCTACAGCGCCCTTTCTTTCGTGCGCGATGTGTATAGTATGTGTTTGTTGGTTGAATCCAATGGTTAAGTCAGATTTTACGTATCTTACTTAGTTAAGGAGATACATGACCGACAGTCGCCGGTCTTCCGTCCAAGATTCGGCCTCTTCGACGTAACATGATCAATACACTCTCTTTCCACGTATTCACACACATATTCACACTGTCCTAAGGGAGTGCCCAAATTGAGTGTGGTGACAATGCCCAAAACAAAAAAGTACTTTCTTCAAATTGTGAATATCGTTCTCTTGAAATTACCTATATCATTAAATGACATTTGCGTTACGTATACATCTTGCAAATGCAGAGCTGAAGTGGGCTGAAAAGAGCGCCGTACTGATTAAAGGGTTCACATGCCCATATAATTTAAAAATCAAATATATTATTATTCAACATTAGGAATTTATTTTCAGTCTGGGTGAGATGTATGAATCTATCACCAAACTTAATAGTACGGTTGTGCGATTTATGAGGGAAAATCGGCAAAGCCGTTGAAGAAGCGTCTCACTCCCAAACGAAGTCAAAAAGAGTGAGAGAATCCGACTATTGGTTTGGCCCAAATCAGATGATATGCATTTTGTGGCTTGGGATCTTTTGTATACGGAACGTCTTTTTGGGGGATCTTCCACGAAATAATGAAAATTACCTGGTAAAACTGGAAACCTATTTTATTTAGGTTTCTTGGCGGTATGTGTAGATGGTAATATAAATATTACGAGGGTTATCCAGAAAATAGGTTAGAAGTCCCCTGGAGGGTGAATGGTCAAAATAAGACCGGGCCCGTGTCAGTCCCTTGCAAAATGTCGTTGCAGCTACAGATTCCGTCAACCTCTGAAAGCATTGTTCGCTCCACCTCCCGCTTATGTGAGATTCGGTCAGTCATCAAGTTCCTCACACTGCGTCACAAATCTGCCTCCGAAATCCATCGTCAGCTTGTGGAAACTTATGGACCTAGGTCATGTCACGTCAGCATGTTTTCAAGTGGGTTACGCTGTTTAAAAAAGGTCGTACCGACGACACTCACAATAAAGAAAGGAGTGGGAGGCCGTCTTGATTTCATAAGAGCTTCTGCAACAAGTTGATGAAAAAATTCTCACTGATCGTCGGGTGATTGGCAACCTTCATGGAATGTTTCCAGACATCTCGCGAAGCCTTATGGGTGATATTGTCTCGGAAAACCAGGATTACAGGAAGTTATGAGCAAGATGGGTACCTACCAAAAATGTTGACCCTGGAACATCGCCAAAATCGCGTTCCGCCTGCACATAAATTTCTTCATCGTTATGAAATGGAGGGTGAAGCATTCCTTGATTCGATTGTGGCTGGGGACGAAAGTTGGGTATACCACTATACCACAGATACAAAAAGGCAGTCCCAACAATGGTGCCAAAATTCAAAGTTCAGTTTTCAGAGCGGAAGACATGGCATCTGTTTTTTGGGACAGGAAAGGGGTGTTGTTGGTGGATTTCATGGCCAAAGGGACCGCCATCAATGCTGACGGATATTCTGAGACCGTAAAAAATGAAAAATAAAAATTTAAGACAAAAGGAGGGGAATGCTGACCCCTGGTGTGTCCCTCATTCACGACATCGCCAGACTCCACGCCGCTCCACAGTGGGCCAGAAACTAATTCTAGGTGACAAAATTATTGTATGAGCTATTCTTATTGGTGATTTCGCGCTGATTCCGAATATACTCCATGTCCCTATACCAAAAATAGCTTATTCGACCCAAGATATCGATTGTTGACAATTATCCTCAGTTTTTGACCTTTGAAGCTGAATTAATTTTTTTTTGCACTGAAAAAAAAAAAAGTCATAGAGAAAGACATTTTGCATCGAATAGACCACCGCCAGCTTTCTCACTCGTTTCTTCGATTTTTGGCGATTGTTTGAAGTGCTTGTACTCACTTGTTGAGGATTTCCATTGAAGTGGGTGGTGAGTGGTAGGTCCCGAGAACACCGCCCCTCGAGAAACATCGCCGAAAATCGAGGAAAAAAGTTAGAGATCTGGCGGTGGTGTCATTCGATGCAAATTATCTTCCTCTACTGCTTTTCAAAACGCTTTCAACTTCTTCAACATAATTAGGTCCACCTAGAACCGATTTTTTTCTTGAAACTTTGCATTACAAATCTCGAGATATTTAATGATCTGAACCTCTGGGCAGCAATTAGTAGCAGCCAATTGTTATTAAATCTCATTCTACACATATTTGAGAACCATTAGACAATAAATTCGTCGCGATCCCTAGCGGGCCCCGCTAGTAATTGCTTTTCGAAATCAAAAATGAGTAAAATTTTAATATTTCTAGTTAATTTATTAAAACACAAAAATTCAACCAACCCTGCAAAACGTTGGCCATGATGTCGACTTCAAGAAAAACAAAATCACGAGCTAGCCTGTTCAGCCTCACATGCACTATGTAATGAAAACTTGTATGAACAAACTAAATATACCATTATCGCAAAATCGCAAGATTCACTGGGCGTAGCTGAACGAGAAAACATTTTATTCCATGTGTTAGTGGAACCTGTGTTAATGACTCTCCAACAACCTCTAAACATATCAAACTATTCCTAAAGACTTTTGACTTTCTGATTTTTGGGTTTCTGAACCACTGTGCACTCGTGTGAGCCAGGACCTGGTTGTGTCCTTTGGATGGGATATTGTGACCCACCCACCGTATTCCCCGGACTTAGCGCCCTCAGACTATCATCCCTTCACCGAATTGAAGAAATTCTTGGGTGGGAAACGTTTTTCCAACGACGAGGAGGTGAAGGAGACAGTGGAGAAGTGGCTTTCAGAGGTGGAGCGAACCGAATACGATGAGTGTTTGAAAAAGCTGGTGTCCAGGATGAAGAAGCGTCTTGAACTAGGAGATTACCCAGAAAAATAAGCACATATTTTGGAAGATACCCTGTAAATTTGATTGAAATATGTGTATTTTTCAATTTTTAACAGCAGTTGTAACCTTATTTATAGGTAACCCTCTTAGGTGGGTATAGTGGGTAAAAGTTTGAAATGAGTTTTGTGTGCCATCGCTGTCGTGAAAAATATGTATGATACGTCAGTTTGCCTGCAGAATTGAAGTAGGTTTTAAGTAACTTTACAATCCTATTTAGAAATGTATCACCTCCAAGAAGTGCATTGGTTTTTTAATAATTATTAGGGCTTTTCCACGGCGGGGTTAGTTTTTATAAAAAAGGAAGATATTTTGCAGCAACAGAAATTCAGCTAATTTTTATTAAAAAAATCGTTTCAGACATGCCGGGGGTGGGGGGTCAAATGGGTCTTCTAAAGTAGGGCAGACCCGGATTATTCACGTGTAAGCTTGCTGAATGCCTGAACGAATAAATCGCAATTCAAGATGCTGCTGATATTAAGAAGTTCACATTTTTTCAAAGTGTGATTACTGCGTTGTGTTACATAGTTTATAATACATGACTAGCTTGGCGATTTTTAACTACCTACGTGTGATACAATTTTGACAGTAATTTCACTAAATTTTGTTAATGTGGCGAAGTAACCACAAGGCTGGGATACTTTGAACAAAATTTCAAATAATTGAAACTCCATTTAAAAATGAGTTGGAACATGGGAAAACGCGTAAAGATCTGTTCAAATGTGGAGTATACGGGAAATTAACCAAAGATCGTGATGCGCAGAAGACAAAAATAGACATGTGAAAGTATTACAAAAAACGTGAAATTAGATGCAAAGTATCGTACTCCTACTCAATTCTGTGATGGCAACTGAACGTTACACAAGTATGTTTGCTTTCCTCTTTTGGATCGAGCCATGATTTAAAAACCCTGGCTCACAAAACTATTATAAATAATGCTCTCAGGTACGTGAAGACGCTGTTTACCGGGTTTCAGTTGATCGGGACGAATGACTCACATTGTTGAACAAGGGAATTCATTCAGAGATACGTTATCGCATTGTATTGACTAGGTATATATATAGTAGGTTCTCTCCTGCTTGATTTCCTTTCACGAGGTCCTTAGGATGGCAGTTCGACTCCAGATTATTATGATGATGAATTCCAACTTCAAATCTGCATCGATCATTGGATTCAGCTCCTATACGGGTAGGTACATAATATACAGGGTGTCCCATCTAAACGGGCCCATCGGGAAATTACAGCCTTACGGTGCGAGCTATCGAAAAATTGAACTGGACCTTTTTTATAGTATTTCAACTCAGCTTCACGATGCGGAAGTCCGATTTTCATTTTTCCATGTTTTAGGGTCTCCAATCATTGATTGACACTGACGGTTTCCTTTTGACCCCCCTTTTTTATTGACTTTTTTCGATTTTAGGTTGAATTTGGAACAGAAAATGCCTCGTTGAAATTTACTTTTTGGGACTTCGTTTCTGAGTTATTCCACTTTTTGCGGAAGTCCGATTTTTATTTTTCCATGTCTCAAATCATTGATTGAAACTTACGGTTTCCTCTTGACCCCCCCTTTTTTTTATTGCTTTTTCCGATTCTAGGTTGAATTTGGAACAGAAAATGCCTCCATGAAATTTTCTTTTTGGGGCTTCGTTTCTGAGTTATTCCACTTTTTGCGAAATACAGAAAATCGCCGATTTCTTTTAGACATTACCAACACTTTCTTACTATTTTTATCTTCAATTTTTGAGATGTTCACCACACTTTTGAAATCAGCATTAAACTATCTATCATCAGATCCCAGCGTCCATAATCAACAATCACCATCACACTGACATTACACTTGAACCGCTTACGATTTAAAAAAAGTTTTCCAAATCGTCGTTTGAAAAAAAAAAAAAAAAAAACCCTCAAACTGTTCAGTACACACAGAATCACTGTTCAGAATACAGTTTAAAAAATGTACCACAAGGAGACTTCCAGTCAGTTGTGTTGTGATAAATCGAAAATGCCACCTGCTCCTTCTGCAGCCTCTGCTCCTTCTCCTGCAAACTGTATTCAAGGGTCATGAAAACAACAGCTTCTTGATACTTATTGTTCAGTCTACACTATGATCTTTATTATTTAAAGAACCTTACATTAGTCCAGAGTACGGCGTCTCGTACGTTCTTCTAATAAATGAGTACCTAATAGTACTGAACCGTTTGAGGGGTTTTTTTTCAAACGACGATCTGGAAAACTTTTTTTAAATCGTAAGCGGTTCAAGTGTAATGTCAGTGTGATGGTGATTGTTGATTATGGACGCTGGGATCTGATGATAGATAGTTTAATGCTGATTTCAAAAGTGTGGTGAACATCTCAAAAATTGAAGATAAAAATAGTAAGAAAGTGTTGGTAATGTCTAAAAGAAATCGGCGATTTTCTGTATTTCGCAAAAAGTGGAATAACTCAGAAACGAAGCCCCAAAAAGAAAATTTCATGGAGGCATTTTCTGTTCCTAATTCAACCTAGAATCGGAAAAAGCAATAAAAAAGGGGGGTCAAGAGGAAACCGTAAGTTTCAATCAATGATTTGAGACATGGAAAAATAAAAATCGGACTTCCGCAAAAAGTGAAATAACTCAGAAACGAAGCCCCAAAAAGAAAATTTCATGGAGGCATTTTCTGTTCCAAATTCAACCTAAAATCGAAAAAATCAATAAAAAAAAGTCCAGTCATGCAGCATGACCCCATGAGCGAATTTTTGAAGAGTAAACTCATCAGTTGTGATTACTTTTTTTTTTTTTTTTATAACAAGCACCTACTAAGTACCTACGTTTTAAACAGCATGGTTCTAGGATTGGTTATACAGGAATACTTCCATAAGAGTAGTTCAATCTGAATTTGGACAATGTTTCATGCAAATATTACCGATTTTTACAACTAGCGAACGGCATTATTTCGATTTTTGACTGATTTTTCAACTTTGAAATTTTTAAAAACTTGATACATATTCTTATAGGAAATTTTACGCTGATTCCGAATATACCACATGTTAGTATGCTGAAAAAATTATTTCGCACGACAAATCGCAAAAAACAGGCTATTTTGAAATTTTTGACTACATTTTTGAAAATTTCAACCCGAAGATGTAATCCGATCATGCTGGCCAACGAACTTGAACTTTCGTTTGGTGTCCTTAACATTTTAAAATTTGTTTGAAGTTTCTAGCACAATTCTACGGACAGTTATCGTCTGGAATGACACATACATATATACATACATACATACATACATACATACATACATACATAAAAAAGTCCAGTCATGCAGCATGACCCCATGAGCGAATTTTTGAAGAATATTACCGATTTTTACAACCAGCGAACGGCATTATTTCGATTTTTGACTGATTTTTCAACTTTGAAATTTTTGAAAACTTGATACATATAAGAATATTTTACGCTGATTCCGAATATACCACATGTTAGTATGCTGAAAAAAATATTTCGCACGACAAATCGCAAAAAACAGGCTATTTTGAAATTTTTGACTACATTTTTGAAAATTTCAACCCGAAGATGTAATCCGATCAAGCTGGCCAACGAACTTGAACTTTCGTTTTGTGCTCTTAACATTTTAAAATTTGTTTGAAGTTTCTAGCACAATTCTACGGACAGTTATCGTCTGGAATGACACATACATACATACATACATACATACATATATACATATATACATATATACATACATACATACATAAAAAAAATGCGTTAAACTTCAGAATATGATTCAGAATAGCCTGAAACGGATTTCTGCATATTTTTTTTTCAAAAATTCACATTCTACAAATTTTGAGGCGAGAGCAATAGCTTAATTTTCTTCAAAAATTCGCTAAAAATGCGTTAAACTTCAGAATATGATTCAGAATAGCCTGAAACGGATTTCTGCATAATTTTTTTTCAAAAATTCACATTCTACAAATTTTGAGGCGAGAGCAATAGCTTAATTTTCTTCAAAAATTCGCTAAAAAGGGGGGTCAAGAGGAAACCGTCAGTTTCAATCAATGATTTGAGACCCTAAAACATGGAAAAATGAAAATCGGACTTCCGCATCGTGAAGCTGAGTTGAAATACTATAAAAAAGGTCCAGTTCAATTTTTCGATAGCTCGCACCGTAAGGCTGTAATTTCCCGATGGGCCCGTTTAGATGGGACACCCTGTATATCTCGCCCAAAAAGAAAAAATGGCGCCGTAAGAATTTTTCCTTGCTAGTTTTGTGATCGGGACCAACGTGCGGCGTCTAGCTGTGCGAGGAACATCTTTCAATGGGAGCTTCAAGTTTGTCTCTGTGATCGTGAAGCTGGTTATAAGTGGTGGAGTCAGCAGGCTCGGATTCGAGACTCGTCAAATTCGAGATTAGCAGACCTTATTCTTCGAGATATCTTGACCTTACGCACGTCCTTGAAGCACCCCTGCAGAAAGAAACTGAATTGATGTCTTTCACTCTGTTAAAAGAATTCTGATCACCTCAGATGATTTCAACTAAATCACACTGAAACACCTATCTAGTTTTTCCACCAAACTATTTGATTCCCTAATGTGCTGCTTTTATAGTAGACGTGTATGCATTCGTAAGTAAAAGTTTATACGTAGACATCTACTCTATGGGTAGGTATATTTTAGTAGGATGTTGTTATGTCGTATGCTGTGCCACTCTCGATAGTAGATCGTTAACCACTCATCCAAAAATACGTTTTTAGTTTGGCACGGCACTGAATTTGTTCCAGTAATGTTCGATGTGGTTGAGGTTCTGTGATTAGGGACATTTTTTCGAAACAAAATTTTCAGTTATAACAGCCTTCTACACAGTTACATTGAGTGGAAATTTATTTTAGTGAATCGTGCTTAGGTGTACGAAATCGTTGTACTGTGCCGCTTACAGTGCGTAATTTGAGACATTTAAGGGAAGAAAAATTGAAAAAAAGTTGCACTGAAATATTCTGGTTATAAAATACAGTTTTTGGATGTGGTTTCGATCGGACGGGTGTGGCTGTCTGAGGATGAGGTTCTTAAGGTTTGGAGGGCTTGGAGGTGAGCAAGTGGATGTGCCCTGATGTTGTTCCAAAGATTTTTCTCAGAACATGTTCGAGTTCATCATGCATTTCCTACCCTTTATGCTCCCTATCCAACAGATCAATTGCTGAAGGCATCTCACCAACGCAATTGAAAACCTCGTACGTTACACCAAGTCGTTTTTTTCTTTCATAGCCTTTGAACAGCGTGAATTTCTACGTGAGATCAACTGGTATCTACTAATTTGCTTGAGCTACAGTATTTCGTCATGGAGGGATTCAGCATTGGAGTGTAGTTCGACGTTGTTGCCAAAGCTTTTGACAAGTCGTCGCATCGCCACCTGTTGTCACTTACGTGGTTGTACCTGTTGTTACTTATGTACGCCACTGTCAGTACGTTTGAGACTTCTCAGGGTTGTCTGACAGAAGAGTGGAGGCTTGTAGAACGTGTGCGGGATGGATTGTGATCTCCTTTTCTGGCAACCTCTGGAATTCCTCTGGGGAGTCACATTGTTTTGCTTTCTTTTGATGGTGAACAGCATAGTGATAACCAATGATCCTAATGTACGATGTCTGATATTACCGGACAATTTAAAAATATTCCATCATATTAGATCGAGTTCAGACTGAATTCCTGCAAAGAGCCGATAGTGGACTTGGAGCAGTGGTGCGTTGAGAACAACCTAAATTCGAACCCTTCGAAGTGCTCAGTGGTGTCGTTTTATTAAACTGATAGATTTCCGAATCACTTACGTACTGTGTCTCAGCCACAAGTGGGGCAATAAGTATGGTGGACCTGGGAGTCTTTTGTGACAAGCGCTTGACTTTTTCGAGTCATATTGAAAATATTCCAGACAGGGCCATGAAAATGTTGGGCTTTATAGAGACGACTCAAGGGAACTCACTGACACTCGGGAAATAGTAGTATTGTATAAATTAATGTCTTGTACTTCCAATTTTAGAATTTGCCAGGTCCCCACAGTTGGTTCGCTGCGCATGAATGATACTAGAAAGACTAAATCACAAGTTCTTCCTCCATATTGGGTTCAAGATTGGAGTTTCAAATTTTGATATTTGAAATTTGATGAATCACTGCCACCTCCAATCTTTCAGCGACCGTGTGTGGCCGAATCGGCTTTACTTCACAAATTATCGAATGACCATCTGAACTTCCTGCGTAGGTACTTACAGTAGGCCTTCTAGGATCTCTACCCGATCTTCTGCCTTGTTTGACGTACCTTTTTTCGCGATGAACTATCTTCAACATCGATTCCTCCGCTGTGCAAACATGATTTTGGCCAAATTGATTTCAATGATCCTCTCCAGTCGCTCGAAAAAAAAATTATTTCCTCCGCCATTTTCTTTCTCCTGATATCTCTAGTATTTTGTAAAAATAATCGCAGTCTACTTATTTGTCTTTCTCGTATGTTCCGATGTTATTTTGTCAAACTATTCGTCTTAGTTTTAAGTCTACTTATGCTATGATCTTCAATATGTGGTAATTGGGCTTCTCCCATGTATATCTACAATTTCAAAAAACGCGTCTGATGACAAAGAAAATCTTATTTAAAACACTCGTTTTCCGAACCGTGACATATGGGAAAACATGACTAGCTGTTTTCCGCAACAAATCAGGTCCCATTTGATGTAGGTATCTTCCT
Organism: Adelphocoris suturalis; assembly: GCA_030762985.1. Taxonomy (NCBI): domain Eukaryota; kingdom Metazoa; phylum Arthropoda; class Insecta; order Hemiptera; family Miridae; genus Adelphocoris; species Adelphocoris suturalis. Next base: position 80,217,374 of record CM061044.1, read on the forward strand.
TTCTACACTTGTAAAGTAGCTAAGTGAAATATTTTTCTTTAAAATTGTTAGACGCTCTTTTTTGGATAGGAATGATAAGTAGTACTTATTTCCTTTTCTTTTAATAAGCTTTAAACAAATCGTCCAATAGCACCTGTCTGATTTTTTCGGAAATTTCCCTCCAACAACCATAATTATCATATTAAAGGGCAACAATAAGATGTTGCCCAAATTTACCTGATTTAAAAGTAATATTTTCTATTGAAAAAACTGCTTTTTCGTGGATTTGACTGCAATATAGGTACTTTTGGTATAAAACGCTGTCAATTATTACTCAAACGTTTGCTATTTCTTTACTTAAAGATAGCTCTTCTACGCAAACCATTGGTCCATAACAATATTAAACCTCATATAAAAGTACCATATCACCGAAACTTGGCGCCTTCCAGTAGCGTTTACACTGCAACAGCTCCAGGACACCACAATGTTACGCTTTTTAGTAAATGTGGAAAAACTTGGAAAACGCCTAAAGAGGAATTTTCATGGTTATGTTTTATTTGCGCAATAGAGAGATCTAAGCGAGAGCTTTCCTAAAAGGTACCACATGATGGGTATCTTACCACGATAACGTCACGGCCCCTGCCCACCTATGCTTCCTTGCCCTACTTCGACTCGCGTGAGCTGAATTCGATTTTAATCAGAGTATATAGAGATTGAGGACATACGTGCTAGGAAGTTTCATTATGCGCAACCGAGCTAACCTCTCCAAGTTCCATGCAAACCGTGACCACTTTTTGCAATTTGATCCGATGACTCCCAAAAATCCGGACCCGAGGTCCGTCAGGAGTCACTGTATCCGGAAGTCTCCGATCCGAAGACACCCGACCACCCGAAGAGGCAGGTACGTAGCGAACAGCGGTACGATCATGACTGATTCAGATGAAGATTTTTCGTGCTGGTTTTTGCTCTAACTTCCCGAAATTTTGCTTATTATAACTTTAGTTATATAGGTATTCGTGCAGGTAGCCATTACTTCTCACGGAAATACTGGTATGAGGGTGGAAGGTCTTCTTCCTTTTGTATGTTGATTCAGAACAACTAGTTTCGCCTGTCGCTAGGCCTCATCAGGTGCTACAAATTTTAATAATACAGTTTTTTTTTTAATGGTAGATACAGAGTGTACAAACCTCTGTATCTACCATTAACAGCAACACAACTACAACAACTTACTATTAACAATGTGGTTTTTTTTAATGGTAGACACAGAGTGTACAAACCTCTGTATCTACCATTAACAGCAACACAACTACAACAACTCATTATTAACAATGTGGTTTTTTTTAAATGGTAGATACAGAGTGTACAAACCTCTGTATCTACCATTAACAGCAAAACAACTACAACAACTTACTACTAACAATGTGGTTTTTTTAATGGTAGATACAGAGTGTACAAACCTCTGTATCTACCATTTAAAAAACCACATTGTTAGTAGTAAGTTGTTGTAGTTGTTTTGCTGTTAATGGTAGATATAGAGGTTTGTACACTCTCTATCTACCATTAACAGCAACACAACTACAACAACTTATTATTAAAAATGTGGGTTTTTTTTAATGGTAGATACAGAGTGTACAAACCTCTGTATCTGCCATTAACAGCAACACAACTACAACAACTTACTATTAACAATGTGGTTTTTTTTTAATGGTAGATACAGAGTGTACAAACCTCTGTATCTACCATTAACAACAACACAACTGCAACAACTTACTATTAACAATGTGGTTTTTTTTTATGGTAGACACAGAGTGTACAAACCTCTGTATCTACTATTAACAGCAACACAACTACAACAACTTACTATTAACAATGTGGTGTTTTTAATGGTAGATACAGAGTGTACAAACCTCTGTATCTACCATTTAAAAAACCACATTGCTAAAATTTGTAGCCCCCGATGAGGCCTAGCGACAGGCGAAACTAGTTGTTCTGAATAAACATATAAAAGGAAGAAGCCGTATACCTTTCACCCTCATACCAGTATTTCCGTGAACTTTAGTTATCTATAGATGGACTGGTGAAGCGTAGGTAGCTGATTTATGCTGTTTAATTTATTTTCAGTTTCTGGATGCCTACTTGTTCTTAGATTCTGATGCCCTCACTAAATACTTAAGGACTAGTGAAGTGTAGTTGTTTTATTAATTATAAAACTGTATTGTGGATTTTAATTTTTCCTCAGTAGGCACCTATGCCTTTGCAGTTGTATGTTGATATTTTAAAATATTCTTCATTAATTAATGACTATAAAACAAGTGTTCTGCATTGAAGGACTATCTAATACAGACATTATAAACCTTTGTGTTATAATTTGCAGCACTTTCTTCTCACATTTGTAAATTGTTTTCGAATTTGAGTAGGTACTTTGAGTACCGAAAATTGTTAACCATGTTCAATAATTGCGAACAACTGTTTTTAAATAATATTTGACCGTACATACCTATTAATTTTATAGATTTTTCAACAATTTGTTTGCAGTTTTAACCGATTTTTCAGCACATTTTATTAATATTTAATTTTTTCAGTAATTTTATACATAAATTTCGTTGTGTACTAGTTCATAGTTGACAAAGTTTTTCTGTGAAATATTCTGCTAAAAGAATATAGATTTTACGATTTGTATCTTTTTTTAATTTTTAGCGATTTTTTCAATACCTAATAATTTTTTTAATTCGCGCGCTTTATTGTGCTCAAGCAGTGCTATCCAACGAACTCGTTCTATCTTTTTGAATGCTTTATTTTTGGCGAAGGAACTGTTTTTTTTTTCTATTTTAACAAGTGATCACAGATTTTTTTTTTAAATCAATTTTTCGTCTGGAATGATACATACGCGTACGTGTACTTATATAATCTCATAGTTCCTACATAAATACAAATTTTTTATTTATTTATTTATTTATTTATTTTTTTTTAAGGATTTAGCCGCATCTCAACCTGAAGGGTCATTAGCGGCATTGCACGAGGTGTCAAGTGAGACATTACAACAGGCACGATTCTAAACTATAACTATGACTAGATAAATTGGCTTACATTAAATCTAAGTGAAATAAGGCTATGACTAGGTGAAAATAAATATATCACAGATTAAAAATATCATAGTTCGTAGTACAGCTCTGCGGCTCTCAGGTACGCTAACAGGGAGTGGACCTTGTCTGGCCCAGATAGGACATCAACCCACTGAAGGGGTCTACGCAGGACTCTGAGGTCCATAAGAGCTGGGCAATCCTCTAATAAATTCAAATAGTTACACGTTATACACTTACTCACGATTCAGAATGCTTCAAAACGGATTTTAATTAAAAACAATTCGGTAAATTTTAATTTTGTGTTATAGTTTTAGCGAATTTTTGAAGAAAATTGAAGCTATTGCTCTCGCCTCAAAATTTGTAGAATGTGATTTTTTGAAAAAAATTGTATGCAGAAATCCGTTTCAGGCTATTCTGAATCATATTCTGAAGTTTACCGCATTTTTTATGTATGTATGTATATATTTATGTATGTATAATTAATTTGTAGGTATATACAATTTATGTATGTATTTATGTATGTATGTATATATGTATGTGTCATTCCAGACGATAACTGTCCGTAGAATTGTGCTAGAAACTTCAAACAAATTTTAAAATGTTAAGGACACAAAACGAAAGTTCAAGTTCGTTGGCCAGCATGATCGGATTACATCTTCGGGTTGAAATTTTCAAAAATGTAGTCAACAATTTCAAAATAGCCTGTTTTTTGTGATTTGTTGTGCGAAATAATTTTTTCGGCATACTAACATGCGGTATATTCGGAATCAGCGTATAATTTCCTATAAGAATATGTATCAAGTTTTCAAAAATTTCGAAGTTGAAAAATCAGTCAAAAATCGAAATAATCGAAGATTTCTTCAAAAATTCGCTGATGGGGTCATGCTGCATGACTGGACTTATTTTCTACGAAAATTCGCCTGTCCTGGGATTTGAAACCGATAATATGTTGGGTGTCCTTTTTGTGTGGGTTGAGGGAAAATGGCTGTAATTGGTAGTTCCTTTATAGATAACTCTCGTTTAATAATGAGACATTTATGTAATCACAAACTGAGGATCTTCACCGTCGAGGTCAGCAGTTGCTGTGCGGGATAAGCTGGGAGGGTAGAAGAAACTACCTACCTATTGATTCGTAACCTGCGCATGCGCACGTCTCAGTTACCTACAATCGTGCACATTAAATTAGTCGATTGAATATATTACAGTATGCTTATCCATTTCACATTATGGTTATTGATCAATTACAATAAATGTTTTATTTATAAATTGGTACAATTGGTTGGTACCTACATAAAATTATTAGTTTTCGTTGGACGTCCTATACTTCAGAGTAATTGGTCTGGTTTTTTTGCGATGCGAACTTTACAAGTGAATTAATTTGTCCTCGCCGTTTCAGATTTATGTAGTTTTATTGTTCACGTTTAGATCTTCCATTTCAAACGAAAACCTGAGAAACAATCCATCGTGTTCGAGAGTTCCAACAACGTGATGGTTGTGCCTCCGTCCGTGGTAGGGGGTGACCCGCGCATGCGCTGTTTCCCTCCGATTGAGCCGCCTCGCAGTGGGCTACAGAAAACACAACCTCTTTCAAAACGAATAAACTCGGCTCGCGTTCCCCGACGTCCTTGGAAAGTTGCTTGGATCTCCCCTCGCCTTAGCGCTCGGCTCGAGCCCGAACATTTACGATCTCTCCCGAACATTGCGACGTGGCTAGTGTGAGATACCATTCGACGTTTTTGTGAAAACTTTTTTCCAAAAGTCGTAAAATAGGCACAATAATTTAATACATCCAACCAAAACTAGCTTGTTTTAGTAAATTTATTGGAATAAAATGAAACTGTTACATTAAATTAAGAATTCGAAGAATCTCAACGTTTTTGGTAGAATTCTCAGAATTGAACCCGGATATATTACATTAATTATTTATAGTTGTCCTTATAATATTAGTAATACCTAATTGATATTAACAACTTTAATGATATTAAATTAATAATGATAATTATTACAGTTGTATTTATAATATTAGTAATTTATATTTGACCTTGATATAGTTAATGATAGCTTACAATCTCGAGTTGTGCAACGAAAACAAAAATCACGCAAGAAATAATTACCAGTTCGCACGTCAGCACTTTTTGCGCGCAATAGTGTATTCATTTTAAACACTTGCAAAATTCATGTTAAATAAATTAAATTGGCAAAATTTTGAGAGCCATAAATTTGGTCGTTACTAAATAGCTCGCATTTCGGGAGCAAAATCAAATTTTGAGCGCAAAAATTTGATTGTTTTATTTCCACGATGTTTTTGTAATTTACGTGAAGTAGATAATGGGGTCACATTTAGGTAGAGAAGCTCGGTCATCGGGAAAGATATAGTTGCAAGTATTACCCAAATGTTTATTTTATTTTATTTGTTTATTTTTTCCCCAAAAAATTATCACATTAACTCCCAAAAATAAAATAATACAACTAAGACTAGATGATGAGTACCTGAGCTTATAATTGAATACGTATGATATAAATCAGCAAAGTGAAGCAATCGATTAGATGCAGATAAATTATCGCAGATCAAGTATCACAGTTCTATTCGTAGTAGTTGAGCCCAGCAGCTTCCGGAACAGTAACGAGGACTAAGCAGGGATGGGTATCGTTATAATGAATTATATTCAAAATTGAGCCTTATTAATCGATACTGTAGATATCGATACAGATGGATAAAAAAGCGATTTTGAGATCGCAATCCAAAATTACCGTGTTTGTTATCCAAAATTGTGGACGACATTTTCTTGGTTGTTCATGCCTAATCAACCCCACCCACCTTATTTAGTTGAATATATGGAATGTAATTTAAAATCGAATTGATGAAGAATGCATTAGTAGATAGTCATGGTTGGAAATATAAGTGTAGATTTCAAAATTTCTTGTTTTACGAACATAACTGTATGTAATTATTGTTAGGTAGATATTATTTTCATTAAATTTCTTTTAGGGTGTGCTTGCGTCTGTGTAGTTGTGTCTATAGGTTCCAATACTAATAATGATCTATTATATTTAGTATCAGAGATCATCGTAAGTAAGCGTAACAAAGAGTATGACAAACGTAAAAATGGGAAACAATAATTCTTTGAACGAAAATCTAATGATTTAAGCCGCACATAATGATTGTGGAGCTGCTTAAATAATTAGGCAAATGAAAATAAAATCAATCTTTGTGTAATGATGTGCGGCGTTTTTGTCTACAAAATTAAGAAGTAGGGTTAGAAAAAAACCTAGCCAATTCTCAAATATCTTTGTGTAAATATCCACTTCTAATTTTATCGGGTACAAAGACATGGATTAAAAAAAAAAAAAAATTTTTTTTTTAAGTTAAAAATAGGTTTATTAAGAAAATTGTGTGTTGATAGGTAACCATCCTTTGACTATCTGAACCTTGTCAGATCTATATAGAACGTCAAACAAAGGTTATTATTTCTGTAATTAGATAGCACTTCTGTGCAGATCACTGGTCTACTATGGTGCTTTACACGCTGACATGGTTGCTTGCAAATTGTGCTGCCTGGCTATCAAAAAAGTATGCTTCTCACACTGATTTCTCGCTTTCGATTCTCTCAGTTACGTTCTGTGAAAATAATGGTATTATTATATTACTCTCCTATTTCTAGTTCCTATTTATCTTTCGTGTTTCTAGTTCGTCGAATTCTGCTCGCTCGTCTTTCCTATTTTACGGCCCCTTCTCCTCTACAACTTTCATGCAACATCCCCCCCCTCCACTAGATAGGTAACCTCACCAGGCTAATAATAATAAATATGCTGTCGAGATCAGCCCTTATTTGGATTTTTCTGTAATTCTATTGTAAAGCTAAAGACGATTTCATTTTCTTCAGTTTTTTCCTTGCAATTTGAAGTTTTGTTTACTGCATTGTTAATATTTATGTAATCACTACTTTGCTTTGTTATAATTGGGCTCGACCCTCGACCGTACCTATGTGTGTAACAACGTTTGCCAAGTTAGGTGGGCAGTGTAGCTTCCTCATTTTTGTAACCTGGACGTATAGAACTTGCTAAATTAATCAATTACGATCAAATCGACATCGGAAATCCATGGTTGCGCATGCGCACACGCTCCTACTGATGGTAATGGAGGTGATCATCTAGGAGCTAGCCCACACTATTCTTGAAAATTTTATCAAAATCGCTCCTTTAGTTTGGGTGTTGCAAGTTCATCAACCATCTTTATTTTGAGCAATATTTATTTTACTCCACCAATCGAGATAAAATTAATGGAGAACCATCCTGAAACTCATACACCACTACCCTCTGAGTTCGAACAAAATCGAATCAAAAGATCGTAAGAAATAAAGGTTATTAGAAACGCACGTTTGCGCATGCGCACAAGCCATTATTTATCTGACGGCAATGCTAATAATAGGGAACTATTAGGGAGCTAACCTACATAATTTCTGAAAATTTCATCGTAGAGTTTCACTTGTGTCAATAAACTTTGGTTTCGCGCATGCGCAATAGTTATTTCTCAATCAATTGTTACAAAACTCATAGGGCACCTCCGTGAAACCTATATCCAACTAGGTATCCTCCGAGTTTGAAAAAGTCGAATCTATATATCTTAAGAACGTTATTAGAAACGCACGTTTACGCATGCGCACAAGCCATTATTGATCTGATGGCGATGCAAATAATAGGGAACTATTAGGGAGCTAACCTAGATAACTTCTGAAAATTTCATCATATTTGGTTCATTAATCGTGGAGTTTCACGTGTGTCAATAGACTTTGGTTTCGCGCATGCGCAATAGTTATTATATCTCAATCAATCGTTTGAGAAACCTTTACCTATCCGTGAAACCTATACCCAAACCACCCTCCGAGTTAGAACGAAATCGGACTGATACTGATAGATCGTCATTATAATTCACGCGTGGGAATGCGCACTCATCATCATTGATCCGACGTCAATGAAATTTATAGGGGCCCATCTAGGAGCTAACCCTCGCAATCCCTGAAAGTTTCATCAAAATCGGACTAAATCTTATTGTTATGGGCGTGTCAAGAAATTGGTGCAGAAACGGACTGACAGAAACTACACCAAAAATGATCAGCAAGCTCTGAAGCACAAACAGCAAGTGGAAATTTTGATTCTGGAAGAAACAATTTTTTTTCGACTTCTTGCACGAACACAAAGCTTCCTTACCTTTGGTAGTAAGGAAGCAATAAATAAATAACTAAATCTTATTATCCGATTCACATTATAACTCGTCGCAGTCAAATTCAAATACGGGGATCCGTCTTGAGAGAATATATCCCCGGTTGTAGCGATGGCGATGTTGGTTGGTTCATCGACCTTGTCGGGTCCACCTGGTGGGGGAGCTGCCTGCTCTCTCCGCAGTCGGAGGTTCCGAGAGCGCTCTGTCGTCTTCATTCAAAACTCCACTGTTCGATATCGTTCCTGGACAATAAAAAATTTTCCGATAATTTCAACGTTATTTTATATATATATGTATATAAATAGGTATGTACGCCGGTTCGGAACTACGATTTAATGGTTTTCCTGATGTATTTTACGAGAATATACAAAACAGAAATTCTGAATTTGGTAAGCTTGATACCGGTTGGTGGGTGGATCTATTGAAGGTTTTAAAAACGAATTTAACGTCTGTATAAAGATGTGTATCAATCAATAAAATAAATCGAAGGATCAATTGGTTATCACACTGCGGCTGCGGAAATGTGATATTTCACTAAAAAACACATCTGTACATGGACGTGAAGAATTAGTTGAAGACCAAAGTACGAGTCGAAATGTTGAATACAAAATAGAGCAGTAATATAATATGTGTAGACAAGCTAACGAAATAGGGCAATAGTGTTTGCGCAGGCGCATAACGTGCCATCAACCCAACAACATGCATACACATGCATTTACAATATAATGCAGATGCCTGGCAATGCAGATATTTAAGGAGATGGGATTAGTAGATTGTTGTCTAGAGTTAACTGATAGATCATGAGAAATCGACGTTTTAAGAAATTAACGTTTGAACTTGCGCACCTATTACCTACTATTGTTCCGATAGCAATGGAAGTTATTGGGGATCGTCTAGTAGATTGTTGTCTAGAGTTAACCCACACAACCCTTGAGAATTCTGTCACAATGGGTCAATTGATCTCCGATTTTCAACTAAAATTAGGTAGTTTTGCGCATCTGCAATAGCTATTACTTAACCAATCGCGATAAAATTATATGGAATCATCCTGGATAAATATATTACCAACAAGCTTGCGGGTTTGAACTTGAAATTGGACTGATAGATCATGAGAAATCGACGTTATAAGAAATTAACGTTTGAACTTGCTCACCAACTACTATTGATACGATGGCAATGAAAATTATTGGGGATAGTCTAAGAGCTAACCCGCACAGTTCTTGAACATTTCATCAAAATGGGTTCTCCGAGTTTTGTCTGTGTCATTCAATTTTGGTTTTGCACATGCGTAATGGTTATTACTCTACCAATTACGATATAATCCACAGGGAATCTTTCTGGAACATTTAGCCAACTACCCCCTTGGTCGGGGAAAACTACGTTCTGTAGGTCGAAATGGAAAGAGGCCCCACAGCTTATCAGCCCGCCTCGGTACATCGTAATTGTTTTCGAGGAATCCCAAAGGAGCTCTAAATTTCAGCACTGTGAGTCGATTAGGCATGAAATTATCCTCAGTGGTCTCACAGCTGATCAGAGCCTCAAACTTTGTAATCTCTAGATGTCCCAAAGGACTTCCATTATAGGTTTCAGCACCATAAGTCGATTAGAAAATAAAGTAGGCTCAGAAGTCCCTCAGCGGATCACTGCGCTTAAGACGTATCCCAGAGGAGCTCCATTTCAAATTTCAGCTTCGTAAGTTGATCAAGAAAGAAATTAGCTTCACGGGCCCCTTAGCGTGAGTGCTATTTCGTGGTGCTCGGGCGAAAGGCTGACTGTCATCACTCCACATCAATTTAATATGCCTACGTCGTTAGAGGCGCCTACAGAGGGAAAATTAATGCAATTAATTAATACATCTAGGAACCAAGGTACCCACAAACAAAAAATGTATGATTTAAAAAAAAAAAAAAAAAAAAAAAAGCCTACCAACGCCTCACTAGTCCATACCTAGGGACAAGAGATGCAATAAACGTGAAGCCGGATTTCCATTAGAATACATTTTATGAGCTTATATGAGCGTTTGAATTTTTAGGCTACATTACGGCCACTTACAACTTTATACCCGTCATTGATGGAATTCACCAATCCACTCGGTAATTTAAAGATTTCGCTATTCGCGCTTAATTTCACTGTCAAAGTACCTAGTTCATAGGTAGAGCAAACGGATGATGGTACAGCAACCCGGGTGGTTTCATTCGATATTGGGAAGATGAAACCCCCAAAAAATATTACTGCAACCTTCAAAGTTTTGGAGATCTCGATTTTTGAAATATTTAATCCCTTAGATTCTACCTTTTAGGGTTGATTTAACGTGATGCCGATGTAACTGGCATATCCCCGTTCAAAGTATAATTTTTGAGCCTTATTTCATAAAATTTAGCCCAGTAGTTTCGAAGAAAAGCTCCGGCCGGCTTTCAATATTGCGGACTTGGAAAAAACCCTGAAATACTAACAAAAATTTGCCAACCCTGAAATTCTGGGTTTTCACTCTTTACGCATTGTAGTAGATGAGTGATTCTACTCAGTTATAGTATAAGCAACAAATGGTTTCGAGTCATTTTCGGGATGAAAAAGTAATTTTCTCATCGTTTTTCAGTTGAAACATGTAACCTAGATTTTTGAGTTTTCTCCTCAACAGTTTTTAATTTGGAAATTATATAACATGTTTAGGAAGAATATACATAATAGGTACTTGCAGTTTTTCATCATAGCATGATTTGAATCAAGCCTCTTAATTTTCCCCGTTTTTAGCGCATTTTCTCCAAAAAAGGAAAAATGAGCTTGTGTTCACTTTGTCCGTTGATGTACCAATTCTGGTGAGTCACTATAGTCTCCCTTCCTCAGTCATCCATAATGATTGGACTCTGCTTTGGCAGAGCTGAGGACAAAGTGGCAGATACAGGGCCACATTCCCTGTATCGGGCCTGCGACCAATCCGGCCTCTGGTGCCTGAGTAGGCCAGTTCTCTGGCAGAGCTCAGACACAAAATTGGTACCACGGGCTCGCAAGGTATTGCTGTATATGTGTAGGAAAAAACCCGTGTTTATTCTGTTGAAATAGGCCTGCTCGCAACATTGTGAAACACCTGAGTCATTGAACCCCTTCACGTCAATTCTTGAGCCTTCTCGCGTCCACGGCACAATTAATTTCTCATTTTAATCGCTTCGCCTCGCTTCCCTCTCGCGTTTCGACCGACTTCCCGTCACTTTTTTCGATATCCGATTTCGGATTCAGATTCGTCAGGATCAAACCTTTATTTCGCCCGCGAAAACCGTCCCGAAAAACGTACGTTAATGGGGTATATTTTAATCGGAAAAAACCAAGTTTTTCGTCGGAATTTTCGAGAAAACGGGTCCTTACTCACGCATTTTTTTGACGCATTTCCCGATACTTTTTTCGTGATCCGATCGCGCCGTCGTCTTCCTCGTTTAAAAACCTCCGAAACCGGTATTTTTCAGGAATTTTCGACGGCCGTTTAGAGGGGTAGGAGAAGCGGGGAAGTCGTAAAAGCGCACATTAATTCTTACTTCGACCCCCCTCCCGCCCTACGGCCCATGGTTTGGGTGGGATTAGAAAATTTTAAATTCGCTTATACACCCTATCGGAAAATCCCAAGAAGATCCCCCCACTCAGCCGTTTGGCCGTGCATAGACACGACTGACAGACAAACAGACGGAGTTTCATTCTTATAAATAATAGAGATAGAGATTGTGATATAATAGATATTACGAAAAGAAGCTGTAGGTCGATTAGAAAAAGGAAGGGGAAAAAATCAGCCTCAGAAGACCCTCAACTGATAAGTGGTCCTCCATACCTCGTAACATTTTTTCATAGGAAGATTTGCAAAGGTCTGTCTCAAAGTTCAGGACCGTAGGTCGATTGGGACACATATTGGCCTCTGAAGTCCCCCATCAGGTGATAAGTTCGACTCCATACCTTATGTAGTATTCCAAGTGCTGCCCCAAAAGCGCTCCATTTCAGATTTCATCTCCATAGGTCGATTAGGAAAAAATTGGCCTCAGAGGTCAGTGTTATTGAATGAAAGTAAATGTGATGTCAACAGAGGACTCTGTGATTGAAGTTTTCCCTCTGCAGCTTGGTAGGCACATCAAGGGGTCATCGGACACTTTTTTCTCACCCTCTCACTCCAAATTCCGCGCAAGACTGCGACACCCTTTTGAACCTTGGAGTCCAGCATAAATAAACGTTCTGTCTGGGCCAGGCAAGGTCCGATCCGTGTTGTTGTTCCTGAGACCCGCAAGGCTCAACTATGAACTATGATATCTTATTTGTGATATATTTATGTACATCTGTCTGTAGTCATAGTTTTATTTCACTTAGCTGATTGTAAATAGTACCTAATATATATATTTTAGTGTAAGCCTACACACCTAGCATTAGTTGCAGGTTTTTTCCGCTGTAGTGGTTAGTCGGTGGTCATCGCTGTACCCCTAGACCTGCGTCTCTTTGCTGCGATGTAGCGTCTCTTTGTTTTGGATAGCATTATGGACTACTGAGCGGTAGGTCCCGGGTTCGAGTCAACTTGCGTCTCCGTGAAGCTCAAATATAGGGATCCTCCACCGAATAGTCTCGATATTATCGATTTGGCCTCCTAACAAATCGATGCATTCAGATGCAGTGATAGGAGTCGATTCAGAGCGTCTGGAGACCTCCCTCAAAAGCATTTCCTACTGAGCGGCTGTCATTGTTTCCTGCAAAGATAGTTGTGGCGTTGCTCATTGGAAAGGATTACAGTCTCGTGAGCTGAAGGTCGTGGGTGGATGGTCTTCTTGGTGGATTGACCACTTGATGTTATGTATTTTTGAGATGCGAGCTTGCGAGCATCCAGACCACCAAACTATACACTTCATTCTGACCTACATGTCCACTAATCTGCATTTTTACTAAGGGATTGACTACTTGATGTTATGTATTTTTGAGATGCGAGCTTGCGAGCATCCAGACCACCAAACTATACACATCATTCTGATCTACATGTCCAACTAATCTGCATTTTTACGAAGGGATTGACTGGAACTTCTTCAATTTTGGCGCTCAGAAGGTCAGTTTATTTCAAAATGAGCAAATCGATGTGTTGGGAGGCTGAATCGATACTATCGAGAATGGCTATTCGATGGCAGTTAATGAGAGTGGGGAATCCCTATATTTGAGCTTCACAAAGACGCAAGTGTTCGAATCCAGTGCGGGACCTGAGGTCGTTCACTTCGTATATCAATCTCTGAAACATATTCTTAAGTGGCATTTTGATCTATTTGCTCAATTGCTCATGCTGTATTTAGCTAAAAGGATCTGATTTAGGATAATTTTCATTTATTTTTGTCCACCAAGCTATACAAATCATTCTGATCTATTTGTCCAACTAATCTATATTTTACTTAAAGAATTTTTGGTGACTGAGGGGGTACAATGATTTCCCGGTATTGCTCATTGTTATAGGTTGCGAACTAGTTTGACTAATATAAGAATAGAATTAATTTTAATCAAACTATATTCATTTGTAAGTACACTAATGTAAGAATAGAATCAATTTTAATCAAACTATAATCATTTGAAAATAGGAGAGAGAATGTTTGAACGAGAGTTAGCTATCGAGGAATCATGTTACTACAATCTAAAAGAAGTTTACAGAGCAACCGCAATAGCGCCCTAGTGGTATAGTATGGCGATGTCTTTCTCTGCAGGATGTTATTATTGTCTTCCCCCCCTCTGATCTGCCAGTTCGCATCCGATGCGTCGCACTCCGTTCGGTGACAGCGGATCACATGACTCCCCATAGAATCGAGCACGGTGCAGTGTTCCTTTTGTCACCTTGTTCAGTGCCGCTAATGACCCTTCAGGTTGAGGGGCGGCTTGAATCATGGGGGAAAAAAACCTGCAAATTATTACGCAAAGGTTTATTATTTCTGTGTTGTATATCCCTTCTATGCAGAACACCTGTCTGCAATATTATTAAACGAAGTTTCCATCCAACATTCCATTCAGAACCACAGATTTTCTATGACATGGAAGTGAGGGAATGCCGAATTCGGGGTTTTGACTGGCAAAGTCCCCTTAGATAAATTGCGTATATTTTCATCAAAATCTACTATGTATGTAGGCACTTACTTTCTTCCATTTCAATCATATCAATTCATCCATTTCAATGTTAGTTATAAATCCTTATAAGTTACAGGATAGTTATAGATCCTTTAATGACGCAAGTAATAGTCGTCCATCTAAGTGATGTTCCCACAGACCCTCTTCCTTCCATTCTTCTGGAGGGGGTGGTTGTTCCCTTTTCATCTCATGTGCGTAACCTTGGGTTGCTCATCGACAAAACTGTCTTGGAACTACCACATCACCTAGATCTGTCGTCGGGTTTATGGATCTCTCCATTCTCTAAAGCGCCTTGCTAAATTCACGCCTCATCACCTCCAGATTAAATTGGCCCAAGCCCTTGTTCTCCCCCACCTCTTCTATACAGCAAGCTATTTTTTATACTCACTTTACTCCTCACCCAACAAAAGGCTTCTCGTTGCGTACAGAGCATCTATTCGCTATGCTTACAATATCAAAGCTCGCCATTCAATCAACACGCAAGCTATTTCATGTTTACCATTAGAAAAATATTTCATCCTCCGGCATCTCAAACTCATTTTCCAAATTAAACTCGGTAATGTTCCATACCACCTGACTTCCCTATTAAAACTTGCAACCTCCAACAGATCCAATGCTTTGATGATTCCTCGCCATAGAAATATTATCAAATCCAAGTCATTTGCTATTCCGCGGGTCTGGAACTCTCTACCCAACTCGATCCGCTCATTGCCTGCCATTGGTCGATTCGTGGCGGCAGTAAGGAGGCATTTTGTGGGCAATTGATTTTTCAAATGCGCTTTTTCAAATTATATTTTATTTATTTTTAATATTATTACTCAATATTATTATTAATAATATTAATTATATTACCTAATATTAATATTATATTAATTATAATATATAATTATTATATATTATATATATTATAATTAGAGATGAGTCGATACCAAAATTTATCGATTCCCGATACCGATACCTAAAAAACGTATATTAAATGCTTGCATACGAGTCTGCAACACATTGGGACATTTTCATGTGTGTTTTCTTATTATTTTCTTATCATTAGGGAAAAAACTGGTTTCTAGAGCCACTCAGCTGATCTGTAATCGGTCAGTTGTGTTCAGAAGTCCCTCAAGGGGCTACATACCAAATCTCAGAATCGTTGGATCATTAGGGTAAAAACTGGATTCTAGAGCCAATCAGCTGATCTGAGATCGGTCAGTTGCGTTCAGAAGTCCCTCAAGGGGCTACATACCAAATCTCAGAATCGTGGGATCATTAGGGAAAAAACTGTATTCTAGAGCCACTCAGCTGATCTGGGATCGGTCAGTTGTGTTCAGAAGTCCCTCAAGGGGCTACATACCAAATCTCAGAATCGTGGGATCATTAGAGAAAAAACTGGATTCTAGAGCCACTCAGCTGATCTGAGATCGGTCAGTTGCGTTCAGAAGTCCCTCAAGGGGCTACATACCAAATCTCAGAATCGTGGGATCATTAGGGAAAAAACTGTATTCTAGAGCCACTCAGCTGATCTGGGATCGGTCAGTTGTGTTCAGAAGTCCCTCAAGGGGCTACATACCAAATCTCAGAATCGTGGGATCATTAGAGAAAAAACTGGATTCTAGAGCCACTCAGCTGATCTGGGATCGGTCAGTTGTGTTCAGAAGTCCCTCAAGGGCCCACATACCAAATCTCAGAATCGTGGGATCATTAGGGAAAAAACTGGATTCTAGAGCCACTCAGCTGATCTGGGATCGGTCAGTTGTGTTCAGAAGTCCCTCAAGGGCCCACATACCAAATCTCAGAATCGTGGGATCATTAGGGAAAAAACTGGATTCTAGAGCCACTCAGCTGATCTGGGATCGGTCAGTTGTGTTCAGAAGTCCCTCAAGGGCCCACATACCAAATCTCAGAATCGTGGGATCATTAGGGAAAAAACTGGATTCTAGAGCCACTCAGCTGATCTTGGATCGGTCAGTTGTGTTCAGAAGTCCCTCAAGGGCCCACATACCAAATCTCAGAATCGTGGGATCATTAGGGAAAAAACTGGATTCTAGAGCCACTCAGCTGATCTGTAATCGTCAGTTGTGTTCAGAAGTCCCTCAAGGGCCCACATACCAAATCTCAGAATCGTGGGATCATTAGGTAAAAACGTCATTTCTGATGGTCATAATCATCGTTGTGGCCACTTGGGACAATTTTCGTGAGCAATTTTCGTGAGCAATTATTTTCCGTGACGTTTTTTTAGTTTATGTGCCAAAGCAAAGACATGAAAATGTCAAAAATCGATTCCCGATACCGATACCATCGGCGCATATCCTAACTTTCCTGTAGGTGAAAAACAAAAATTCCTCTTGAACTAGTAATATATTCAAATTTTTTTGTACAACATATAACTTATACTTAAAATATTGATCCCAATATATTTGCAAATGAGGTAATTTTTAAATAAAAACAAAACATGGATAATAAAACCTTCATTCTCCATCTGTTCTACTTAAGGTTTTTGTTTAATAGTAACGTAGTAGCTGTTAATAGTAATAAGGTTTTTGCAATAGTACCGTAGTGTAATAAAACGCTCATCACCGGGCGGTATCGGTATCGGCTTTAGGCGATCGATTCTCGATACCGATACCAATCCCTAAGAATCGGTGGTATCGAGAATCGGTATCGGGAATCGACTCATCCCTAATTATAATATATATTATATCAATTATAATATATAATTATATTAATATTATATTAATATTATTATTTAATTTTTTTAAATCTATTTTAGTTTTAGTGTAATTACTTGAACCATCCTTAGGTATATAATTCTTTTATTTCTTCCTACATTTTTTCAAAATATGTTCACCTTTTTTGTCAGATTTTCAATATCTATTCAATCCCTTGCTGTGCCGTAGTATAAGTTGTATGCAAAAATCTTTGTAACGCTGTATGCTGTATATAGACCACTTTTGGTCTTTTGCATAATAAATGGTTTTTATTATTATTATTATGTGAACGATTGTAAATTGTGCAGTCGGACTTGCCCCGTAATAAATAAATCCCAGGTTTTTAGCTAATCTACCCTCCTTCTGATATTTCAACATTCTGGTGGAAATAATATTAATTAATATCAACTTCAAAAATAATAATAATAATAATAAAACAATATTCTGCTTTGCAAACAAGTTTTTGAATTTTCAAAATTGTTTTTCGGTTCATCGATTGTTTAGAATTTTTAAATGAAATTCAAGTACCTATATTTTCCAGTACAATTGTTGATACTGTTTTCTGAGTAATATCGAACTAAAAAATATAAATTGAACGGTTTTTAGCCGTCTTCTGCCAGTAATGGTTTTTTTTTTAATACACGTTTTTTAATATTCAACCAATTTAATGTGGTCTTTTTTTACATTTCCATTTTTAAAATTTTGGAGGTATTGCCACAGATTCATTTTTTAAGAAAACTTACGAAATTACCTATAACACAGCCCTTAGAATGATTTTTAAAACTCGATAAGTAGTTGTTTATCGATGTATAAAAACAGCTTTCAAACTCAAACTTGTGATTTGCACCTTACACCCAAAGAGCCCAAAACAATAATGAATTAACAATAGGAATTACATTGTAGCAGCGGTGTTGTCGAGGCTTCGCGTCGTTGAGGTGACTTTCCGTACAGTTGTCGTGTTGGTGGCCAGTCATTTTATGTGGCCAGCCTTTCATCAGAGTGTAATTTTGATTACAATTTCTGGGATTAGGTTGACGGATGCAAGTAATTAATCAAAGTAGCTCACTGGTCTCTCACTCAGGATTCCTAAGGAATCTTTGTGCAATAGTAATCAGTGGAAAAATGCGGAAATGATTTTCGAGAAGGGGTGAGAGTAAGTAGCCCCATGCCTTTGTATACTAAGTATACCTCGTATACTAAACGATCTATGTGACATCATCTCCATTGGCTCAGAACCTTGTTTTAATAAACTCTTTCTGATTGCCGGTTCCAAAGTGCCAGAATCTTATAGATGCTATAGCAGGGAATTCGAAAAGGTAGGTATGTTCTGCTGTTTTCACTGCTTCGCAACTGAGAGGGCATTCTACTGTCCTGACCTTACCGATTTTGTGAAGTTGATACCTAAAGGACATTGGCCAGTGAGAAGACCCAATAGCATGTTGGCCTTGCACATTCAGCCTTGCTTCGGGTGAACGGCTGCCTCTTTCTAACTGTAATGGACGATTTTTTACTAGACTTGATTATATTGAAATATTTATACCTACTTTGTGCATTTATTCGGAGTGCTTTTATTTACGTTGGGAATCTTTGTCTTTTGCAGGCCCTCTAGTAAATACGGACCTCGTCCTAGAACGAACCTGCGCCGCTCTTAAGCTCTCCCCAGGCGTTGTGATCCGAGTGACTCGACCTGCATACACCCTTAGCATGAATGGCTCAAGTCGCAACGATTTTGCCTCCCGTCTCCACCCTCTTAGAATAGACGCTATCAAAAAGTGAGTTGAATCGAATTATTTTCTCTTTCCTCTACTTTACAGCGGTGTCTCCTCAATGCTTGGGAAATGTATGCCGAGTCATTGGGGCAGCAGGAACATATGTCTTCCTTTTAGAGGATCTAGCCGCTTCCACAGTGTGCAGTGTAGTGAAAAGAATTGTCCATTGAGATGCTTTTGAGAGTTAATTGAGAATAATAAAATGTCATCTCATTTTCAATATTGTGATCAATATTAAGCATTGAGTACGCTTGAAAGCAGTTGGCATATTTCTGTTTCAGTTTTGTGGAAATGTACTACCGCACAGATCCAGGAGCTTCAATGACGAAAGCTTACGAGAAAATTGTCCGAAGTGGTTTGTTCAGTGGGTCTCATACGACGTTGAGAAGACTACTGCAGAAAGAAGGTTTTGAGTTCATCAGAGGCAAAAGTAAGATCTCATTCGCTCGTCATTTTAGTACCATTTTCAATAATACCGATGTTTACTTGCCACTCAAAGGGATTTTGAGGTTTTTTATTGGCAAAGTTAGCTATCGTTCATTGTTTGTGGTGGCCATCAGCTGTAATATTATTGCTTTCTATTTCTAATTTTCGATTTTATTTGTATTTGGCAGTGGAGAGGAGTGAAGAAGTCATACTAGAGTTAGTAAAAGCATACAAGAAATTCTGGGTCCTTTGGAATCCTAGTTGTATGTTGATCTTCTGCAGAAAACTCAAATGTTTCTGCAGTCACGCTTATAAAATATGTATACTACTGCCCCACCAATCTCCTTGAACCGTAGAGTCAGCAGATTACTTCTCAAACGTTGCCTCAATATAATATCTGTTTGTATCATCGGAGAGGATTGCATTTTAATACAGCCAAAATATGGCCTATCGCCACTACGCCCACTTGCCAACATGTCTTTCCAACTACCCTCACTGCTTATTGCTCCTTTATTTAACAAGACAGAGGACTGACTGAGAAGAAGACATTGGAGTCACTTTGTGTGCGCTCCTGTTTGCCGACAAATATTTACAAGAGATGCAACATGTCTTGCAGGAGCAGCGTGGGTGCAGTGCACAAGTTTGAACCTACAATTATACCAAGTGCAGGTGTTGGTCTCAAGAATTCCTGGGCCAACCCCAGCCTAGCAACGCGATCTATTTCCTCGTTTTCTAAGTCTCCTTCATAACCGCCTTACCCAGTTAACATAAACTTTGTAGTTGTACTGACATGTACCTTGTCTAGTCAGTTTATTTTTGGCTTCTTTAACCAGTTTTGGGGTTGTGATAGGGCTCATCAGTGCTTTGATGCTGGTCTGACTATCTGTCTGCTTCTGATGTTATCTTTTAATTTATGTATGCTCACCTGACAATGGCATATAGCTCACTTTGGAGGATGATAATGTCACCACGAGGACCAGAGTGTATCACTCTGCTATATCCAGTTATTCTGATTATTTCCAGCTTCTACTCTGGAACCATATGTGAAACAGTCTTAACTGTTGTGAAAGGCAGGACTGTCCAGTCCGTATTGTTTATTTTGTCTTTGGGGTAGGTCGTTGTGTTTTTCCACGTTTTTTTCCTTAAGCAAGACCGCGTGACAAGAAAAAAAAGAACACTTGATTGATAACGAATCAACAAGTTCAAATTCTAAAAAAAAAAAAAAAAAAATCAGGAAGACCAGACGAATCAATTACGACCATCGAATCGTTGGGGAAAAAACTATCTTAGAACAAATTTGAAAGAAAACTGTCTTGAGTCCTTGCGTGATTAAGGTTAACTAAAAATTAGGTTTAATGAACCTAACTGAGTGCATATTGTTTTCCTGTTTTCGTTTATATTATCTTTTCAGTTTGTGGGTAACAAAATGGCAGAGAAGTTATTTAATTTCAATCAAATACCTACTATTAAGCCAGGATTTCATACACATTGAATAATAGTTCACGTGTTTATAATTTTCAGGAAGGTGTGACACATTCAAACGGGTAAAATCGGAATTCATCTTCGAGGACTATATGAAGTGAGTAGATTTAAATTCAGTGTGTCAAACATAATTAAAATGTACGATTTTATCATTAGATCACAATAGAAACATAATAGAACAATAGAAATTACAATACTATGGATCGGAGGCAATTTTGGTTACCCCTCCTGGCCTCAGGGGCAACTTGAAAGGACAAAGGATATCTAAACTATATAGACATCAACGAAGAATATATCCTTACATATAAATGCCAATATCCTGTCCACCGATTTTGGTATGGCGAATAGTTAACTTCGACCAAAGAACCATTAACGGTACTAGGGCCTAACTGAATACCCAAAATCGTGTTTTTATTCCTAAAGTTCAACAAAATTCGCTCCTAAAAATAAACAAAATTTCCCGGATCTAATATTTTGGCTTTTGACTACGCAATATCGGGATAACATACCCACCAAAAATCAGGAGAATTTCTCATTTGATTTTGCTCTGTGAGTTTTTATGCAGTACCAAACCACATAATCCACGTATCAACCTGTCAAATATAATTGTTTTAGCCAACTCCTTTACTAATAAATCTACCAATAAATAATAACAGCTTTTATTGAAATATAAAGCACATCGATCTTAATTTGCGTACCAAAACTAGTAAATCCGCCAAATATTATGTATCAAGGGTTCATAATT
The DNA here is from genome assembly GCA_030762985.1 of Adelphocoris suturalis. NCBI lineage: Eukaryota > Metazoa > Arthropoda > Insecta > Hemiptera > Miridae > Adelphocoris > Adelphocoris suturalis. The sequence goes on from CM061044.1 coordinate 80,238,895, forward strand.
TCTGTATTAGGTAGCATTTCAGTGGAGAACAGTGGGCTATTCTGATTAAGTGGCTCGCAAACTGTGCTAAGAAAATGTGAAGTTCTAAATAATTATTGTAATTGATCAATAATTAGGTAATGAAAGTCGCATAATTATATCATTTTCAAGTTACTTGAAATAATAAATTTCTTTCGAGTTTGCCTTGTGCATTAGGTTCAGTTTTGATTTTTTCTTTTCTCTTTTTAGAAAAGAGGAAAAAGGCGATGAAGATAAAACAAGCGAGGAAGCTTCAGTACTAGAACCACACGCTAATGTAAGTACCTACCTATCTCAACGCTTCTCCCGAGTGCTAAGCTGACTCGTGTTTAGTTATCGTTTACATATCTTACGGAGGAGTCCGTCGTCAATAGCAAGTCAAGTACAGGGAGCAGGCGCTTTCGATGTAAAAACATCATCATCAGGCCATCAAAACAGTAGGACGCAGAAAAAAAAAGAAAAAAAAGAATCACGAAAATCTCTTCCGAATCGTAGTCTGAAAGCATCGAAAAAATTTGTTACACACACACAGTCCCACCACCACCACACCACACAATCAGTTCTCTCTCATGGTTGGGTTGCCTCAGAACCCTAGATCAATCTTAATAGGTCGTCCTAGATACCTGACCTAGCTTCATATGGACTGGACGTCCTAAAAAAATGGCGAGATAATGTAACCGGATCTTTATTTTATATATTTCTATTTCTCATGAAAACATAGAAGAATACCTCGCTCCATTATATTTGAAAATGAAGTTTTCTGTTTAGTATTCTTTCTTACTGATACTATCAGCAAGTTAAAAAAGAACATTGTGGTGGCTCCAAAACCATTAGTACTAAAATTTTCCAAAAATTTCTTCATGGAAATCCACTTGGAAGTATTCCATAAGGATTCAGGCGTTGAAAGTGTTTTCATTATATATATATACGTGTCTACGACATGATGTAGTTGCCAAGTAGATAGCAGGTGCTCCGTCATAGCGGTGTGTAGAGGGAGAGACTTTACCATGTGCTGAGTGACTAGGACAAGAGAGCTGAAATCACCTATCATTGCCATGAAGCCCGGTGAGTCAGCCAGCCAGCCATAATCCTGGATTTCCTTGTCAGTGGTAGTGTAACCATGGAGAAGATCTGGCGAGCTAAGATAAATGAGTACATATGAAGAAATCACTTGCGGGAGGTGATGTCTGAGTTGAAAGGAGTGAAGGCAAATAACATCAGGGTCATGGAGAGTGAAAGACTTTACGGTATGATGAGTGACCAGGGCAAGAAGCTAGATATCATTAACATCAAGCCCAGAGAGCCAGCCATAATCCTGGATATCCAGGTCGTTACCAGTTGTGTGTACATGGAGGACCTGGCGGGCTAAGATAAATGAGTACCTATGATAGAAGTCACCTGGGTCAAGCGATATCTGAGCTAAAGGGGGTGGCGGCAAATTACATTAAGGTCATGGTCACGATTGTGCCTGTGCCATGGCGTGCGGTGTGGTGCGAGAAAGTGCCACGGAATTACTGTGGTTGAGCACTCCTTTCTAAACTGGTGGCATTCTACGGGGCACTCCTTTCATTCCTCTCTCCCTCTGACACCTTCCTCAATCCTTGAGCCATCACACCGTGATGCAAATGTGGAAAAAACTTAACTGTTCAAAAATGGAATTATCTATTTGATAGACGTTTCTTATGGTAAACTATCTGTGGAATTTGAAAAAAAAAAGTACTAAACCTAAAGTTTATTTTCCAATTGTTCAAATTAAGAGTAACTGGTAAAATAACCTAGTTTCAACAATTTGTGACTTTACTACTTTCATGTTTTGAATCAAGTAAACTATACGGTATACATAACTTGACCATTTCATAATAGAAAAGATGCTGGAAAAACGTGATAAAGAGGAAATTAAACGTAACCGTTTTGAATAGTGAATTGCTCCATTTATTTTGGGTTATTCTGGGCTATTCTTTTGGACTTTTCAAGTATCAACATGACTTTGATATCTCGGATTAAACAGACTAGACAGTCTAATATTCCCTCGAATGCAGTCTTAGTAGCTAGGTCGGAAATATCTCCTTACTTACAGTATGATCTGTTATGTAAATAGTATACTTATTTAAATGACAAAAATTATATTTATAAGTTCCAGTATGCAGCATGACTATGTGCAAATTTGTTCCCGCGCTCTACAGGTATGCCAGATTTATCTGAAATTTTAGTCTTTACTGGGCAAAAACAATGAGGTTCTTCGGTATTAGTCTGAAAAATTTGCATAGTGTTATTTTTAAATGGAAGTAGGTTTCATCCTGGGGATTACTAGATTCTATTTGCGTTGTCTTAAGACGAGTTGGTTGCTCCTCTATCATTCATCAAAAAGTGACGTCACATGTCATATTGTGTGGGTGGTGGGGTTCCCGCTAAGGCAGGGTGCAATGACGTAGTTTGTTGCCAAAACTTTGAAAAATCAAAGGAGGGGAACTATTTGTCGTAGAATAGTGTGATCGGTGTCTGTACACTTGGAGTTGGAGTCTTATCAGCTTCCATTAAAAAATACAAAACAAACATGCAAGTAGGTATTCCTCATTGTAGCAATCATACCTTTAAAGGCCTAGCTACACAGGAGGCTTTCGTCTGTCTAGTTGTTGTAACATGCAATTCAGCATAATCTCGGTCAGTCGTATCAGAACATGGTCTCTCGCCTGTATGCCGCACAGATTTTCAAAACGCCAATCTAGTTGTCTAAAAAAGAGGAAAAAGTGATCGGATTTGAAAAGATTAGTAATTACATGTAATGTAATTCTCAAATGCGTCAGAATCAAGAGAAATTTCGAATTTGCAAGCCTGTGTCTTGAAGCTGAAGGGATGAAAAATGATAGAATATACTCCACAACTCTCCTGAAATAGGTACTACGTTTCTATGTTTCCGGCTCATTGAGACCCGTAGACCACCGTAGCTTATCTCTTTGTTCACAGGAACACAAATCGCGATTACATGCAGCGATCTTTTCATAGATCTTCGATTGAAAAATAAAGTTTTGGAGGAGCCAACGAAATTTACAACTTCATTAATATCCTAATTTGGAATTCTCGATTGAACGACGTGCTAATTTGGATAGAAGATTAATAGGTTTTGAAGGTCCTAAAGAGGTTTTGGAGGCAAAGTAATTGCATTTACTTCAATTTCACACTCAGACGCAAGAATGGCTGGAAAAGCCATTTCTGATCCGTCAAGAAAGGCATCCTTTACCAAGTTGTGGAAGGCTCAAAAATAATTGTCTCTGACAAGCCAACTAACTCGGAAGAATCGATCGTCTTACTGCGGAGGAACTAGCATTTGCCGCTGAGCATAAGATCAGAAAATGTGGGAGTAGGGATGCAACCAGCATGTCACAATGCAATGCCGATCGGCCACTTATTGAGGTTGGAAGGGATTTAGAACAGCTAGATATGTGTTTTGAAACATTGTGTGGCAGTCAATATTCGTCGCGACCACCGATAGGTACCACGCGACTGTCCTATTTCCTTTTCATTCCAATTTTATAATTTTAAACATTAATGCAGTTTTTATCAATTTTTTATTACTTTTTATTATTGGCGTTCCAATAAATTTTTCAGCATATGTTTATTCTCCGGCTTTGCTAAGTTATTTTTGCTTTTTCCCTACCTACCCATCTATTCTATGGGAGCAATACCTTGAGTGAAGGTAATGGGTTCAGTTGTAGGGGGGAATTCACTTGCTTGCTTAGCGTGCACATCAGCCCGTTCATTGCCTGGGCACCCAATTGTAAGCATCTAGCCACATCCGGCATCAATCATATTGCTCACAGCTTCCTGCGTTGACTGTTCAAGATTGTCAGATGGTAGATCGGTTGAAACCAGAGTCTGGATAACTGACTTTGAATCTATACAGAAAACGCATCACCTATTAGGTACCGCCAGTGCAGCAACATTTCTTGCAGCTTCTAGCCTTGATTTCTGCATCAAAATTTATTGCATCAGCTGGCAGGGTAATACAGCCATCAAAAGTCCATGGGCTGTATGACTGGTTATACCTGCTCTACTAGTGGTTTTGTTTTGAAAGCCATACCTGTACCTACACATGTATCCAGGAGTCTCTAAGGAACCTGGTACACACAGTCTCAAGTGCTATGAGGCTATCAGCTCAAAAGTCCCAACTTCATTTTTTGCTATATCCGAGAAGAGACAATGCACAATGTCATAAGGTAGAAAACACGCACGCGCGCACACACACACACACACACACACACACACACACACACACACACACACACACACACACACACACACACACACACACACACACACACACAGAATTTGAAAATTAAATTGGTTACCTTCTATAACACAAAGCTTTTAAACAAGAATAACTGTTGTTATAATAATTGTTATAATATTATAATAATAGTTTCAAGATTTTTTACAATGTTTAATTAAGAATAACTTCTTGTGGAAATTAGTCGTAGAATCGACCACCTCAGTTTGTGTCAACTACCTATCGGGTGGAAACCTTGTATAATACTGTGAATAATTCAGAAAGTGTGTAATATCAAATTTAATTTGTACTTATAATAAATGTATGTGCCTACCGATGTTGAAAACGGCACCTACTGTGAAATATACACTACCGCACGTCAATTTCTCTTCGGAAGTGTATTAATTTTCCTTTCATCCTTTTCAGTTGAAATCCGAAGAAGTGGACCTGGAATTCTTCCGATCTGTCCTCCCCTCAGTCGCCAAACTCAATGATCTGGACAAAATGAATTTCCGAATGGCAATAATGACGAAAATGCATTCACTCCTGTATCAAAATCACCTGTCGTAAAATGTTGCCTTTGGAAAACTTCCATCGGCTTCTTGTACATAAATAATCGTATTATTACAGTTAGTCAGAAAAATTACGTGTATATTTTGTCATGTTCGATACCGACTGATTAATTAAGAATTTATACTGTTGATTGAACCTGCAGCTGGTATTTCAATTTGGCTTTAAAATTGTGGGTACCGTATACTCGTACTTACCTTCACACAATTCAAAACGTTCCGGTCATGCAGCATGTTCGAATTTTCACACACACACATATATATATATATACTCGGCGCTTCGCGCCTCGCCGGGGGGCCCCCCTGGACCCCCCGGACCTTTTCTCTTTTGTACTGCGTAGAAAACGAGGATAATTTGCGATGCAATTCTTAGCCTGAAAACGCTCAAAAAATAAAGTCGTTTTTTCTCTTTTGTAGATTTTTATTCGTTCATTTTACATTTTAAAAAAATGGATATAAAAAAATTTGGATATAAAAAAAATGTTCAAGCTTGGCTGGGATTCAAACCCACGATGCGAAAAAAATGGATATAAAAAAATTTGGATATAAAAAAAATGTTCAAGCCTGGCTGGAATTCGAACCCACGAACTCGCGCTTCGCGTCACGGACGTTACAAAAAAAAAATTATTGGGGGTCGGCCTAAGAATTGCATAGCAATTAATATATGAAAAAGTGTTAAACTCTAGGATTCGTTTCTGAATGCCTCAAAACGGATTTCAATTAAGAAATTTTTCGAAAATTTTGATTTTAAGATTTTTAAAGCCATTGCAATAGTTCCATTTTCTACGAAAATTTGCTAAAAGCATGATTGTTCTTTATATGTATATAAATATAAGTTAATGTTCATTGAGTTGTTTGATAAGACCCTTGAGTGGATACATACTAGTACAGATGCTCTTTAGCTTTATATTTTCATGTTGATCAATTTGAGCAATATTTACTGTTCTTGGTTCTTTTTGGTTGAAACCGGCATGAAACCAACGGTACCTATGGTGCTGTAGGTATGTTAAGAAATTGAGGTGATTTAAATATAATGTAGGTATAAATATAAATAGTATGTTGAAAATGATAAATTAAGCATGAATTCTGGAATGAATTCATCATTATGTGCTTGAAGTATTTTGTGTTTCTCATTCCATTTCATCTAAGCACTCTTCAAAAATAATTTGATTCCAAGTATTCTTTAGTTGTGTCCCTGTGAATGGTCATATTAACTGTCTTAACAGAGTCAATGTAGCGTTTGTTTAATATTCAATGACGTTAAAATGGTTATTGATTGGTTATGGGGAGATTGTCTCCGTCCCTCCCAAACGAAAGTCAAGTTCATCAAATTTTAATTGTTCAAAACATCATGCAATTAATTTCGATTATACCTACGATTTGTGTTTATCGTAGATATTCTGTGAGGCCCTCGAATTCCTTTGTTATATCCGTACTTATATATCTTTAACTGCAGAATTTCGAAAGGCCTGATAACAGAATGTGTGTTGACGCAAATACGTAATTTATTGAATTGATTTAGTTGAGTTTGAGTTTACATTTACGTGAATTTATTTAATAGTTAAGTTTGGTTTACGTCTTGACCGTAACTTCAATTGTAGTGTCTACTCCGTTGTTTGACATCCTAGTCATCACCGTTTCAATTTAGGTATTTGATAATAAATCATATATTTATGCATGAAATCTTGTGTTTTGTCTTTGATCCTTCGTCATACCTTTTTTACTACCACTTAAATTATCATTCTCTGTTCGTTTATTCAGCATGAAGAATATTTTTTCCGGGGGGGGGGGGGTAAATCATTGTTTTCCTCTAGGACGATTACAAACCTTCATGATTCAAAAACGTATGCCAAGTTTGGTGGGCAGTATAGCTTCTTATTGTATCAAGAACTTGCGGAACTAATTTATGAACAAAGTACAAGTCAATAAGAAATTCACATTTGCGCATGCGCACAGACTACTGTGTATCCGCCGGTGGTGAAATTTATAGGAAACCCTATTGGATCTCACCCGCAAAATCCCAGGAAATTTCATCATAGTCGTTCAATTAGTCACGGAATTTTAAGTGCCAACTAAATTTAGTTTTGCACATGTGCAATATTTATTACTCAACCAATCGCGATCTAATTCTTAAGGCATCTTTCAGAAACAAATACCCAACTACCACCCGAGTTTAAACGAGATCGTACCAATAGATGTTGATAAATCGAGGTTATATGACATTCACGTTTGCGCAAATGCTCACGCTACTAATGATCCACTTTGGTGAAACTTCTAGGAGACCATCTAGGAGTTCACTCGCGCAACCCCTGAAAATTTAATCAAAATTGGACTACAACTTTTGGGCGTGGCAAGGAACCAAAATTGATCAGCAAGTAAAAGTCAAGGAAATTTTGATTTTGGAAGACATTTTTTTCTTCAAAGTCTTGTCCGGACACAGCTTTTCTACTTTCGGTAGTGAGGAAGCAAAAATATGTAGTATATTTTCAGTAAATAACTAAGTTCTATATAAAGTACAGAGAATTTATAGATATAGTTTGCTTAACTTTGGATTCTGCTGCGAGTTAGAAATGTCAAACTTTGTCATCAGTGGAATCAACGTGTTGGTATGCTATGTGGGTCAGGCGTAGTTGTTATTTCTTCTCCCATGCGGCAGCGTCGGGTTTTGGGGTGTTGAAGAACTAGGGGTGGTCTTCTATCGTATCTTGAGGGTTGGTAGATCAAGGAGACGTCTTGTGTCACCACCGTTGTGTTTTGAACTTTGAGGATGGGAGTGACTTTTTGACTCATTGACTAGTATGTAACCTGGAATTTTCCAAGTTTAGATGTGGATGTGAGAGGAGGAAAAGATTTACCCCGTAGCGTAAAGTCCCTTGAAGTAATTTAGGAAGTCATCCCGGAGTGCGAAGTCCCGTGAAGTGTTAGGGAATCATCCCAGTGCGCAAGATCCTGTGAGATGATAGGAAGCAGTGGTGGGTATAGCTGTGAATTTAGAAGACGAGAGTTTTCTGAGATAGAATGATAGCCAGAGCAGCTCGTATCGGACTTTAATATTCTTGACCCCCATGGGGTGGAGATGAAGCCATTAGGTGCAGAGCGGAGCTTGGGCACCTCATTCTTCTGAAACGGTTGTTGTGAGCTGCTCCTGCTTAGAGCAAACAGCTTTTCTAGATCTGTGAGTAGGGCGAAAATGGTCCTTGGTGGTTTTTTTTAAATCATATATGTAGCAAGAGAGTTTCTCCTTTTTGATGGTACGGTCGACCCGACGCACCTTTATTATCCAGAGTCTATCTGGTAGTCTCTGCTTTTCGACACAAAACCCATCGTCAGCGAGTTTGTTTGGCTGCTTGATCAGGAGTCCCAGCAACCAATTTTACCACTGATGTGCCAATAAATCTCATTTCATCAATCTGCAGACCTTCGACCCAAACACTTATTGATGTTTTAATTTGCTTCTAAACTGTTTTTAGGGAGCAAAGGACCTGAGCGTATGTGTTCCTCACTCCATGATCAGAGAGGGCGCATCTTTCAGTGTTTTCACTAGAATGGTACAGGTACCTAGGCCTTGGAGCACACATCAAATGAAGTAGTCCCTACATCTAATATCCCTCTATCCGAAGATTTAAATATGGGTCCTATCTAAAGCGACCTATTCATATAGGTATCGAACATGCACCTCTGTCCCCATCTAGATGGGTTTCGTTATAAAAAAAATCGATTTGGAATCGGATCTAATAAATTGATACCTACTCTAAAACGCTGCAAATTATTACACTGTAGTTTATTATTTCTGTGTTAGATAGCCCTTCTACGCAGATCATTGGTCTATAATTATTAAACCCCGTATGTAATACATGATCAGAACGGCGCATCGTGCCTCCGAGAAGTGTTCAGACTTTTACGTTTCCAAGACCCCGCAATTTTACGCTTCACAGTAAAGATGTTTAAAAAACGGGAAAATGATGCTTGAAGTAATTTACGTTAGCGCATGCATAGAATGGAGTAATGATTAGAGAAAAATGAAAATGGTAGGGTAAAATCTACAGCCTAACCCACAAATTCCCAGAAAATGTAATCAAAATCTGATGAAAACTAGACCTTGTTCTAGTTAAATTCAGGTTGAAATTAAAATGGAATAATTAAACCATTGTCCCCCCATATGCACCAAATTTGAGCGGGATTGGACGACTAGGGCGTAAAAAATGATGCTTGAAGGAATTTACGTTTGCGCATGCGCAAAATGGAGTAATGATTTGAGAAGTATGGAATTAATAGTGGACCATTTACAGCCTAACCCGCACATTCCCTGAAAATTTCATCAAAATCAGATGAAAACTGTTGAAATTAGGCTCGTTTAAAAAGGAATACATATTCGCGCATGCGCAATAGCTACTAATGATAGGATTATGTTGAAATTGCTAGGGAATGCTCAAATTAACCTCTTCCACCTATCCTCTAAATTTGAGCGAGATCGGACTACGGGGGGCGTGAGAAAATGATGCTTGATGGAATTTACGTTTGCATGCGCCGAGTGAAGTATTGATTTGGGAACAAGGAACTTATAGGGGACCATCCTCACCCCGAGAGAGAGAGTATTTGTGGAAGTACAATGTACATCACAATTGTCATATTAGTATTATAAATTGACATCACTTATCTTTCGAATCTCATGATTTCGCAGGAGAAATACCAAAAACCTAAACTTTTGAGAAGGAAAACAAAAAATACATATCAACTCTGTAGCCAGAAAAGAAAAGAAAAAACTGTGAATAGTCGTGCTTGCGAGGGAAAAAAAAAAAACTAAAGAAAATGACAGCCGAGATGCCTGCCCATCCCAAAAGTGGCTCGGCCGGGCCGTCCCGGCCGCCCGGACCCGACCCACCATGGCGGCCTCCCGAGGGTGCCCACCCATTTCTGGATGAGCACCCCTAGATGCGATTAAATCAATCGCTCCATTTCAAGCAACACCAGGCGAGACCGCCCCCGGGCCGACCGAGAGCCCCAAGCCGAAACCCAAAAAACAAACAAGCACACGGCCAAGCATTCAATAAATTACATGCATACTAAATATTCTTTCATACAGTATCATTCAGTATCAAACAACAATAAACAAAATACATACAAAAAACAAGACATCTAAGAGTTAACAAAAGGATTTAAATTATATCACAGCTTATCTAAAATGCTAGCGCGAGTACTCTTATAAATATCCTCGGCTGCTGACAAACACATTATCTATGGCTACCGGTATGTACAAATAAACTCAATTCAACATATAAACTTGATGAATCCATTAATTTAAACAACCACATATAAAATTAAACACTTTTACGAAACTAGATCACAGTTCAAACTTGTATGACTAGATTTGAGGAACTCGTCAATACTATAAAACGCCAAATTACATAAATACAATCGAAGCTTGTTCCTAAATGTTCTATATTCCAATCTCTTGAAAGAATGTGGTAGGATATTAAAAAAATGGACTCCCCAATAGTTCACTGCATTTCGACAAGCCTTGACCCGATTCCTTTTCAAAGATAACAGGTCAGAAATTCTAGTTGAATAGTCGTGAATTTCATTTCTAACCTCATAACTAGTTTGATGTTTTCTCACGTAGCAAGCACTCTCAAGTATATAGATTGATGGTAAAGTAAGTATATTCAACTTTTTGAACGCATCTGAACAATCATCTCTATATCGAATGTTAGCTAGAACACTTATAGTTTTCCTTAATATGGAAAATATACGAGAAGATGACGGGGCATGCCCCCAACAAATTATACCATAACTTATCATACTTTGGAAGCAACAATGATATGCCTGCAGAAGCCCGTTTTTACTCAACTTCTGTTTTAACATTCTTAAAAGAAACAATGCTGAATTGCAGCGTTTCGCTAATTCTGAACAGTGTTCTAACCAGTTAGATTTTGGATCCATATTAAGCCCCAGAAACTTGACTGACGGTGGATTAAGAGGAACATCTACATTTGAAATTGTTTTTAATGAGCTCATTAGATATTGCGGTTTAGATCGATTCACTTCAAGTCTATTAGCTTTGATCCAGTCAATCACCTGATCTGTGAGGAGAGAATGAGAAGAGGTAACTTCATCAATAGTCGGCATTTTGCTTATAAGTGATGTGTCATCTGCGAATAGGATTAGTTGATCTGGTACTATAGAAGGAAGGTCGTTGATAAAAATCAAAAAAAGCAGCGGTCCTAAAACGGAACCCTGGGGTATATCTATCTTTATGATTGAATAATTGGAACATCTCCCCAAGTGACAAACTGATTGTGATCTGTCACTAAGGTAGGACTTCATCAAGGAGATGGCGCTAGCACAGAACTTATATTTCCCAAGCTTAGCCATCAAAAGATCATGCGATATGCAGTCAAAACATTTTGTGATATCTAAGAGAGAAGTCAAGCAAAATTGTTTTGAGTCAAATCCATCCAAAATACAGTCCATCAGTTGAAGAATCGCATCAACCGTCGACTTTCCACTCCTAAAGCCAAACTGATTTTCGCTGAATAAGCAATTTACCTCAAAATGTAGTGTGATTTGAGCTTTTAAAACCTCAAGAATTTTAGATAGAACGGGTAGTTTGACTATTGGTCTATGATTTTCCACTTTGTCTTTATCACCTTTCTTAAAAAGTGGAGTTACTATGGATACCTTTAGTGCATTAGGGAACTCGCCGTTCATGATACTATCATTTATCAAAAATGTTAATGGAGTTAAAACATTGCCGAGAACACCTTTCATAATTTTAGAATTCATATCATAAATGTCAAAACTAGAAGAATTTTTCAAAGATTTTATTGCTGAAACTATGTTCAGACCATTGACTTTAGAAAAACAGAAAGTTTCTGTTTGGGACTGAAAAATTCAGAGGGTCGAGATTTGATGAAGGGATCCTCTTAACAATATCTTGTCCAACCGTACTGAAATAGTTATTAAAGGACTCTGCAGAAATATTTTTAGAAGCTATGACACTGATGTTACTCCTACTAGATTTCCTATTATCATTTATCAGCTGCCATGGTGCTCTTTGTGGATTTGGAGCTTTACTAATTATTCTATCGTTAGAGTTGATTCTAGCATTTCGTAAAGTCCTTGGTAACGTCGTATAATTCATTACAGAAATCCACCGTAATTTTCAGAACAGTAAGATCATTATTATACCAAATGCCTCCTACCGTCATATTTGGTTTAACTTTGGTAGTTTTTAAAGGAAGAAAAAAGTTTATCAGCTCTGTCAGATAGCTTATAAAAAGGTCCCAACGTTCATGTGTGCTTCTGCCTGAATTGAGGAAATTCCAATCAGTCTCAAACAAAATTTCATTTAAAAGTCCTAATCAATGTTCAGTAATAAGCCTTGTTTGTTTTTTAATAATCAAAGTAGTGGGTGATGTTTCAGAATCACACCCGAAAATAATCGGAAAGTGATCTGATATGTATGTCCGAAGAACTAAAGACTGTGAATGATTTTCATCTAGGTATATTTGTAAATACATTGTCAATGCATCTTAAACCTCTTGTTGGTTCCTCTATAGTATAATGGAAACGAAAGAGTAAATAAATCAACAATAAGATCGAACTCCCCATTTTTTCAATGAAACAAACATTAAAATCCGCAGCGATTACTACCCTCTTGTAATTTTTTACCCTCTCAAGTACTTTTTCAATCAGTTCCAGGAAACCATCTAAATGAACTTTATTTGAATTCGGGACACTTTATGCAGCAATATAGATTGTGTTAGTTGGAAATAATTGTACTCCTACTACTTCACATAAATATATTAGGAATTGAGTATTTATTCAAATCGTCAAGACATCTGAATGAAAGTGACGATCTTACCAATAACATTACACCTCCACGCTCCTGATCCCTACGACAGAATGTTGATGCCACACTGAATCCTTCAATATTAATAAACGGTAACATAAAATCCAACAACCAGTGTTCACAAAATGCTATGACATCTAAAGAATAATATAAATTTCTAATTATTGCCTCAATCATTTATCTTATTTCTTATAGAGCGAATATTAAGAAACATAAAATGAGATGAAAAGGATTTTTTGAATTCATTATTTAGACTATCATTTCTTGCCGTAGTAATTTTGTTCGGCCATGAATGGTTATTATTTTGACTGTCAAGAGGGGTCACAGAAATATCTTGCAACATTTGTTGTGAGTGAGTCAATCATAAAATTTTTTGTTCCCTCAACAGTCATGGTTAATTTGACTAATAGTCTAGATACAAATTGAATTCCCGAGATCCTCAAGGTACCTTTATAATTATTGAAAAGACTCTTTGGAATACCCGCGAGTAAAATAAATTTCATATTCTTACAAAATGATGACAAACATTCGAGGTCCTTATTATAATTGTGGATTGCCATATTTAAGACCGACCAGTTCGGGAGGTCATACCTGAAGGGGACCGAGACTACGTAGAAGGTCAGAGTCTAACACACGTTCAAATAATAAAACTGATTTATCGCGTGCCAAGTCTTCACTACCCAGCATCAGAATTACTACACCATTAGATTTGAGGACATCAAAATAACTTTTTAGAAGAGACGCACTGTCTCTCTCTCTCCCTCCCCCCTCCCTCCAAGGCCTTCAGATATGATGAATGAGGCCATTTTTGTTTGAAATCCCCTTCTCATAAGCTTTCATCTGAGTACCCACCTGCACCTACAGCTATCCCCCCCCCCCTCCCTCCAAGGCCTTCAGATATGATGAATGAGGCCATTTCTTGAAATCCCCTTTTCATAAGCTTTCATCTGAGTACCCACTTGCACCTACAGCTATACCCTCCCCCCTCCCTCCAAGGCCTTCAGATATGACGAATGAGGCCATTGTTTGAAATCCCCTTCTCATAAGCTTTCATCTGAGTACCCACCTGCACCTACAGCTATACCCCCCCCTCCAAGGCCTTCAGATATGATGAATGAGGCCATATTTTGAAATCCCCTTCTCATAAGCTTTCATCTGAGTACCCACCTGCACCTACAGCTATACCCCCCCCCAAGGCCTTCAGATACGATGAATGAGGTCATTTCTTGAAATCCCCTTCTCATAAACTTTCATCTGAGTACCCACTTGCACCTACAGCTATACCCTCCCCCCCCCTCCAAGGCCTTCAGATATGATGAATGAGGCCATTTTTTGAAATCCCCTTCTCATAAGCTTTCATCTGAGTACCCACTTGCACCTACAGCTATACCCCCCCCCCCTCCAAGGCCTTCAGATATAATTAATGAGGCCATTTTTTGAAATCCCCTTCTCATAAGCTTTCATCTGAGTACCCACTTGCACCTACAGCTATACCCCCCCCCCCCCCCCTCCAAGGCCTTCAGATATGATGAATGAGGCCATTTTTTGAAATCCCCTTCTCATAAGCTTTCATCTGAGTACCCACTTGCACCTACAGCTATACCCCCCTCCAAGGCCTTCAGATATGATGAATGAGGCCATTTTTTGAAATCCCCTTCTCATAAGCTTTCATCTGAGTACCCACTTGCACCTACAGCTATACCCCCCCCCCCCCCCCCCCCAAGGCCTTCAGATATGATGAATGAGGCCATTTTTTGAAAACCCCATCTCATAAACTTTCATCAGAGTACCCAAATGCACCTACAGCATTAGGTACCCTCCAAGGCCTTCACATATGTTGAATGAGGCCATTTTTTTGAAATACCATCTCATAAACTTTCATCTGAGTACACTTGCACCTAAAGCTATACCCGCACCCCCTCCCCCCCTCCCCTCCAAAAACCTTCAGATATGATTAATGAGGCCATTTTTTGAAATCCCCTTCTCATAAGCTTTCATCTGATTACCCACTTGCACCTACAGCTATATCCCCCCCCCCCCTCCCGTACCCCTCTCCCCAAGGTGGCCAGAAAATTTCTGAGGGTCCTGTGTGTGGTCCAAATTTCAAGTTATTAGCTCTGTTAGTTTGTGGCCTAAAGAGCTTTTGATTTTTATTTCTTGATCAGAAAAAGAAAAATCATTAATCTTTAATATTTATTCTTTTGGTTAAAAATTAATGATTAATAATTATACTCAATATTATTTTTTTAAAATAATAATAATCATTATTTCTTGATTTTTTCGGAAAGCGTGATTTCAATTTCAAACTCTGATATTTAAACATTATTCAGATAACCTCGCTCATACCTCAGATTGTTGGCCACGCACTGTGCAGTGGTTAACATAATACGGTTAGATAAATCTAGAGCTTTCCAAAGACTGGATGATAGATGCCTAAGATACAGTTCCGTAGCAACGATTTGGTCGTAAGCAATACCTACCTAATCATTAGAAATTAAGTAACACTTTTCTGTAACGGTTCCTTACACTTTCCGATTCTGTGTGGCAAAGTAAAGACATCAAATGTGTGACAACGAGAGGCGGTGGATAGAGTGTAATTACTCCTTCGAGGTGAGAGGCGATTAACCTGCTACACCAGATTTTAAAAAAGAAGAAAAGAGGCTAGGTTTTGGTTTTCCAACACTATTATTTCTGTAGACAAAAAATACTTAAGCAGTGTAGACTTATACTTCAGAAGTACCTACATTCCTCCTATGCTTTTTGACGAAAATCACCGGTGTATATATCGTTTAAAAAATCGATTCCCGACTCTATCAGGTAATTACTCAAAAATCGATTTATCAAAAAAATGAGTACTATCGATACCCATCTTCACCCAGCTCCCCAGGTCCAGGTAGCCTGAATAGGTAGTAATAATACTACTAGAACTATTATAATTAAAATAATTTGCAAATGTGACAATCTTCTCTTCGGCATTTGGGCTAGTGACAAACAGGTCCTAAAAATCAATTCCCTCACAGGTAGCTGCATGAAAGTCGTAAGCATCGTCTACTAGGTAGGGTAGGTAAAGTTTACTTATAAATGGATATGAAGAAGAAAATCCCCATTGACAGTGAACGAGTTGGCAGAATGGTGCCTACCTACTTGAATAGATATTAGGTAACATTGGTGAACAATTTAAAAGGTAAGGATTGGGCAACAATTAAGCTCGTTTGAAGAGACCGATTTGTAAGTGAAAAGTCAGGTAGAAAAATTGACAGCATTACCTGTAAAGTCAGGGGATGAAATAAAAAGATTTTCAGGTAGCTTACTATCTTAAATTGTGGGCCAATATTTTATTTTTATTTCAAGAATGGATTTTTCTTTGGTATAAAGTAATTTCATCTTTATTCAGCTGATGTTTTTAGAATTTTAGATACCTAGGTAGTTATGGGCACACGTTCGCAGATATTGGCTCGAAACAACGTCGGAAAAAGGGGTTGACAGCACTGAATTTCTACCTGTTCCCTTGGAAACGACCCTTTACTGGTGGTTGGGCGAGAGAAAAAAAATCTTCTGTGAAAAGGTCCGCAGGTAGAAGTTCCTAGAGGGTGGCTTTCGAGCAAGGCTTCACCAACCAGGCGACTCATCTATCGTGAATGAGTCATAGCATGAGGGCGATCAGTAGGGGTGGTGATTTTGTCGATGGAAATTTCAATATCAGACCTCGGAGACTAATAAATTCAGCAATATCGGCCTTGGACTTGATAATGTCTCGTTAATGTCTCCTGCAATTTGAAGTTTATGGGAGTTAAAGTAAATTATTTTACGTCAGAATTGAAGAAAAATTAATAATACATTTTTTAACCAAGTACCTAAACTGGTGGCACCTCATTTTAAAGGTTTTTTAATGCTGGGCATGATGGTAGGCGCAGAAATGCGATATGTTATTCCGTTCTCGGATTGGACCTGATGAACCACGAAGAAACGCGATTTTTTCGTAAAGTCGGTACCAAAGTAGGCACCTACCTATCTATATTTTGAAAATACCGCGCTTCCTCATTGACCAGCACTATCCATTCCTGTGTTCAGCACTAAAAACCTTTATAAAGTGATGCATTTTGCCAAAAAAAAAGGGAAAAAATTTTCAACGTGCCCGATCTCCCCCAGGTGGTCTGAAAACGTTTGCATTTTTTAATGAATTTTTATTTGCTCGAAACTTAGTAGGTATTAGGCACTCCAAAAACACTCCAAGTTTCACTTTGTTGTCCTATAAATAAAGGGAAGATGTGGGGGGGGGGGGGAGGTAGTTTTGGGAGACCCTCTATATCACCGGTTTCCCCACAATACATTTCCTTCGACGCTTTGTAGCTAAGCCTCAAAGACACGCCTGTTGTTGACCGCCTTGGTTTCCGGAGAAGAGCAGCACTTGCAATGAAAAGGGACCTTTCCCAGGTCAAAGCGAAAAACCCCCTATGCAGAAAACACGTGGAGATGTGCGTGTCGGAGAAGGAGCGCGGGTGGGAAAGAGAGCGATACTATGAAGTGGAGAGGGGGAGGGGGGTTCTCAATAGAAACAAATAGCAGCTAGTCAGTCATGAGCCGCTATCGCTGTACGTTAGACTTTCGCGAGATGTGCGTTTAAAATTAATATAAATAATCCGCAGTGTTCGTGTTTTGAGACTTGAACGGGGAAAATGGTGAAGTGTTGCGTCGAGGGCTGTAGGAATAACAGCAAATTTTCAAGGTGAGTTTTGTTTTCGTTCAATGCGTCATCAGTTGGCACAATATACAATCAATTGGGAAGCGTGTGAATTTAGGTACCTACTCCTTGACAACTCGTTTTTAGTTCATAGTTATAAGGGGTAGATGGTACCCCCAACCTTCATGTCAACCTATGACAATACATTACATACCTACACCATACACAACTACCTATCTACCTACATGAAATGAGCAGCTTTCGTGTGTTGGAATTGCCTACTCATTTTTTATTATTATTTTTTTTAATATCAAGAATCGGATTCTGCCCCTTTTCAAAACTCCTGGCTGTAAATTTCCAGCACAATTCTCCAAACGGTCTGGACGAAAATCCGATAGAAAGAAAATGAATTGACGTCATAGTAGGATTGCGCGCCGGTGAGGTTCTTCCCAAGTCCCCAAGACGAAAGTGTGAAAGGAGGGTCCTTCCAATACGACGTCACCCGTTTGACCAATTCCAATGATCCATTACCCTCCATAATTATTCCACCTACTTGGAAAAATCTGAGTGGTGGGATAAAATGAAATACGTGAAATTGCGTTCATCCTAGAGTTGTTGAGGATGAGAAAGAGAGTTCATCTTCTCGTATTAATTTTTTTGCTAAGCGCTTTCGCCTTAATTGGCCTCGTCAGAGCGTAAATTTATATGTAGGGGTTGCTTGGTGTTACAATTTCCATTAGGTAGATTGTATGTCTTTTAATTTTCTCTATATAAGTATTTTTATTGATATCAGTGGTTAGGGGGACCCATCCTCTTGTCTTAGTCGTAAACTTGTCGCTGCTATCTTTTAACATGTTGTTAAAGGTAGGGGGGGGGGGGGGGGGGTTAATTTTAGTTTTTAAATTAATAAAATACACAATAACTTGAAGCAAACACTTATCATTATTTAAAAAAAAATGGATGTATTCCTCAAAGCCCACTACCCCACGTATGAAATTACATTCTTGATTATAAATTCGTCCACGATCATTCTGTTGCCTTTGAAATATATATTGCAAAAATAAACTCCCTTCAATGTAAAGTTCTCGTTGTGCACCACGAACACAATTTTTGTATTTTTCTAGTTTCGACATTATCGGCAATTTTACTAGTTAGATTTTTTTCACTCATATGTAAGATCTCGATGGAGGCATTCCACATAGGCGCAGTATGAAGGGTATCAGATGATGGGAAGTGGGCAAACACCTGTAGGTACGTTTAAACATGGGCGTAGGCAGGATTTAGCCGGGGGGGGGGGGGGGACCCCAAGAACTATTATATATAAAGTATGCGTGTGCATATTATATATATAGCAAACGAAAGGTAGAATTCCGAGAAATATCTGAATTTATAAGAATCCGAGAAAAGTCTGAATTCCGAGAAATAATTTTCATGACATCTTTATTTATATATTTTACATTATTTCATTAAACATCATAGGTACTACAAAGCAGCAATGGACAATTTTTAAGACAGCATCAGTCTTCTGGGGTTGCTGGCAAATTGATCAACAACCTCTTCTACAATGATTGCCTTCTTTCCTCCCCCATTGTAGACCGTGTCCATGTTTTTACGCGCCTCAGGGTGCTGAAAGTTCTTTCCACCGAGCAGGTCGTGCACGGTAACGTTACCGCAATCATCAGAGCCTTTTTGATGGAAGGATAGAAGGGGTCCGCTTCCTTGATCAAGTCGATTATTTCCAAATTCCGAAGTTTTGACAGTTTTTCAGTCTCATTCCAGTCTTCACCTTTGTCGTTCTTGTCCATTTTTTCGCCCACTAGTTCTGCGTTCAGCAGATCCTCATCAAAATCATAAAACTTGGCAATTTTTTCGGCTTGGAGTTTCAAATGGTCTAATTTTGAAGCCAACATGACGTGGGGGTGAAGAGAAAGAAGGGAAAACGCCGGTTCATTATTATGAGAAAATCTGTCAGTCAGCGCTGAAGAAAACGAGTCTAGACTGATTGTTTCCAATATTCCTCAGGAGTTTCTACCTGGAGCCAGGCTGTATGAGCAGCTTCCAGAATTTAAGCTTCTCAGAATTACTACTCCTTTCGCGCTCTTCCCTATCTTATGTTCAATCCCAAAAGTGTTTTCAATACCTACCTAGAACCTTCTTCTCTTACTATGAAGGTACTTTTGCTCACAAAAGACGTGTTTCCAAATTCCAATAATACCTTCCCATGTCCCATGCCCCTAACTACGCATTCAATATTCTAGTGTTTCTTTTAAATAAGTTCAGCACAATTTATTCTTGTGTTCCCAAAAGTCTAGGGGGGGCCACGGGCCCTCCCTGTCTACGCCCTTGCCTATAAAGAAAGCTAAATAACGTCATTGAGAAACGACCTCACCACCGCCCACGACCGTGGGGGGATCCCAGTGCCCTCGAATGAGCTTTACTATTGGTGTGAAAAAGTTACCATCTAGGGTAAAACACGCTTTGTTCGTATTATTATTAACAATCTTCCCATGAGATTATTTTATTGAATTCTTCTTTATTTTGTAGTATAGAGTAAGGTCGTGTACCGAGGGCCGATTATTTTTCAAAGACGATCTATGGGTTAAAATCAATCTCAAATCGGCAAAACCACTTCAAATTCTAACACAGGAATAAGTTGAGAACAAAACGCCACTAGTTTTTGGTTTATTATTTCCAATAATAAGCCTATGTGATCGTATAGCAAAAAATTTTTATAACCCCCCCTCAAACTTTGTCACTTTACGTTTCAAGGTGCGTAGAATCCAAATTTGAAATGTCCGTCCGCCGTTCGCCGTCCGCCGTCCGGGCCATAAAAGGCCTAAGAATTGACTTAAAAAACCCGTCCTTTCGCCCATAGACTCCATTTGGGGTCTAGTTGGTCCTAACGTTTAACCATCCCGATCGCTTTACTCGCATAGATGCTATGGGCCAAAAACGGGCGAAAACGTGTCATTTCAAGGCTTTGTTAGACTTACGCACGCACGCACGCCTGGCACGCTTGGCAGGGGGTCACGGTGGGCGGTGAGGGGGGTGAGCGGGGGGTGGAGTGAGAGGAGGCGCCGGCGCCGCGGCACCTTGTGGTGGATACGGCGCCGGCGTTCCTTCGACGCATGAATATATGTTTTTTTCAAGGTCATATTTGTGTGTTAATACCAAAGCTTTTCCTACGCATATTTAATAACATATCCTCTCGACGACTTTGCGTACGTACTTAGATAATGATATTATTAAGGCAATAACTATTTGAATAGATAGGAGCTCAAATCGAGAAATATAAACATGCGTATATAATTTTAGAAGTATAGGTTGTGGCAACTCAAAATAGGACACGCCGAGGAGTCTGGACGGGCCTTATGACGTACGCTAGCCAACTAAAACTACGATCATACTCAATTGAAAAAATAATAAACCTTTGTGAAATAATTTGCAGCGTTTTTTAATTTTTGAACGAAAAACGAAATTATGAAAAACATTCTTACAAAACATGAAATTCGGCCCCAGGTACAAGAACTATACCCTAGTAATACTGTATTACTATACTACTATATTATAGTGCACGGTGCACAGTGCAAGTGATCGAACCTTGGGTCACCCGATTGTACCTAGAGCCTCTTGGTATATCGGAGAAATGTAGAACATGAGGGTGGTATGCTAGAACGACCCTCGAAGTTGGAGGGATGTTTGAGTAAGGGAGCTCCCTTACTTCTTTGAGGGTGGTTCAAGGGAGGACCTTGAAATGAAATGTAGTGCAAGAACGACCCTTAACAGTTAGAGGGATAGTGGTCTGCTTTGAGGGTGGTTTGAGGGGCTGTTAGCTTCATAGCTCTGTCTATCCAACTTTCCATGCATGGCGGGTCGGAAATCTGAAGATATGTTTATTATTAGCCGCTCCACGTCCAGCTGGGGGGCAAGCCCCCCGGACCCCCTATTAAATTGCTCGCTTCGCTCGCAAAGTGTGGCATGTAGTTAACGTTCCTCGCTTTGCTTGCAAACAGTAGGTCCCTAAGGGTAGGTTTAACGTGTGTAGGGGATGTTCCTTGCTTCACTCGCAAACGGTAGCCCCCTAAGGGTAAGGGTAGGTTTAACTTGTGTAGGGGATGTTGCTCGCTTCGCTCGCTCGGTACGGCTGTATATGTGTAGGAAAAACCCTGGACCCCCCCGCCCCCATTAAGTTGCTCGCTTCGCTCGCAAGGTGTGGCTGTATACATGCGATGTATTACAATTGAAACATGTAGGGGATGTTGCTCGCTTCGCTCGCAAACGGTAGATCCCTAAGGGTAGGTTTAACGTATGTACTGGATGTTGCTCGCTTTGCTCGCAAACGGTAAATCTCTGAAGTTAGGTTTAACATGTTTAGGGGATGTTGCTCGCTTCACTCGCTCGGTACGGCTGTATGTGTAGGAAAAACCCTGGACCCCCCCATTAGTTACTCGCTTCACTCGCAAGATGTGGCTGTATACATTCGATGTATTACGATTGAAACATGTAGGGGATGTTGCTCGCAAACGGTAAATCCCTAAGGGTAGGTTTAACGTCTGTAGGGGATGTTGCTCGCTTCGCTCGCTTGAGGAAGTTATACTGCCCACCCAACTTGGCCGACGTTTTTTTCTGTTGGAAATTCTTACAAACAAATTAAATCTTATGAAACTACGTGGAACCACGAAAAGTTTATTAGGGGATGTTGCTCGCTTTGCTCGCAAGGTATTGCTTAACTTGTGTAGGAAAAAACCCGTATTTATTCTGTTGAAATGGCTCTCGAAAGGGAAAGTTCCATCCTTCAACGCGCGCGTGCGTAGGCCTGCTCGCAACATTGTGAAACGGCGGCGGGCTCGATTAACTTGTCATTTTAATCGCTTCGCCTCCCTTCCCCTCGCATTTTGACCAACTTCCCGTCACTTTTTTCGATATCCGATTTCGGATTCAGATTCGGCGGAATCAAACCTGTATTTCGCCCGCGAAAACCGTCCCGAAAAACGTACGTTAATGGGGTATATTTTAATCAGAAAAAACCAAGTTTTTCGTCGGAATTTTCGAGAAAACGGGTCCCTACTCTTTAATTTTTTTGACGCATTTCCCGATACTTTTTTCGCGATCCGATCGCGCCGTCGTCTTCCTCGTTCAAAAACCTACGAAACCGGTATTTTCCCAGAATTTTCGACGGCCGTTTAGAGGGGTAGGGGAAGTCGAAAAAAAGCGCATTAAAACTTGCTTCGACCCCCCTCCCGCCCTACAGCCCATGGTTTGGGTGGGATTAGAAAATTTTAAATTCGCTTATACACCCTATCGGAAAATCCCAAGAAGATCCCCCCACTCGTAGACTCCCCCCACTCCGCCGTTTGGCCGTGCATAGACACGACAAACAAACGGAGTTTCATTCTTATAAATAGTATAGATAGAGATAGAGATAGAGATTTAGCCTAATTTCTCAAATACCTACCTACAACCTATCATGGTCGTGTAGACTGAGGCAAAAATAGAAATCCACCACCACCATTCGTTCATTTTACTGGGGTTCATCTTACTTATTCATATGGGCTGACTGGGCTGAAAATCGTTAATAACTTTATTTTAAATTTCTTCCTTCAGCAGTATTTATTTTGAACAACATTATGAAGCCATTAAAAACGAACTGACTTAGGTACAACCCGAGATATTTATTTAAATTATTTTCCTCATTAGTCTTTTTTGAAACAACACAATGAATGAAACGAATTAAAATCAGTTGACATTCCAATAATATCAAAGACGTAGTTGGATTAAAACTAAAATAAAATAAGGCCACATTAAAATGGTAGGACTAGTCATGGAACTTGAGTTACAGAATAAGGCGTGAGGCAACAATTTAACCTCGATTTTTTAATATTCCACCCTTAAATATCATCCCTTGGGCTTGATTGAAAGCAATGCCAAGGTTGCTGGATTTTTACTCACTCTTTAGATCCTCACCCATTTTCTGTTCATTCTTATGCTCTTTTATGTTATCCTTTTCTGATGTGACTGTGATGATTGATATATACAACAATGAAAAGCTTGAAATAATCTTTAAATGTTCCGCAGAGTTCCTTCGGAGTTTGAGCAAAATCTTCACTCAGCCAATAAGAAAATGATGTCTATACATACATACATAGATTGAAACAAACTTTGAGTTTTATATTATATACGTACTATTTAGTATTTTATATCATTATTTGGCACCATGGTTTTGAAATAAAATAGAATCTGTAATTAATTGGGCATTAAAGGAAATATGACAGTTCTGCAACTTTCGATCCTTCGAGCCCTTCAAAAGGGCTGAAATTGGGGATTTGATTAGAGGGATAGCCTTCACTATCTGGGTAGACGAAAAATTGGCCCTGTACGACAGTTAGGGTGGGCGTGAGAGGGCTTTGAAAAGTGTAGTTATTACTGTAGTGGATTTATATATGTTTTACTTGGTGTCGGTAGACCAAGTGGGACATTTATATTCTGATTATGCGGGTTAGTCCCCGTGTTATTCCTGTAAGGAATGTGAGCGAATCCGTCAAGGTCAGCTTGCTTGGCGGGATGAACTGAGAGATAGTTCGTGTCGCAGCCGCGTGGAGCACTGGGCTCGCATAGTGGGTGCTGGGTTCGATCAGTTTGGTACTGAGCCGTTTTGTAATATTCCGGCCTAAGATTTATATCTGTAGGAGGAATATGTTGAGCTTGGTTGAGGTACTGAAAAGTATCCTTCGTTTTTTGTACATTTGGAGTGTATTTGACACTCGGATCGGCCGGGTAGGCTTGTGTCGAATATCGTGGGTATTCGGACAGCTTGGTCGAATCATAATGATTGACTTCAGAGCGGGTCTGAAAGGTATCCTCGATCTTTTGTATAGGCGAGGCTTGATCTAACGTTTCCTTCGTGAATACGTTAGGTGAGAAGGCGATCTCGTCGTGAGGATCGAGCCTTGCGCCGTCGCTGGGACCGGCGGATTGGCCGGGTAGCATGTAGGTAGCGCTACGGGGGCTAAGAGGCCCGGCTTCGCCGTCGTCTGCCTCCCCTTGCATGAGGAAATAAGACGGCCGACGTTCCATCGAAATAGCCGAGTTATTAGCTCGTTTCGATGCCTCTATGTATAGAAATAGAGGGTTTAGGAAGGTGGACTCGCTTGACAGAGCTTCTTTCCTTTGCTCGTATGTCAGGGTCCTACCTTGTAGTCTTGAAAAAGACTTCCTTGGACGGTAAATTAGAGCGGATGAGCAGAGTAATTTACCGGCGTGCCCCAGCGGTCGGTGACGAGCCTAGTGCTACGAAACCCGGGTGACACGGCTAGGAACGTCCCTCGGGCGTACGATCTAAAGAGAATATCGATAGATGTACCGGGTGGCGTCCTGACAGATGAACTACGTTGGGCAATGAGCAGGATGAATAATCACTGGACTCGTAGATGCCAATGCGAGATCTGTGTGGAGAGAAGGTAGGCCTTGTAGAAAGCAGTAGGAAGCCGTTCTTGAGATGAACTCGGGATGCAGAAGGTTCGTCAGCGTAGAGCGTGTAGAAATCTTCGTACTTCGAGGTGTCGTCGTCGAGAGCGGAGAGTAGAATGAATTTCGGAGGGCTCCGAGCGGGGTCTTTATAGGGAGGTGGCCGCCTCCTGCCGCCTCCTGATTGGTCCGCTTAATTTCATTAATTCGACTGTGTAATCTCATTGGCTCGCACATTGTTTTCTCAGTATCTGCGAGTATGATAGCTGAGCTGGTCCTCCGGGGTGCTTACGAGCGTCCGTCGCGGAGCCGACGACCTTGAGTTTAGCCGGGGACCTCGGGTGCTTTCTCTGCGTCAGTTGTTCAGACGGGGTCCCCGGGGTGGCTGCTGGACCAGAGGTGGTTGCTTGCCGCCTCTTGGTTGGTTCGCCTATTGTCTCTCGTGTAATCAGTGTTTCTGATTGGCGAGTAGGCTTGTTTGAATTGTCCTTGCTAGTTTTAGAGGACGTTTGATTCTCTGTTTGAGTTTTCTCGTTCAAGGCGACTTGGTTCGAGATACTTGTCGCATCTCTCTCGCCCAGTAAGTGTCTAGGGAGGTCGCCTTGTATGTTATTAGTTAATATTTCACTTTTGAGAGAGAATTTCGTATTTTCTCTCTGGTGAAATATTTTGTTTGACGGAGTTATAACTCGACGTCTTGTAAATATTTTTGTGTTGTGTCTACCTCTTTTTGGTAGCCCTGAAAAGGGCTGTTGACAAGAGGGGGTGGTTTTCACCACAGGTGCCCCCCCAAGACGTCGTGTTATTAACGACGACGCCGGCTGGGGTGTTTCGAGCGCCGTTACCCACCTCTCGTCGAATTTGGTAGAGGGGACGTGCCTCCTGGCAGATTTTCGGGGAGTCTCCTCCTTATTTTCTGCCTGATTTTTGTTTAGTGACACAGCTTCGTCTGTTTTTAGAGTGTAAGCTGGTTTTATTTGCTGTTTGGGAACTTTTTTCGTATGTTCGCCAATTTGCACTGTAACCGAAAACTTATCTCTTTTAACCACTTTGAATGGTCCCGTGTAAGGACATTGCAGAGAGGTGAGCTGTGTGGGCACTCTGATATAGACATGTGTACATGTATCCAAATTTTTGGGCATGTTTACGGCATATTTCGTATTATTATGTTTAATATGCGTAGGCCGGAAGAAGAGAGGCTCCGAAAGGTTTGTAGAAGTTACGAAAATGTCTCCTGGGAGTGGTACGTCAATTCCGTAAACTTTTTGGAACGGTGTAGTTTCCGTTGCTGGGTCTACTGCCGTACGCATGGCGAGTAGTACTTTTGGTAGGGCGTCGAGCCAATTTTCGTTTTGTGCTTTGAGAGCCTCTTTCAGAGATCTATTTCTGCGTTCTACCATTCCGTTTGTTGACGGTTTGTATGGTAACGTGTGGGTATGTTTTACTCCGAGACGTTCCATAATGGAATTAAATAGATCTGATTCGAATTGTGTGCCTTGATCACTTGTGATGTATTTAGGTACGCCTTTTGAAGCTACCCAAATATTGATAAAGGCGTTTGTGATCGTGGCTGTTTCGATGTTGTTAAGAGGGACTGCCTCTAGCCAACCCGTTGCTCTATCGACCATCATTAGAATGTAACGTTTCCCTCCTTTAGCTAAAGGTAAAGGTCCGGTAATGTCAACGTGTACATGTGAAAATTTGTTAGCCGTTTCAAATTCGGAGTAAGGGAGCTTCACGGAGCGAGTGATTTTTGCTCGTTGGCAAGTCTCGCACGCTCGGACCCAGTTGGAGACATCTGCACGGAGTCCGTGCCAAAAATATCTTTGTTTAACTTTATACACTGTAGAGTGTATACCTGGGTGTCCCAAATTGTGAATTTGGCTGATTATTTCTTGCCTTATTTCGTTTGGAATATAAGGTCTTGGGTGTCCTAGGTCTAGGTTACACCAAATTTCTCCTTGAGGAAATTCGACTCGTGTGAGTTTCAATTTGTCCTCTGCGTTAGGAGGAGAACGAATTTGTGCATTTGAAATGTGCAGTAGAAGATTGCACTCTATTGCAGCCGTAATTTGCGAAATTTCGGCTATGGGTGGACCCTCGTCAGTTTGGGTTGAAATCGATTTTGTTTGAATTTCAACTGGATCGAAGGGTCTGGAGAGTGCGTCGGCGACGACGTTGTTCTCTCCGGGTATATGACGAATGTCACTCGTCATTTGAGAGATGTATGTTAGCCATCTTAATCTCATTTTAGAAAAATGTGCATTTTTCTTAAGCATCGTGCCTAGCAGAGGCTTGTGATCTGAACAAATATGAAAAGATCGGCCGTCCAAGTCATTGTGCCAATGAATGCAAGCTTGGTAAACGGCGAACATCTCTTTGTCGAATGATGCTTTATTCTTCCATTGTTCTGGAATTTCTTTACTGAAAAATCCCAATGGTTGGTAAGATTTCGAGCCGTGTTTGTCTGTAATTTCCTGCTCTAGTGCCGCTCCGATGTGTGTGTCGGATGCGTCGCAGACTAATCTCCACTCTGCTGTAGGGTGTGGATGAGCGATATTATGTAATGTAGCTTTAATCATTGCTTGTTTTAAGCTGTTGAAAGCTTTTTCTCTCTCTGATGTCCATTCGATAGGTGTTTTGTCATTTTTTTTGTTTGACTGAATGGAGTCATACAGAGGTTGTGCCGTGTGAGCGAATTTACTTGAGCATGCTCGGTAGAAACCACACATACCTAGGAATCTGCGTAGACTTCGTACGTCTATTGGCCTAGGAAATTGTTCTATGGCTTCTATTTTATCTCGTTTAGGAATTATCCCTTCTTTCGAGATAGTGAAACCTAGGAAATCGACGGTAGGTTTTGAAAAAATGCATTTATCAAAACCTACTCGAAGTCCGTGTTCCCCTAGCTTGTCAAAAATTTGTTTGAGGTGGTTCATGTGTTCTTT
This sequence comes from Adelphocoris suturalis, assembly GCA_030762985.1. NCBI lineage: Eukaryota > Metazoa > Arthropoda > Insecta > Hemiptera > Miridae > Adelphocoris > Adelphocoris suturalis. Next base: position 80,266,691 of record CM061044.1, read on the forward strand.
ATAATTTTTAGAAGCCACCAGGATGTCATCTAGGTATACAAATGCGAAATCAAATTTTCGCATGATGCTGTCCATGTATCTTTGCCATGTTTGAGCCGCTCCGGCCAAACCCATGCTCATTTTCTTAAACTCATAAAGACCGAAAGGTGTAATAATTGCAGTTTTATGAGCGTCATCTGGGTGCATCGGAATATGATAATATGCCGATTTTAAATCTATTGTCGAATAGATTCGTGTATCATGTAAATTCGCTTGGAAAGAGCGAATGTGAGGAGGAGGGTAGGCGTCTTTCTTCGTTTTCGCGTTCAGGAAACGGTAGTCGCCGGTGATTCTCCATGACCCGTCTTTTTTTGGCACACAGTGTAACGGGGATGCCCATTCGGAATCTGATGGTGCAATTATGCCTTCTGAAAGCATTTTGTCAAAAGTACTTTTGACTTGAGCCCGTTTTTCGCCCGCCATGGGTCTTGCTCGGAAGTGTACTGGTGTTCCTTCCGTGGTTATACGGTGGTAAACCCCGTTGTTTTTCCACTTTCCTTGAAGTTTGCTCATTTTATCATTGTATTTGTCAATGATAGAGCGAATGTTTTCGTCCTCCGTGATTTGCACGTCCTCTGGTTGAGGGTTATTGTCACGATGAGGGATAGTAGCTGCTATTTGTTCGTCAGTGAATTTTTTGTTCATGACTGCAGCTATTTTTTGATCGGCATAGCTCTTTATTTTATCTTTATAAATGTACTTGTGTTTGACCCGTATTCCGATATCCCAAGACTCGAGGAATGGTATACCTAGGATCGCTAGATCAACTTTCGTGATCATAAAATCGGTGGTCATGTCTCCGAGGCCGATGTTAATTGTCGTGTCAGCTCGCCCTAGTGTGTCTATAGGGGCTCCGTTAGCTGCTGTGAGCTTAACGTTGGACTTACGAATTTTTAAGCCCAATTTTTTTGTGACATTGTGGGGCAGAATGTTCACTTCTGCTCCCGTGTCGATGAGAAATTCAGTGCCATTTAGTTTGCACTTGAAAAAAAGCCTTTTATACTCAGTAGACTGCCGGTGTATAGGCTCAGATACACTGGCAGTTATTCGTTTTCCGAACTCTCTACGTCGGAGGTTGGAACGGTACTTTCTTGTACCGATCTCTGAGTATTTTCGTTTGAAACCCAGGTTTTAGGCTGGCTTATAGTCGCTGCCTTTTTGCTAGTTTTGGAAGCAGTGTTTGCCTTCCAAGTGCAGTGTTCTGGGTCTGCACATTTGCGAGTTTCGTTACCGAAACGTGCGTGGTTTCGACAGACATAGGCCGTCGGTTTGTGAGGCCTACTCTCTACTGGTTGGGGTTTGAACTCAGCTTGTTGTGAGAGGGCCTTTTTGAAACCAGTTTTCATGGGTTTCGGAGTAGATTCTACTCCTCGTATGTTTAGAGAGGTATTCTCTGTTTTGTACGCGTGTAGCGTATCAGCTAGGTCGAGCCGGGCGGTCGTGGTAGGCTGAGCTGCGACCATACCTCGTGCTTCGATGGGTAGAGTCTCGATCCACTTTTGAGTGATCAGAGCCTCTGAAAAGTACCCAACAGCTTTAGAGTACATTTCGTGGTACTTGGTGCTGGGTTTTTTGGCGAGAGATGCGGGGTCCTCGAGTGCGAGGAGCCTGTCCTGTAAGGACAACCCATATTCTCGCTGTAGGCGCTGTTTGGCCTCTTCGTAGGGTGCGTGGGGTGCCGTGAGGTAAGCTGAGTCGATAGCTTCCCTCATTTCTTCTGGTACCCACTTGTATATAGCTGAGAAGCATTCGTTCTGCGTTCTCAGGTGTTTTCGCACGCAGTATTGATCGAACTCGGCGAGTGCACGATCGATATTCTTCTTTTGGAAGATTGGTTTTTGATAATCTCCCATCTCCTCTAAAAGTGCTCGAAAGCCACTTTGTGTAGAGGGATGTTGCGTGAGATGTGGGGCGTAGAGGCCCGGCGGGGGTCGCACGCCCGCAGTGGTTCCCTGAAATCCACTAGCTTCATAAGAGGGAACGAAATGCTCCGTGTTAAGCCTGTTCAAAGGCGGGGTCACCATTTGTAGTGGATTTATATATGTTTTACTTGGTGTCGGTAGACCAAGTGGGACATTTATATTCTGATTATGCGGGTTAGTCCCCGTGTTATTCCTGTAAGGAATGTGAGCGAATCCGTCAAGGTCAGCTTGCTTGGCGGGATGAACTGAGAGATAGTTCGTGTCGCAGCCGCGTGGAGCACTGGGCTCGCATAGTGGGTGCTGGGTTCGATCAGTTTGGTACTGAGCCGTTTTGTAATATTCCGGCCTAAGATTTATATCTGTAGGAGGAATATGTTGAGCTTGGTTGAGGTACTGAAAAGTATCCTTCGTTTTTTGTACATTTGGAGTGTATTTGACACTCGGATCGGCCGGGTAGGCTTGTGTCGAATATCGTGGGTATTCGGACAGCTTGGTCGAATCATAATGATTGACTTCAGAGCGGGTCTGAAAGGTATCCTCGATCTTTTGTATAGGCGAGGCTTGATCTAACGTTTCCTTCGTGAATACGTTAGGTGAGAAGGCGATCTCGTCGTGAGGATCGAGCCTTGCGCCGTCGCTGGGACCGGCGGATTGGCCGGGTAGCATGTAGGTAGCGCTACGGGGGCTAAGAGGCCCGGCTTCGCCGTCGTCTGCCTCCCCTTGCATGAGGAAATAAGACGGCCGACGTTCCATCGAAATAGCCGAGTTATTAGCTCGTTTCGATGCCTCTATGTATAGAAATAGAGGGTTTAGGAAGGTGGACTCGCTTGACAGAGCTTCTTTCCTTTGCTCGTATGTCAGGGTCCTACCTTGTAGTCTTGAAAAAGACTTCCTTGGACGGTAAATTAGAGCGGATGAGCAGAGTAATTTACCGGCGTGCCCCAGCGGTCGGTGACGAGCCTAGTGCTACGAAACCCGGGTGACACGGCTAAGAACGTCCCTCGAGCGTACGATCTAAAGAGAATATCGATAGATGTACCGGGTGGCGTCCTGACAGATGAACTACGTTGGGCAATGAGCAGGATGAATAATCACTGGACTCGTAGATGCCAATGCGAGATCTGTGTGGAGAGAAGGTAGGCCTTGTAGAAAGCAGTAGGAAGCCGTTCTTGAGATGAACTCGGGATGCAGAAGGTTCGTCAGCGTAGAGCGTGTAGAAATCTTCGTACTTCGAGGTGTCGTCGTCGAGAGCGGAGAGTAGAATGAATTTCGGAGGGCTCCGAGCGGGGTCTTTATAGGGAGGTGGCCGCCTCCTGCCGCCTCCTGATTGGTCCGCTTAATTTCATTAATTCGACTGTGTAATCTCATTGGCTCGCACATTGTTTTCTCAGTATCTGCGAGTATGATAGCTGAGCTGGTCCTCCGGGGTGCTTACGAGCGTCCGTCGCGGAGCCGACGACCTTGAGTTTAGCCGGGGACCTCGGGTGCTTTCTCTGCGTCAGTTGTTCAGACGGGGTCCCCGGGGTGGCTGCTGGACCAGAGGTGGTTGCTTGCCGCCTCTTGGTTGGTTCGCCTATTGTCTCTCGTGTAATCAGTGTTTCTGATTGGCGAGTAGGCTTGTTTGAATTGTCCTTGCTAGTTTTAGAGGACGTTTGATTCTCTGTTTGAGTTTTCTCGTTCAAGGCGACTTGGTTCGAGATACTTGTCGCATCTCTCTCGCCCAGTAAGTGTCTAGGGAGGTCGCCTTGTATGTTATTAGTTAATATTTCACTTTTGAGAGAGAATTTCGTATTTTCTCTCTGGTGAAATATTTTGTTTGACGGAGTTATAACTCGACGTCTTGTAAATATTTTTGTGTTGTGTCTACCTCTTTTTGGTAGCCCTGAAAAGGGCTGTTGACAAGAGGGGGTGGTTTTCACCACAATTACACAATGGCGGATTGAGGTAGGGAAGGGGATAGTTTTGTACCGGGTGAGTGATGGGTTGGATAGAGGATGATCGGAAAAAGACCAGTGTATTTAATATAGGTACACTACTCTGGCAGATATATATGCACCTTGGTAATGGCTAAAGTATGTTTCATGCTAAAACTATGCATTTCTGTGGATCGCTCCACCTACACTGTACTCTCCTATATATAAATGTTGAGCTTCCAACTTCCATTAATTAGAATGATTAAACCTTTTTCAGCTCGGATATAACTTACCACCGTCTGCCTGACGCACGGTGCTTCCCCAACTTGTACAAGAAATGGCTTCACAAAATCACCGGGGCACCGGAGTACGAGATGATCGACTTCATCGCTCAGGGCACCTCTCGAGTCTGCTCCGTCCACTTCACAGAGGACGATTTCGTCGTCAAGACGGATCGGAACCGGACACGGAGGACGCTGAGGGTGGAAGCTCTCCCAACATTGCGGCTGCCGCTATTCTGCCAAGCCCTTAAGGTTCGTGAATGTCTCATTTTTGGCTCGATTGGTTCTAATTCTTCTACATTTGTATAGTTCAGGTTTGAAAAAATCACGATTGAAGAAAAAGAAAAAAAAGGGTATTTTCTGTTATATCCCCACATTTACAAACTATTTTCTATAGAATGGGGATTGATCGGGAATGTCCAAATAACTATTTATAACTACCGCATAATATGAATGTAAGGACGTTTCCAGTATTTGTTGAGATTAGATAAGGGTGAAATCGTTTTGGGCTTTGGTAAGGCGCCGTAACAGAAAAGAGTGTGGCACAAGCCGTATCATGCTAGATTTCAATTTGTGTGAGTTTTTGTGGCGACACAGATACCAGGGCACAGACTTATTCGACCAACTTAATGGAGACATTAAGTCGTTCTGGCCATCAGAGTAACGATAAAGTGTAACAACTGTTAGCAATAAGTATATGTTTAAAAAGTATTTATTAGTTTTTTCCAACAATTATATGTTTAAATGGTGTGTAAATATTTTATTTAACATTGGTAGTTCCATAGAAAATAGTTTGTAAATATATTATTTACATATTGTAAATAGTCATTTGGACATTCCCGATCAATCCCCATTCTATAGAAAATAGTTTATAAATGCGGGGGTATAACAGGAAAGACCCAAAAAAAAAAAAAAAAAAAAACAATTGGTAAGTAGGTACCTAATGCATGCATTACTGGGACGTCCCTATGGATGGATTGTATACTTTTGGTGAAGATCGCAAATTGATCGTGATTTTACTAGGTGTATTTCTCCATGATAACCTAACATGTATGTTACGATCTCTCCCCCTTCTCACCCCTTTTCCATCTCACTACCAAAACAAAGTATGTGCCGATTTTGAAAATATCACGATATATCGAAATTACACCCAACCCAAAAGATTGAAACAAAAGTTCGAGTCATGCAGCATGACCGTAAGGGCGAATTTTCTTAAATTACCATCTTTCGTCTTAGGTGTATTCGTTTAATATTTGTTAAATTGTATTGAAATTTGATTAGCCTGAGTACAAAGAAATTTTTAAAAACAAATTTTATGGCAAAAAACTCGCACTAAATAAAATTTAGCGATTCAAAGAAGATTTTTTGAATTTCAGCTTTTTTGCAGTTTTTATAGATTTTTCAACAAATATTAATGAAATTTAAATCGCAAAATACGTTTTTTGTATAATTTTGAGCAACGATTGTTTAATGTCCTATTTCATCGTTGATGGGTTCTTGTTTAGACTAAATATGATAAATTTGACGATTTTTGGCCGTTTTTAGCCATTTTTAGTGATTTTTTTTTTTTAGCACATTTTTTGAAATTTTGCCAATTTAATGTGCTCAGAAAGTGCTGGCGAACGAACTCATCCTTTAATTTAAAAAGCCTGATTTTTCGGCCCACGAACGGAATTTTTATCTTATTTTTATATATATATATAGAAATATATATATATATATATATATATACGGACAAAAAACGTTACACAAAAAAAGTGGACATTTTAAAAAAATTATTGGGGGTCGGCCTAAGAATTGCATATCTTATATATATATATATATATATATATATATATATATATATCTTTTATATACATATATATGAAAAAGTGTTAAACTCTAGGATTCTTCGTCTCAGAATGCCTCAAAACGGATTTTAATGAAAAAAAATTTCAAAAATTTCGATTTTAAAAATTTCCGACCCATTGCAATAGTTTCATTTTCTACGAAAATTCGCTGGAAAGAAAAAAATATTTTCCGGAATCACCCCCTCCAGCTTCAGTAAATTTGATACTTCCAAGGTATGATGCAGAACTGGACTAAAATGCTGTTGCAAAAAATAATGCTGAAAAATCAATAGAAACTACAACGAATAGCAAAAAAAGCAAAATCCTTTTTTTCTCGCCATAAAACTGGTACAGCTCTATTATTGAGAACCAAACTCGTCGATGTTTTATCTTGAAATATAATTTTCCTAGCTAACATTTTCTTTGCACTCAAAGACCTCAACTTTCATAACAATGTAACATAATATAATACGATAATTTGCGCAATTTCGCTCATACGATCATGCTGCATGACTGAAACTTTTTCCTATTGATACCTATTTCCAATTTCTTTTCTAGGCACATGAGGCGGATTCATATCCCATCAGGTTCTCCGATTTGGTTTCTAGGAATCTTCGAATGGGTTCGCCATTGTGCATCAATAATCTTGATTCCCACAACAACAACGAACCGTCTAGTCCATCCAAATGTGCTATGCTCGATGTCATGGGCCTCCGCAGCAACAGTCAAGAGCTCGAAGTACAAAAGGTAACACCTCATGAAAGGTTAAATTTTTAATCATGTTTGAGCGTTATGCCCTGGTGACACTGGGCGAGGGACCCCGAGGTCGTTAGAGTCCACGACTAATAACTACAACTAAATTAGTTACTGGTGAATAATAACTGAAACTAATTATCTATTAGTTATTATTTACAGAGTAACTAATCGAGTTGCTATTCGATTAGTTACCACTAGTAACTAACTACTAATTTAGTTACACTATTAAGTTACTATTAGTAACTAATAACTAGTTAGGGACCTACTACTAATAACTCAGTTTAGTTTATTTTCAATTAATGAACCTCTGTAATCGACTAAGAAATTTTTTTAACCCTTCCCCTTCAAAATTTTTCAAATTCATTCCTCACACGAATAATAACAAATTTTGTTTCCGAATTTACCTACCTGAATGGCAGAAACATTATTTCCATGCTCGGAAGTAGGGATGGCACGATACTGCAGTATCGATACTTCTTTCAATACGAAATTTTTCCTGTAGTATCGATAAGTACCTACTAATGATATTATTTTACAATACTACCAATATTAAAAAAAAAAAAACCCCACAGAAAAATGTTTTAATTGAAAAAAATGCCAATTGTATGGAATGGTTTTTCTTCTGCAACAAAAGGAAAGGATCAAAATAAACCAGTAGTATTTAAACCAAGTATTGTTTTATAAATACGTATTCAATGAAAATCGTGCAGTCCCTGAATCAAAACAAAAGTACAACGAATGGAGGAAAAATTACCGAATTAAGTATTACCTAGTGATTACAATTTTACAGCACAATATTTGGCTGAAAAAAAAAATGTATCTTCCTCGGGAAGAGTTTGCAAGAATCAAGTTGTTTTCCATCCAAACAAACCAAATTTAAAGGGCGAAAAGCACTAGTTGGGTGTGGCTCCCTCGTATCTAACATAAATGTATACTTCATTGAAATAAATATTCAAAATAATCTTGGAAATCCCATAGCAGGGTGGTGGAAATAGTAAGAAGTGAGCCTAGTAGAGTTATATTAGAGTAAGTAAGGTCATAGAATAGTGAAATAAAAAACTTTTCTTAATACATCTTAAATTCTTAATAAATCCCGTTTCATTTCTGTGTTGCATAGCTCTACCGAATCACCAAACATACTTACGCTTGTGTTTTCAGACCGCTAAAAGGATCAAAGTTGAACCAGGAGTGATTCATTCCCGGAGCCCACACATTCAGGTAAGAAAATCTCAATGAATTCTAGTCTTTTACGAATTTTTAGAAATGTAGGTAGGTACCTAATTGTAATGTGGGAGATTGGGAGAGAACAGAAGGCTTCAAGCTCTGATGTAAAAAGTATAATTCATTATGGTTTTCTCTGCCTTTTTATACAGGCATGCATGGTGGGACAATACCCACTCCAAGCCCAAGAAAAAGGCAAGAGGAGCAAGTTACACTAAACCTCCCCCTCCTGGAATTTTATTACTTAACAACGGTACTCTTGAGACAGAGGCTGCTGCTGAGGGTGATGGCGGAAGCGGAGAAAATATGGTTGGAGGTAAAGGTGGAGGAAGAGGAGGAGAAGCCATAATAAATCTTTCAACAGAGCTTGAACCCTTCTTCACTTTACCCGATTTTCCATGCACTAAAATTCGTTGATCAATTGATTTTGATATTGTTATTTTAGACGAGTTACCATCCCAAGGACTGTGACCCATCTCAACACAATTCATTCCAATCTCCGGTACGAGATATGTGCGAGGAGCTCAATACAGATGCCCACATCCCAGCTTGCTACAGAGTGAGTATCCACTTACTTATACCTTCTTAAATAGGAAAAACGTACATTATAGGAAGGAGTTAAGCATAGGTCCATGATTAACTTGAAACGGTGATTTTTCCTGCATTCTGCATGTGGCCAGCATCCTTCTTCTAGTGCCTTGCCATGAATGAGCGTTCCATGAACATATCGAAGTTGTCAGCTGCTTTTGGAACATCGACACACTCGTTTTTCCAAACCGTTGACGGAGGTTAAATGAAGCCAAGATATACGACGTTTCAACCACATTCTCATCATCCATTTATCCGGGTCTGTAAAATGTTCGTGAGAGGAGGGAATAATTCTCATTTCTTTGTATGTGCCCAAAATACGGCCTGCCGACTCTGGTGCTAACTCCTCAACAATAATTGCATGCTCAACCCATGGAATCTTGAGAATCCTCTGATATGACCACATTTCAAGCGCTTCAATTCGCCTTGATAGTTTTTGTGGTATTGTTCAGATTTCAGCTTCATAGAGGACACTGAATATACATAACAATGAAGAATGCGAATTCTCAAGTCCAATGGGAGTTCTATGCTCATTCCCTTGAATGCTGACTGAGCTTGTTCGATATAACAGCTGATCTCAGCCTCATTACTTCCAACCTCACTGTCACAAGTACCATGATACCTGAAGAGGAATGAACCCTGTGTAACGGTGCTTTGTCGGTAATTAGTTAGGTACTTCACTTGACTCCAAGAAGTGAACAACTTAACTCAAACTACTACTACTACTGAACTCTGGGAGGCAGGGTGATTTTCAAATGAAAGCCAACATTAAAATTACAATAGCTCCTACCTATTTATTAAACAACTCTTTATAATTCAATTTTATACTTCAAAAAAGTTCCAGTCATGCAATTCTCCATTCAGCAGTCCTTTCATCCAAAGCTTGTGTTTAGCATATACATTAAATAAAAATGGAGACAATATGCAGCCCTGTCCGACACCCCCTTAGGATGGGCACATGATCAGAACAGCAACTAGCATCCCCAGTACAATAATAAAAGGGTTCATAAAGGAATTCCAGCTACCAGCAAAGCGAGGTGATGCGCTGTTCATGCAGGAACAGGTTGGGTTTGAAGTGCAGGAGAACACTATTTTTACTCATTATCTATTCCATTCTTACATTAATCCGTGAACATTAGCTTACCAAATCATTTCATTTCTTGGGGGCCTCATTTCGCGTTACATTTGTTACATTGGCAATTTGTTTGTCGTCTAAACGAACTCACTTGAGTTGAAAAATTGTCTCCATACATTTAAATGTTAATTTCCAGGGCAAGAAAAATGTCTACTCACCTTACGCATTTTCCATCACTGAATTGGAGTCGGAACTTGGATTCAGTGTCTTCATGATCAACGGAAATAAGTAAGTCGTCATAGTCAGTAGTATTAAATGGTGAAACTAATGGCTATAGTTCATAATTACTAAGGCAGCTCAACGATATAATATGCCCAGCATGGAGTAGATCACTAGAAAATCTGTAAACCAATTGAAAATAATAAACCAATAGATACTAGTACCATTTTGATCGATTACAGAAACAATAATAAACCATTATATATTATACTTTAGTCATATGAAAGTCCTCCTAAGTCGTATCTATGGAACTGTTAGGATAAGTACTGTTAAGCACAGATTACCAATTCCAAAGAGGGTCAGAACCAGGAATCATTCTTCAATATGTACCTACCGGATTCTTACAAAAACCTGCAAACTTGATGAGGGTTCTGGATTATTTCTGCAATGACCTATTCCGACAAAAAAAGTGTTAAAAATACCAAATTATATGAATAACTTCTTGTTGACTTAGTGCTTTACTGATTTTCTAGTGATCTTTGTAGTGACAATTTATTAATTTCAAGGCACACACTGAAACGTACCCCATGCTGTGCATATATAGCATTCGTACTTTGAATTAAACCTTTCGCAAATTTAATTGAACTTTCCGCAAATTGAATTAAACCTACATATGTGAAAAGATCAATAACATTAAGATAGGAACACTGATCCCTCCCTGTTGCTTGGTAGGTTCAGAATTTCTTTTCATAGCACGGCTCAGCATTTCTTCTAGATGCAAGTTCAGTTTTGTTATTAATAAACAAATAATCCACCGCAATTCCGGTAGATCTAACGGTATTTCACTTTTTCTACCGGGCTACCGGTTTGAGGCTTGAATCTACCGGGATTTATAGAGTTCTGAGCAAAATCCAAGGCAAAACTTTCACATAGATCAACGAGTAAACATTCTCTGTATTTTGTCTACCATGCACAGTACCTACATGGAAAAGTGGACTTCCTTTCTTCCATGGTATTTAGGTACCTACCAGTTTCGTCCATGTCTATTCTGTGGTCAACTTAGGCTTTTGATATTACTTCAATATGATGCATTTTGGGTTTTTATAATTTACTAATTAGTATTATCGAGGTACATGAATTTTACTTGCTCAGTGCTCACATCTTTGTTAGCCTTCGCCTCGTTGTTTACTATGGTTATTTACTGTACTTATTCGTCTAGTGTTTTATTTTCTTGCATAAGGATCATCGTGGCCTCAATTTCCGATTTTCAATATCAGGTCAACGGTAAAGGTAACCTAGTTACCTTTCCCTTTAGATATAGGTACTACCTACGTTTATTTACATGTCTGGTGGTTGCAGCTTCTTGTTACCTATTTAGGTATATAACTCTTATTGCTTCCGATTCTTCCAAGGTAGTGGACTCGTTGGTAAGAACCCACCAACTTGTGGACACATAAATTCAAATGTTACCTACAAATTATAACTACAGAGTTCGGTTGTTACTGATGTGATTCGTGAACCCAACATTATCCCCTGTAATTTCATCTATTTGGTGCTGAAGTGCCTACCTGCTACTAATTTTTAATGCCAGATGAATTTAATTATGTAGTAGTGAAAAATGATGGGCACACTGATTTGGTCCATACTAAAAGGAAAAATATTACTGTGGATTCGACCCAGAAGATTTCATAGTCGACCGTATGAGAGTTTTAGCCTAGAATGCAACCCTAGAGTATTATTGTTTTCAATTGATAAAGTATTAGCCAAGTCAGAGTTCTTTCAAAAAACTACCGGGAAATCTACCAAATTTCCGAAATTGTATTACCGGGGTCTACCGGTTTTTTTGACCAGATCTACCGAAATACAGTGTTGGGCTGGCGGCAACACTATTTTAGTCTCAGATTAACTTCACGAGGTGATATTATGTTTAGATCTACTTTTTGCGCTCGTTCCATCACTTGCATGATTAGTGATTACAATATTATACATTTTGTTGAAGTTGTACATTTTGTGTTGACTAAAACAGTAGATTTGCCTAAGGTTTAATTCAATTTGCGGAAAGTTTAATTCAATTTGCGAAAAGTTCAATTCGCGAAAGGTTTACTTCAAAGTGCGAATGCTATACAGGGTTTCGCACTTACGGACGCGCCACCGGCTAGGGTTCGATTCTACTACTAATTTGTGACTTTTCTTGTCCTATAGCATACATTTTTTAATTCACGCTAAAGACCACTTTTTTCACTTCTTTTTCGATTTTTTTCGTGTTTTCGACTTTTTGTCACGGTTCCGTTCCAAATTGCAGCTTCGTTAAATAAATAACATAAAAATTAGCGTTTAAAGCTCACTCAGCTAATTGGGATAGTTTGGTAAGTTAAAATCTTGATCTCAAAAAATGTCTCACAGAGGTTCCGGTCCACATTTCCGCGAATTTGAGCGTCAGGAGCTCAATCAGCTAATTGGGGTGGTTCGGCAAGTGAAAGTCATATTTTACCTGTCTCATAAAGGCTCCGTTCCAAATGTCAGCTTCGTAAGAAAGATAGCTTAGAAATCAGCTGTTTGGGATAGTTCGCTAAGTTAAAATCCTATTCTACCTGTCTCACAGAGGTTCCGTTCCAAATTTAGGCGTCGTATTTTAAGTCAAAAATCAAATCTGATTGTACTGTTGAAAAGAGCGTAAGATTTCTAATCTCCCTATTGACTTTTAAATTTTTTTTAATGGAATGAACGGATGAAATATAACCTATAAGTGAAAAATTTGTAAAATTCCGAAAATTTTCACTTTTTTCGAAGTTTGTCTCTCGAAACGTCCTGGATGGAAACTTTCATGCTGCAAGCCAAAAAGTTGCATCACAATCCCAGCTTTCCAACGGCGTAGTCAATTTTTATTTTACTTTGTTAATTACCCTTAAAAACTCATAAAATTGAGCATAACAAATTGAACTAAAAAACCAGTTTGTTAAAGTCTGAGATCTGCATGCATTACCATTCGATTCAGCGCAAAAAAATTCGTAGAAACCGACCCCAAACTTGTATTTTCTAAGGGGTCATTTTTCACGAAAACCCTCAATTTCATTGGAAAAAACCACGTTTTTCAGCATACAAACATACTTTTCTCCTCCAATTAACAAAGTAAAATAAAAATTGACTTCACCGTTGGAATGCTGAGATTGTGATGCAACTTTTAGGCTTGCAGCATAAGTTGCCATCCAGGACGATTCGAGAGACAAACTTTGAAGAAATCGAAAATGTTCGGAATTTCACACATTTTTTACTTACGGATTATTTTTCACCCGTTCATTCCATTTAAAAATTCATTGGGGAGATAGAAATCTTACGCTCTTTTTGACGGTATAATCAGATTTGCGTTTTGAGTCAAAATGTGACTCGCTGTGAATCTCAAAGCCATTTAGATGCAGTCGGGTCAAAATTCTTTTCTCGATTATCATACTGTCCCAGGTGGTTTGCCTGGCTACGTTGCTGAACATTAAAAATAATGATTATGAGTGGCATTGTTTCATGTTCAATAATGAACTAATCTAGATACCTTCCAATAAAAGTGTTGGTCAGCAGTGAAGATATTGAATTGAAAGAAGATTGATTTATGCAGAAGGTTTATTTATGGGCAAAGAGATATTATGAATCTCGGTGTAGTAATTTGCAAGCTTTATAAGGGGGTATGAGTTTGGGCTAGAACGGTTCTCACTTAAACTTTATTTGTTTAATGTTACAATTCAATTGATTTTTACAGATATCTAAAATGTGACCCTGTGCAAGAAGACTGTCAAATATGGCGTTGCATCATCAAAAACTGCTGGGCTCGGGCGGCTACTGCGTCAGCCCACTGTTCCATCCTCATAGGGCTCCGAGGCGTCCATTACCACCTGCCAACGAAGAACGTCGCCTTGGACCCTGCTGACTGGGCTCCTGGGACACCAGCGACGGTGGCGCCCTGGGGTATGAGTGCTGATGACGATACTCACCAGAGCGATACCGCGTCCTGGTCACCGGACGTCGGACGAGACAGTGGCTGCGAGCAATCGCCAGTTGCGGGTGAGATGTCACCATGGGGTAAACAGCAGTGCACCCAGTCGACCAGTCCCCCTCAGTTACACTCAGACTCACGATTTGGAGGTAAACAGGAAGTTCGCTAGATGAATTTTCGTATTGCATTTTACCTTTATTAGGAAAAAAAAAAACGCTGGAAATTATTACACAAAGGTTTATATTTTCTGTAAGATAGCCTTTCTACACAGATCACTGGCCTGTAATTATTGAACCCCATTTATAGTATATTTATTATCTAACTCGGGGGGGCTTCGTGCCTTGCAAATGGGTTCACTGCATTACAGCACTAGGACCCCATAATTTTACGCTTTTTAGGAAAGTTGAAGAACGTAACAATCTATGACTAAGTCATCTTCCTATCAAGTAAAGAGGTTGCTTATACTGGATATTGTTTTGAAACTATGTTTGTTCTTTGCACATTAATTAGAACTAATGTATTTCAGTAGGTTGATTAGAGAAAATATAAGTCTCAGAGTTATCAGTCTGATGAGTTGTCTTCCGTATTTAATAAAATTGTTTCCAAGCCGTTCCAAAGGCCCTTTATTCCAAATTTCAGTACCGTAGGTCGAATAGGTCAAAATTTAGCCTATGAGGTCCCTCAGCTAAACATTCCACCTCCATAACTTGTAAATGTATTCTACGTGTCCCCGAATTGCTCCATTTCAAATTTCATCAATTGAGGTGGATTGGGGAAGAAATTAGCCTCTCAGGCTCCTCAGCAGATCTTCATCTTGCCCGGAAGGGTATTGCACAATTTCACTTCCAAATCATTCATATTGACTTTGGTGAAGTAGAATCTTCCCTCTCTTGCCTCTTTCTTCCCTTAGCAATGATTTGAGACTGATTCAATAGGATTTTTCTGAAGAAGAGGCGTTCACTCTATACAAAGAACTAGATTTCGATGTTGAATGTGCCAGTCGCATAGGTACATAGAATATCATCCATAGATGTTTGAATGTAATGCAGTGAATTTCATGGTTTAAACTGGACAATATTAAGAAATTGTTAAGGGATAACTGCTTCATGTCCTACTTGGTTGGAATTTCGTTCGATCGCATTTGGACATTCCTCTAAAACACTGTACCCAGGTATGTATTTTGAATGGCCGTGGTTGGTCAGGTATGGTAAAGTTTTGTGGAGTTATCGTACAATCAACCCAACACCCATGCCAGGTTAATTGTAATTATATTGGATAAGGAAGAAAACTGTTGGTTACCACGCAGCAGCTTAAGGATGCTGTAAAAGGGAAAAAAAAATTTAAGGAAGATGGAATTTCCAAGCCGTCCAACTTTCAGAATGGCGCCCAACTGTGTTGACGCCATTTGCTTTCTTCGTCATTGAGTTGGCAGGAGGGACCTTGTAGATGGTCTGGCTATGGGAATTATTGAGGTTTAATAAAAAACAGAGTACTTTGTGTTAGTATTTTCATCTATATTTTAATATTTGAAGAACAACATGCTGAGAGGGGTTTTATCACCCTCTTTGCGGGCAGACATGCAGAAGCTCAAAATAATTGTCAAATTACAATTTTAATAGGAACTGCTTCTCGTACTGATGGCACTAAGGAAAAACCTCAGCTGAGCTGTAAGTGCAGAAGTGGTGTGGGACGTCAATCACATTTTATCTCTCTTATCCAATATAATCAGGATCAATCTAGCACCGGGGTTGGGTTGATTGTACAATTATATGGTCGTGAGTCGAGAACTGTTATTTACAACGCAGCTGTTGGTATAAGCCATCTACCAGGCATGCCCTCAAGAACCCCAAAACTACCTCTCCCTGTTCACTCTAGCAGCGTTGCCTGGGTGTAAGAGAGAGAGAAACAGCAAATGATTGTTCAATCATTAGGCACTGTCTCCCTCTCGGTTCCCCCTCCTTCCTGTGGTTCCTCCTCGGCGATTTATCCTTCTACCCACCAACAGTTGCCCTATTTTGAGTCTAAATTCATATCTTGGAATATGTACAATGAAGAGAACGCATGTTTGGTGTGAAAATACACACACATAATGTTGTTATTAAAAAGAAAGGATAGAAACAAATCATTTAACAAAAGTAACACTATTATCATGAAGAATATTTAAAAAACAATTTATAATAACGCACAAGTATTTTTGGGAGGGTAGGTTGAGTGGAGAAAATGCAAAGACTTATTCCTCTTGTGTCAGTTTAGTACCTGAGCGCTTTCACCATCCGGCATCATCAGAGAATTTTACTATGTTCTTCATATTCATGTTTATGTTTACATGTATAGACTAGTCATCATTAACATTATTTGCTCAGTAGATTTTAGGTTCATGTTTAATTATATTTGTGTATTCATATGGACTAGGTGTGTTCATATGGATCTGGGTGCTGTTTGGTATAGGCCAGTTATCGTAGGTACATGTTGCATTAATAGTTTATGCTTGTCCATGTATAGGTATATATATTTTTTATATTTGTATTGAGCTTTGGCAGCACCAGCTTGTGTTTGAGTATCAGATTAAATATTATAGAGATTTTACTATACAGGTAAAGCATTGGAAGAGAAGCATTAATAGCTGCATTAAACTGTGCCATGACTACCCCAGCACAAGCAAGGAGACCCATCTAGCTATAGTGGTCCTTGAAGCTGACCTATAAGGAGCCCTAGTAGTTAAGAAAAAGGGAACCATTGGGAGCAGAAAACGTAAGCTCCCGATGATTTTGCAAGCAAGCAGAATTATGTTCAAGGCTAATGAGCCAGCTACAGAGGGTTTGATCATATGGGGAATGAAGAAACTGCGATTCTCCAGCACTATGCTCAATCGTTTTTATTGTCAGAAACAGGCTGGGTCCCAAGGTACCTATATTGGTATCACACCTCGGGAAGCTTTGATCTAAAAAACGACTTTAAAAATTGGAGAACGTCGATATTTGTACCATACAGTGATCCTGCTATTATGGTCAGTGCCAACCTCTGTGAATTAATAGCGTTTAAGCTCGTTCATTTATGTGGGCTTCGAAATCAGGTTTCTTATTTATAGTGGGTACCAAACTTGGGATGTCCAGGTTGGAGCCAAGACACCTCTTGCTCTATCTCTCTTGATGTAGAATACCTAGGCACGAGGGTCAAAGGGATGAATAAAAGAAAAAAAAGTGCCCTTAATCATGTGTAAGTTGTCCTTCCCTTCAGCCCAGGGGTGGAGGGTCCTGGATCTAGCGCAATGTTGCAAATTGCTCAAAGTAAACAGATCTACCTCTAGCTGTCCAAAATGGTTAATAGCCTTATCAAAAAAACTTTGAATTCCGTCTGGGTGTAAAAAAGCTCTGCTATGTCATTCTCCTCTGACAAAATGTAAGAAGCGAAGAACCAAATTCGTCGTTCTGCACAGAGTGACAGATTTCTCTAGCCGGTGCACGAAACTTCAGAAAACGCACGATTTTCGCATTTATTCATAACAGCAAGTGTGGTAACATGATCAATTCGAAGTAATGTTGAAACGATGTGTCAATTCATTGATAAGACCTGAAGGGTACGACTGCTCCCAGCTCTTTTAAATTTATGTAGGCTTCTGGCCTTCTGACCACCAGTCACACACCCGGTGAGGGACAGAAAAGCCACCCTAACCATCTTTTGGCGCATCTGTAAACATTTGTATATCTCAAGTGTCCTGTCTAATGGGCGCACTGTTTTGTCAGAGTAGTCAGCCACCAAGCTAGGTCCACCTTTGCCATATTCGAGATAGAACAAGGGCGTCTTAATTGTCTCCACAGGTTGGAAATGCTTAACACCGATCCCTTTCTAAAGCTTGTATGAATAGCCCTACCCCACTTATGGCACTGCCTTTGAAATCGATACCAAATGCCCAATTAGGTGTGTCTATTGACCTATGATGAACAGTCTCTCAACTATACCGACCAAATCGTATTTCGGAATAATGGAATTTTAGTAAGGGCAACTGCTACAGTAATTTACTGTTGCCAAAGAGTAAGTTTGAAACGGTAAAGGTTTGAGTGGGAAGTAAGTGGCTCTTCTTCTCGTTTTTAATGTAGCCCAGTGACTGGAAAAGCTGCGAGGCCATCTGAGTGGCTTCCATGCACGCCTGGCATGACTTGCCTAACACCTATGAATTATTCAGGTAAGTAATACCCATAACACTCCATTGCCAGAGAGCAGATACTGCTGGACTTTTGAAAATATTCCATCGCCAAGTTGTTTAACTAATATCATTGCCCTTTTCAAGCAAACCCCAGAAATTAACTATGTCCTGGAGCTACTCACACCATAAAATATGCATTTGTAAAGTAAATAACCCCTGAGTAGGTACCTATTGGATTCTAGCATATGAAGCGCAGAGTGGCTTTCATCCAGGCGAAAATGATGAAGTCTCAGCCATTCATTTTTTATTTTTATTTAAAGTAAAACGAAATTACCAATTTTATAGAAATTTGGGTGATTGAAAACACGGTTGCTCAATGGGGAACACCGAGATGGCCCCAACTTTAATAAGTTATGCAATTTTATCCCTCATAACTGGTATTCGAGCTCGAGGCAACCTCTGCTCTCAGCTGGTCCCTGTGGAGGTAGGCAGAGGTCGTGTAAAAGGGATACGATATCCTTTAATTTATTCCAAAATAGAAGGTTTGGCTATAGGAAGGCTTCTTATGCTCTAAAAAATGCGGCCAAACTGCCTGCATTACTCACCTCAGTATCAAACATCAGTGCTATTAGTCGTCAGATGGGGCGCTATCGAATGGATGGAACTGACAAACCCATCGGTTGGCGGTTTTCATCCCACAAAATTCGTTGACCATTCGTTCGAAAGCTCTCGATTTATCCAACCATATTATGTTAACTACTGCGAA
This sequence comes from Adelphocoris suturalis, assembly GCA_030762985.1. Classification (NCBI taxonomy): domain Eukaryota; kingdom Metazoa; phylum Arthropoda; class Insecta; order Hemiptera; family Miridae; genus Adelphocoris; species Adelphocoris suturalis. The sequence goes on from CM061044.1 coordinate 80,285,426, forward strand.
GTCCGTGGCCAACAAGCTAAGTTATGGGCGAGGCCATTTGAATAATTGTTTACACATACGTGATCATTCTCAATAATTGATATTGTGAACATGATTGCAACCGTTTGTTAATTTCTGATGATTTCATTGAGCTGGTGATAAATAAATATAACAACTTGACAGTAGTGATAAGATACACCACAAAATCTGAGTCATTCATATATGCGGGTTTCACAGGTTTATGTGGAACGGGTGAGCTATAACACATTCTGTGTTTCAATAATTTCATTCGGAATATGTAAATGGAGGTAACCGGGGGTCCAGGGGCCTTGCGGAGTACTGACATTCGTTTTTTCCCACATTTACCTATATAAAATATTGTTTAATGGTTTCCCCCGTACCATGGTATTGTATTCTTCATTACCTGCCCAAACTTCTGGTAGGTGATTTTCGACCATGCTATATCTGATGTTTATTTTGTTTTCCTACCATTGTATAAATTATTTTGTATGTCTTTGAAAAAATCATTAATCTATTATTATTATTATTATTTGTGTCTAGTGAGAGACCTTTTGGCGCCAAACAGCAGTCAGTTTCAACTATCCGGCTCCCAAGAGCCCCTGGCGATCCCCTACCAGGCACTTTCATCTCTGGATGCGCTGTCCAAATTCTGCGGGGCACAAGTGACCCAGGGTAGCTCTTTCAACAAATCGCGGACCCCTGGTGAACCTTTTAATGGATCCCGGTCCTCGGGGGAAGACGGGAGCCCAGACCACACGAACGTTGTTCCAGCAACCTTTCAACGGATGGAGGATGCGGATGTCTCGGGAGAGTCCCATCTCATTATAGCAGACCCTCGCTCGATGTCCACTGATGAGCAGGTAATTCACTTCTTGTATACTAAATACACAGTGGAAATTACAGTTGAGAAAAACTTTTATAATTTATTTTTAAATGCAAAATATAAATTGCTTGAACAAAAGCTAACGTTGGACTGAACACTTGGTAACAGTAATAACGTAGGTATCATATCACCAAATGATCTTAATGTGATTTGTAATTCAATAGAGAGTGACTTCCAATACTACTTATAGCCAAATTCCTTATAACAACAGGAGAATTTTAAAATTGATTCCCCTACACCAGCGCTTTACCCTCTGCACAAATAGACATAGCCGGGACCCAAAGATATCATGATCTCTGTAACATGAGGGTTTTATATATGGATCTTGAATCAGATTTTGACATTTTTGGTTCTGCGGATAAGAGGAATAGCTGTGAACGGTGGAAGGACCTTCTAAATTCTGTTTTGGTGGAATCTACGTTTCTTGAAATATTAAAAAATTTACGGACTGGTTGAAATTTGCTTCAAAGTCTACATCTAAGCAAGCAGAGTAGCTGAAGCATTATGACCACTATTAAAGGAAAAAAGAAAGCATAAAAAAGGTGGAAAAAACAGAATTTCCGCTGGAATTTTACGTTTTAGAACAATTCCAGTTGTGTGTCTATCTGTGTGTTTGGTTCACCTTTTATCACAACTGCGATAATTGAGGGATGTCAGGCACTAGGTGGCCACCTATGAAATGCATCACTACTGGGTCAAATCACGGTTCAGTACAAAATCCTTGAAACAATCATAACTGTTGTTATGACCAGATTACCTGGATTCCGCGATATTTTGCGTATTCGTACAACTGGATCACCTGTTGTTATGTTCAGGACGGATCATTTCCAGTGTGGCAGGGGTGATGCCATGTTGTGTTATACAAACGTATCGCCGGATTGCGACGGTTAGAGATCACTGACATGGATCACAACAGACCGCCTTCTGTCTAGCCAAGCCTTATGTGAGGAGCTAGGTGTGTTTCCCACCCCATCTTTGTCGAAGTTCTTAAGAATTGCCTAGTCTTATTTTTGAGCATGGTGTACTTAGTATTTTCTTCACACTAATGTTCGCAATGTGCTTCCCATTGAGTGGTGGATAAAAATGTCTGTGTATGAAACATACCTAACATAGGGCATGTATCACTTAACAATACCTGTGTTTCTATTTGATGATAACATATTAATTTTTGCAGACTGAGTACATCCTCCCATCTCCTGCATCGGAACAGAACAAAGGTGTGAACGACGAAACTTCTGAAGGTTAGTCGAGTTGCTCATTTGAATGGGCCTCTTAAAACATATATAATATGGTGAGCAAGGCACGATAGGTAAGCCTTATTCTGTTCACCTATTGGATACCCCGAAAACCTGCTACCAAAATCATCTGAAGCGCAAAATGTTTGTTACCTTATATCATTGTGACGAATTATCAACTATTGTGAACGCAAATCAAATAGAATGGAGAGGAGGAAGAAGTGTGTACTTTGTTTGGCTAAGTGCAATATATTGTTAGGGAAAAGTTGCATTACCTAAGATTTTTAGTGATGTTTGGTTATAAGGGAGGAATTTCCCATTACTATAGTTTGTACCATTTCTTGCCTCTGTGTGTTGTGTTGTTTAGTGGTGTGATGTGAGATGTCTGGTGTGTGTGGTGTGCGCTTGTTTATAATTAGACCAGCACAAATCCCAGAAAAAGATAATTCAAAGCTTGAGGGATGCCAGATGGAAGTAGAAGAATTGCATGGCCAAATGGGAACCTTGGTGGCTATGGTGACCCAAATTCAGTGCGTTAATAAAGAGTAATGCACCCCACCAAGATGAGATCCAGGCAGAGACTAGAGATAATGGAATTGTGAAATAAATTAAGGTCAGACCAGTTTCATATGAAGGCACGAGTTGGGGGGGGGGGGGGGGATATTGGTACGTGTTTTAGGTGATCAGCCAGACCAATGAATGGAGCAGCACTGAGCAGGCTACACTGCTAACAGCAGCACTGCAAGGGCAGGCATTATTCATTGTTGCTCGATTAGGTCCCAATGCCTCCTGTGATCAGTTAGTTCAAGCATTGGAGAGCCAGTATGGTACCCATGGGCAGAAGCATATCTTTTCACCCATCAGTTGCGAATTAGAAGACAAGCCAGTGGTGAGAGCATAGCGGCATTCCAAGGTTTGGCAACAAAGGCATTTCCTGGAGCCTCCCAAGCAGCTATTGATGCAATGGCATCGCAGCAGTTTTATGATAGATTATGGGATGTTGAACTGTGATTACTGGTAGTGGCATATCCAGCAACTACACTATAGCATGCCTTCACATATAAATTCAAACCAATGCAAATCTCATAGGAGCCGTGGGGCTATGGGGGACAGTAATTAGTAAGAAGACTGGAAGAAGATGAGTCTGAAGAGGTTGGAGAGCATTGGGCAGAAGTTGAATGCTACTCATGTAGGCAGAAGGAACATATGAGTTGGCAGTGCCCCACTAGGTGACAGCAGACAAGGACATGGGAATGGAGTCGAGGGAAATGCAGGAGCCCTGGCTTAGGCTTAGCAGTGGTAACTGGCTTAGATGGTGGTGGAAGATGGTAGGGGCCAGATAGAAAAGGTTATTATTTACTTCAGCTAGTTCTTGTTTAATTTTGACAATTACATTCAACATTACAAGAAACTTTCCTCCCAAGAAAACCTGAGTACATCTCAGCAGATGATCTGAAGACATTTTTTTCCATGTCTTTATCACATATTAAACCCTTCAGTACGTTCAAATCAACTTAAATTCTTTGCACACACGTGATTTCTACCATTTCCATCCAATTTTGATGAAAATTTCAGAGAATTTCATTTAAGCTTGGTTCGGATATTATTTGTAGGTATCTTATTCGTATATAGTATTTGTGTTTTATATTGTTATCGTTTTGAAATTAAGAATAGTAATATTGATTCCAATTTGGTTATTTCAGGTTCGAGCTCTGATCGTATGAGCACTCAGGTAGACGAGACTTCCTTCTACGAATTGGTTGATGTCGGTGACGTCGAAGATGTCATTCAGGAAGACCCTCTCGCCCCCAATGAAAACGTGAGTTTTTACTTACCTATATACTATGTGAGATTTGACCTACCTATCATATTCTTGGTTGTAGTAAAAGGATTGTGAAATGTGTTACTTGACCCCGGAATAATAACTTGATGCCTCTCTGGCGTTTTTGTGAATATAACTCCCCCCCTACATTCACTAGAGGAGGAAATACATTCATCTTTCAAGTGTGATATGATAGATCTCCCTCATACTTGACTTAAGTATTATGGAGCCTTTCATTTCTATTGATAGAAACATTATCTCTAGCAAGCAGTTTAGGTACCTACTTACAGATAACTGTGGACAGACGTCATGCTATTAGCAGCCAACGGTAGCATAATTCATACCTACTGCACCTATCAAGCGTTCCTCCCTACAAGTGGAAATTCTAGGTATCGGATGAGAAATCACCCATTATCGAGGCAGATTATGTGAGACAATTTGGTCTACTGGTCGACTTACAGAATGCAACTGTACTGCACCGTTGCAAATTCCAAATTCGGCTGAGACATATATATATAGTTCATTCATGCATGTAGCACCTCAAAAATTCTTAGATCTTTTCTTACACCCTCTAAATGACTACTAGACTCCCTGATGGAATATTTCATCCTCACGAAGGGTTCTACATGCCATGCAACACTCCGCAGTTGGCCATCCAACATCTATAAAAAGACAAAGACCCACTTCGAAAAAAATTTTGAAATCTGGTATCATTGAGTCCACAGATTCTCCATGGTCAAACCCTTTTCACGTCATAATCAAGCTATCAGGAGATTGACTCATCAAGCTCACAATCCCAAGCCACTTCATTATACCACACCTCTACATACAAGCTCTATGGCCCTACATAAAGTATACTTCACATTAAACTTGTCACAAGCCTTCTTTCTCTACCGAATTGCACGCAAAAATGTTCCATTAACAGGGATCATAATTCCTTTCGGACTTTTCCATTTCGTATGTATGAACTATATGTATTTGTAAAGTAGGTACCATTGACTTGGTGGAAGTTCATGAATTTCATCTTCCACGACCTGTCGTTCCTCTACTGCTACTAGGACGATGTTATCGTTGCATCCCAAAGCATGGAGCAACACTCCACGCGCATCAAGACCACTGTTACAATGGCTATCATCCTATAGTCTTCAACGAGTCGAAGAGCCAACTGTCCGAACAATCCATCAAATTCCTTGGACACCGAGACAGCACCAATCCGTCAAATTCCTTGGACTCAGCCCCCATGGAATTTATTTATTTATTATTAATACGGGCAAGCCCACTAAGTGGGCTATACTGTAAGTGAATTTAAATAAAACATTTACACGACTACTTGACAAAACGGACATTATAGTGAGACTACCACATCCTTCCTTTGAATGAATGGCATATTACATCCAATGGATATTATGTGCTCCACCCGCCAAATCTTGCATCTTTCTTAATTTAAAACTAAAATTGACTGTAGCAAGGCAACAAAAAACAACTGGTTGCCAGGTACATGATGAAGAAGGAGAGACCCTCTTTCTAAAAAAACCAACAATGCTATCTTACTATGCACTTATTCAAAAGCTCTGTTGAGGCCTTGAAGGCGGAAGTACTCAGCTAATAAACTTCTACTAAAAGAGAAGAATATCCCCCCCCACAATCTACCCACCTACATAAGGAATAAGGCTACGCACCATATATGTAAGTGGGAAGGGAAAAGAGTGAGGACTATAATCACTATACACGTCATCGGCAAAGTGAGCTCTCTTGCCTTATGGAGGGTTGGGGAAATTAGAAGAGAAATAGGTGTTTAGAAATGCGCTCCAAACACCACCTTGGGGAGGATCTCAGCACCAATTGGTTTGATGATTGAGATAGCATCTTCACATTTGACTGATAATGTCAAAGTACTGTACTGAGGTACACACGCGCCGGTAGCGTAAATCACATATTGACTATTTAATTACCTAATGGTTTTCAATTTGTGTTTTCTTCATTTTATTAATATATGTACCTATTATATAGGTGCTTATTTATTTCTACTTATTTTTTCTTCAGAGACATACACCTCCAGACAATAACCAGACGTCCACGAGTCTCAGAACCTCCTTAAAAGAAGAAGATGCAGCGTTTTTCGAGTCGCTTGGACCTCATTTGAACCTCTTCTCAGCCCAAGAGAAACAAATTTTCAGAAATAAAGTCATAGCTTTAATATCCCATATGAGCAAAAAAGTTACCTCGGGTTACAACGATTCTGTAACAATGTAGCGCAATGCTTGCGTTTCCTATATTATGTTTCTCAAATATTTTCTCTCCTATTTGTTTTCGAAGATTAATTTTCTCTTTCGTATAGTTTTGATTTGTTGTTGGAAAATCGAATCGAACAGAAAATTTTATACTCGTATTAAAGTAAAACAATACCTACATGTACCGACCGATGTAATTTTTGGGGCTACATGTTCTTAGGTACTTGTAGGTACCACATGGACGGGAATTCGATTTTTAAGTCTATAATGATACGATAAATCCACTGAGCTTACAACTTCTTTTTTTCACTTTTAGCTGTCTGAATGGTAGACACCGTTTGTCCATCTTATACAGGAGTCTTCAGATAAAGTGACACGTAGATTGAGACCTATTTTACAATTTAAATGTTACCTGGTTTTATTTAGTTGCAGATTTGTGTTATTAATCCCAACATTGACGTGAAATTTCACATTAACTACCTACCGACCGGTGTAATATGAATAGATTTAAATATAATAAAGAAAGAAAAAACTTGTTGTTACAATATTATTTTGTTGTGATTAAATAAAAATACTTGAGTAGTTTTACAGAGTTTATTTCATTTTGATACCTATTACTGTTTTGATGCAGATATGTTCATCTACATTAGTACAAAACTTCCAGTCTTGCAGTATGATCATATGAGCGAATTTTCTTAGGCAGGTTTTTTCTTTTTTGTGGAATATTTTCGAAATTGAGTTGGTACTTGGTGGGCCTGGGGAATGTTGACTTTCTATTTTCAGCCATAGTGGCGGAAAAACAGTTGGTAGTTATGAAATTTTATTCGGCCATACATTCCAAAAATAGAATTTTTAACAATTTTGAGAAAAAATACCCCACCTCAAAATTTGTTAGTTTTTATTTCAAGATGCATGAATTCTAAAAATAGAATTTTGAAAAATCCGGCCGTTCGCCTCCGGAGCTTTTCTCCTAAGCTACCGGACTTCATGAAATGAACCACGACTGTTTAACCGGTTTTTTCTTAAGATAAATAGGTAGGTACTTTTAAAAAACTCATTTTTCTCTAAATTTGTTTTGGATGACCAAAATCGTTTTTTCCCTGGACCCGTCATACAGCTTTTTATTCTTAGTTACGTTAACTGCAAACGGAAATTCGCTAGAAGTAGTAGAAGTGTAAGGACTCGCGTCCAGTGGCGTAGTTTGAGGAGGGGCAGGGTGGGCAAAGCCCCTCCATTAATTACAGAGGACGCAGAAGTTCGAGGTATGCAGATACAATCAAAATTAATTTTACGCTTCCAACTTCAATACCTAACACCTTCAATTAAAGAATGTAATTAGTAAAACACAACTACTATAATTATTATAAGATTCTGGTTGCCTAGCGACTTGAGACGCTCTTAGAAATACAGAAATTTTTATTAGGTTCGTTTGCGTAGGGGCAAAATGGCATGGGTATACTGGTATACAGCCCCACGGAGCGTAGTAAAAGTAAAATCACCTAGTCAATGAAACGGAAATGTGGATACTACAATACAAACTGAAATCAAGTCGTTCCCCACTACCTTCTGGGGCCAGCCCATACGCGATTTTCCCCTAGAAAAATATCCATAGTTCAGTATCCACCAAATTCTCCTACGAACTTCCCCTACTTTTCACTGCCTACTTGATCAAGCGTGGTTGTTTTCCGTATTCTTTTATTAATTTTTGATTGTTGGTATATCGTTTGTATTATACCATTTACGAATTAAATCACAGTTAAAATACTCGTAAAGAAAAAAATTGAAGTTTTCTGTGGTGATTGAATTAGTTCAATAGAAAAGATTAAAACAATCTATTGTAGCAGTAGGTATTTCTATTCTAACCTACCATATTGCTGGTTTGAGTTTGTTTTGTTTACATTTTGTTGTTTGTCGTTCTCAGTTTCATGCCCCGTTTTTTATTCCGCGTAGGTACTTATATAATACAATTTATTGTGTGATATTGTCCAGATCAACAAGTAGGTAACAATTTATTGTGGATAATAATACATTTACAAAATAAATAAATAACAATTTATTCTGTAAGTGAGAAACGACCACATACATAAATAAATGATTTTACAGGCATTAAGTCTAGTAATTATATAAAATCTAGTGGCCCTCAGTTCATCGGTACGTATTCGTATTTATCGTAGTTTTTAACGTTCTGATTATTAGTTAATTGGATAATATTTTTTCTAAATAGTATTAGGTATGCTTTAATAATCCATAGGAAGGTATGTGAGCATGAAAGCGTACGTGATTTCAAATCATTACGAAAAACTATTGTATATCTACTGAAATATGAACGTTTGACAGTTTATAGAAATGAATACTAAAACTATAAAATAAAATGTAGTCCTTGACTGTTGCTTCCTCCATGAGAAATGACTTAGCTACGCCACTGCCCGTCATACAGCTTTTTATTCTTAGTTACGTTAACTGCAAACGGAAATTCGCTAGAAGTAGTAGAAGTGTAAGGACTCGCGTCATATGTTTTTCCAGTGAGCTTAGTTTAGGGCAGAAGAGTTCAGGGTGTCATAATAATAACGACATGAAGAAAGATGAGGTGAAGGGGATGAGCAATGGAAAAGGGACGGCGAGGACCTAACACAAACAAGATGACTCATCTTGGCAACAGCTTCCCCGGCGTTACCAAGGAAACGGAATGTGTTGAAGGATGATGAGGGAGGGGGCACTCGATTTTGAGGTAGGTTCGAGGGATAAGGAGACAGGTGACGCATATGATGCTGGGGAACTTGTTTAAAAAAGTGTTATTTTAATTATGTTTTCAGTTCATATTACTACAATTTTACTACTCTAATTTCGTTCCATATCTGAACATCGAGGAAAAAAGTGCCCTTCATTTTTTTAAATCCAAAATGAATTGTGAAAATTCCATATGCATTTTTTTCTAAATTTGTTTTGGATGACCAAAGTCGTTTTTTCCCTGGAGTCGTCATACAGCTTTTTATTCTAGAACTAGTAGAAGTGTAAGGACACGCGTCAGATGTTTTTCCAGTGAGCTCAGTTTAGGGCAGAAGAGTTTAGGGTGTCATAATAATAATGACATGAAGGAAGATGGGGTGACGAAGGGGATGAGCAATGGAAAAGGGACGGCGAGGAAACCAGATGACTCATCTTGGCAACAGCTTCCCCGGCGTTACCAAGGAAACGGAGCGTGAGGACGGAGGGAGGGGGGCACTCGAGTTTGAGGGAGGTTCGAGGGAAGGCGAAGGGCGGTGGGAGGGGTCCGCAAAGTCCTCCGCTTTTACCCTACAACGGCGGCCTCCCTGCGATTGACTTCGGAGTTTCATTCAGTTCGGCGTGACACCCTCGGAGCGTCACAGTGGTTTCTTCGCTTCGTCTATTCGCGTTTGGAAGGAACTAGGTGGTGCTTTGAAAAATCCACGAAATTTGATTTTCGTTGTTTGAATTTGAAAAAAAGGACTCCGTCGTTGACCGATACCTAACTTCATCAGGTAGGTCCTCAGACTATTCAAAAGTTTTTTGTGGCATATTTTTGGTGAAGGAAAACATAAACAGAGTAGGTATGCTTATCAGTACCTATGCGTTAAAAAAAAAAGATACACCCCATAATTTCTGTTTTGTTTTACATAGAATCCAAAATATGTCATTTTGGCACGTGAGAATTTTTAATGTTCAAGTTCATTGCACACCAATATCTTGTAAGTAGGTAACATTCTAACAAAACCCAAGGTTTTCTTAATTTTTTCAGCATAGGTATCACTTCAAGTGTGAGTAAATTTTTAGCGAATTTTCGTAGGAAATACAAGCTATTGCAATGGCTGGGGAAGTTTGTTTTAAAATGAAAAATTCCTTCATTGACATCCGTTGCAATGGTTGGAGAATGGCGGTTGCAATGGCTGGAGAAATTTTTAAATCATAATTTTTGGAAAATTTCTTCATTGAAATCCGGTTTGAAGCATTATGAAACGAATCCGAGAGCTTAACACTTTTTCATATGTATTTGTATTTGTATTATGTGTCATTCCAGGGGATAACTCACCTTAGGATTGATATAAAAATTCCGTTCTTGCGCCAAAAAATCAAGCTTTCCAAACGAAAGGATGAGTTTGTTGGCCAGCACTTTTTGAGCAGATTAAATTGGTCAAATTTCAAAACATGTACTAAAAAAATCACTAAAAATGGCCAGAAAACGTTTAATTTATATATTTTTTTTAAGCTGATTATTGCTGAAATAACGTTTTTTAACTATAAAATAGAACATCTAAAATTTATGTAAATTAGGCTCAAAAATGAATTTAATTTAATTAAAATTTGCTAAAAAATCGATAAAAATAGCAAAAAACTAAAAAATACTTCTAAAAAAAAACTTCTGTTTTAATTGTGGATTATTGTTTAGTATATGTTTTTTGCGATAAAATTAATAGTTAACAATTTCCTCGCACTCAAAAAGCTCAAATTTCAAAACAATTTAACATTATACAATACGATAATTTACGAAAATTCGCTCATACGAGCATGCTGCATGACTGGAACTTTTTTCAAAAGGGTACTCCCATTTGTATTGTAGATTCGAATTCCACGTGAAATTTCATGAAGAAATGACCGATGACTCGACTTTTAAAGTGTGAGTAAACGGGAGCAATTCCGCTCTAGAAGTGTGAAAATTGTGACACTGAGGTTTTGGAGATATGCCATTGCCACATGTAATACATGATTATGGGGTATATTCACTTATCGATAATTTCCAACATCAACTTGGGAAAACACTGAAAAATCGCCTAGAATTGCACATATTTCCCCGCAGCACAAAGCGCACTAAAATGTCGTTTTTTCGGTGTTTTCCCAAGTTGGTGTTGCAAATATCAATAAATGAACATCATTACGAGGTTCAGTGAGAAAAAATACCCCGAAATCATGTATTTTATGTGGTAATTGGCATTGAGTATACTGAAAAACGTGGTATTTCACAATTTTTTGCACTTTTAGAGCGGAATTGCGCCCGGTTTCGCGTACTTCAAAAATCGATTGATGAGTAATTTTTTCATGAAATTTCACGTAAAATTCGAATCTGCAATGCAAATGCGAGTTCCCATTTGAAAAAGCCAAGTTCATGTTATAAGAGCGGGTGAAAGTATTTTTCCTGAGATCTACGTCAAAGTATGGCGTTGGTCCCAATTTTTTAATCTGAATTCAAGGGACCACAGGGGAGTATATATGGAACACCCTGTTCCATATATATCCCCCACAGGGGGGTGGGGGTGTATATATGGAACACCATGTTCCATATATATTCCCCACAGGGGGGTGGGATATATATATAGGGTGTTCCACGGAAAGGTTACACTCTCTTCACTTCCTGGAAGCTTTGCTTTCACTTTCGAAATGAAAAAATGTGTGTGTACCAAAATCAAAATTTCCACTCCCATTTTGCGTTTCATGGCCTCCTGAACAAATTTGGTTTCGTGTCTGTCTGTCCGTCCGTCTGTCTGTCTACATTTCCAGCTCCAGTTTGGTTCTCTCCTCGAACACCCGAATATCCGCCATAGTCAATCCGATCCAGTCGTCCATGCCACAAACGAGTTCCTGATGGAAATTGGTAAAAATCTTCTTTTGGTAGTTGGCGACGTAGTTCTCGATTTTGTTTTGAAATGCCCACAATTTGACTTCGATGGTGACAAGCTTGTAGCAGGTCATGATGGGATTCACTGTTAAGTGCCAATCTTTCAAGAACGGCCCGCGTCCAGTTTTGGAGGATTTGAATTTTTTAGGGTCCCGGCTGTCTTTGTTGGTCAGTGCTTCAACCCCGATGTCGACGAAGACGACCTCTCTTTGCTAAAAGTAAAAATTAGTCTAGTAACTATAGCAAATCATTTAGTAAGCAATATATTTAATAGTTAACCATTTAGAATAGTTCATTGTACACATTATACTACATATTGTTCAGGTTCAATGGGGAACCTTCATCTGTTGGAATCTCACACTTTGACCTCAGATTCGAATTCTGCGGACTTGAAAACGCCCAAGTAGCAAGTATCAGGCGGGCGGGGGCTGTGATATCATAGGGAAAATGAATTTCATGAGTCGTTTTACTGGTCAGATAGGTACCCATCATATGGCACCTTTTCGGGAAGCTATCGCTTTGATCTTTCTATTGAGTAAATAAAAAATTACTATAAAAATTTCCCACTGCATTGATCCGTCTTTCTGTCCTAGTTCCTTTCCCATGATCCTACAGCATTAGATAACTATCCCAGTTGTTCGTGTTTCTTAGTAAGTTAGTCCAGTACAGCTGTCTTAAGGTAAGTACCTGTACCCATATCCGAGATGCTTGAGTGTCCACCGGCAAAACTACCCTCATGACTTTTTGAAGTAGGTACCTAATTCTTTCTGCTTCTGGGTAGACGCAGGCGCAGACCCCAGATTCCACTGCATAGCTTGGATGTGAGCTTGGATCGGGGAGTTAAATATAGGTACCTACTTAGTCAGTCTTCAGTTTTCGTCATTTGGGGGGTAACAAGTGCGAGACCACCCAGACAAGATACTCTAAATTTTGATACTTTCATTATGCCCAAAATAGTTTCCGTAATGGTTAGACCAAGGTATTTTACCCCTCAGACTCGCGTTACTGGCCTGCACTCACCATTACCACACCTTTTTCCAGCACTTGCGATTTTGAGCCATGATCGGTATGTATACTTCGATTCTTTCTCTTTGTGAGGTTCTGTAGCTAACGACCATGGTTTTCTTGCTGTTCAATATCAACCTATCATGCACTGCTCTAATAGCTATCCTATCAAAGACTTCTTGGAGTTGACATTGAGTGGTAACCAGATACCACCAGGTAACCAGGTGACGAAATAGAGTAGTTACACCTTCTAAGGGTGGGGATGGTTAGCCTGGAACACCAAAGGATGACCTGGAATCCTAAATGCTCCAGGTATATCCACAATAGTATATAAACAATATCCATCACGATTTCCTACCTGTAATTTTTCTGGAGGCAGTCCATGAGCATTTTCCTGTTGACCTCTGTCTGGAAGGTGGATGGATTCGATGATGACAAAAACCGAGTCCTTCCTTGGGGGGTTGTTCATCAGCGTGCGGATGTAGGGATAGGCGTTCCATGACTCTTCATGGACATCCAGAGTACCTTTGAATAGCCTCCGCAGGTATGACGGTACCTTTTGGTCGACGTAGTACACCTTGTGAGTATATTGCCCTATGAAATGAGAGATCAATACTTTAATGGTTGATTGGCTTTTGGTGTTCAATGATGATTTGGGTTGAATAACCACACCAGTATTTTTATATTGATTTTGATTTTTGAGCAGTATTTTTCTGTTCTTTTGACGAAAAATCAAGCATTACAGAAGGAAAGTTGAACTTGTTAGAGTACAATAATTGTCCAATTTCAAAATATGCACTAAAACTCATTGGAAATGACAAAATGGGCTAAAAATGGTTAAATTCATATGGACAGTAGGTACCTACTAAGAGCTACAGCATTTGTAAACCTAAAGAGAAAATCGTGCTGAAAAATGTACATAAATTTCAGTGAAATGTGTCAAATATCGATAAAAGTCACGCACCATGACCATCTGAGCCAATTTAAATTATATAATGCTAAATTGCTGAAATTTGAGCTCTTTGTGTGTGCAGAAATTGTCAAAGACTTTCAACTTAATAAAAAAAAAAAAATCTGATTATTAAACCAATTTTATGATTTTAAACTTTTTTCTTCAGTTTTTATTAACTTCTAATACATTTTAATGAAATTTAAAACAAACATCACCATATTCTTTCATTATATCTATGCATTATACTTACATACACACATACAAATATGAAAAAGTGTAGAACTCCAGGAATAGTTTCAGAATGCCTATAAACGGATTTTTGTTTAGAAAATTTGAATTCAAGTTTAGCCATTAAAATAGTTTCCCCTTCCCGGAAAATTCGCTGAGACTTCACCAAAAAAGTTGAAATATTATTTTAAAAGCTGAATACTATTTAGAAGAAATCTCTATAGTGATTTTTGTTCGTCATCTTACCCCACCACATTTGTCATCTTACCCCATGACCGGGGTAAGATGACGAATAATGACTTTTTCTGAAAAAACATTTGGATCTCCTCATTGAACTTTAACAACACAATTTTAAACAAGGATTACATCAGTTAATATTTTGACAAACTTTTCATAACATTTTCAGTTCTCTTATTCGTTCTGAGTGATCAGAAAAAAACATGAAAGCTTAACCTCGTCTTCTTACCCCACCTTCCCCTACCATAAATTTGATAGTATTGATTTGTATAAACACGAAAAGCACAAATTTCAGAAACGTAACATTACTTAATTTAATGAAGTAAGAAGAAAATATCGCTCTTATGCTTATCTTACATGACTGGAACTTGATCACTACCTGTTGTATACTTTCCGTCAAAAAGTGGTACATTTGTATAGGGCTCGTTAGCAAGTATCTCCACACTGTCGCAAAATCCGGTGTTTTTCGACTGCTCACAGACAGCGTACAGCTGCCCGATTTGGTATTCTTCCAGGGTAAGCGGCAAAGGAATTCTGTATTCTTTGATGATCATTGTGAACCGGGGACCACCACTCACTACTGACCTGCTGATGAGCTGATGCTGGTGGACTGCTGTCTAGTGTCTGCTTACGTTCAGGCGTCGAAGATGTCGGATTTCACTTCTTTCTTGAAACTTTCAGTCCGCGCCCCAAAATCATGCTGATTTTTCGGAACGAACACTGAAAAGTTTCAATGATTTTACCGACCTTGGTTGTTGCAGCACTAATGACGGCCCATTGTGTTGGTTGTTCCTACCGGAAATTTTCATGCTTGCATTGATTCTGGCGTTGCCGAGGTAAACAAAGTTCCAGTTAATTTCAGTAATAATGAACTGTGTGGAAAATCGCTTTAGGATTGAATCTACGATCCTGAATTATTAGTACTGGTGATCATAAGTTACCGAAACTTGAGTTATTTAAATTTGATGAATATGTGCGCAATTGGATAAGATTTTTCACATTTACCAAAAGATTCATGTCAATCCTGATATTCCATTAGAAGACAAGTTTAAATACTCAATTCAATCTATTAAAAAATAAATAATAAATAAATTACTGAAAAAATAAAATAAATAAAAATACAAAATAAAAATTCTTCTGCTGGGAACTCGGTAGTTCCCTATCTAAGTATCCTCCATCGGATGAAAACTATATAAGGTATTGATCAACTAAAGCTAGGTTTGCGAAAAAGAGTTATTAATTCAAGTTTATGCGAGGGAATTGTAACAATATTGGTGTTGCTTCTAAATTCTGAACTGCCTTACTAAATTCTGATAGGTATGCTAGAATCGCGCTTGCTGGCAGTAGCTACGCTCGGAGTAACCACAGAAAAATAAGCTGCTGATTCCTCTTGTGGAATTTAGGATCCCGGAGGAGACACTGAAGAACTGGGAAAGGTCAAGGTCAGCAGCACATATGAAGGGGATGCTTCGGATAGTTAGGGGTTGAAACCGCTGCTGATTTTTCTTCGGAACCAGGTAAAGAGAGCGAAGGAAGGCTTGCGACATCGAAAATTGTATTATCTCCTGGAATTTGGGAATACAGAAAATCGCACTTTGCACCGAAATTTTAAGAAACCTAAACGTTCATAAAAAATTTATTGACTGGGTCCAATGAGAAAACCACTCAAGCACAGAAGAAGAAGATCTGATAGTGAAGCGATGCGAACGAGTGGTCCACTAACGCAAACAGCTGAATCTGAAGAAGATGTATTAATCCAAGGACTACCTACCAGGTGGGAGGATGTGAAAAATGGCTTCAGGTTTGAAGAATAAATAAATTCAACCATATTAATTTATCGTGTCGTGGTTTTTTCCCAAATAATTATTGCATGCGAGTCTGCCTATATAGGTTGCAGAAGCATTGATTTCACTTTCTAGCGGTGGAAAACTTGGATCATTTCAATAACCTCTGTATTCGGCCAAGAATTTTTTTAACCCCCCCACCCCCCTAAAAATTTGAAAATATGTTGGCTTATGTTTCAAGATGTGTAGACCCCCTCCTCCCAAAATAAAATAAAATAAAAACCACCGTCGGCTTTCCAGAGCTTTTCTGGGATACTAGTTTATAAAGTAGTTATGAAAAGTTGTTATAGTTTATAAAACCATGGCTCATAAATGTCAAAAGGGAGGTCTAGTTGGTCCTAGAAGGTCGGCAACAATTCGACCTACACTAAAGGGTAGAATTTTGGAGCTCTTTTGGAAATGTAGAATACAATTATTACAAGGTAGGTATGGGGGTGAACTGATTAGCTGAGGGACCTCAGAGGGTAATTTTTGTCCTGAACGACCTACGTTGCTGAAATTTGAAATAGCTTGCCTTCGGAATACAATGCTTTTGGAAAGCCTTGAAAACAATTTCGCGAGGTAAGTGGGTCTACTTATCAGCTGAGGTTACTGGACAACGATGGGCAGCAATTGAGAGATGAATGATGGATTTCGATCTTGGAATTAAAATTTTCCGAGTTTTGTTGCAAACTAGACTTAAATTGGGATCGAACAAAGAGAGAATTTCGAAAATCGGTTGAGAATTGTGGCCTGGGCAGCGTCGACAAAATTTGTCTCACTTTTTTTTTTACAAATCTCCCCTCAAGGGCGGAGGGGACACACCATTAAATTAAAATAAAGTAAAGTGGGGAGGACGCCCAGGTTTACCCGACGCCGGCTCTAGGGATGAAGGAAGTCGCAGGAAGAGGAGGAAGAAGAGAAGGATGATAGGAAGTGTCCCTATGAAATGACCACCAGTTGAGGTAAGAGCCCCTGAGGATGCGAGTGGTGATACCACGGGGCACTTCGGCCAAGATGCCCAACTCGAGTAACTCCGTGGCGCATTTCCCGCACCACACCCCGCGCCATGATACGGTCGCGGCCATGAAAACACACACACACACAACTTTATTTTTCTATAAAGCCCCTCAAAGATGGAGAGGGCACACCATTAACATGTGAAAATAAATGAATAAACGAAAGAAGTGGGGAAGACAGCCAGGTTTACCCGACGCCAGGACACACACATACACACATATGGTTTTTCCACGGATTGAGTCTTAGAATGGTCTGAAACGGATTTGTATGCGGTTATTTTATCTCTTATGCTTGGGTTGTACCACACTCCCCTGGATCAATTCCAGTAGTCGTCCCTCTATTGACGAAGCCTAGTTTCAGAAGGACGTCCTAAAAAATCCACTGAAAATGGCTAAAAATTGTTTCATATACATATTTTTAAAAATTTTATTTCAGCAAAATTTTGGTCAACAGAAGTTCAATAACGATGAACTAGAGCGCAAAAAAATGTATGCACAAAATTATGCAGAATAATGCAGGAACTTAAATTTCATCTATATTTACGAACTAAATCACTCGCGAAGAACTTGTGGAAACCCATTTCAAAACGAAAGTTAGTGAAAAACGTTGTCTATTTCCACAAAAAAATTAAAGACTTACAATGTTAAATCGATTTCGACGGTTAGGCCATCATCAGTAACAAGCAATAACCGCTAGTTATTGTTTGTTACTGATGATGGCCTAACCGTCGAAATCGATTCAACATTTTAACTCTTTATTTTTTGTGGAAATAGACAACGTTTTTCACTAACTTCCGTTTTTCATCTATAATTGCTAAAAAGTTGATAAAAATTGCTAAAAGCTAAAAATTCATGATCTTTCTAGAATCGTAGAATATGATTTAGAACGAGTTTTTGTCTAAAGATTGGTAGTTAACAGTCACTCTATACTTGAAGTGATAAAAATTCAAATCAATGAAACATAATATAATAATTAGCTGATTAACATCATGCTGCTTCACTGGAAATTTTATTCAATTTCATTAATTTCTTCTCGGTAGGTGTGTAAAAGTCTATGCATTTATCGTTTGGTATAATGCACTTTAGATTACGTTTGATAATTTAAAGACCAATGATCTACGTAGAAGGCGGCAATCTAATACAGAAACATTTCATCTTTGTGTAATAATCTGCAGTCTTGTCCCTGGTCGATTACAAAAGTTCACTTTTGAGAATAACACACTAGCAAGCTCTCTATGATAAGTGTGTTTCCTGTAATGCACAATCCATTATTTTACTCTTCTTGGTTAAATAATTTTGAGAAAATCGTATAAACAAAGTTAACTTTGTGAGTGTACCTACCTACCCAACATTTTATCGGACCAAGTGACGAGAGTTGAGTGCAACGTGTAGTCCAGAATATCTCGATGTGATAACTGGTTTTCCGCGAAATCGAGATTACAGCCAACCGAGCATACCTGCTTAATAACGAACGAAACGTTCGCATAAACAAGTTTGCTCCCAAAATAACCTGTGAAGCATCGAAATGTGTCAATCTTCACCTTTATCTTCTCCCTCGTAATTCCTCGGCTCCCTTAATATTATTCATGAATGTAGATGATTGTTAATTCCCATCAGCATTGGACTATTGGGGGCATTGGAGCATCAAGAAGAGATGAAGCAGCGAAGCTGTGTTTTTGATCTAAACAAAACAATACTTCCTTTGTCTGCGTCACTGGGAAGTAATATACCTAACTGAACAAAAATATTTCTGGTTAATTCTCTGGTAACTAGAGCAGTTACTACATGTTCTTTGTACTTGTTTTTTGAAGAGCTAAATGAATACTTAGGCTAACGGGCCCAATAGTTGGACAGGGCCCTAAAGTTGGGCTCTTGGGATTCTCCTAAATAACTAAGTATCCGGTCCTTTTACTGACTTTGGGTCATTTTCCCTGCCAAATACATTATCACTACTTTGTAAGGGAAACCATAGTGTAACCTCTGAGTGGAAATTGTTTTTTTCAGTTCGTTTTGAAAGTGTTAGTGTCGAGAAGCTAAAGGTTTCTTCTGATTTCGGTAAGGAAACACGGTCTTATTCATAAGGTTTTCCTAATTATTTACGATTGTTTTTGTGGATTCTAATTATTGTTCTGCAAAGTTCAGTGTTTTCTCGATGTATTCATCCAGGAAATAGACCCTGAGAATGGATATCAATTTTACAATAATACTGTCCAACTAATGGAACATCAAAACGGCTTCTGGCCCTAAAGTTGGACGGTCGTCCAACTTAAGGGCCAAGCCTTGTTTTTTCATGGCCCTATACTTAGACATCCGTGGTTACCAGATCAATTTTAAGGACAACTAAAAGGAGGATGTTGCCCAGCAGTTGGAAAGTGCTTAAGTTCGAATGTTCGTAATTTTGGTCCTCAATTTAGTAATCCTCACCAGTCAAAATTCTTGTGCGATCATATTATTGGAATTTCACTACCAAAAAACAGTTCCTAAAACTAAGAAATAATTCAAAGCCATGAACAGTTACAATTATCACACGTTGCCTAATATTTTTCGTTCTCTGTCATCGTGTGATTTATTAAGCTAAATAAGGAAGGTACCAGTGTGGTAAAACCTTAAGCCATGATGGTCTTAACCCCTAGGAACCCAATGTGGGTCTCAAGCAACACTCACTTTGATGATTTTTTTAAAAAAAGCGGGAAGTCCAGGCTCATTGACAAGTTATTTTATCTCTTCTGGAAGAATCTGAGAGTGAATGTTGGCCATCCTGAATCAGTTTTGGTGGATTTGAAGTGTGATAAGTGCTATCAATGCTGCTAACTCGTTCAGGATGGATCGGCGTGGGAGGAAGGTAAGTTTTACTTATTATGCTGACTTTATTCTTCATCCAATTGACCTGTGAATTTTTTTCCACAAAAATCACATTCTACAGAAGTGATTTATGCTTTGGAAGTCAAAATCGGATGGTTTACAACGCCACCAGAGCTAAAAGTTTTAATGTCGCTTGAAAGCAACATCGGGCAGGCTTCGCTCACCCAAGACCCGTCAATGATGCTTGAAAGCAACATCGGGCAGGCTTCACTCACTCAGGGCCCCTGAATGTGGTTTGAGAGCAACATAAGGCGGGCTCTGCTCACCCAAAGTCCTCGTTATGTGGTTTTAGATCTACATTGGATCTATGCTAACATCTCCTACCTAAGTGGTTTGAGAGGTACACTGAGCGAACTTCCATTCTGTTCAGCTGTTTAGCGCTAGGTAAACTGAAAATTCCAGATCTCTTCCCTGACTTATTTCATCAGTTTTTTTTCATTCATCCAATATCCAACATTTGCCTATGTTACAGAATCAACAGTCCATCCTCTCACGTGAACATCTGATGGCGTAAGCTGCCTTATGACGGCAGGAACAAAAACAACTTTCAATTCGCAATAGTGAGAGTGAGGATAAATGGAAGAAGGGAGGGCTTCCCCATTATAGACTGTATCCAAGACGTTCGAATACTGATCCCTAAACCTGGCGTGGAGTCAGAGCCAGAAAATGACAGTGAAGATGATGAAAAAGTAGACAATGACAAAGTTGGGACGAGTCTGAGGACATTTTTGTGGAAGAGATTCCAGAAGTGATGAACTTGGGTTTGGACTCTTGCGCTATTTCTGAGACCTGCTTCGCCCTCAAAAACCTTCAAAACAATGATGAGAGGGTGAGGAATACATGGACTGTGAGGCGTTGGTGCCCACCCATAATGATGCATCAGATGACGAGACTATGGCTGGAATCGAGAGTTCTCAAGCAAAGCCATTTTCTTCAAAGAGGAGTCCCATAGATATCATTCCCTCTACCTGTGTTACCTTTGAACCTCCGACTGATTGATAGAAGTAAATAAATATGAGGAAAGAAAGCAAAAAAGACTAAAGCCAACGAAATCATTTAAAAATTTTTAAATTCAACAAAGTTCAACTTTTCGAATTTGCTCTAGTTATGATGATATTTGATGTGATGATATTGTGATGTACGAGTAATTGAAAGTCATTTTTAATCCTAACTTAATTTTCTTTCTTAAAATTTTGTCCTATACCTCACAGCGGCCAGGAACTAGACAAAAGTTCGGCTGCGATGCCGACAAAAACCCATGGTGGAAAACGTTACTTTGAAGTACCAGAAAACCAAAAATTCAAACCCCAAAATCAAAGCGATGCATCTCCAAAAACGGCGCATGATTTTTTGACGTTCGATTATGACCCAAGCACAACGATAGGGTGGTTAAAAAAAAAAAAAAAGTTCTGGGATTTCTTGTCCCCATTGTTTTTTTTTTTTTTTTTTTTTTTTTTTTTTTTTTTTTTTTTTTGCTTCCTCGGTATGTCAGGATGACACTCCTAAATTTTTAGCAAAAAATATAAATCCTAATCACTTTACCTTTCAGTTATCGACCGCTATCGTAAACCAATCTCTAAATTGGTGCCGAGGTGATGATTTGACGGACGGATTTCAATTTTTTTAGGTCAATTTATGGGTTTTCGCATGCGCTGAACACGATGAACTTATTTATTTTACGCTCCGTCCACTAGTTATCCGGTAAACTGGCAGAGGGCGCAGCTTGAAGATAAGTAAAAATCGAAAATTTCACCGAAAATGCTGTCCCCTGGTTAAGAATTGTACTAGAAACATGCTAAAATGCTTTGGCATGTTCTGAACATGATTCCATTTTTTTACTATACTTTTCCGCCAATGATTGCTTCGTTTAACGGCCAAAACCCTCAAATTAACTATAGGGTAATAGACAAATTCACCCTAATTTCACCGGAAATTATGTAGCGTTGATAATTTAAGGTTCTGAAATACCTTGTGCCGATAAAATTTGGTATTTTCCAGGATACTCGGTACAAAGCCGTTGGTAATTTGGCAAGGACTTGAACCGGCATTGTACTTATTCGCTTAACGACCCGATACCATTGTACCTACAAGCTTTTACACGTGACCGATACCGCTGAAAATAGGTAACCCTACGCTCAAACGAGCCAATCACAGTTCAGACAATTCAGAACTACGAATATGACCCCGGAAAACCGATAGAACTAAGGAATGTTACAGAAAAATGGGAAAATTTTAGCTATTTTTTCCATTTTGCTGCTATATTTGGCAAATAAGTACAATGCCTAGTTAGGTATCCGGTAAACTGGCAGAGGGCGCTGCTTGAAGATAAGTAAAAACCGAAAATTTCACCGAAAATGCTGTCGCCTGGTTAAGAATTGTACGTGAAACATGCTAAAATGGTCGGATAATATGCTTTAGCATGTTCTGAACATGATTCCGTTTTTTACTATACTTTTCCGCCATTGATTGCTTCGTTTATCGGCCATAAATCTCAAATTAATTATAGGGTAATAGACAAATTCACCCTAATTTCACCGGAAATTATGTCGCGTTGATAATTTAAGGTTCTGAAATACCTTGTGATTGGCTCGTTTGAGCGTAGGGTTACCTATTTTCAGCGGTATCGGTCACGTGTAAAAGCTTGTAGGTACAATGGTATCGGGTCGTTAAGCGAATAAGTACAATGCCGGTTCAAGTCCTTGCCAAATTACCAACGGCTTTGTACCGAGTATCCTGGAAAATACCAAATTTTATCGGCACAAGGTATTTCAGAACCTTAAATTATCAACGCTACATAATTTCCGGTGAAATTAGGGTGAATTTGTCTATTACCCTATAGTTAATTTGAGGGTTTTGGCCGTTAAACGAAGCAATCATTGGCGGAAAAGTATAGTAAAAAAATGGAATCATGTTCAGAACATGCCAAAGCATTTTAGCATGTTTCTAGTACAATTCTTAACCAGGGGACAGCATTTTCGGTGAAATTTTCGATTTTTACTTATCTTCAAGCTGCGCCCTCTGCCAGTTTACCGGATAACTAGTGGACGGAGCGTAAAATAAATAAGTTCATCGTGTTCAGCGCATGCGAAAACCCATAAATTGACCTAAAAAAATTGAAATCCGTCCGTCAAATCATCACCTCGGCACCAATTTAGAGATTGGTTTACGATAGCGGTCGATAACTGAAAGGTAAAGTGATTAGGATTTATATTTTTTGCTAAAAATTTAGGAGTGTCATCCTGACATACCGAGGAAGCAAAAAAAAAAAAAAAAAAAAAAAAAAAAAAAAACAATGGGGACAAGAAATCCCAGAACTTTTTTTTTTTTTAACCACCCTATCGTTGTGCTTGGGTCATAATCGAACGTCAAAAAATCATGCGCCGTTTTTGGAGATGCACCGCTTTGATTTTGGGGTTTGAATTTTTGGTTTTCTGGTACTTCAAAGTAACGTTTTCCACCATGGGTTTTCGTCGGCATCGCAGCCGAACTTTTGTCTAGTTCCTGACCGCTGTGACCTATTTTCATTTTATTAAATAGCCTATTATGAAAAAACTAATTATTACAAGTCTTTGTTACAAATCTATCTCCATTTGTTACTTCCTATTCTCATTTGTCATTGAATAGCCCAAAATGCTATTTCAGAAGGCAATTCCAAGGATGCAAATGATTTTTTGAGTGATTGCATTTATTCATTAGCCAGCTTTAGGCAACCATGGTGTGCATGTAGGCGCATTTACCTGAGCCGATCTCACCCGATGATGCCTATAAGCAACAGTGGGTGTAGAGCTATGAGCGGAGTTCACCCCATGTTGCCCTCGAGCAACACTTCAAGAGCGCGGCCAGCCCAATGTTGCTTTGGAGCAACGGATTGGCTAACTTTTCCAAAAATAGCTATTTTCCAAAAGTTTTTTCATTTCCTGTTTATTTAGACCATTTGAAAGAATAAACAACGAAGAGAAAAATTCTAGCCTCGGAAATTTGGTGCTTGGGTTCTTAGGGGTTAAGGTTGATGGTTATGGGTGACAAGAAAAAGAAGAATAGTCAGTTTTGTTCACGTCCTGCTATATATTTCGAGTCAGTAATTAACAACTCTTCATCAGAAACATTTTATTTATAATGACATAGTAACTCGTACTACGAAACAAGACAACGATTCTGTTTGGTTGTTCAGGTAAAAAAATTATGGTTTTTCTTTCTGTAAATATGTATAGATAGGTATACTCGTCGTCAATGATAATTTTTGAAAAGGGCAGTAAGCAAAAACAAAATATTTAGCTTAGTAATAGGTGTTGTTGTATGATCAGTAAAGAAAAACAGCTTTTCTTTATACACTGAATAGCACTTTCGTTGAAGTTCTACGTCAGTTGCTATACATTGAGAGGTGTAAGGGCAGGAGGGAAAAAGAAGGGGATGGGGGTTAGAATTTGAAGAAAACGAGAAAGAATAAAATAAATGAAAAAAAAGGTAAATATTATGGTATGATTTTGTGAATGGTAAATGTACCTACTTCCGTATATTTTATTTTCGATAAGTAGAAATGGTAGTATGTGTTGATGGCTGAGGAGAGAGAATACAAGAATTATTGAATTTACTGAAGAATAAATTACCGAGTCCTACCTCAGTGGCATTACGTTTAGGCCTATTGGGCAGATGGGAAAAGGAAGAGAGTGGGATTGTTCCCCCGCTGGTGTCCTACCTCTTCCATGGAAAAAATAAATTATAAACCGTTACATTAGCGAAAAACCGTTAAATTTGTAACTTCTGGCAGAAATTATGTCAAACCAAAATTATCAACAGTTAACTGGGGCATTAAAAGAATTCTCTCAAAATTATGATGAAAAAGTTCCAGTCATGCAGCATGAGCTAATTTTCGTAAGTTTTCGTATTGAATAAGTACAATAATCTTGCTAGTGAGATATTGGGTGATTTTAAATCATTGTGATTTCGTGATTAGAAATTTCTCTCCAGAGTTCCTTCATTTTCTTAATTAACCATGATATTAGAAAGCACAGTTTCTTTTTTTTTTCTGATATTAAGAAGTTTTTTTTACTTTCCTCTTTTCCATGTTAAAATTTAAATTTAATATTAAAATTGTATTTTCTGAGTAAAAATTTGAGTCAAATTCAAGATTCAAAATATTTTCCCCTTTTTCGAGAGGATCCTAAAAGGTGGCTTCATGTAAAGCATGCCTCTTGTTTACATTATCGAAAGATCTACTTTTTTATGTTGTCTTGTGCTTCTTATCTGGGTTTATTCATTTATTCTTTTTTTTTTCAAGAGATTTTTGAAAGATTTCATTTATACACTTTTTCTAATTTAACATTTCAATCTAAATTAATATTGACACAAATACTGGAAAACGAAAACGCTTCAAAATCAATGTGAATTTTGTTCTTGATTGTCTTCAACAAAACTTATCATTTGGGTAAGAACAATGACCCATTTCCAAGAAAACTCAATAGTAGGCAGTAGGTTCCTTAAACAGATTTTGTTTGAGTTAATAAGGAAATCTGGAAGCCTAAATTGAACAATTTATGAATTTAAGATCCGAAGAAAAGTAGTGTCCAACTAAAGGGCCACGACTGTCCAAGATTAGGAACAAGTGTCCAACTAAGGGGCCATACTAAGTTTTGACTTTGATAATTATTTCAAAATTCCACACCTATCCAATCTAAAAAACATTTATTTCGTCGTATTCTCACAGAATCTGAGAAGATAAGAAAAATTAAAGTTGGAGGATTTGATCATAAGCTGATTTTATAGCGAAAAATTTCGCTAGAAAGTCACCTTAGGTGTCCAACTATTGGGTCCGTTACCTACATGATGTTTATTCATTACTAAAGCTTCGTTCTCAGTGCGCGTTCTGACAGTTCTCGAACTCATCAGAACTGGGACGGGAAATCCCGGGGCGTTCCGGAACTTGTAATAATAATATAATAATAAATTTATTTGTCATCATTTTCCGTACAAAGAAAAAAAAAAAGTGTATAATATTTGTGTAGGTATATAAGACATCAAATAAAATAATAGGTAGGTACTACTCTTAGAAATATATTTTTACAAAATACATTATATTTTCAATAATTAATGTGATGACCGTGCCGGATAGTTAAAACTGTGGCCCAGCACGGAGTTGTTGTGAACCGGAAACTATTTCACAAAAGTACCAGTGAGTGTTTTAGGTATACCCACTTGTATGGCTTATTTAATTGAAACAAACTAATTTTTTCTAATTTGTTAGAAGGTAAGAAGATGATTATTGCTGCTGTCGTGTATTAATTTATGAATTTCTTTACGCAACAGTTCATCATTATTTATTTTTAGGATTTCAACTATTTTCTTGAATTTTTTGTTTACGATTTGCATGCCTCTATATCTTGTTGTCATCTGAGCATAAGTGTTCTTCACTTTGGGTAGCTTAAGTCTATAGCCTAATGTCCATAGTCCTAACGTCCACAAAGAATGTACTTTTTTCTTTTTTAATGAATTTTATCATATTTTTAATATATATTTGATGAACCGTGTCCAAATTCAATTCCTTGAACAGCTTTTCTGTTGGATAGCGTTTTGGTTTCTTGAAAAGCACTTTGAGTGTCATTTTTTGAATTTTAAAAAGTTTGTCGAGTAAGTATTTATATGTTCCACCCCAAATAACTATCGAATATTGTAGGATGGTTTCGAAAATCGCCTGATAAATGTTTCGAAGAAGGCTTTTGGACAGGTATTTGATACCGTACATAACGTAAGCACATTTCCGTAGTTTTTGGCACAGAGAATTTATATGGTGATCCCACCTCAAGCGGCTGTCAACAGTCACTCCAAGGTACACTAGGTGATCCACTTTTTTGATAGTTGGGCAGGTACACGGTGTTTCTGTGCAGGTGTGGATGACCAGAGTATCCTCTGACGAAGAATTGGGATCGAGTTTCCTCGAAATATTCATGAAAACTGATTTGGAGGCGTTGATCGTGAGTGTATTTGCGTTCATCCATCGTCCTATTATACGTAGGTCTTTCTCTGCTTTGTCGTGAGCATCTCGCCAGGTGCTTCCTGTATTTACGAGAGCCACGTCATCTGCAAACATGAAGATGCTCCCTGCATTACCAAGCCGTTCACATAAATGAGGAAGATAATGGGTCCAAGCGAAGTACCCTGGGCCATAGTCGCGTATGAAAGCGTTATCACTTTTTGTGTCTCCTATATGAACGGCTTGTTCTCTATTACTGATGTAGGACTTGAAAAGTTGTAGTGCAGTTCCACGAATGCCAGCTTTTTCGAGCTTTTCACCCAATTTTTCCTTCGATATGCTATCAAACGCCTTGGCCACGTCCAAGCAAGTTAAAACCACCTTTTTCCCTGCATCCAAGTTCTGGTATATCTCGACGGTGATCCTAAATAGAGCATCCTGTGTACTAACGTTTCTCTGAAATCCAAACTGCTGCCTTCCAATGATTTTATTCTTCTCCAGAAATGAAACCAAGCGTGATTTAAGCAGCCTTTCAAATATCTTCGCTATTACGTTGATTAGTGAGATGGGGCGATAGTTGGCTGGGTCTGAACTTTCTACCTTTTTGAAAAGTGGTACTACTTTAGCTAATTTGAAATTTTGCGGAAATACACCTTCGGAAATACTCATGTTGAACAGGTGAGCAAGCGGCTCTGCTATGATTTCAATCACTTCTTTTATTATTTGCAGAGGTATTCCATTCGGTCCTGGAGCTGAGCCTCCTCTCATCGTAGTAACTGTTTTTATTATCTCTTGAGGTTCTATTCTAAATAGGAACATGGAACTAGGGTGATTAGCGTAAGATATACCATCTTGTGGAGGTTCCTGGACTGGTGAGATTCTACTTGCTAAAACCTCTCCAACGGTAGCGAAGTAAGTATTTAGGATATTTGCAGCATCTTTTACGTCTCGAACATTTTCATATTTCTGTATCCATTCCTTTAATTGAAAATTATCTTTAGCTATTACGCGATTTGCAGCTTCATTTATTATTTCCCACCTTTTTTTAGGATCATTTTTGTTTCTGTCCAGTTTATTCTTATAGTAATTTTCTTTCTCATCTTTAAGGAGTGTATTTAGCGTATTTCTATACGATTTGAACTTACTTTGCAGAGTTGTGTTATAGGGTTGTCAGCGCTTTTGAGGACATTTTGTCCCTCTTTTTGACTGACTTGAGGATACTCGGTGTGATCCATGGTTTCAGGGTTTTCTGTTTGTTGCTTTTGATCTTCACTTGGACTTGCGACCTGAGTTTTACCTGTTCAAGCAGATCTGCCAATATTTGAGCAGTGAGATTGACATCCTGTTCTCTATAGAAATCATCCCATCTTATATTGCTAATCTCATTTAAAAATTTTTCAAATTGAATTTTAGTACATTCATAGAAAAAACCGCGTTGTGGAACCGCATTCTGCACTGCGAACGATTTCAGAACTTGGAAGTCGAATAACCAGTGTCGTTGTTTGTAACCTCACTCAACTTGGTTCCAAAACCATATTAGGTCAAGATTAGGTAGTGTTAGGGGGTCTAGTGAGTCCTGAATCGTCGACATCAGTCTCGCTCAACCCTAAAGGGGATAAAGAATCGAAGAGCTAAAATATTTTTAAAAATCGAGATCTAAAATCTTTTGAAGCAAGAATAATGTTTTTCTACTTGTTATTGTTGGAGGTCACTCCAATGGACCGAATGAGCCCCCAACTCGGATTGTTGTACGTACAATCGTTCACTCGCTCCGAGGGCTAGAACATCGGCAGGACAAAAGATTGTCAACATGAGTATGGTTCATAACTGTGTTGGTGTGTACCAACTTCCTAGGGGTAACAGGAGAGAATTTTGCTCACTCAGCTGATTGTGAAAGAGCCAATAATTTCAATTGTCAGTTTGTCAGTGTCCCAGAGAGTCTCCCTATCACATCTCAACTTCCTTGAAAGAACAGGAGAGATTTTAGCTCACTCAGCTGATTAGGAAAGAACCAATAATTGCAATCGTCTGTTGGTGTCCTAGAGAGTATCCCTATCATATGTCAACGTCCTAGGAGTAACAGGAGAGAATTCAGTTCACTCGGCTGATTGGGAAAGAGACAATAATTTCAATCGTCTCTTAATTTCAGCTTCAGAGATTCATAACAGCGTCATTCGGTCGTGTTGAAAATCGTTTATGAAAACCTATGCATTCATGTTTCTGCCAAACGAAAATTTTGTTTATAGTCCGATCAAATTAGCTTAGGAATGTAGCTAGAGGCGTAAGGAGGGGGAAAATAGTAGCTTGAGATGTGTACATTTTTCACATAAATCAAGAGCTTTCCAACGAGTGGCAAACAATTTCTGTGCGATGAAAATATTGCGGAAGTTACATTTCCCTACCAACGGGTTGGATGTACGTGAAAATCTACCGAAATAGAAACGTTGCATTCTTTTCGCGTTTCATTGTTACAGTTTCATTTTTTGTAGATCCCCACGCCTTAGACATATCCATGTCAAAAAAAACGGGATTGGATTCGTGTTCAGCACATTCAAGAACCCCTAGACTTTATACCTAATCAGATCTCCGTCACGGAATATGACTTTTCTTTTGTTAACCTGTGTTATTTATGAACAAAGTAATATATAGCAAAAACTCCTCTCACAACTTCTGTAGAAAATTTCGTTCGAGCTTTGCGGTCGTATAATAGAAAAACTCCACTATACATCATTCTGACCTATATGTCCAACAAATCAGAATTTTGGTTTATTATTTTCAATACCGAACCTTCGTAATCGACCAAGACAAATACAATTTAAACCACCCCTCAAAATTTGATGGTTTACGTTTCATGATAAATAGAACGCCGACCAGAGCTTTTCTCTAAAACTACTGGACCAAAGTTTATGAAATTTGGCTGAAAAATCGTAAATCGGCTGGCCAGTAAGTAACAGCGGCATCAATTCTGATCAACTCTAAAAGGAAGTAATGAAGTACTGAAATATTGAAAAATCGAGATCGCGAAAACTTTTCAGGTAGTACCTAACAGTAATGTTTTTTTTTGTTATTTCCATATAATTTCCCAACAAATCGAATGAAATCATTCGGAAAGCCGTACGATTTTCTGTTCTCTTACTACGAGGTATAATGGGGCAGCGACCTATGATTTTTTGGGGAAACTAAGTTTAATCAGATGAAACTTAGTTAGTTCCCCACTTAGTACCGAACCACATGGTCCTGCCTACTATGACTACTAGATAGCAAGCTAGCTGCATTACGCGGTATACCCAAGCGCCGCCGGCCGCCGCGGTTTTGCCAATTCACGGCACCATATCATCAGCACCAGCGTTGCCAGATGCCTTATTGGGAAATTCCCACCCCACCCCTCGAAATAGTTCCCCCCCTACCCACCACAATATCCCTACAACCCCCCCCCCCCCTCCACCTCCGATATTAGGGTTAAAAGCGGTGTACTGCAGATTCCACCAGCGACTCTCAAATCACCCTAATCCCTTAGCTGCCAACATAGGGGAGACAGTTTTTCCGGATCTCCCTATACGCAGACTAAAGCGGAAACGCCATACAGACCTCCTTAGAACAGAGTGAAAGTGTTATTCAAATATATGTCTCCAATATACTGTATTCTCTAACCACATATATATAACCTATATATATATATATATACAAGCTCTGTATAACATACAGAGGTACATAATAATATTAGTATCTATTTATTATCTTTAGCGGGAGAAAGTCAATGGACTTCTACTCCCTTACACGTTCCACGTTAATGTTTCTTTATAATCTATTCATTAAACTGTAATGCATTATTTTTTGTGCAATGAAGTTCTATTTAAAAAAAAAAAAAAAAAAGATATAGGGTTAATAGGGGTTCCCATCTCAAGCATGAAATGAAATGATTTTTCAATAATGAATTTGCTATAATTATATTCTTCAAAAGTCTTTATATAACAGGCATTTACTTTTAACCCATAACAAAATACTTGGGAGAACAGGGACCACTCGAATATAGAATAATATGTGTCGCTGCTTTAATTGAAAATATAAGTCAACAACTGAGGTGGAGTTTAACACTTTTGATTTATGCTAATATTACCTAATTTTATAATGTGCGCAGAAATTCACTTACTCCCTTGTAGGTGAATAGGTGATATAGGAATAAAGAGAAGGTACTGAACTATGATTTAAAAATTAAATAACTCGGATGTATATAAGCTAGCCTAGTTTTCTCGCTCGCTTGGTATGGCTTTATAGATCTGCTGGTATTTACTGTTGAGTGGGACATGTAGCATGATTGGAAACCGTGGGGGTGATTTAAAATGCGTAGGGGATGTTGTTCGCTTTGCTTGCTCTCTGCTGGATGTATAGATGCGATGAGAAATAAATATTCCATCTCGAGTTCGTAAGAAATACCCCGTTGAAATCCGACGTGTGTATTCCGGATTTTCTGTGACATTCTAACGCTAGGGTCATTGCACTAACGGTAGGACATAATTAGGACCCATGTGAATAGCCTTGCACTTATACGGACTTATTCGTTTTCCCCGTCTATTTTTCTCTTGGAATTGGAACTCCAACGAACATTTTAAGACCAACCCGAGATAATACGGTCAACATTTACTGGGTCAAATATTTGCTGCATTTTCTATGTGAGGAAGCAATACTGTCCACCCAACACAATTTCATGTCTCGAAACTTGAATGGGACCAAATCGGAACTCCAACGAACATTTAGACCAACCCAAGCAAAAACCGTGGACATTTACTGAGCCTAACGCGGAAAAAAACATAGCGGGCAACGAATTTTTTTCGTCATTTCCCTCATATTTTCGCCGATTTGCCCGCCGGCTGGACGTGAAAGCGAGCGAAGTGAGCCGGAGCGGCTCGTGTTGTATAACCCTGAATCAGTTATTTGATCTTACCTATTTCCAAATTACCATGGAAAAAGTTTCAGTTCAAACAAGTAGTGACAATAGAACTTTGCCCTTGGTGGTGTTCTCTAGAATTATAGTTCATTGTTTCCCTGACATATAGCTGAGAGGGCATCCTCATGAACCTACCTAGTCGGGGAATGGAGAAATAGACCGGGCATTGCATCCACTCCACCGAGCAATGGAATAAGATCCACTCCTTCCCTTGTCTACCAGGCTGTTCCGGGTTGTCCTAATAAAGTCGAGTGTAACCACAGAAACACTTATTTTCATTATTTACTATTCTACCTATAAGGGTAGTTAGATTGATCAAGAGGCGGTCCGAAAAATCCTATGTTTTGAGGAATTTCAATGAAAAAATCCCACCTCAAAATCCGACCCGAAAAATCCCATTATCTGGCAATACTGATCAACTCGTGTAAGGAAAGTTTAGGTGTATTATATAATTTTATCAATTTCTCTTCAGTAGGCGTCTACACCTATCCAAACACATTAGATACCTAGGTACCTACCTAATGATTCGTTTAATAATATAGGGAGGTAGAAATGTTTCGCAATACAGAAATAATAAACCTCTGTGTAATAATTTACAGCGTTTTTACTAAGGGATTGACAACTTGATGGTATGTATTTCTGAGATGCGAGCTTGCGAGAATCCAGGCAACCAAGATATTTATACACCTCATTCTTATATATTTTGCCAGTTAATCTGTATTTTACCAGCGGATTAGTGTGTTTAATCAACTTGAAACTGAGCTGGGCGAGATGACACTTTTTTCTAGGAAATCTGATGTTGGACGAGATAGCGCTACATCAAGGAATTGCTAAAGAGTTGACAGATACTTTCAAAAAGAGATATGAGAAACTGTTTTACAATGAGCATTTATTAAAGGGGTTGACAGGGGGAGGGGAACTGCTGGTTTGCTAATATAAAACGGACAGTTGTGAGGTGACACCATGTATAGCAGCTCTCCACAACCCAGGTATTCATGAAACTAGTTCTGCGCATAATCTCAAGGTTGTTCAGAGCGATTTTTTACACCCTTTTTAGGAAAAGTCTGTTGACGTTATTTAACAGTGACGAGACTGGAAGAAGATTTTAGCGTGTGGGAGATCTGAATAAAAGTGACATTGTGACGTCCTTTTAAAACAATTGGCGCGAGGCTTCACACAACATTTCGAATATTACCCATCGGGGAGTGTGGGACACCATAAACCGTTTATCAATGCAAAGGCTCTAGAGCTCATTACTATAGACATTATTCAATTTTTTTTCATAGGTTAGTTTGATTATCTGGCTATGAATCTCATTTTCTAATTGTGTACAAAATCACAAATCAATACCAAAATGAACATTTTTGTGAAAATCGATTTTTCGATCAATGTGCCTTACTGGTGGGGTGGTATCAACCAGACGGTGTTGGCATTTTCAACCATCATCCAAAGGATATGTAATTGAATTTGAAACAACAAGTTGTTCAAAACGTGGAGCTTGGAAACTATAAAGTAGAAAGGATAGAAAGGAACTCAGAAACTTCACATCGAAGCTTTCGTCAACGGATGTTAAAATTTGAAAAATTAAAATAAAAAACAACTACCTACTTAGTCTCCTTTTGTTTTCGTGACTATCCAACTTGGATTTCACACCGCTTCTTTCACAACGCTTGTCTCATCCTTGACACAAGGGAAAGAGAAAATATTTGCTCAGCTCTTTCGTCGTAATATATCCATAAACCACTTAAACAAAGCCACCAACTGTCTCAACAGAATTTATTAGCCGTTTTTGTAAAATTGAATAAGAAAATAAACCCCTATTTCTAAGTGGTCGCTGTCTATAAAAAAAGCCAGGAGCAGTGGAGTTCAGCAATGAGGGGCAGAACCAACCAGCGGTTGATATGTTCTGCTCCATCTTCAGTGGTGGATTCTGCACCTCCAGCACTAGTTGCATAATATGTGAACTGTGTCAATAAAATTGACAATCTATTTCTTAGTAGGAAGTTTAATTGATGAAAATAGTCACCAATTAGTTAGTCGTCGCTGGCCAGCGATAATGACACTGGTAGTAAGGTCCAGCAATGGAGGGATAGAACCAACCAGCGGTTGATACCCATCATCAGTGGCTGATTTGACCCCACCACCACTTGTTGCACAATATTACATCTGTGGCAGTTTTGCCAGGTGAACAGATGAATAATTTCAAACTAGTCAAACCATTCTGAACAACTTTGGTTCCGTGTCTGTCAGTTTGTGTGTGTTTCTGTGTGTGTATGTCTGTCTTGTGTTCGCAAATCCTTGTAACAAGCTTATTTTCCACAGTTTTCATCCGATTTGGATGGCATTTTCAGGGAATGTGCGGGCTAGGGTTGTAGGGTTGTAGGGTTGATTGTACCTTATCAATTTCATTGTTCCTGACTCAATAATTCACTTTGCGCATGAGTAAATGTAAGTTCTACCAACTACCTATCATTTTCTCACGCCCTTGTCGTCAGACCTCGCTCAAATCTGTATGATAGTTGGAGGATGATGATTTGATCATACCATATCAAATCCAACATGACTGTATTGTTAATAGCTATTGCGCATGCGAGACTATGTGAAGTGCTTGTAACGACCTTAATTTCCACAGTTTTCAACCGATTTTGATGACCTTGTCAGGGAATGCTCCAGTTAGGTTGTGGGTTGTTGTTGTTTGTTACTGATGATGACTTAAACGTTGAAATCTTTCATTAACTTCAGTGATATTTATTGAGTTGGATTTTCACAACTTCGTGACGAGTGATTTAGTTACGAACTTACTAGTTACTTATAGTGTGTTTCACCCCATGTTCTGCTAAATGCTGCAGTTTTCTTACTGATCTAAATTAAAATTAAAATTAACCTCTTTTTTTAGAATGATGCTGCCGTTTCTACCGTTGGACGTCAACATTCCCACGTCAATCTTGGCTAGAAGGCGCGGAGCGTTAACCGATCCCTCAGATTTCTCGGCGATCAAGGTATGTTAGAAGACCCAATGTAACTACCTATTCAGATACCTTAATTTAGAATTCCATTAGACTTGAGTGCAGATCATGCTGCATGACTGGAACTTTTTTTAAACAGACATTTGCTAATACCTACCGCATTTTTGAATACCGAATCATAATGAAATATAATCCTTAAATATCTACATGTGATTCGAAAATTCCACTTTCTCTACGCAGGAAACGCAATGTTTAATGTGTATTTATTGTTAAACTAGAGGCCTGTTAGGGCTTGGAAAACCCTAATCTAGAACACGATCAAGATAAGGACAGAGACGAACGGCGACACTTAGGGCCGTCTAACACTGAAATCGAAGTTCTTCACAATTTCAAAGATCGTTCAGAAATAACTCTCCTAGATGTTAGTAACTACACTACGTTTCTTACTTACCGTGGCAACTGTTGTTACTGCCACAGCCTAATAAACAGAGAGTCTCCCTATCAAATTTCAACTTCCTCCAGTGAACAGGAAAGGATTTAGCTCACTCAGCTAATCAGATAAGACCCCATCACTACGTTTCTTACTTACCGACACCTGGGGCCGAGCTGATTCGGAATTAATTATATATAAAGTCCGCTAAGTTCTTCAGTTTCAATTTCTTCGTTCAGAAATAACTCTCCTAGATGTTAGTAACTACACTACGTTTCTTACTTACCGTGAATTGATGGCAACTGTTGTTACCGCAACAGCCTAATAAACAACTCTCGTTGATAAGGACCGCCTAGAACACGATCAAGGCGGGTGTACAGACGAACGGCGACACTTTTGCAACAAACTTGGGGCCGTGCTGATTCGAATGAGCCGTCTAACACTGAAATCGGACCGCGAAGTTCTTCAAAATTTCAAAGACCGTTCGGAATTATATATAACGATGACGATGATTAGCCATATTCTAGGTCATCTGTTACATTCAATATTTTACGATTTGGGATAAACTTAGCTCAGGAGGGAAACTCGCATCTTACGTCGTTCGCATTCACTCTGTTTGGTATTTTGTTTATTTTTACAGCTTTCGAATCAAGTTGTTTACGTTCCGTGGTAATTTTATTCGTATAAACCGATCCCACACGTGGGTTTTTCACTGATTTCATTTGTACTTCAATTATAAACGAAGGAAGAGAGTCTCTACTTTGAATCGACCTGCATTTGTTGTGCTGTGTGTCTGCCTGTCTATTCTTCGCTAAAGCTGCAATTTTAGAGGAATCGGCTTGAAATTTGGTAGATAATCTGTGTAGATATCCGGATTAGGCTGTATAGATTTGGTACCGATCCAACATCTCATGACGGATATATCGTTGACGACATAGACCGAAACACTGCAGAAACACGGATGTTTTTCGGAGTGCTGAAGCGAATGGATTAAGCCTGTTCAAAACTCTATCTACGAGTAGGTATCATCTCACTCTATCATATTTGACGTGTTGAATCGACTTAGAGGACTTTCAGATAGATTTGCTTCAATTCAAAGACGACTTTATCGCCATTATTCGTCGAAGATATGGCGGAAAACAAATCTCAACGTAAGAACGTGCTTGCTGCAGTTTTCGGCGTTTTTTTTAATTGATCCTTTTCATAGCGCAATTTTTCCAAAAATACTTTTTCGCTTCCGAAAATCTTGACTTAGTACCTCAGTTTTCAGGTTCCAAACAACAGCAACAGAGGTTGATTAGAAATTTTTGTTTTAGTTGATTAAAAAAGATGGTTTATTGATTACAATTTACGGGATAGTATACCTACACCCCTTTGCTAAAACCCACCATAACCATGAAAAACAATTCTCACGTTGAGGGGGAAAAAAAGAAAAAAAAAAGCGGACAATAATAGGATGAATTTAGTTTATACACATATGCGGATAGGCACGAATTTGTGTATACTTCACTTGTATATGTATAGGTTACATGTAATATGTATTAACATAGTTATTAACATATATTTTAAAGACATTTTTAATTAACTCTAGTATGGAAAGATAAATAATATTTTTATTATAATTCAGGGCGGATTGTTCAAGGGGGAGCTTTCTTGAATAAATTATTCGTTATCAAAACTATCGAAACAGTGGTTAACTACATTTACGATGTGGGAGACCTCATTGTCCGACCTGAGCACCCTGACGAGAGAGCTGTTTTAACTATAGTTTGTACAATTGACTTCTGGCTAGAATGGGACATGATGTCGCGTCGATCGAAATGACACTCTGAAATTGACATGGGCCAATTACGATGGAGTGTAGGAGGGTAGCGAGCTCAATAGTTGTACTGGGCCCAATAGTTGGACAGTTTGTTACCACCTCCAACACTCGTCTGAATACCACCAAAATGCAAACGAACTGAAGAAATGGTTCCAATTGCAAGGTTACAGTAAGGTTTCCCACACGGAGTAGTGATAGAAAGTAACCATCTGCTCCATCTACTGTCCAAGATTAGGAAACAAGTGTTTAACTATTGGGCCGAGGCAAGCTTTGTCTTTGATATTATTTTAAAATTCCACGCTTATCTACTCTTGAAAAAAAAAAAAAAAAAAATCTATCATGTTCTCAGAGAGTCTGAGGAGAAAAAAGGTGCTCAAATTCAAAATCGTCATATTTCCTCGCGGCCAAACTCGTCCAGATCTGTCTTCAAATAAGCTATATTCAAAAATTTGTTCTGCACTCGCTCGATGGAATGGATGTGGGTGACCTATGCTGGATTTCATATTTCCGAAGAGAATTCCAAGTGAGTGTACCAGGGTACAGTACTTTCGAGGATGCCATACTTGGGAAGGCACGGTACAAATGGGTATGACAGAAAAACCAAGCAGCCTGAAACATCTGTAATATGCTTCATAAACAGAAACATGTCATATTCTTATGTGGGTTTGATTACTCTCACGAAATCCGTGGTTCTGACCTGATTGCGGCATTTACTCTTAGTCACTCAACAAGTGAGATGACTAGAGGCTTCATCCAAGATCCGATCATATTTATCAACCGAAACCATTAATTTGTCACCTATCGCTACACCATCAATTTACTTCCAAGCACGTATTCACGTCGAGTCAACACCCCGAGGACGACCGGGCTTGCAACGACTTAACGACAATAATCACAGCTCGTTAGTGCAACCGCGAACGACCCAGGTTAATTGACGGCTTTCGATCGTCGCAGCGAATATTGACCTTTCAATTGACAGAAACGGTCTGTTTTTCAGGCCTAGTTTTTCTTCTTCTCCGCCGTTTTTTCCCTTAAATGACCAGTTTATGTTCAATTTGTATTGGAGAGAAATATGTGTCTAGGCCGTCACGTTTTGCGCCGTGATGCCGCAAACGCTTGTAGCTTCGAGACAAAAGGGCAAGGTGGTCGCCGGTCTTGATTAACGATCGGGTTTAAACTCTCAATTACGCGGCAATATGTCGAGTTAAGCACCGCTCGAGTGCGTCTCCGAAGTAAAATACGGCTCATTGTTTCCTAGGACGTTTATCAAGTTGATCAGTGGGTTTCCGAACCCGCCGTTCTCGCTTGTATATGGTTTAGAAATAGACGTCTACCTTTTTTGCTCACCTGCGCATCATTTGGAAGCCGCTAAGCGCCAAGATTTAATGATGCACTATATACTGGGTTTAGTGATTGTAGACCAATGATCTGCGAAGAAGAGTAGATACAGAAATAATAAACCTTTGTTTAATAATTAATTTGCAGCGTTCTTAAACATTTTTTAACTAAACTCGGTCCTTCGCCCCCCTGGATCTTCCGGTTACTTTCCACTTTGAGCCTGTGGCTAAATTTCTAAAACATGGAAAATACTTTCTTCCCGCTGATCCGGGGTTGCATTAATAATATTGTTTACTAACCATTTATAACATCGCAATATTGGTTTAATATCTTGTAAATAAATATAAAACTACCACATAAATATCTTACTAATCTTCAATAAAAAAATAAAAAAAGAGCTTTCCTGAATGGTGAACAATTTCTGTGCGATGAACACTACCAACGGCTTGGTTGTACGTGAAACTCATAAAAACGTGACACTTTTGGCCAGTTAGGTGATGGCTAAAGCATGTTGCATGCTAATAATTATCAGTAACCTACTTTAATATCAACTGGAAGATAGTAGTATATTGAATGAGCTGAATGAATAAATTCCCCTTTCATATCCATACATTCCCTGTAGGTACATGGTTTAATTTACTCGCTCTGGAAAACATCATTCACTGAATGTGCATAGAGTTGAAGTAGATTGTAGTCCTTGGAAAGAATTAAGAGTTGAAGAAGCGAAGGGGCTATGCAGGGAACTGAAGTGCAGGGAGTTGCTGTATCTACATCTATCATCCATTTAAGGCTCCGAAGAGCGTTGGCGCGAGCCGCTTAAAAACAGCCGATATCGATAGGAACCGCTTTCCGAGGTTTAACGACCTCCTAGTTGGTGTAGAGTTAAGTCAATTCAGACTAATCCTCCTATACCGACCCATCCGTCTTCACAAGCATTTTATGAGGGTTTTGAGCATCATTAAAACACGTTCGAGATTGCAATGATCGAACGACACTGACTGCCACAATATTGATAAATATACGTACTTGGTAAATTACGCATCGAATTAATTTAATATTCAATTGACTTTCAATTTATTACGGGATATTTTGCCTCGACCATCCGCGAGAAAACCGAAAGAAAATCTCGACGGGTAATAATGAGAAGGAAGTGGTGCTACAATAATTTCAGAAGTGTTTAGTTAACATTTTTTGTAATATTTAAAAAAGTGATAAATAATACCGTTCATGTATCTGAAATAAAAATAAAAATATAGAAATACAGGGTGTGTAAAATTTAAAAACAATAGCTATTTAAAAAAAATTATAGATATCTAAAACATTTAAATGGTAAGTCTAATTCATTTTGCAATACTATTTAATGGTCAATTGGATTTTAATTAACCCTCGCGACAGTGGCGCTACTACTGTAAACTCGCGTTTCTCAAATCGGAACTCGAATTTCCTATTGTAGATTCGGAGTCTACATAAAAGTTCATGTGAAAATGACCCATCACTCGAATTTTCGTGTGTGCTAAAACGGGAGCAATCACGCGCAAAATGTAAAATATCGAGCTCAATAACATAGTGATATTCTTCTATTAATATTCGCTATACCAACTAGGGGGGAGGGGGGGGGGGGGGGGGGGGTTGAATAGGCACACTTTTGCACATGTGTGTGAAAACGAGTGGGGAAATGTGCAATATTGTGGCCGTTTTTTTCGGTGTTTTTCCAAATTGGTACTGCGAATATCTATAAATGAACATTTATACGTGATTCAGCAAGAAAGAAATACTCCAAAACCATGTATTACATGTGGCATCTGAATAATGAGTAACTTAAAAAAACTCAATAGGTATATCATAATTGGCGCCGTTTTCGAAAAAAGTGACGGGTCATTTTTACATGAAATTAAATTGGAATTCCGAATCTGCAATAAAAATGTGGGTTTCTATTTGAAAAACGCGAGATAGGAGTCTTAGATAGATATTATTTTATTGTCAAATTACAAAATTACGGTGCATACATTAATATGAGTTTGTTGCTCAAAAGAGATTAAATATAGTTTAATAGAAGTGAATAATACACTTGTAATTAAATGAACTATATAGCATACATGTATTCTTATTTTTGAAAAGCTATGACCGAGCTGGAGAGTTAAAATAACTGTGACCCAACTTCCGAGTTGGTTTGCATCTATATTATACATATTAAGCAGTTTAGATTCAAGTAATTTATTTGACCATAATAAATAGATAGTGAGATAGAGATAAGAATAAATCTTAAATCCTCATAATAAATCCTGAATTCAACCCGGCATTGTCCTGATTATCCGATCCGAAATTCATTCATTTGGAATTTGTTTGCAGTTTGCTCCATGCTACTCCAAAAGTAGTTTAGTGAAACGTACATTATCATGAACTTCCTATGTATTTATTTGCTAATATCATTGCAATATCGAATGTGCAATATCGTTAGTGAAGTATATTATAAAAGAAGACAAAAAATGATGTTTCGCACCAGATTGGTTGTCCTAAATAGTTCATTATAGTCTTTAATATCAATAAAGCAAATATATCTTCATCACATTCTCCTATTACCTATAGATTATTCCATAATATAGATTATCTCAAATTATAAACCTGAAGTCAAACAGCCGTCGGAAACCTGTCAGAGCGAGCGACGGAGATTTTTTTCCCCCATGTCCTTATTTCAAACAAGCCGAGTGATTGATTGACCGTTTCCACGTTGTGTCAGAACTCCAGTGGTTTCTCTCTTTTTCTCGAGTATTCTTCCCTCGTACAAACAGCTGAATTGAGGTTGATTGAGACGACCTCAAACCATAACAAAAGGCTGGAAACGCTCGGAATTTGAGGCTCATCGATCTCCGTTTGATTGGGAGCCTGTTATGACGTTTTTACTCGTCACTTTTTGCTTCCGCGGCCACCAGGGTAGCGGGAGCATTGTGGTTGTTAGAGAGGTGGTAACAATTTTAGCGTTGAACTCGCTTTCACCTAACTACCAAAAAATTTCCTGAAAATGAGGCTTCCACGGACGGTAGCAACCAGGCTAGTGAATAACCGAATCCATCACCACATTTGTGTGTAGTTATGAAACATACGTAATACTTCCAACTATGCTAAAAAAACGAAGATGGAGGGGTAGGTTTTTTAAGCCAGAAGTTGCTGATAAAATGATGTTCGCAAAACCTGTGTATCTTAACCAGTAAGCTGCCTGGAATAGCTTGTACTCAAAACGGGAACCTGTCTGTCAGCAATTTTGTTCCCAAATGAAGTGGGTGTTCGTTTCATTCATGTACCTAGCATTACGACGATTGGAATCGACTGTAGATATCCGATGGGTATCCCTTAACATTTGTATTGTAATTTATCTAATATGCTTAATGCTGTGTTCGAGATCAGCCAATAAAGCGAACAGCCAAGTAAAAAACTGACCGTACAGTTGCTCTATAAAACCGTAACGCAACCAACGGATCGGCCCTCCATAGTGATGATGTGTCACCATGCGCTAGAGGTCAAGAAGATACTCTGCGATCGCGAAGAATATTACTGGATGATATTTCAAAATACGTGGATAACCCAA
Organism: Adelphocoris suturalis; assembly: GCA_030762985.1. Classification (NCBI taxonomy): domain Eukaryota; kingdom Metazoa; phylum Arthropoda; class Insecta; order Hemiptera; family Miridae; genus Adelphocoris; species Adelphocoris suturalis. The sequence continues at coordinate 80,327,403 of CM061044.1, forward strand.
TAATCTATCTCCAGATCATTCATTCCAGATCTATTAAAGTTCATCAAATTACATGTTCATTTATCAAGGAAATGAATTATAAAAATTTAATTTCAATTTCATTTTAATACTTGAGACAAGTCATGTAATTTCATATTAAATTAGTATAATTTCATACAAAATCAAATTAAATTGTAAAAGATATGCACCTAATACAATAATAATGACTTCATAACCCTGGCTTTTGGCTGATCCCAATTGGAAAAAAGGCGAAATCTGCAGGGACATGGGAAGAGAAGATTAATCCTTAGTTTCTCCGTAAGGGAATGTCAGTTTATTAGCCATTGTGAAATTAGAGTCTTGTCATTCTTTTTTACTGACAAACGAAATGAGTTTCTACTTTGAATCTTCTGGCAGTTATCAGCGTGCGTGTGTGTGTGTGTCTGTGTGTGTGTGTGCTCCGCTCTACAGCCTGCAATTTTCGAGCTATCAACTTGAAATTTGGTAGTCGACTCTATAGACATCTGGAGTTAGCTGTATAGTATTTGGTAGCGATCAACGACATGAACTTGTCGTATGCGACTACAATTTTCGTCAAATCAACGGAAAATAGAGTTTGGTATCGTTTTGAATAGTTTTAACCACAAACAATCGACCGAAACGACTATAAAAGCTCTTAAAGTTGTCCTTGACGACCATACGTCGTTGTCAGTTAGTCAATCATTGTCAAATCACTAAAAATCGAGTTTGACATAGTTTTCATAGTTTTCGCCATATAGAATCTACTGAAACCATTATAAAAGTTCTAAAAGTTGTCCTTAATGACGATTGTCGTCTTCGTCAAATCAAGCGAAAATCGAGTTTCGTATCATTTTAAAACCCGAGTTCCCGTAAAATAGAATCGTGTCTAAGAAGCGAAGTAGAGTACATTATATTAGACAACTAGTTCTTCAAACTACTTAAGGAAAAAGGTCAGCGGACCAACTTCTTTATTTATTTTTAACATTCTTTAATTTAATCGTGTAAAAATCAGGGATTTCTTTTTGACGAATCGTGTGTGAAGAATAGTGTTGGAGGAGGAAATGATCTGGACTTCTTACAACTTTCTCAACCGATTTTCGTGATTCTTTTTTTGTTCGATTATTTTACTGTTTTTTTGAAGTACTTTATCTCCCTGAACCCATTCTCAGTAAAATTCAAATTTCATATTTTGGGGTGACGGAAGGGGGAAGGGTGAAAGTCGTGATATTTTCAAACTATTTCAGTGAATCTTTTGTTGTTTAATTTTCATATTTTCATCTTCCAACAGCAGTTCATAATAATGGTTGTATGTAGACGGGGGGGGGGGGGGGGGGGGGGGGGGGGGGGTTATATCAGAAGCGCATTCATGTTAGGTTATAATCGAGGAGATACATCCACTAAAATCAAGATCTCTACGCTATTCTCTCCCAAAATCGTAAATAAAAACCAGCCTGTAACTTTTGTTGCACGACTTAACAAAGTATGCGCGTATGCACACCTGGACCTAAGTAGAATCTGAGGCAAAAATTGCAAAGTTCTGGCAGACTGTTTCCCAATATTAACATTGCTTGAAATTTCGGATTAAACTGAACCAGGATGAGGACCTCCGCCACAAAGATGTTGAACGCGGTGGATCAAGATTTCCTATCACTGTCGCTGACTAGCCAACCTCTCAGAACTACAACCTTGCGCCTGTGAGGTCCTCTAAACCGCCTCCTCGCTAACTGTTAGAGATAACATGTTGATTTAAATCGGGCCTGGCCTTACTTTTGACTCACGGCACATTCCTCACTTTCAAGGGGGGTTCGATATGGCCGGTTAGTTATGATTAAAAGACCTCAATATTTCCCTGACCTACCGAGGCGCGATATCCAGTGTGTGGGAGTGATGAAAAATTCTTTAACGTAGAATCGCATTAGTAATTTTTAATACGAAGGTGAGTCGTATGAATCAGAGTGTCCGCCAAGGCTGCAGGCTGCACCTTAGTTCCTGATTTAGGTAAGTAGGTCTTACATTTGTTTAGAATCCATTCATATCATGAAAGTCAATAAGCACACAAGTGAAGTACCTACTGTTATTTGTATTATATGTGTCTGGTGTTCACGTGTTAGCGAAGCTATGAAGACAGTGCTTAACAGAAGGTTGAATATGCATTTTTCAAAAATGTTCACCATGGGAATAATTTGGAGCATTCAGAAACAAGTACTGGATTTTTAAACGTATTATAAGGCTCAAACCATAGCATAAAATTTATTATAAGATATCTATGTCATTCCAAACGATATATCTTCTTACGATAGAAATTCGAAGAAAATATCAGGCTTGACAAATCAGGCTTTTAATACAGATGCAGCAGTTCATGGATGAAGACCTGTTAATCATGAAGGGAACAGGGTGACTTATGAATGAATGAGTGAAGTAAACATTATTACAAATTGAATACAAAATGTCATGTGAATAATCGTAAAGTATCATATTATTTATTGTTTATCACATATCATATCATATGTTAAATTGTTTTGAAATTTGAGCACGCGAACATTTGAGTGTTTGCGCATTTCAACAATTTTTTGCAGTTTTAGCAAATGTTCGTAAAAAATTAATTGCTCCAAAAATTTTAAAATATCAATTTTCTAAATTTTCTTTGTAGAAATTTGTTTTGTGGCATTCTTAAATGAATCCTGGATTTAAACGCTTCTTTATTTAGACCTAGGTAAGTCCAATAAATTATACATTTGTGTCATTCCAAACGAAAACTCTCTGATTGTGATAAAAAAATCCATTCTAAAAAGGAAGGATGAATTTGTTGGACCGCACTTTAAATTCAATAATGTGGTCTAATTTCGAAAAAAATGTGCTAAAAAAAGTCAATAGTAGATAAATTTAGCTGAAAATAGTTAAATTTGTATTCTTTAGCAGAATGTCACGCTAAAAAGTAAAACTATGAACAAAAACATTCTAAACTTAATAATGCACATTATTGTGCTAGAAAATGTAGATTAATTTCATCAACATCAGACAAGAAAATATATATATTAAAAAAATTTATAAAACTGTAAAAAAGTCAACAAATATATATATATATTTTTTTTGGAAAAGCAGTGTATTAAATAGAACAAGTTAATTCCCTATGAAATGTCAACAATAAATTTCATGGCAAAGACACTCATTCTAGTTAATGTGCTCTCTAATTTATTTTTACTTCAAGTGTTCAAAGTTCAATACAATTTAACGAAGTTAGGTCATCATCCGCAACGAAAGTTGTTATTCTTTGTTACTGGTGATGACATAACCGTCGAAATCGATATAACATTTTAACTTTATTTTTTCGCGGAAACAGACAACGTTCTTCTCTAACGTCCGTTTTGAAATGCTTTCCAACAACTTCGTCCCAAATTATATTCAGTTCTTTTCGTTCCGTGTCTGTCGTGTGTCCACAAATCCATGTAACAAGCTTAATTTCCGATTTTGATGAAATTTTAGAAAACTTGCGGGTTAGGCTGTAAGATGGTACCTATTAGTTTAATTTTTTTCAGAATCGGGGAAAATACAGTATCCTGCACCAACTATACTCTGCGCATGCGCAAACGTAAATTCCTTCGAGCATAATATTCTCAAGCCCTACTTGTCGTATATCGCTCAAATGAGGAGATACCTAGTTGGGGAAGACGAATTGATATTTCATATCAATTTCAACATGATTGTAGGTACTATCATCTATCTAGGTACTATGCGTGAATGTGGAATCCTTGTAACAAGCTCAGTTATCTGTTTTCATACGATTTTGATGAAATTTTCAGGATTTGTGCGGGTTAGGCTATAGATGGTCCTCTATCAGTTTCATTATTCCCAAATAAATATTTCACTGTGCACAATCGGAAATTACATAAAGCATAATTTTGTCGGGTCCTAATTGACCAATTTGAACGTTTTACGCTTTGACGTTTTCTTTTAACGTTTTTAGATAATTTAAAACATCTCAGTGATCTATTCATTCATGTGGGAGCAAGGAAGCTATATGCCACACCACTAGGTGGAGTTCCTTTACCAATTGCCCCAAACAGATGGCTTCCTTTGCAGCTTCGGTTGTTGCCATATATTCAGCTTCTGTACTTAGTGCGACTGTCTTCTGCTTCCATGGTCCCCAACTGCCTGAACCACCAGCTAGCTTGAAAGCATATCCCGTGTACAATCTTCTATCTTCTGTACAAGGAGTGGCTGGAGTGCCAACAGGTTTCGCGTCTTCCATTCCAAACCGTCGTAAAACTTAGCCAATTAATTTCTTTTGATAGATTCGAATCTCTCCCTCCTTCTGGGCATGGGTAACTAATATGCCCAGACAATAGTGAATCGGTCAAGCATCTTTCAACTAGAAATTTTCTTCCAATCTGCATTTCAATTTCTCCATGAGACATGAGTTATTGAGTTATGAGTATTTTTCTTTTGGGTAGGGCATTATTTTATGTGCGTAGAAGAGCAAACGGGAAGACAGCATCGGAAATCGTCATCGGAACCCCTTCAGGTAAAAAGGGCCTGCGTCGCTCATTCCTGAAACGGCGGGATCATTAAACTTCTCATTTTAATCCCTTCGCCTCCCTTCCCCTTGCATTTTGTCCAGCTTCCCGTCACTTTTTTCGATATCCAATTTCTGATTCAGATTTGGCGGAATCAAAACTGTATTTCGCTTGCAAACACAGTCCCGAAACACGTCTCTTTATGAGGTAAATTTTAATGAGGAAAAAACGAAGTTTTTCGTCGGAATTTTCTATGGACCAGTGCTCTCCGTAGACGGGTATTCTAAGACAGAAATAATAAACATGTGTAGTAATTTGCAGCGTTTGCAGCATATGTAATAATTTGCAGCGTTGCAGCGTTTGCTGTTTTCAACCTTATGACATCAGGCAGCGGAATTAAATTTTCGTGTACCTACTACATTAGTTGGCAAACCCCATACTGTCGCTACTTGGGATAGCTAAGCCAAACTTACCGATGACTTGAATATCTTCCACCTCTCTTCACATCCCTCAGCTTCGTCCCACCAGAGCCGAACTCCCTTGTCACTGTTGTCCAACTTCGAACGGCATAACTCAAAGGGGTCTTGATTGGAATCGAAAGGGGAACGCAGACCCGCGAATCGTGTCAAGGGCTTTGACGAGATCAATTGCTGAGGTTTTGCGATCTTCTTGCGAGGAATTCCCGCTGGTGTCTTCTGTGCTAATGAAGGAGGGCATCCTTATCCAGTGGAGTTATCGAGCAGTTGCCGGCCCTCAAGGGCGATTTCCTAACGTGCTTTTTGCTTCCGATCGAAACGGACATCGTTAAGGAGCCTGGAAATTGTTTCACTTTTTTCTCCAACTGTTGGCTGCCAGATTGAAGCCTTGTGGGGCACTATTCTCAATAATGAACCTACGCTCGCCCAAGAAAACAATTCTATAACCAACTACGTGGGCAGCTTCTGGATATTTATCTGTTACACATCACTTAACATCGTTTATATTAATTTATATTATAGTAAAACTATCCAACAGAATACAAATACAATACAAATTTAATGATGATTTACAAAGATAATACAAATTACACTCGTTAAGAAGTGATTAGATAGATAGATAGATATAAGGTTTATTGACAAAAAGGCAAAAGAAAAACAACTGTACCTCCCAATGAAAATGTCAACCGACTGTCAGTGGGCAAGCCCGTGGCGCTGACAGGTGTCGCGACTCGACAACATGACAGTAGTTCGCGAACCAAAATTACCTTAAATTAATTAGATCTTAATTTATAATCTTATTAAATAATACTACTAGCGTAAATACACAAATTTATTGAAAGACACACAAAGTTGATTCATCATATCATATTTGTTGAGGAATCATAAACTCATTTGTGAGATTACGAAGGCCCTCCGGTTTCTCTCCGAATCGGTTGGAACAAGTTTTTGGAAAAAGTGTTCGTTGCAAATTATTACGCAAGGGTTTATTATTTCTGTATTGGATAGGTAGCCCTTCTACGTAGAAGGCCGGTCTATAATTTATTATTAGCTAAGTGAAGTCTATTATACATTAGGTATCTGAAATACCTATCTTCATAGGTGTAGACGCCTACCGAAGAGGAATTGATTAAATTATGTAACACTCCTACACTTTCCTAGTATTTAACACGAGTTGACCCGCCAACTGAGAATCAAATTATATAAAATATATCACCTAACTAAGCTTCAGAAGTTCACCTTAAGGCGACAAAACCTATAATAAACCCGCTTAAGTACGTGAAGTAAAAACTCCATTAAATATAAACCAAATAAACCACAAGACAACATGATCAAAGCAAACTACACCAAAAGAAAACATCGAACACAGAAGATAATATTTTTGATACAGACGATGACAAGAAAGTCTCATGGAATTTGCAGAACATACAGAACCATACAGTCGAAATATCAGAATATATATCACCAACCCCATTACATTATAGTTCTGGTATATGTACAGATTGTATAAAACCAATAAAAGAATTCCCCCATAGCTTCAATTTCGGTTGAAGAACTTTGTTCCCCCTTAATTCTTTCCAGACCCCGGTAACATGTTTGACACAAATAAATGTAATGACATAAAATCTTTCTTCGGCCCCAGCCTCACTAATCCCAGGAGAAATACGGTTCTTAATAAAATAGTAGACATCCGATTCTTCTTGTTCAGCTTCACACCAAACTTCAGTTCAGAATTCTCCGTACAAGGAGTAGAAAAAAACTTTTGCCAAGTTGGATGGGCAGTATAGCTTTCTCAGACATTGTAACATGAAAGTATAGAATTAGCTGACGAAAAAAGTACGAGTCGAGAGTTCTTAAATTTATTTATTTGGAAAATAACACGGGCATAGCTCAGAAAAAAAATCGATATACGAAAATAACTTACTTAGATATAATTCGGTAGCACTTAGATATAGGTCGGCGATATAAGATATTGATGTTCGCGCATGCGCACAGACTACTATTAATCCCGCAGCAATGAAATTTATAGGGGAACGTTTAGGAGCTAAACCTCACAATCATTGAAAATTTCATAAACATCGGTCCATTAGTCTCGGAGTTTTGTCTGTGTCGACCAATTTTAGTTTTGCGCATGCACTATAATAGCAGGGGTGCTCAAACTTGAACTGCTGGCGATCTATCTCAATATTTTTAGACTACTTACGATCGACTCTGAGAGGCTGCAAGTATGTGTGATGCAGGATTGTCGTACATAAACGATACACCCTACCTACCTAGGTAGGGTGTACCGTAGCATATATAGATATTAGCTTTCCGCACAATTTACATTATTTTAGTCAAGGTTTGGGTTAGGTTTACTTAAGTTCTTCTCTACAATATCAATGAAAAAACTCCTAGTTATTCAAAATTGCGAGTTTATTCGTTGTTACAAAACAAAAGAGTTACATATGGTGTTAAACTCAACTAAGGAGTGACTTTGGATGTTGAAGCGTGGCACTGCATGTCCTCAGCATACTTTTTATAAGATGGTGCGTAACCACTGAGTGCCAATCGCAAGCATGATGACATATGATCGTCAGTTAGTCGATTGCGATATTTTGACTTAATTATCTTCATTTTAGAAAATGCAGACTCGCACAAGTAAGTCGACCCAAACATTGCCGTCAGTTGAAGGGCGATTTGCCTTAAATTCGGATATTTATCTTCAGATATAAAACACCAGAAATTTGTATCAGATGCTGTAGCTTTGAGATGTATATCTGATATAATCTGCACCAACTCATTTTCAACAGAACATGAGTTCATATTAAACTGACTTGCTACTTCAGTAGCTAATTCCTCAATGTTTTTACATGAAAAAGGATAACTCATAAATGATGCTATATTTGCCAATTTACTGCAATCATAAAAACGCATTTTGAATTGTCCCAAAATATTTGATAATTCAGCCTCATACGTATCATAATTCAACTGAGGAATCCTTGATTTCAAAGACGGAAAATGTTTCAGATCCTTTCTTTTCAGTTGATCTATCATAAGTTGCAATTTACTTTTGAATGCGTTTACTGCGCTAATCATCTCAATAATAGTTTTTCCTTAACCTTGAAGCTCCAAGTTAATGGTGTTTAAGTGCATTATGATGTCAGTCAAAAATGCCAAATCAGTCAGCCATTTTTCGTTTTTCAACATCTGAGTGTCATCACCTCTTTCGTCTAGAAAAGCTGTTATTTCGGGCAATAATTCTTGAAACCTTTCTAGGAATTTTCAGCGACTCAACCACCTGACGTCCGTGTGAAGAACTAAATCATTGTGTTCAGCTGACTCCCTATCTTCCAACTGCAACTTAAAGAGCCGCCGTTGCAAGCTACGTGCACGGATGGAATTCACAATTTTTGTTGCAATGCCCATAATTTCCTCCGTGTTTAAAACTTTTGAACACAAAACTTGTTGATGTATAATGCAATGGTACAGTCTAGTCTAGAAACAACGCGGCTTTTCTTTGACAAGTACCGCGCGTTCCTTTGATAAAGCCGCCTTTTGCCGCAAGCAGTGTTATTACGTAATAAATTTTTGTAGTTTAGTTACCTACTTATTAAAAATTTTTTTCTTCTCGAGATCTACTCAAAAAGCACTCGCGATCGACTGGTCGAGCACCCCTGCACTATAGTTCTTACTCCACCAACCGCGATAAAATTCGTAGGGAATTTTTCTGGAACATATACCCATCAGTAGATTTATTATAACGTCGATTCCTTATCATCTATTGGTCCGATTTCGGACCAATAGATGATAAGGAATCGACGTTATAATAAATTGACGTTTGGGTATGCGTACAGACTACTATTTATGCTACGGCAATGAAATGTATAGGGGACCGTCTAGAAGCTATCCCGAACAATCACAGAAAATTTCATCAAAATCCTTCCATAAAAATCAGAGTTATGCATGTGTAAATCAATTTTACTTTCCTGCGTGCGCAATAATTATTACTCTATCAATCGCAATATAATTTATAGGGCAGCTTTTTAGAATAAATACCCAATTGCCTGCCGAGTTTGAACGAACAAAATCGGACCAACAGATGATGAGAAATCAACGTTATGAGAAATTCACGTTTGCTCTTGCGCACAGGCTACTGTTGATTCGACGGCGTTGAATATTATAGGGCACTGCTTAGGAGCTAATTCGCATAATCCCTGAGAATTTCATCGTAATCGGACTGAAACTTGGTATTGTTTTAGGCGTGACAAGGCAGACAGGCAGACAGACATCAGACGGACAGACAGACAGAAGGAACGGAACCAACATTGATCAGCAAGCTCTGGAACGCAAAAAACAAGTGGAAGTTTCAACCGATTTAGATGAAATTTTCAGTGATTGTGCGGGATTGCTTCTAGATAGTTCCTTACAAATTTCGTCGTAATCAGATCAATAGTAACGCGGCTAAAATTCGTCTCAGAATCTCTCCGAAAATTTTGATTTAAAAATTGTTGGAGCCATTGCAATAGCTTCATTTTCTACAAACATTGTCTATAAAAATTCACTAATGAGAACAATACGTCATTGTTATTTGTATCAATAGCCTGAGCAAAGCTTAATGGTTAAACTATAGTAACCATTGAGTGAAAGGAAGCAACGAAATTTATGCAATACCTACCTTCCCAAGCCCAACCACCCACCGAGTTTGAACGAAATGTGAAACGACTTATAAGAAATTCACGTTTGTGCATGCGCACCCGCTACTATTGATCCGATTACGATGAAATTTGTAAGGAACCATCTAGAAGCTAACACAATCCTAGAAAATTTAATAACAATCGGTTGAAAACAGTATAGTTATGACGTTATAAGAACATTCCAGAGACTCGTAGGCAGACAGACACGGAACCAGGATTGATCAGCAAGTTTTAAAACAAAAATTAAGTAGAAAATTTTGATTTGGACGAACAATTTTTTTCTACTCCTTGCACGATCTCAAAGTTTTCCTAACTTCGGTACCCGATGTGAAAGCAAAATAAGGAAGCAGTCTTGAAACTCAACTCGCGATCTGTTGTGTCGTGCAAGAGTAGTTTAGTAATCATAAACCCTCAGGATAACTATCCTTGATCTAGTGATTCGAAAACGAATAAATTGATTCTTTCTCGCAGTCCGAACGTCCTCCGAATGTCGTTCTCGCTACGATCAACAATATGCCACACCCCGGCCAAGCCCCAAACGCCAAACTCGGCCAATATAACGATAACCTTTTCAGAATGCCTACAACCTTTGTATTTCCGAGTCCAAGTCGACGGCTCCTCATTGTACCATTGTTTTATGGACGTACCCTTCAGTTAATTGCTAAACATGGGTATCGGGGAATGCTTAATGAGGGCCTGTGATGGGCTTGGCTGGAGGCCTCAAGGATCGGGAGCGGCTTTTAAAGCGAGCCGTGGGAGATGGTTGGGTCCCGGCAAGGCTGACCGCTCCGTTCAAGTCCAACTTTAGTGAAATGCGCCTCGTTCGCACGTCAAGACACGCAGGAAGCGATCCAGAAATGTCCGTGCGATACGATTCTTTTTGAGGCAATCCATGAATGGAATCCGTTAGACATAATGTGTCCTGTAGCTGGACAGCCTTCTATATTGCTAAGAAAAAGACGGCGAGCTTTTATAGAAGGAGCTACGTGAGGGATATTCACTCGGAGTATAATAAGATAAAATTTAACCTTGCATTACTACTGTCTGTCTAAACGAAGGGTCATACGTAAATACGCCACGCGATTTAGTGCACAACCAATTAGAACTGCATGAGGTGCTAAACGTCTATTTTGAAGTCACGTGGTCGTTTTGAGGGGCTAATAGGTTCTAGATTCAGAGCTTTATTGGCAAATTACAAGAAAAAATGAAGTACCTATGTACGCAAAAATAAAAAAATACCGCGATAAGAGTTATAAATAATAGGTAAATAAGTAAATAATAAGTATAATAAATACGCAATAAGAACAATAAATAAGTTAAATTAATCTTTTACTCACCGAGGAATAAATTCATAGAGCTTTTGCTCCTCAGAGAAATTTAATCAATGCCATTAAGCCAGACGATGCAGCATGATAGTATGAGCGAATTTTCGAAAATTATCGTATTATATCATGTTACATTGTTTTGAAATTTGAGCCCTCAGAGTGCAAAGAAATAGTTATATATATAAATGTTATTGCAACAAAATTCGTTCTAAATAATATTTTGCGATTCAAAAAAGATTTGGAAGTTTCTGCTTAATTTATTGCATACATTTTATAATGTTCTTGTTTAACGTTGATGAACATTTTTTTACTCAAATTTTGCTATAAAAATATAAATTTAACATCATTTTTTGAGGACTTTTAAAAAATGTTACCAATTTAATGTGCTCAAAACGTGTTGGCTAACGAACTCATCCTTTCGTTTGGGGAGCTTGATTTTTTACAGACCCCTGTAACCGTGAAAAGCGGACAAACTTACGGATAGACACACTGACAGACGGACTGAAAAAATTGAGAAAACGGTACCAATCGTCTACAAATAGCATGAAACGGAAAAGAAATGCAAATTTTCAAGATTCGAATCAATGTACAGACAGAAATACGATTTTATTAATATAGATGAAAAAGCTGTACACTTTAGGATTCGTTTCATATTGCCCCAAAACAGATTTCGATGAAGAAAATTTTTGAAAATTTTAATTTTATATTTTTTTGGACCATTACATTACTTTCATCTTCTACTAAAAATCGTTAAAAAATTAATATGTACTGTAATTGGGTACAAGTTATAAATATTAATGAAATAGCCATCCAATTTGCTATAATATATATGCAAAAATACTGATGGCTTTTCTGAAATACAGTTCTTCTATAAATTTTATTTTATTGCAGCAAGCACGAGATTCACAACATATTTGCTAAGTACACATCAAAGATGTGGCACTGGAATTAGGAGTAGCCATCTCACTCTAGCAGCAGTTAGGCGGAACCAGTTTACTAGCTGGAAGTATATTTGCTAGATCACGCAGTCATTTAACTTCGGAGGAACGTTATGTTTCCCAACGGCGTGAATATGTACATACATGAAGGCTCGGGGTCTCGATTCAGGTTTCAACTGACGAAGGCGTATGAAGTCTTTCTATTCGGCTGCTTTTAATGGTGGGTACTCACTTGGTTTAGAGCTTATCAGGCTGTTGGAAGGCGATCGTTTGTCCCAGGAGGATCTTCCCAGCTCGTCTGGGGGGTGGGGTGGGGGGGCATAAGGCATGATTGCCTTAGGATTCCTAAACACGACTACCATTCTTTCGGAAGGAGATATTGGATTCTTCTGATCTGTCTTCTCCAGGCCCAATACGGTCTCCGGGGAATCAACATATCTGTCTTTCTCGCAATCACTTCCGCATGTCCTCTATAGGCTGCGTACCTGATTTCAGGGCTCTGTTAATCTATCGAACTTTGGTTTGATGAGAAATAACAATTCGAGGCGGATTTTTGCAACGCTCATATTATAGTGACAGTTTTTTGTACCGCTCAATTTGTGTCGGATTTTCGTAGCTCTCAATTTGCAAGATTTTCGAAACGAAATTTTGTCCCATCTTTAATACGTTAGACCTTGCTTATTCTAGTCCGTCGACTAAGAAACCGGGTGAATCGGGAAGGATATTCAGCAACTATGCTGTTCTGAATTTAAACTCCTGGACTTGCACAGTTCACGTTAATTGAATTCAAATAATAATAATTATTGTTCTTACCGAAGAACCTTTGACTTAGAAGTTCTATTTTCTTCAAGTGCCCTTTTTTTATTACAGATTCGTGTCGAGAATGCAGAACACTATATAAGATTCCAACTACTGGGCTGTCGAGAGTCTATATTAGCGATGAAATATTGTAACGAGTTCCTCTCGAGAAAACACGCGATTTTTCATGTTCACTTCGATATTTTCTTCGACGTACTAACTATTCGAATTTACTTTTGTTAGCCATGGATAAACAATTATTAATCACGGGCTTCGCTGATGTTTCATGACTGACATTTCTTCGGTGACATTTCATTGACACGAAACCATTTTGTTAGGGTTGAGAAATGTTTATAGTGTAAATCCGTACCGTTCCCTGCCATACAGCTGTCATAACCAACGTAAATTGTAATAAAGCGCCAACTCGCTGGATGTGGTATAAATGTACCATTTTCCATATATCTATCCATATACTATCTTTGTACTAGCTCACATACATACATATACACACACACACATATATATATATATAGGTACCTATTGGAGAGCAGTGGCTGTACTTTAGTACTTTCATTACCTAATTAACTCGCATTATTAATTAGTTGACAACTAAATGTTAAGGTGTATGCTTGTGGAACTTTTCATTTGAAACCCATCTCAAGTTGGTAGTACGGAAGACAATTGTATAGAAAGGGTAAATACCTCTCTCCTACTCCCCTAATTAACTCGCATAATTAATTATGTAATGAAAGTACTAAAATACAGGCGCTTCTCTCCGATATACCATTATATTATCATCTTCCTTGTACTAATAAATACCATACGATATATAATCAGGTTATACGAATTTTACACAGTACCTGAATGGTATTGAAACATATTGATAAATACCTGAAAATCCGGTATAGGTACCTCTTATACCAACGTATTAAAAATATTCTTCCCAGTTCCAACCACAGCTGATGAGGAAGTTGCTCCATCACCATCTACATGAATTTTACAGGGACCGGAAAACTACTGTATCCATCTGAGTGAATTTTACAGGAACCGCTAAAGTCTGTTGTAAATTAATTATAACTCATTTATAGATACAACTCTTGCTTTCACATTAACCACAGTAAAACATTTGATACTGAAGTATGAGTGATGTTGATATTTGAGACGGAAAGTTTCGCCAGCTCCCTCTGTAAACCTAAAGTTTGCAAGAACTCAGCAGAGGGATCCCTGATGGTGTTTAACGTTGGTGAAGCGTAGAAATGATGAATTAGGACAATTATGACATCAGTAACCAAGTAGGCTCCGTGATTTACAAACCAATGCCTCTGCCGTCAGCAGACCTTCTGAGTATGTGAGTGGGGGTTAGTCTGAGAAGATTGTTTGGATTCGTAACTGCAATTTCGGAATGCATGTACCGGTCTACATGGTATAAAGAATTCCTAATCATACCCAAGACCTCACTGGCAGCTTCCGTCACATCTACCACTACGATATTTTATCGCATACAATATATAGCATTTTCAAATTGAATTCTTCCTTTCACAAATTGAAATTGTCCTTCGTAAAGAAGGACCGAATCTTGAAGGTATCATAGTGACGGCTGTGTCTTGGGCTCGGGATAACGGTGGCGGTCGGAATGCAGTCTTTATGCAAGTGAGTGAAAATTTTCTCTCTTACCATCTACGCACATCAGACACAAATTACTGTAGGCACCAACTTTGTAATGAATATGCTTTCCCTCATGCCTAGAGCAGCGTCAGGGCTGCCTCTGCATTGATGAAAAAAGGAAAAAAAAAATTCTGCAAATTATTACAAAGAGGTTTATTATTTCTGTATTGTATAGCTTTTATACGCAGAACACCTATCTATATTATTAAATGAATCATTAGGTAGGTATCTAATGTGTCTGCATAGGTGTACACGCCTACTGAACAGAAATTAATAAAATTAAATAACAAAACTAATCTTTCCTTACACGAGCTGATGATGCACCGTGAATTGGCAAAACAGCGGTGGCGGCTCAAGACTCGCTTGCTGCAAGCCTAACACTATGTAGCGGTCTCTGAAGAAACTTAGTTCCCCCAAAAAATTATACGGTCGCTTTCCGCGGTTCAGCTTTCCTGATGATTTCATTTGGTTTGTTTGAAAATATATGTAAATAACAACCAAAAAACATTACTGTTACCTTAAAAGTTTTCGAGATCTTGATTTTTCAATATTTCAGCCCTTGATTACTACCCTTTACGGTTGATCAAAATTGATACCGATGTTACTGGCACAACCCCTGCCAATGTATGATTTTTTATTGAAAATAATAAATCAAAACTCTTAAATTCATGGCTTTGTATGAATTTCTTGCAAAATTTTTGCACATTTCCTTATCAATTCCTTGTAAACGTTGTAAATGTATTCTATTATATCTTTATTAACTATGCAAACCAGTGTAATAAATTATTATTCTTCAAGAAAAGGTATATGCATATCATTTTCTGGTTGCCTTCCAGATTTGGTCCCCCTTCTTGAAGGACGAATTCATTTTGTAAAAGGACGAATTCATTTTGAAAACGGACGAATTCAATTTGAAAATGCTATAATATATTATACATAATTAACAAAAAAATTATTTATTTCTAAAAAAGGAAAAAAGGATAACGTTTAAACTTTAAACCAAGCTGAATATTTGCAGAATCCAAGGTCGCATATTTCGGAAGGTAAGGTCTGTTTGGATCCAAGTGGTTCAAAAGTGATGAATTGGGTCAATCTGCATCTATTTGACATCAAGTAACTAAGTCAGGCTCCATGACCTAAAAATCAAAGCCTCTGCTCTCAAATGCCCGTAGCTCACCTGTCTCCTGTTTACACTGAAGTGACAAAGGCTGATGTCAGCAGGTCGTAGGGGGTGATGGTCGGGTTGGCATAGTACATAACCCTGATGTAGTGTGAGGCTGTAAGGCTAAGTGGGGGGAGGGGGGTCTGTGCCCCTCCTGCCCCGCAAAGTCACCCCTCTGCAAGGGTTGGTCTCCGGGGGTGTTTACTATCGAGCCACCCTCCTCGCGCCCCTTCAGTGGCTCTAGAGAGATGATCCCGTTCACAGCCGTCGCTGCAGCCGGCCGCTGGCTCGTCGTTGAACGCAATGTGAGTACAGCAACTATAATAAAGTCTGCCGGAGTCATCCCGTGTTCATTATGGCAGTCCAGTTTTTCAATGTCCATTGAACTCCGTCGGAGTCCACAAATTTTCTATATTTAGTCTCAGATACTGAACAACAGAATTCTGTGTGTACACTCATTCCAGTTTTGGCGGTTTCGTTCAGAATATCCTTTCGGAGAAGTGCAGTTGAAAATTTAGTACTCCTTACTGATTCAGCTGTAAGCACATGAACCATTCCGATTAAACTCATAAAT
Organism: Adelphocoris suturalis; assembly: GCA_030762985.1. Lineage (NCBI taxonomy): Eukaryota > Metazoa > Arthropoda > Insecta > Hemiptera > Miridae > Adelphocoris > Adelphocoris suturalis. Next base: position 80,343,531 of record CM061044.1, read on the forward strand.
GAATTAATAAATCTTGGAACCTCGATACTACTCACACATTATTTACTTCGTACAGTAATTTTCATTGTGGTTACTATTACCTACATTCCTGCGTGTTATTTTTCTGGGTTCTATGTCATTCCTATTCCTAATAAAAAATTAACAATTTGACCTATCCGTATGTATAATAGTTTAATTTTTTTAGTAATATTACAGCGATATTCAGATAATACTTGGGTTAATATGCTGATAGTGATAATAGTTGGCTAGACCTACCTAATTAGTGTCACATATTACTGGCATATATTACGTCACGTGTTATGCATAAATAAGGTTTTCAATACTTTCAAAAGTGAACCCTATTTATAATCCAGCCCTACTATGATAATATGAAGATATGATAATGTGGTAATACGAAGATATAGGTACTTAGTTAATTATTTTTTGGTAGAATATAGAATTACTACGAGAAAAACAATCCCGTATATCAGCTTAGAGATGGTTAACTTCTTTCCTAATTTCGCTACGACGCTTTCACATTTGTAGAATTAAATTCAATGAATGAATTTCATGAAATTCTTTCACATTTGATGAAATCTCTTATCTATTAAATGAACCTGTCGTTTGGGCTTGATAAAGTTTAAATTGGAACTCTTTAATATATTTTAACTTTTAATATATTTTAACTTTAAGTTTCGAAATTAGTGTTTCTAAGATTGTTTTATATCACCATAATGAGCAAATATTGGGTAGAAGACTACTTTAGTGTGTTGTAAGGTAGGTGTAGTTGAAGTTGGTAGAAATCCCTCTTTCTGTGAACACAGTTCTAAAGGTGCTTGGAAGATCTTCTTACCAGCACGACCTGTAGACAGCGGTTGTCCATATAAGTAGTTCATTTCAAAAACTAACCATTTCTTCTGGTTTACCCCCCTCTTTTTCCTTCTATGATATACGAAGTACGCTGAGATCCTTTTCTAATTATGGTACCTGGATGCCGATTTCTCGGTTCGATTCTATAAAGAACTTTACCTTCTTCATATTCTTGGCACTTGACTTTTCTAGAATCTATGGTATGTTTTCGAAAGGTTAAAGGGACCAGTAATGAAGGTACATTTGGTGATAGTGTGGGAGTTCTACGACTAAAGAACCGTTGTACTGGTTATCCAATTGTACCTCCTGGTACATATCTTTGGCAGAGAATGAATAAATAAGTTATAATAACTTATTAGTTATAATAACTCTCTTAAAAGTTATAATAACTTATTGTCTTATATGGCTTATTGGACAATTTCTTTATTAGAAGATAAGACATAATTTCTAAGAATACCATATTTGATTCGAACAATTGCATCACAGTTGCACATGATGTGTTCGGCATCCTCTGGTTCTGTTTCACAGAGGCGGCAGATATGCGTTGTTAGTTTCCCTGTTTTCTTCAAGTGATATCAAAGTGGGCTATGAGTTAGTGAGCCTATCACGTATTATGACGACTATATTGAGCCTTTCAACTAGTTCAGTTGAATCTATACGCCTACGTTACGATGATCTATATTAATATTGATTGGTGTTTGTATTTTGTGTATGATGTATGTGGCAAACCCATGTTCAAACGGTTGGACTGATTTGAATGAGAATTTTACCAAAATTCTATAAGACTCCATTAACATCCTAAATTGGGAAAAGCTTGGGTTAAAATCGAGAAACTTAAAGATGAGAAACGTTGGAGCCAATAGGAATTTCAAATCATTATCATCTTAAAATCGTTGAAGCAGTACGGATTTGTCACTGGAGAAAAGAAGAGGCCTGTTCGATCAATTAACTCAGCAACAGGCGATATTAGACCAGACGCGCCCGATCCAGTGTTTGAGAAAGTTTTGGAAGATTGGGAAACAGAAGATTAAAAGGTACAACGCCTAATCATAATCTCTATTGACGAGAAGGTTTTGATACATTTGATGACCTGCAATACCGCTAACGAAATGAGGGAGAAGCTGCATTCAATATATGAGCAGAAGTCAAAGCAACCATCGCATCTAGTGCATCAAAATTTTTTCAGTACCAAAAAGATCCATATGACACCATCTCTGATCACATCTCCAGAGTTGAAAACTGTACCAACAGCTACAAGCGTTAGGTGAGCCAATATTAAAGAGCATTGTGATCACTAAAATACTTCTCACATTACCATCCAGATATAAACATTTCTTCAGCGCGTGGGAGTCGACACTCCAAGATCAAAGAACATTGAAGAATTTGACAGCTCGGTTGTAAACAGAAGAAGGAAGGTTTAAGCCTCAAGATGCAAGATCAGGAACGGATGACGCGGCACTGATGGCTAAGAAGCAGTGGAACAAGAGGGACCAGAACTCTGAACAAATGAAGAATGCAGAACGTAAGCCAAAGTGCCAAAATAAGGTTCAAAAAGTATGTTTCGTTGTAAGAAACCTGGGCATTACAAGAAAGATTGCTATCATCTCAAACGAAAGCTGCAACGTGGTAGCAACAAAGAAAGAAGGGCATGTGTTACTCGGACTCGGGAGCCAGTCATCATATGACTTTTAGGAAGTCTATCTAGTTAATTTTGTACCATTCGTAGATCCAGTACACATTGTTGTAGGCTATGGACAGAAAATACCAGCATTAGGTCGAGCATGGCGTGAAAAAAAAACAAGTATTTCACATTTTAGAGTTTTTGGAACCGATGCCCATATGCATGCACCAAAACAATTAAGAAAAAAATGGGATGCTAAAAGTGAAAACGGAATTTTTGTCGGATACTGAATTTGGTTCAGTAATAAAAATAAACTTTCATTAAGTAGAGATCGGAAAACCCGAAAGTTTTCCTGGAAACTCGAAAAAACCCGGAGTTTGCAGTTATTCAAATACAGGCTACCAAGGAACAGAGAAGCGAACAAGAGCCAGAACAAGAACAGGATCAAAATCTGGACCAAGATCAGCAACAAAGCAAGTACAACATACGAGATAGACAAAATATTAATCCAGCAGCGAGATATACAAGTAAGATGGTTACACGGGAATACAATACTGATGAATCAATGACTTTAAACAAGCAATCAGCTGCGAGGAGGTAGAGTACTGGAATCAAGCGATGAAGGATGAGTATCAAGCTCTTATCGAGAATAGGAGATGGTAGTTAACAGAACTTCCAGGAAGAAAGACACCATTAGATAATCGCTGGGTATTCAGAAAAAAACTCGCTGCAGATGGTTCGGTTCATCGGTATAAGGCTAGGCTCGAAGTTCGCGGTTTTAATCAGCAGTAGAAAATAGACTATGACCAAACTTTTAGTCCAGTTGTAAGGTTTGCCTCAATTAAAATTATTTCAGCACTTGCTGCTGAGAAAAATTTGTTCTTGAAGCAATTTGATGTTGAAACAGCATTCCTAAATGGATTTCTTGACGTGGAAATGTGCATGGATCAACCAAGAGGATTTGAAGATGGGACTGGCAGAGTTTGCAAGCTACTACGAAGTCTTTATGGGCTTAAGCAAGCATCTCGCTGATGGAATATTCGCGCAACAGAAACCACCATGAAATTCAAAATGGTTGCCAGCAATGCTGATTCGTGTGTATTTCATTCACAGGATGAGGACAGAGTCCTAATTCTCGCTATTTTCGTCGATGATGGACTTATATCAGCCTCTTCAGAGGAGGATATTAACAGTTTAGTGAAGAATCTCCGGGAATATTTCGAAATCAAGACTTCAGAATTCAAGTTCTACCTGGGACTGTAGGTTGAGAGGATACTAGATGGAGGAATATTCATTCATCAGAACAGTTATACATGGAAAATTTTTAAAAAGTTCAAGATGGAGGAGTGTAAGCTGGTTGTCACAACTAGAGAGAAAATGATTAGGGAGAGTTGCCGGCAAGCAATTGGGAGCCTGATCTATTTGAGTGTTGCAACAAGACCTGACCTATCATTTCGCGTGAGTTTTCCAAGTCAGTTCTTAGAGAATCCTCAAGATCACCACTGGCAAGGAGTGAAACGAATATTGATATATCTCAAAGGTACCGTGAAGCATGGGCTATATTTTGGAAGGGGTTCGTCTACACAGCTTTAGGTGTACTCGGATACAGATTACGCAGGAGATCTAACAGATCGACGATCGACCAGCGGATTCGTTGCAATCTTGGGAAGTTGTGCTGTAGCTTGGAGTTCGAGAAAGCAGAAATCAGTCGCTTTGAGCTCAACCGAATCTGAGTTTGTAGCAGCTTGCTATTCAGTAAAGGAGTTGGTATGGCTGAAAATTCTTTGGGATGAGCTTCGGAAGAAGAATAAAAAATCTCCATTAGTGCTCATAGATAATCAGAGCGTGATCAAACTCATTCACACTCTGGAATTCCACAAGAGTTCGAAACACATTGACGTCCAATACTTCTTCATTCCCGAAAAATTCTATGAACAGCTGTTTAGTCCGGAGTACGTTGAAATATCGGAACAAGTTGCAGATATTTTCACCAAGCCATTGTGTGATGAATTGTAACGAAAACCTTTTGAAGATTAAGGTTTTATTCAACACAAAACTTGATGCAAGAATGAATTAACGATTACACATGGCATCATAAATTTATTGCCATGTCAACGGGAATTGAATGTAATAACAACCGGAGAATCACCACATTCTTCCGAGGGGTGATTCAGAAGAAATCCCTAGGTCTACGTCGAATCCTTGAGGAACGTCTTGGCTCTTGTAGAATCTCTGGGCTGACTGGAGGTGGTTGACTGTTCATGGGTATCTGGGAATTCTCTGTGATGGAAAATGGTTCTGGATGATCTCCCTCTGTGGGCTCTAACCCATCTGGTTGTTCTTCCAAGGGCAACTCCTTGACGTCTTCATTTTGTTGTGTCGTGTCGCCACGTGGGGCTAGATGTTTTGCTGACACCGTCGTTTCTCTTCCAATAGCCTTACTCGAGTGTAGTTCGGATTAACGTCAATCAGTTCCACCTCCTCCACTAGTGGATCATATTTGCTCTGTCGTACTTGTTTTCTCATTAGCGCCTTACCCTCTGGCACCAACCAAGATGGTAAGGTTTCTCCATTGGACGATCGACGCTGATGAGCAAACATGCGTTCATGAGGCGTCTTGTTAGTTGCTGTACACAATAGGGATCTGATAGAGTGAAGAGCATCTAGAAGGACTACCTCCCACTGCTGAACAGGCAAATTTTTATTTTTCAATGCTAGAGTGATTGTGTTCCAAAGTATCCCATTCTCTCGCTCCACTTGTCCATTGCCTTGGAGGTTAAAAGCAGATGAATGAGATGTTGATATGCCTCGAGAATGGAGAAAGTCGGATAACTCCTTGGAGAAGAATGAGGTTCCCCTATCCGAATGTATATAGGAAGGCATTCCGAAGATGGAAAATAAATCGATGAGGCCATTAATTACAGTTGATGTGTTCTGTTCGGTCAAGGATAGGCGAATGGAAACCTCGAATATTCATCAATTATAACAAGAAAATAGCGATTGCGAGAGTTAGTTGGCAGAGGCCCCTTGAAATCAATGCTAAGCCTTTCGAAGGGATGCGTTGATCAGTTTTGAGGAAGTGGACTTTTGGAACTTTGGCTTCAATTCATTGCAGGCAATACATTCCGCAGTGATCCTACGAACTTCTTCCACTGAATAAGGAAGATCGTGGGAGCGAACCCAGTGTTGCGTTCGGGTAATCCCTGGATGACATAAGTCACGGTACAAAGAATGAAGCTTGGAGACATTTATTGCTCCGCAAACTCTGGAGAATGTATCGACTACCTGATTATTTTTCCCAGGTCGTTAAACGATGTCGTAACAATAGCATGATAATTCCAACCTCCACCTGAGAATTTTTTCGTTTTTAATTTCATTTGTATGTTTTATGTCGAACATGAATGCCACAGATCTCTGATCGGTGATCACTCTGAAATGTCGACCTAAAAGGAAATGTCTCCACTTCCTGAGTGCACCGACTATCGCATAGGCCTCTTTTTCTACTGCAGCATGTTTTCGTTCCGAATCAGTTAATTTTTTCGAGAAGAAGGCAACTGGACGACCTGACTGCGAAAGAACAGCAGATATTGAGAAATCGGAAGCGTCTGTCTCGACATCAAATGGAATTTTACTGTCAATAGTGCTTACAATTGACTATGATATTTCTTTTTTGAGGTCTTCAAATTCGGTTATGACTGATGTGGTTAGTGGAAATGTCTTAGTTTCAAGAAGATTGTGAATTTTGTCAGAGTATTTTGGAATGAATTTTGAGTAGTGGGCGAACATACCAATGGTACGCTGTAGTTCCTTTGCGTTAGTGGGAGCGGAAAGTTCTAAAAGAGGCCTTAAGCGATCCGGATCTGGAGATATTGTGTTATTGGAAATTTTGTAGCCAAGAAGTGTGATGGTAGTAAGTCCGTAGCGACTTTTATTTTCATTGATCGTAAATCCATATTTTCTAACAGCTTGTAAAAATTGAGCGAGATGTCATGTTCTTCCTTTGTTGCCCCACAGACGGTTACATCATCTAAATAAGCATAGGTTTTGTTCAACCTTTAATTTGTAATTAATGTGTCTATAATTCTTTGAAATGTAGGTACCCAATCTGTGAGACCAAAAGCAAGACGACAGAACTGATAGAGTTTACCATCCGCCTCAAATGCTGTGAAAGAACGATCTTGCAATCGCAACGGCACCTGGTGATATGCACTTTTGAAATCGATAGTGCTGAAATGAGAATTTTGAGAAACCTTCACCACAATTGACTCTAAATCTGGAATGGGATATGCATCTAATACAGTGTATCTATTAGTAGTTTGGGAATAATCTATCACCATTCTTTTTTTATGATTCTCCGATTTGACGACAAATGCCTGGGCCCGCCATGGAGATCTACATTCTTCGATTATTCCATTAGCCACAAGTTTACCTACCTCCTCACGAATGAATTTCATGTCCTCTTCCGAATGTTTTCGAGATTTTTTGACAATCGGTTTGACATTGCCTAGTAAGTGTTGGAAGAGAGGTGGGGGCCTTCCCGTACGAGTGGTCAAGAACTTTCAATTCGGGCAAACAATAAGAAGAAATTTTAGAATTCAGTTTCGTTGAGGCCATAGAAACTATACCTCTTGTAGGAACTAGTAGAATCTTGTTAGTTTAAAAAAAACTTTTGTGAAATAAACGTCCCTGAACTTCCAGTATCCTTTAATGCAACAGTCGAGATATTGTTTACGTGAACAGGTACCAGAGTTTTACCAAGAGAAGTCGGAGCTGCTGCTATAATGGCTGCCAAGCTTGTTGCGTGAGCTGCTGTTGACTTGCCGGAGGAACGGCAGATCTTTGCGAAATGTCCTTTTTTGAACAGGCTTTACAGATTGCTTCTCTGGCTGGGCATTGGCTGCGATTTCGATGACGAGAATTACCACAGAAAAAGCATTTCCCACCTGTAAAACTAGCTGCTAAAGTATTACCAGTTTGATTATAATTTTGTTCGTTTATGGCAGCATTCAAAGTTAGGGAGGGTGTATTCGATGAAAAAACTGCACATTGTTTCTGAGCAGATTCAAGAGCTCGAGCATTGTCAACAGCCTGACGGAGTGTGAGATCATGATTCTCTAATAGGCGTAGCCTAATGGATGATGAGCTAAGGCCACTAATAAAAGAATCTCGGATGTAGCTCTCCTTATGCTCATCAGCAGTTACAGCCGTGAAATCACAATCCCTACTGTGGTGAAAACCACCCCCTCTTTTCAACAGCCCTTTTCAGGGCTACCAAAAAGAGGTAGACACAACACAAAAATATTTATAAGACGTCGAGTTACAACTCCGTCAAACAAAATATTTCACCAGAGAGAAAATACGAATTTCTCTCTCAAAAGTGAAATATTAACTAAAAACATACAAGGCGACCTCCCTAGACACTTACTGGGCGAGAGAGATGCGACAAGTATCTCGAACCAAGTCGCCTTGAACGAGAAAACTCAAACAGAAAATCAAACGTCCTCTAAAACTAGCAAGGACAATTCAAACAAGCCTACTCGCCAATCAGAAACACTGATTACACGAGAGACAATAGGCGAACCAACCAAGAGGCGGCAAGCAACCACCTCTGGTCCAGCAGCCACCCCGGGGACCCCGTCTGAACAACTGACGCAGAGAAAGCACCCGAGGTCCCCGGCTAAACTCAAGGTCGTCGGCTCCGCGACGGACGCTCGTAAGCACCCCGGAGGACCAGCTCAGCTATCATACTCGCAGATACTGAGAAAACAATGTGCGAGCCAATGAGATTACACAGTCGAATTAATGAAATTAAGCGGACCAATCAGGAGGCGGCAGGAGGCGGCCACCTCCCTATAAAGACCCCGCTCGGAGCCCTCCGAAATTCATTCTACTCTCCGCTCTCGACGACGACACCTCGAAGTACGAAGATTTCTACACGCTCTACGCTGACGAACCTTCTGCATCCCGAGTTCATCTCAAGAACGGCTTCCTACTGCTTTCTACAAGGCCTACCTTCTCTCCACACAGATCTCGCATTGGCATCTACGAGTCCAGTGATTATTCATCCTGCTCATTGCCCAACGTAGTTCATCTGTCAGGACGCCACATCGATATTCTCTTTAGATCGTACGCCCGCAGGGACGTTCCTAGCCGTGTCACCCGGGTTTCGTAGCACTAAGCTCGTCACCGACCGCTGGGGCACGCCGGTAAATTACTCTGCTCATCCGCTCTAATTTACCGTCCAAGGAAGTCTTTTTCAAGACTACAAGGTAGGACCCTGACATACGAGCAAAGGAAAGAAGCTCTGTCAAGCGAGTCCACCTTTCTAAACCCTCTATTTCTATACATAGAGGCATCGAAACGAGCTAATAACTCGGCTATTTCGATGGAACGTCGGCCGTCTTATTTCCTCATGCAAGGGGAGATAGACGACGGCGAGGCCGGGCCTCTTAGCCCCCGTAGCGCTACCTACACGCTGCCCGGCCAATCCGCCGGTCCCAGCGACGGCGCAAGGCTCGATCCTCACGACGAGATAGCCTTCTCACCTAACGTATTCACGAAGGAAACGTTAGACCAAGCCTCGCCTATACAAAAGATCGAGGATACCTTTCAGACCCGCTCTGAAGTCAATCATTATGATTCGACCAAGCTGTCCGAATACCCACGATATTCGACACAAGCCTACCCGGCCGATCCGAGTGTCAAATACACTCCAAATGTACAAAAAGCAAAGGATACTTTTCAGTACCTCAACCAAGCTCAACATATTCCTCCTACAGATATAAATCTTAGGCCGGAATATTACAAAACGGCTCAGTACCAAACTGATCGAACCCAGCACCCACTATGCGAGCCCAGTGCTCCACGCGGCTGCGACACGAACTATCTCTCAGTTCATCCCGCCAAGCAAGCTGACCTTGACGGATTCGCTCACATTCCTTACAGGAATAACACGGGGACTAACCCGCATAATCAGAATATAAATGTCCCACTTGGTCTACCTACACCAAGTAAAACATATTTAAATCCACTACACCTACCTAGAAGATTCAGGGCCTGTATGTATTGGTCAATAGTTTCATCAGGCTGCTGCTTTCTCGAAGCCAGCTGATGCCTAGCGAATATCGCATTCTTAGGTTTTATGTATATTCCATTAAGAATTTCTACAGCCTCACGAAAGGTTCTACAGTCGGCATTTTACTTGTGTATTCTATGAGAAACGTGATTAATGAGCAATCGACGCTCACCCTCATCCTTCATTTTAGTTCTCTTATCATTCTCCGATTCCAAGCTGTCAACGAAATAAGTAAACGTTTCATACCAGTGTTTCCACTCCTGGTCTGCCGAAGGTGAAGCAGGGTCCCCATCGAATCGTTCCGGCTTGAAGTATGTTGCCATGGGTGAATTGTTTGTGTTGCATAAATTGTAATGATTTGTAACGAAAACCTTTTGAAGATTAAGGTTTTATTCAACACAAAACTTGATGCAAGAATGAATTAACGATTACTCATGGCATCATAAAATTAATGCCATGTCAACGGGAATTAAAAGTAATAACAACCGGAGAATCACCACACATTGTCAATACAAAAATTTGTAAACGTTCGCGAAAAGCTTGGAGTTACCAGTTTTGATGTTCCCAATGGTACCTCAGGATGTTAAAGTTAATTTGAAGTGGGAGTTTTGGAATTTTCAAATTACCTCAAACAAATATTGAGATGGTCTCGCAAGACGCTTTAATAATTATGTTGACTTCAATGAATCATGTGAAGTTAGTTGTTTGTATCTCAGTCTCTCGAAAAAGTTTGCTCGATCTAAAATATTGAAATATTAATATTCTTTTGTAAAACCATTTTTCTCTAATACATTCTTGATTTTTTTAACATTCCTGGTTCAGTTCATTTCAATTATTATGAATCTCTACATCCCGATCGGGCTACGGCAGGAGAACAACTGCTAGTTACGAAATAATTCAGAATGAGTTTTGACACTCAAATTTAGAAAAAACATCGCACCGCTTATATTTAGCGTTGACGGAGATGAAAATGCCGATTCTTAGTCTGGTTCCTTAAACATTAAAAACGCCCGTCAAGGAGATTGCCTCTTTCAAACCAAAAGGTGGGTAACAGGTGGGTTAAGCCCGAGTTAAGCTGACAAGGTACATTTTCTGTAAGGGGGGAGAGACGAGTGGGTTAGGGGGTTGGATTCAGATTCACCACCTGGACGCCCCTTTAAAAACTTGGGGTTTTGCAGGGGCACCTGGTCGAGACCCTGATGAAGCCACAGGTGGGCTGCACGAACCAATTGTTGTGACGGGGAAAAGGCTTTAGCGTTAAACGCAGATTCGGCTGACCAAATATCAGTTTGCCCTCGTTTGTCATTGTCCAGGTAGAACTCCCATTTACTAATCAGGGATTTATGTTAACTTGCAAGGAACATTAGGTTAAACTTACCAACTACCCTACAAAAATATGAAATATATACCTAAGTACAAAGAATTAAGTTATTGACCACATGTGGTTTGAAGGTGGTTTCAGTCATAATTGGTATCAGTCATAATTTCAGCGGAAACAATAATGTTGGTTTATTACTGACATGAATTATATGTCTTAGCTCTGGGGGTCATTTCGAATTTTAGTACGACAGAAAAGTTCCAGTCATGCAGCACGATCGTGTTAGCGAATATTCTTAGACGATCTATCGTATCACAATACGTTAAATTGTATTGAAATTAGAGCAATATCAGTAGACAAAAATAGTTTAAAACCATTTTTATAGCAAAAAACTCATACTTGATAAAATTTGGTGATTCAAAAGAGATTTTGGTTTTTTAGATTTTATTGCAGTTTTCATAGATTTTGATCAAATATTAATGAAATTTAATTACTTTTTCCAACATAATTAACGCCCCACGGCCTTCTGGAAGAGATTTCGTTTTGAAATTCTTCGAGTTCAACGCTTTTGATAGGTGTATGTAGAGTTTGATCAAAAAGTTCTGGTTCTTTTCAATTAGCGCGCAAACAGAGGGTCGTTGAGACTTCTTGATGGGCTCAGCGTTACTTTTTTTTTAGTCACCTGGTTATTTTATGTTGCTGTAATATTCTCAGTTCTCGTGTTATTTTGATCAGCTTTGGAACCTCCGAGGCTAATTTCTTTCCTAATCTGTTCGGGACACCTCAAAAACAATTACGAGGTTCGGAGGATCACTGAATTGATGCGGCCTCTTAGGATAATTTCTTTCCTTTTCAACCTGCCGTTTTACTAAGTTTTTTGTTTTGTTGTTTTGACATTTTTAGAAAAATTTTCAACATTCAACTACTATAAACCGTAAAATTGTGGGGTCCTGAGCTGTAAAGGTGTGAACCTTTTTGGGAGGCACGATGCACCAACTTTTGATCATTTACCTACTAGATTCACGAGTATATGGGGCTTAATAAAAATAATTATAGACCAATGATCTGCGTAGAAGGACTATCTCAAACAGAAATAATAGAGCTTTGTGTAATAATTTGCAGCGTTTTTTGCTTGATTACTCAAATTCTGCAACAATATAGAATAGTTGATTGGGGAAATAAAAAAACGGAAAATCACATGGCTTAAAACATCATATATATACTTATGGATTAAAAAAATTAAACGACTTTCCAACTTGGCACGTGACGAAGTGGCCCGTGAATCAGGATTTTCAACTACGTACCGATGTTTTGATTTCAAAATCCTGATTTATTTCTTGATAAATCTGATGAAATGAATCTTTCTGATTTATAACTTGATACATACTATTACATAATTTCTTCAACTATTAAGTAGGTAATCAGAAGTTGTGGTCTTCATCCTTGCGTAATGTCTGATTAGAATCAATAAAGATAATCATTGATATGACCATATTCTCTACCACTACCAGTAACTAAGGTCCCTACTATAAAATACTAAAAGCCCTTTCAAATTGAGAACCAATTTTTATATACATACGAAAAAAAAAGAAGTTGTATTGATGAGGAATAGATAGCAATTATTTTTTCTTTACCTGAACAAGATTACATTTTTTCGAAGATCTCTGCATAGGTGATGAAATTCCCCGTGTTCTTTCGTTCAAGGTAATTTTATTTACTGGACTTATTTTTCCCTCCGTTTCTTCCACCTCGATGCACATCATCATAATGGCTGGTGTTTCCATCAGCAAATTCGTATAGATTCGAAAATAAGGGGCAACTTTCGTGTGTTGGAATGTTTCATTTATAACCTCAGAATTTAATTTTGCATTCTTGAAAACCCCCGATCACAATTTTTCAGTTCAGAGCTCCAAATGTTTGGGACAGAGTGCTAACAACAATGAATTAAACGGAAGAATGAAACAAGTGAAATACCTAGTTGGTAGTGAGTTTGCATGAACTCGAAGACAAGAGATTAAGTACCTACTACCATCGAATTCTATTGCAATAATCTTAAAACACATAGATTGAAATTTATTCACAGAATGGAGTGGTTGTTGGTTCATCGTTCGAGGGGTAAAAACTATGTCTACATCTTGGCCTCGGAAAGCAACTATGGCTGACTCATTTTTTTTAAATTTCCTATTTATTGATTTTTATTTCCTCGTGCATTGAAAAACCCATAAACAAAGCTATTTCATACACCGTGACATTTGAATACATCCCTTAAAATATAAAGTGACTACGATTTGCTGCGTCATCATAATATACACATTTTATGTAGATAAAATGTATAAAATTCAGATGTAGGGTGACCAAAAATAGATTTTTATTGAACACCTTTTCAAAACGTTACTACTTTCATATTTTTTAGGAATTTTCTTTGGCACTGTATTTTCCGCTGCCCATGTTCCAATTCTGTCATTTTACTTTGTTGTGGTAATTCAAAGGTTTCTTTGGCCAAATGCTCAACTAATGCCCGCTGGCGATAGGATGCGAGGAAATTTAATCAGGTTAATGAAGGGAAGGATCCTATTAACTAAGGGAAAATGAAGCTTGCCCCAAGCGGGTTCCAAACACGCTCTAAAACCAACCGCCATACGATCGTGACCATCCGTCAACGGGGTTACTCGCCGTTTAGACCTTTTAACCGGTCATTAGGGGTTGCATGCTTCTTGATAAAGCCCTCAAGGTCACAAGAAGTTCATAGGCCACGGTTCGCACCACGGAAGTCAGTTTTCATTTCATCAAACGTTGTGAAGAAATGTTAAATTTGATGTACTAAACTATCTACCATCTTCAAACTTATTGATGGCTCAAGTGCTTCACTCTAGGGAAGATGAAGAAATATTTGATGAGCTTTTTGAAGTGTAAACTTCTATAGGCGCACCGCGTCGAAAAATTTAGCGGGGTGTGAATAAGATTTTACCGTCACGTTTTTTTCCGTCACGCTGTTTTTTTCTTTTGATTTTCACGTACAGCCAAAACGTTGCTGGGAAAATGAAACTTCTTTATTTTTCACCGGACAAAAATCGTTCTCCACTCGTTGGAAAGCTCTCGATTTATCACGCCTTTCTTTCGTACTCGTTCTTCTATTCTTGTCGTAGTTCTATATTTATTTATGTTATAAATGGATATAGTAAACAATGCCGCTTGTTTTGTTGTCACTTGGTTGTGAAGTGAATCTTGCTTATAGTAATTGTAGACGCGCACCATAACAGAAAATTACCTACTTAGGTACTCTGTTCTAATTTCGATTTTTAAAACATTTATGTCGTAGTTTTAACGTTATTTACATTTACGAATTAGCGGGAAGAAATTATGTTCCATGTTTTAGCATTTTAGCCGAAAGCTCAAGGCGCAAAGTTACCGATGGTCCAGGGGCGGAGCCTGTCCACTTTTACTTTCCCAACATCCCAACAGAGTGGAAAGCAATGTCTAATTTTATTTTCCCAACATCCCAACAGAGTGGAAAGTAATGTCCAATTCTACTTTCCCAACATCCCAACAGAGTGGAAAGTAATGTCCGTTTTTACTTACCCAACATCCCAACAGAGTGGAAAGTAATATAGTTTAATAATGTTTGAATAAAAATTTTGTATACTTTGAAATTGGTCTTTACAAGATTTTTTCGGCAACCAAAATCATTTCCACAATATATTTTATATTTATTATATTTAGCAGAAAATCGTCATAGAAGTTTACACTTCTCCCGTATGGTCTTTAGCACACCTGGTTTTTTTTCAAACGGTTTTATATCCATTTTTTACACTTTTTGTTTTTTTATACGAATTCTGAAACTGGAAGGATCCCAATTACCCCACAAGTCGCTTTCCGTCCGACATGGTTTGTATCCTCCTTTTAAAGCTCCCCAAAAATCGGTTTACCACCAAAACGGCCATGCGTTATGTTTAATGAACTATTTTTTATCAAAGTGGCTCTTATCCATCTGTTACTGGTTTGTTAGTGTATCATTTCACATCGTAAGGGCTTATACCCAAATAATATTTTCCGCATCTGCTTTGTATGTGATCCAACCAATAGAGGGAAACACTAAACAAGGCTCCAGAGTGAACAGTAGTGAAAGACCCCACAACAGGTGGCGTCGCCATCACTCTTGGGCACGTCTGCTTATCACTGGGCTTGCGTGTTTATCAGTATTTCGGATTTCCAAAGGTCAAACTGTGCGGGGCTTTGCGTTTTGTTATTCACACTGTTGTTCAGACGTGCACCTGCTGTTTCCGCGCTTGTCTTGACATTATCGTCCTGTAAGTATAATATGTTTTTGACATCCATGGAGGAAGACACAGTAGGAATGAGGAATTTTCATGGTTGTTTTTTATTTGCTCAATAAAAAGAGCTTAATGAGAGTTTTCCAAAAAGGCGCTTTATGATAGGTACCTATCTGACCAGTAATACCGCATTTGAAATTCGTTTGCTTGAGGACGTCACAGCCCCTGCCCTCATGGGCGAACCCTCGGCTCCTTTACACTAATACCTACGATACTCGTGATTTTCCTACTCGTCTATTGGCCGAACTAAACGGTCTTTTGAGCTGAAAATTGGTTCAAGGGGGTTTTCAAGTGCGCTGAATCTGATTCTGAGGTAAAAGTGTAAATTTCTGAGGTGTGTTGTGTGTGTGTTGTTTTTATCTTATTTTGATTTTCGTACGTCGATCCATCCCACAAGAAGTAATGATATATTTTCCGTCCCTTTTGTCCCGTTTAATTATTTGTTCAATAACCCCCTTTACTGCATGGCTAGTCATTATAATTTAATAGCAGCTGTGAATAATTGCCTTGATTTATTTTTCAATAGTTTTTCCGTTTTTGAAAACCACACCATTTCTAAATTTTCAACCTAGTAAAAAGTACCTACTATTATTATCATTTGTGTGTTGATTTAATTTTTGTTTCTAACACTTTTAACTCTGTAAAATTTATTTTTATTCGTTGCCTGTATTTTCCAAATATGTAGCTATATTTTCTATGTAAGTTTCCTTATTGTATACTGGGCTAACTAGCCCGTAAATAAATAAATTCCCACTCATGAAAGTTGCCCTTTCTTTCATCTCTTCGTTGTTTAACAAAAGAAAAAATAAAGAAGTGTGCCACCTTCTCGCTTCCCATTTTGACAAACCATTGAGAACTGCCAGATCTCCATTGGTACTTACTACCCTTACTTGACTAACTGAAAGGTACGAGGAAGATGGAGCTACAGAATATAATTGCCTTGACCAAGACTGTGGCGAACTACAAATCTTTTTTTCTTCTTGTCAAATGTATTTTTCAGTTTTTGACTGTTTTCTGTTCTTTCAACTTAAGAGTTCTATTGATATTACATGAAAAGTAATAAAAATGTGGTGTTTACAATAAACAGCCCCAAAACCAGTTTTTTTTTTTTTTTTTTTCAAAATGGCTCATATCTGTTTGTCATCAAACGGGCTTACATCCATATTAAAAATGGCCGTGTCTTCTAAAATGTAAGAGATTTTCTCTAAAATTTTATGGTCGAATAGTCGGTGCTATATACAGACTATTAGAAAAATTTAGGAACCAGGGTAGATTTCCTTCGTGTCTTAAATTGTTTTTCTCGTTTAAAATAAAAAGTTCTAAATGGATATAAGCCCGTTTCTAAGAAAGGTCTTCATTTATGGTTTTAGTTCTGACGCCGCGCAGTGCATCGACATTGCGGTCGGATTGGAAAAAAATTCTATATTGACGGATTCTTATAGGAAATTTTTCGCTGATTCCGAATAAACCCACATATTGGGGTTACAAACGGGTCCTATAATGTTAAAATAGCAGAGAATGATTAAAACTCCGTTTTTGGTTTATTATTTCCAATAATGTAATCGCCTCAAGAATTTTTGTTCTACGTATCTAGTGAATATAGATGACGAAAGATCGTCCGATGACGATTTTAAAGAAATTTTGGAGTTATTGCCAACTTTCGGGGCCAAAAATATGAAAAACGATTCCTATGAGACTTAGTGACTTGGCAATAGTTTCATTCGATTCGGCGTGAAAAAATACCTACATACAAATTAATGATAAAATGTTGTGTTTTAAGGGATTCGGAGGTTATTGCTAAATTTGGAGTCAAATACCTCACTGTGCGCCGTCCGAAGCTTTTCTCCGAAACTTCTTCAGTGAGACCTACATACAAATTAATGATAAAATGTTGTGTTTTAAGGGATTCGGAGGTTATTGCTAAATTTGGAGTCAAATACCTCACTGTGCGCCGTCCGAAGCTTTTCTCCGAAACCTTCATAAAATTTGGCTCAAAAATCTTACATCGGCCGAGGATATGCCAGTAACCTCAGCACGATTTATTCAATTGGCCAGTATTTGCAACAGAAAATCGCCGTGTGGCGTCATTTGACCCAATAATTAATTCATATTTTGTATATTAATTATTTTTTCACTCTTTGTGTATACTTTGGGCTGTACAGTTACCCCGAAAAATATGATAAAGTTCACCAAACATTTTGTTACAAATTAGATGAATTAAAATGGATAGAATTAAAAGGCTGAAATATTAACAAATCGAGATCTCGAATAGTGGTTCATTATAGAACAGTTAGTAACAAAGGTTCTGTATAGAAAATAATAAATCAATACTACTAATCTTGATGAAATTGGGCGTTAATCATTGCTCTCGGTGACATGAAATTCGCTTACAACTTCCATATAAACGTTAATCAACATTCCAATCTTTGATTCAGAAAGTTACATAATATCAGCATTCTAAAAAAGGTTTAGACTGTCCCGTGAAGTCCGCCCTACTCTCGTTGAACCTGAAGATACCTATTTAGTCCTTAATTAGAAATAGTTCTTCGTTTAACCCAAACAAAAACAAAAGTTTGCGATCCACAACTTTCGGGTTTTGTGTCTATCCTCGAAGCCTTGCGGGCGTCTTCGTCTATCGATCTCAAAGGGCTGTTGGGGGTAGCCGTATAAAATATTGTGTTACCTCGGCAACAAACCAATTATTTTGGCTCTCTGGTTTGCGGGTTATTGCTTGGGTTAGCACCGTGTTGTCCTCTAATCAGGACCGAATACCTTCTGAGCCCGCACCACCTGTAAGCAAATGTGAATGATGTTACATTGTAGAAGGATTGCTTTTTAGGTTGAAATAACTGTACTAAATTCTTGAAATTATAATGTCGATAACTTTAATACTTCTTTTAAAACTTCATTACTTTGCCTAATTCAGGTGGACAATATAATAAACCTGCTGCCAATTTTCGGATTTTATATTCAAATTCAGTGAATAAGTATTCTGGGCTTTTTGAGTAGTTGGAGGGAGATTTAAGTAATAACTTATATTTTTATTTTTCTTGCACCAGTAGAGCAACTCTTTCTCTACCAAGACCAGTCCTATCGTTTCAAATCCAATTATTATTTCGGATTTTTATGGATTCAGCAGTTATAGGTACTAGATTTTAGGAATGTTTAACTTAAGTATAGCAATGACGTCGAACATCGTTGAAAATGTCTTCAATTTAGTCTAAATGAGACGCGAATGATTCGGCATTAACATGAGCGAAATTCACAAATTTTCTGCGTTTCCCTATTTGGGAGCAAATGAAATTATTCAAGGAAGTCATGTGCTATTTATTGAGAAATTTACTTTATATATGTTTATTATAGATTCAGAGAGCCTGAAAAAATTAGGGAGATAAACTTAAGAGTTTTGAACATAGCAGGAAGATGAATGAAGAATTTTAAAGGTGTTGAAATACTTTGCTGGGTGTTCTGTTGAAGAATCGGGTGGGGGGGGAAGTCCAGGTTGATTCCAAGTCCAAATCCAGAATGTGTGTGTGTGTGTGAGAGAGAGGGGGTTATGGAGAGAGGATATAATAAACATAATATACATGTATTCTTCAAGTCAGGTGCGAAGATAAACTAATATAAAATAATAAAAAATAGGTAGATTTAAATTAAATTGTAATCAAATTAAATTAAATTGTTGCATCGGGTTTCGCAATGATATCTAATAATGCCTTTTTGAAATTGACTACAGATTGAATTCTGAATAGGTCAGGATGTTGGTTTATAATCTTAATACCTTGAGCAAGAAATGATTTAGAACAGTTAACTGTACTATGATGAAGAATTTGATATAGGCTAGAAGCATGTCTGGTATCACGGCTATGAACAGTGTCCTGTTTTACATAATCAATCGCCAGATATTCTGGTTTTTGATATTTCAATATTTTAGAATGCGCCACTTTTTGGAATGCTCTCATTTTATCACATCTCATGATCCTTAAGCCTCTGTAGTGTCAAGGAAAGCTGATTTATTATGCTAAGTTATAAACTAATATTGCTATGTAACCAGAATGAACTAATAATGTTCAAAATTAATCGTTATTAAATAATCTGACTGTAGAAACGTAGGTCTACCGCCGGTTTTTTTTCTTGGTCGATTACAAAGTTTCATTATCGGAAAATAATAAACGATAACTAGAAGATTTAGATCTTCGGATGAACCAATAATTGGTACATTCTAAAACATAATAACAAACATATGTCAGAAATGCTGCCAAAATAAAACATCCAAATCAAATTTTCCATGACGTTAATCAAATCCTCTCAATAAAATTGAGATGAAATCTTTTGTGGTCACCAATGGTTATTTGCAATAACACACGTTGCCAATTAACATTTTATAGTTTCCCCAATAAAATGTATTGGAATTGGAGAATTTATAAAAACGGTAATTCAATGAATTGGATACCCATGGTCATTAAGAATGAGGCGTGTGCAAACGGAAGCCAAGAAAAATTCAAATGATTGGTATAAATACTGTAATTTTGGTACAGGGCTGTAATTTTCCAGAAATATAATAAAAAATTCAGATAGGATGAACCAATAATTGGCACATTCTTAAACCTATCCATAAGGTGAGAGAACTAATGAAGGTGCTGAATTTGCCTTCATGACGCAGGAACCTGATGGTGAGAATGAAAATTCAAATGTGAGTTGGTACCTTGACTCAGGCGCCTCCAATCATTACGTGAATTCAGACAGATATTTTACTGAGCAGATTTCACTCGACAAGCCCGTCACAATAAAAATAGCTAATTCCGACATTCTTCAAGGTACAAAAATTGGCAAATTCAAGGGTATCTGTAAAACTTCAGGGAATTTATGCTCGTTCAACAACGTCTACTATGTTCCCGGCCTTCGACATAATTTGCTGTCTGTAAGAGCTATCACAGCAAAGGGCTATGACGTCTTATTCCGGAAGTCAGAGGTTTCAATTCTGAAAAATGGTAGAACGGTTGCTCATGATATCATGAAGGACAATCTATACTTTTTGAACTTCACTTATCAAGTCATCCCTGAAAGTGCTCTCTATTGTGAAGTCAGAAATGATATGAAACTGTGGCATCGACGAATGGGGCATATGAGTATGGGCGGCCTGAAGAAGTTGATAGATGCTGGTGTGTTGAAGAATATTAATTCAAACGACCAGAATATCTCTATAGAAGTGTGCAAAGAATGTGCTGAAGGGAAAATGACCAAGTTGCCATGGAAAAATCAAACAAATTCTGCAACTAGACCACTTGAAATCATACATAGCGACATTTTTGGTCCAATAACGGATGAGATGGCACCTAATGGCACAAAATATTTCATATCGTTCTTGGATGACTTCACACATTTCACAATAATATACCTGATGAAAAACAAATCGGAAGCTCAGGATCGGAATACAAATAATGGATCGGAATACAAATCCCTCAAATTTCAGAATTTTTGTATTCAGAAGGGGATTCAGATTGAATATACTATCCCTTTCACGCCAGAACTCAATGGGAAAGCTGAAAGGATGAACCGCCTCATTGCTGAAAGAGCCAGAGCAATGATTCGTGACAGCGGAATGCAAAAATCTATGTGGCCAGAAGCAGTGATGTGTGCTGTATATATAATAAATCGCAGTGTCACAGTTGGAAATAAAATTCCCGCTCAGTTGTGGTTTAATAAGCCTATCGACATCAGCAATATGAAAATATTTGGATGCAGGGCCTTTGTTCACGTGCCCAAAGAAAAAAGGTCGAAATTTGATCCGAAGGCTTTGGAATGTTTTATGGTCGGTTACGTCACCAATGGGTATCGCCTGCTCTATAATGGGGAAATTATCACTGGCCGTAATGTAATATTTGACGAATCGAAGAATTATTCAGATTTCCATCAGATTGGACTTGAGAAGGGGTGTAGCCCACTTACCAACCAAGAGCCTTTGGAAGAACGAGTTATTGATAGTTATGCTGGAACAAGTCATCATGAAGAAAATCTCGAACAAAGCTCAAGACCATCTCGAACGTCTACCAAGCCAGGATGGCTACGGGATTACGAAATTAATCTCTGCTCTCAGAGTGAGTTCACCATTGAGAAAGTTGACCTCCTTCCCGACGAAGAAAAAGAAAAATGGTACGAAGCCATGAAAAAAGAACTCAACTCAATGGAGAAATATGAAGTTTGGGAGTTGGTGGATCGACCCGATAGCTGTTCGGTGGTTGACACCAAATGGGTCCTTCGCATCAAGCCAAATGGTACATATAAGGCAAGGCTTGTAGCGAGAGGATTCCAACAGTCAAATGTAGTAGAAGATGTATATGCCCCAGTGGCAAAAATGGCAACAGTGAAAACAATGCTGTCTGTCATAGCAGCCAAACAGCTGAACGTTATGCAGCTAGATATCCAGACTGCTTTTTTGAACAGTCCCATCGAAACTGAAGTTTACATTTCTCAGCCACCCAATTTCGAAGTAGGGAACAAAATTTGCAAATTAAAAAAATCCATTTATGGCTTGAAGGAGTCGCCCAAAAATTGGAATTATTGTTTCGATGACTTTATGGTAAACAATGGGTTTGAGCGTTCTAAGTGTGATACATGTTTGTACATAAAAAAGTCTACTTCATCAAAAATCTGTGTTATCGTATTTGTTGATGATATACTAGCATGCTCGAGAAATCCACATGAATAAGAATCTTTCAAAACATCTCTGATGGGAAGATTTGAAGTCACAGACTTGGCCATCAAGGAATCATTCAACTATCTTGGTCTTCAAATAACAATACTCCCTGAAAAGAAAATGATGCTGATATCTCAAAAGGCAATGATTTTGAAATTAATCAGTCGTTTCGGTCAAAATGAAGCCAAGAATACCCTAATTCCTATGGAACCAAAACTACAACTTGATAAGGCCGGGATTACCAATGATACCATTCCATACAGGCAACTAGTTGGATCATTGATCTACATATCAGCCGGTACAAGACCTGACATCAACTTCGCAACTAATTATCTGAGCAGATTCAGCAGCAATCATGACTATACCCACTACAAACACGCCCTGCGTATCGTGAAACACTTAAAGTCGACTATCAATTTATGTCTACATTTTTATGCCAAATGCGATGTCCTACCGCTTCAAATTTACTCAGATGCGGACTATGGAGAGGATGTAATCGACAGAAAGTCAACAACTGGATACGTAGCATTTGTTCTTGGAAATCCAGTAACTTGGACCACCAGAAAACAAACAGTAGTCGCAACCTCTTCGTTTGACGCTGAATACATTGCTGCCAGCGAAGCTATTTGGTTGAAAGCTCTCATTCAAGATCTCGACATTAAGTTAGAGGAAGCCATTCCAATTTATGAAGACAACCAGAGTGTGATTAAGATGGTAAACTCTCCACAAGTAAACAAGCGCTCGAAGCACATCATGATCAAGTATATATATGTTTGTCAGAGACAATGTTCAACAAAATGTTATTAAGTTTGAGTATGTTGCATCTGCCAATCAGACTGCCGACGTATTTAACAAAAGCACTTGACTTGCCTTCTTTCGGAAAACACAGAGACGGTCTTCACGTATCCAATTCTGAATAGGGCATCGGCTTTATTGTTGAGAAGGGGTGTTAGATATTTGGATTCAACAACAATAGCCTAACCTCCTGTCTCCAAGTTACTTTTGTTTATGTTGTTGAGGAATGAAATTCTCATTTTACAGTTTCAATAAAATGAGTGAAATCTAATTTACAAAGTTTAGTGTGTTGTGTCATTATTTAACAATACATGCCAATAAAAATCGGCTATTTAAATTTCGAAAGGTTTTATAAGTATCAACCCTACAAGACTATAAGACTTTTATCATTTAATAATGATTAACAGGACATTTCCATTTTTCCCGACCGTCATGTCACGGCGGGTTTCTGTGGATAGGATTCAATTAACGTAGTATAGGTTAGGGATGGGCATCGGCTAACAATTAATCGATTATTGGAATCGACGATTATTTCAACCGGATTAATCGATTAACCGATTAATCGGGGGCATAAATAATCGATTAATCGATTAATTTGGAAAAGGCTGAGAAAATAGTAGGTACATCAAAAACATCGAATTTTTAATATAATAATGTGATTGGGTACAAGAAAAAATTAATTCACAATTTAGAACAGTTGAAAACAAGTTAAAGGAAAAAAAACTTTAATGTAAAAAAAAAGTTATTTCCAGAATGCATCATCTATATCTTTCAAGAATAAAAGTTTATTAGCCAAGTCTGGTGTCAGCCGGCTTCTCTGTTCCCTCAGAATTTGGCCAGCTTCAGAAAAAAGCCTTTCTGAAGGAACGGAAGTGGCTACCGCTGGCACATATTTCAAGGCGATTTTTGAAACTGCTGGGAACGTTTCGGCCATCTGCTTCCAATATATGATAGGGTTTTGTTGAATTCTCTCTTGTGGAGATCTCAAATACAGGCTGAACTCTTCATTCGTGCCTAGAGCGTCTCTGCCACGGGGTTCCACACGACTTTTAGACCATATCGTGTGGAGACTCTTGTTGTGCTTCTTGAACAAAGAAGAAGAAGGTACACCTGAAAGGAAGAAAATAATCTATAGTTTAGGTAGCTGATATTATCTTTTTTTTTAATTATTAAATTTTTGTGATTCTTTTGGTGTTCTAAATTTACACACTAATCAACTTCCACCGATCTGAACAATTTGCTGACAATGTGAGATAGATACTTAATGGCAAATGTAGTGGTTTTCAAAATTTATAATTAGAAACCTACCAAAAAATTTTTTTGATTATGGTTACTAATATTATATTCACCTGAACTCGATGAGTCTGAGTCTGAAGAGGAGTCGCTTTGCAAACGAGTTGGAGATGCAGCCTGATTTTCCCGTATTAGTTTACGAACATCATCCATGGTCCTGCCAAGGCTCGACTCATCCTTGAAATACATCTTCTTGAATCTTGGATCTAGTATACAAGACAGTGCCAGAAGCGAACATTGTTCAATCATTCCAAAACGTTTTTTGTGATGAGCCAACACTGAGCATTGCAAGGCCTTCCCAATCTGGTGTTCGGGATCCAATATCTCAACTGATTCCTTAAGTATGGCTGCCACTGGAATTGCCATACTGCTGGTGAGATGTTTTTCAGAACTTATGTCATTGGTAGCTGTTGATAATGGTTCCAGGACTTTGCACACTTCTTTCAAGATTTCCATTTCCATTGCAGAAAGCATTGGTGGAGCAGTAGTGTTTTTGTTAACGATTTCGTTTATGAATGATCGCAGCTCTATGAATCTTGAGAGCATTTGATAGGTGGAGTTCCACCTTGTAGGAACATCCTGGATCACTTTTTTGGGAGATAATTTTCTTAATTCATCGCATGCAGAAGT
Organism: Adelphocoris suturalis; assembly: GCA_030762985.1. NCBI lineage: Eukaryota > Metazoa > Arthropoda > Insecta > Hemiptera > Miridae > Adelphocoris > Adelphocoris suturalis. The sequence continues at coordinate 80,368,140 of CM061044.1, forward strand.
TGAGTGATGAAACCATCCCACGATGGCTTTGACTTTTTTCAAAATGCCATTCAACTCTGGCACATCAGAAATGGCCCTTGTGGCAAGAAGATTGAGGGTGTGGGCGAAACAAGGGATGTGCTTATTTTTACCAAACATTGTCTCCACAGCCTTTGTGATGTTTGCTGCATTGTCAGAAATGACCGCAAGAGTTTTATCAATTTCAAGCTCCCATTCTTCTAAAATTTGTTTCATTTCTTTCACAATGTTGTCTGCAGTGTGCCGTTCGGTGAGATGGAACATTCCGATTGTACCTTTGACAACACAACTCTTATCAGCATCTAGATAATGCACTGTCCAACTTTGAAAGCTCCGATTTTGAGAATCAGTCCAGATGTCAGTGGTGAAACAATAATTCTCAACAGATTTCAACTCGGCTTTGAACGAACGGGACACAAGATCGTATTTATCGATAATAGCCGTGCGGATGCTTTGGCGAGTAGGCACAGTGTAAAGTGGGGCAGTCGTCTTGAGAACTTTTCGGAATCCTGCATGTTCAACTAATGACAAAGGTTCCATATCCTTACAAATCATGTATATAATGCTTTGAGTGATCTTGTGATTAGAAGACCCACCTTCTTTGTGAGAACCCACGTGATCCAAAGCCGTGCTAATCAGAGGCTGACCCACTCCAACTGATGAAGAAGAACTGGCAACCGAGGAGGGCACAGTGACACATGGTTTTTGTTTTTTGCTTCCAATGAGGTCAGTCTCGCTCTGGGCTGGCCTCTTCAGAAGAATTTTAGAATGCTTGAACTGGAGATGGTTCTTCAAGTTGGTCGTGTTCCCACATATTTTAATTTGCACTCCACAATGCCGGCACTTTCCGTAACTTTCCACTTTATCAAAATGTTCCCAAACCGCACTTTTTGGTGGCATCTTGATCAAAACTCAAGTTCCGCTTCAAGAAACAAACGAAAACTGAAAAAAGGTGTTTATGATAATGATAGCCATAGATACACGTATCTATGATACGATGAGTGACAACAATAACTAGAGGCGAGATGTTGTGTACTTTCTTGCCCTGGGTATTGTTCCGTGATAGACTTCATTCTGAAATCTTAATTAAATAATTGTTACAAACTAATCGATTATCCGATTAATTATTCTACAAATAATCGATTAAAAAATAATCGATTATTTTGACATTTAATCGATTATTTCGATTAATCGATTAATCGATGCCCATCCCTAGTATAGATAGAATTCAATTGGCCGCATTTCTGCCATTCAGAAATATGTTGATCAACATGGCTGCCCCATCAACATGGAGGACCAAACTTAGGCCCGGTATCTAGAAACAGAGGTAAAACTAGTGGCAGCAGCCTCGGGAGGTATAGTCGAGGGTATCTACGAATCGTAACTATAACACAAGGCAGGGTTAGGTATTAGCAAGGCCTCTGGTATTAGCAAGCAGTTTTACCTTCTCCAGGCAAACATTTCGTAATTGGCGGGCCGGAAAACTAATTGGGAGGGTGGCAACGCACCTACTTGATTAAAACGTCCAAAATCATGTTTCATGTGAGCCTTGATTTTCCAATGGCTCAAGCCAATCACAGCTTACCTTGGCAAACAGCATAGGTACCAGGGTTGCCAGGTGTCCGATTTTGGCCCGCACTGTCCGGGCGAAAATCGGCCCGAAAGACAAAGGTCCGGTTTTCACAAGAAGAGCGGCACGTTTCCAGAAGTTGTGGGCCCTATCGTAGGTTGCTATCCTGCAAAGTCAGCGGTTACTTCTAGAAGACCTACCTACATCATCATATTGGTACCTTAGTAGTTTAATGTTTGTATCCTGAAAAAGGTAGATATATGATTGGAATGAAGAGATTTTATCCGTTTTGACATGGATATGTCTTTGCTCTGGGGGGGTCAACCAAAAATTTCCGTCACGCAAAATTCGTGTCACAATTTCAGTGTTTTTCACGTACAACCCAGCCGTTGCTAGGGGGGAGTGGAACTTCCGCAGTTTTCATCGCACAAAAATCGTTCGCCAATCGTTGGAAAGCGCTTGATTTATGTGATAAATATTCACATCACAAGCTACCCATTTCCCCCTCCACGGCTGGGTTGTACGTGAAAAACACTGAAATTGTGACACAAAATTTGCGTGACGGAAATTTTTGGTTCACCCCCCAGAGCAAAGACATATCCATGTCAAAAGTTTATCAATTTAAATGGAGTTTTTCGGCAACCTGCGTTTTGTTGACAAGGTTGTTTTTGGGCACTCGATGAATGGACTGCTTCGAGTGAAATGGTTACTTATAAATGGTTACTTAATTATGGTTTACTTAGCAATATTAATTTATAACTCAGTGTAATAAATCAGCTGTCCTTGACAATGCAGAGGCTTAGGGGTCATAAGATGTGATGAAATGAGAGCATTCCAAAAAGTGGCGAACGATTTTCCTGCCACGGGAACTAAGGGAGTTACACTTCCCTAGGAACGCGTTGGTTTTACGTGAAAATCAACAGTCAAAACAGGGAAAATCAATAATTTCGTCGTGACGTGGTCGAAAAAAAAAGTCTGGTCTATTTACAATTTAATATACTTATTTATTATGTGTAGGGTTGATATACACTTTCGAAATTTAAATAGCTAATTTTTATTGACATGGATATGTTTTAGAATGTGCCAATTATTGGTTCATCCTATCTGAATTTTTATTATATATTTCTGGAAAATTACCATTGTGTACGCATCAAGTGTCTGTTCAATTGGTGAGATATACCAATCAGTTACAACAATGAAATTCATGAGTGACATTTGTATTCACACCAATCATTTGAATTTTTCATGGCTTCCGCTTGCACTCGCCTCATTGCTAATGACCATAGGTATCCAATTTATTGCATTACCATTTTTTATAAATTTTCCAATTTCAATACATTTTATTGGGATCTATAAAATGTTAATTGGCAACGTGTGTTATTGCAAAAAACCATTGGTGACCACATCTCATTTCATTTAATTGAGAGGATTTGATTAACGTCATGGAAACTTTGATTGGGATGTTTTATTTTGGCAGCATTTCTGACGTATGTTTGGTATTATGATGTTTTAGAATGTACCAATTATTGGTTAATCCAAAGATCTGAATCTTCTAGTTATCGTTTATTATTTTCCGATAGTGAAACTTTGTAATCGACCAAGGAAAGGTCGACCTACGTTTCTACAGTCAGATCATTTAATAATGATTAATTTTTCACATTTTTAGTTCATTATGGTTACATATCAATATTAGTTTATAACTTAGCGTGATAAATTAGGTTTCCTTGACACTACAGAGGCTTAAGGATCATGAGATGTGAGCATTTCAAAATGTGGCGAACGATTTTCCTGTTTTGAGAACTAAGGGAGTTACACTTCCCTAGTAATACATTAGTTATACGTAAAAATCAATAGAAAATCAATATTTTCGCCGTGAAGCTACGGTCGGAAAAAAACTACTGCCATGTTGGGTGGGCAGTATAGCTTCCTCACACTGTAACATGGACGTATAGAAATTAAAGTTTGCGCATGCGCACATACTACAATCCATCGGCAGTGGATTTATAGGGGAACGTCCAGGAGCTAAACTGCACGATCCTTGAAAATTTCATAAACATCGGTCCATTAGTCTCGGAGTTTTGTCTGTGTCGATCAATTTTCGCTTTGCGCATGCGCTATAGTTACTATTCCACTAATCGCAATATAATTCATAGGAAACGTTCATGGGACATATACCCATCTCCTTCCCGAATTTGAACGAAATCAGACCAATAGATGATAAGAAATCGACGTTATAATGAATTAACGTTTGTGCATGCGCATAGACAACTATTTATATGACGGCAATGAATATTATAGGAGATCGTCCGGAAGCTATTCCGCTCAATCCATGAAAATTAGGTAGGTACTATCTAGAGATACGAAAGCGATGAAAGGGTAAAGCGGTAGCTATAGTATTCACACATTAAGTTAAACTTTTGACAAATATATTTAAATTTTTTACTGATGAATTTAAATGTTTGGCAAGTAGATTTCAACTTTTGACAAATAGATTTCAATCATACAGATAAATTTAATCTTTTGGCAAGTAGAATTCAACTTTGCACAAATAATTTTCAACTATTTATCCATACACCGATTTCTCCACAGCGTTCTGGCTATGATCGTCGCTAGGCGAATCTTTGATGAGCCTAGGGAACGGGAGGGAAGGTTGGATCTCTTCTGTTTGGGTGGCGTAATCTCTAATCATTGCATTTCCCAGGTCTCGGTGTGTTCGTCTTTGTTGAATGGTGAAATGATCAATCAATTCGTTAATTTTCATATATTTTCTTCGTTTCGCTTGAAGTTGAAATCTATTTGCCCAAAGTTGAAATCTATTTGTCCAAAGTTGAAACCTATTTGTCAAAAGTATAAATATATTTGTGAAAAGTTTAACATGAATGAACATGTGTGAATATTATACATGTTGATGGGAGTTGAAAATCTGTCCCACGTTGGTAAAGTTGTGTTTAGTTCTTCAAATCCTCTGAATCTTCGAAGAAGTCCATTAGCCAGCGTCCCGACATTGAGTGAAATCCGACGGGGGAGCTATTTGTACTTGGGAAGGTCGACCCAATAATCGGGAGTCTGCGGTTGACCCAGTTGCAAACGGTCTCCCGCTGCCCTTTTTCCCTCTATAACCCCCCCCCCCCCTCCCTTCTCTCTCTCTACAGCAATAACATCAGCCTGGTGATCATGTCGTCATTTTTGCTAATTTTCCTGGATTATAATAACCATTCAACTACACTGACCCATAATGATCATGATGACCCGAAGAGCGAACTAGGGTATAAAAACACATTGATGCCAGACTGGTATCTGGTAGCCTAGCTGGTAGCTTACTCACCTTCTAGAACTAAAGCATAGATCCCAGCATGGGTAGGTATAGTGGCGCTCATAGATATACGTATATACCTGGATAGCCGACTGCATATGGCGAAAGGCTGACCTAACTGTTCTAAATGCAAAAAGTCCAGTCATGCAGCCTGACCCCATGAGCGAATTTTTGAAGAAATCTTCGACATTTCAGTCGCTATTGATCGTGTAGAGAAATTTCAGTTTATGATTTTGATAGACAAACATGGAATCAAATTATTAAAAAATAATTAGGAGGTACTCATACTTTATTATTATTAAACTAATCTTGTAGATTTAAAGACAAATGTAGGTAAATATTCATAGATTTCGATGTCCAATGTCAGTATTGAAGGCAGTTGAAATCTTAACAGTATCCTATCATAACATCATCAAATCTTGACATAAAATAAAATAATATACCGTCGTCATATGAAAGTTCTAGGATTGGTTATACAGGGACACTTCCATAAGAGTAGTTCAATATGAATTTGGACAATGTTTCATGCAAATATTACCGATTTTTACAACTAGCGAACAGCATTATTTCGATTTTTGAATGATTTTTCAACTTTGAAATTTTTGAAAACTTGATACATATTCTTATAGGAAATTTTACGCTGATTCCGAATATACCACATGCTGAAAAAATTATTTCGCACAACAAATCGCAAAAACAGGCTATTTTGAAATTTTTGACTACATTTTTGAAAATTTCAACCCGAAGATGTAATCCGATCATGCTGGCCAACGAACTTGAACTTTCGTTTTGTGTCCTTAACATTTTAAAATTTGTTTGAAGTTTCTAGCACGATTCTACGGACAGTTATCGTCTGGAATGACACATACATATATACATACATACATACATATATATATACATACATACATACATACATACATACATAAAAAAATGCGTTAAACTTCAGAATATGATTCAGAATAGCCTGAAACGGATTTCTGCATAAAATTTTTTCAAAAATTCACATTCTACAAATTTTGAGGCGAGAGCAATAGCTTAATTTTCTTCAAAATTCGCTAACAGCAGAGCACTTACGTTTCCAGGTTCATTTACGTTTGTTTCATCGTACTGTCAGCTTGGTTAAGTCGTGTAGTGTCTTCAACTTTACTAATCGTAATGCCAAAAGGAATGGAATCACATTTTACCGGTAAGATAAAAATTTATAGGTGTCATAATTACGTAAGTTACATCGAATGAATAGTAGGTATGAAAAATAGTAATCGAAAGAATTATATGAAAAATGACCTAAATTTTCCCCCAAGGTCAAGTTTATAATGCAACACTTTTGGTTTATTATTTTCAATAATGAACCTTTGTAATCGACCAAGGAAAAAAAAAGTCCAGTCATGCAGCATGACCCCATGAGCGAATTTTTGAAGAAATCCGACATTTCAGTCGCTATTGATCGTGTAGAGAAATTTTAGTTTATGATTTTGATAGACAAACATGGAATGAAATTTTAAACAAGCACCTACTACTACCTACGTTTTAAACAGCATGGTTCTAGGATTGGTTATACACGGATACTTCCATAAGAGTAGTTCAATCTGAATTTGGACAATGTTTCATGCAAATATTACCGATTTTTACAACTAGCGAACGGCATTATTTCGATTTTTGACTGATTTTTCAACTTTGAAATTTTTGAAAACTTGATACATATTCTTATAGGAAATTTTACGCTGATTCCGAATATACCACATGTTAGTATGCTGAAAAAATTATTTCGCACAACAAATCGCAAAAAACAGGCTATTTTTAAATTTTTGACTACATTTTTGAAAATTTTAACCCGAAGATGTAATCCGATCATGCTGGCCAACGAACTTGAACTTTCGTTTTGTGTCCTTAACATTTTAAAATTTGTTTGAAGTTTCTAGCACAATTCTACGGACAGTTATCGTCTGGAATGACACATATATACATACATACATACATACATACATACATACATACATACATACATACATACATACATATATACATACATAAAAAAATGCGTTAAACTTCAGAATATGATTCAGAATAGCCTGAAACGGATTTCTGCATAAAATGTTTTCAAAAATTCACATTCTACAAATTTTGAGGCGAGAGCAATAGCTTAATTTTCTTCAAAAATTCGCTAAAAGAAGAAAAACCTTAGAGAACTATGAAGTTACAGATACCTGGGTGGTTTCTTTCGATTCTTTGAAATGATATCAATGAATTATTATTAAACCATTACCAAATTATTATAAATATAATAATTATTATAATAATAATTAATAATAATAATTATTATTATTATAATTATTATTAATTTAAACCATTATTATTATTATTTACCATTATAGTAAACCTGTATTAGATAGCCCTTCACCGCAAAAAAATGCATATACCTATTAATAATAATAACCTATACCGAACTGAGTCCAAGGTAAATTATTGAAATATAACTGGGAGTGAATCGCAACTGAGAAATCAGTATAACGCTGCAAATTAATATACAAATGTATATTATTACTGTATTAGAGAAAGCCCTTCTACGCAGATCATTGGTATACCCAACCAACAAAACAAAATGTTTGAACAAAACAACAAAAAAACTTGCAAGATGTTGGAAGGCAGTTTTTGATTGGGGGGGAGGGCTTATGAAGAGGATACTTATAACACAAATCATGGCCGTTGCCGAAGGCCTTACTAAAGTTTATCCCAGGACAAACTTTAATTTTTCAAGCGATTTTTAATAAAAAGAGGGGTTCATTCAGAATGACTCCTGTCAAAGTGGATTGGATTGTGGAAGAATTGGGCTCTCTCCTAGCACATCGAACTAGAAATAGTGGTATCCTTGGAGTAGATGTGCATTGTACAGGGAGGGCTGGTTGTGGGTTGGAGGACAGTACCATCCATTGGTTATATACATAGTAAGCTGAATAATTAGAATATTTGTGGCAGCAGTCTGTGCCCGAATATATCACAGCGTGGCAACTTTACCACAGTTGAAGCAGAGGTAGCAAACCATACATACCTACTATCCCATGCTATGCGTACTTTTATCGTATTGCTGGGTTTCCTACAATAATAGAAGCTCATCACGATTCTGTGATCAACATAGACAGATCAAAACGTCATGAATATCAACTGTCGCGGAAATCGTTATATGTTAATACGAAATGGCCTTACAGTGTAGGTACCTACATGACACTGGGGTTCGAGACGGACTCCTATTTATGTGAGCCAATGGAGCGTCGAGTGTTTCCAAATTATGTGATACTTTGGGATTCAGCCCACAGACTAAAAATTAGTCTAATACCACTCCCTCATTATGATCCTAACAATGATGAGGGAAATTACAACGTCAGACACAAAAGTGCCAGGCGTATAGTATAACGCACACATCCCATTTTAAAAGAAAATTTCCCATGTCTGAACAAACTAACGATGAGTCCGTTATTCGTAGCTTTCGCTTCATAAACCACACTTTGTTTCTACAATTCACTGGACCTGCAAACACCATGAAGGATAGTTGGCTAATATTTTCGGCATTTCTACCACGAAATTTTTGCAGACTTCAATCAGACCAATTTCCAAATCCACAGCTAGGTGATTTTCAAAGGGAAAAGTCTAGACGGGAGGAAGAGAGGACGCACACGAAATTAGCCCGATTTTCCTTATTTCATTCGTGCTCTACAACTTTGCTTGGTTTAAAATTTTTTGAAGGATCCTATTGCAGGAACTGATGCTGATAAACTTTAAAAAGCGCAAATTTAGCCATCATTATGAGGCTGGACGCCGTTTCGTATTCCACCAATTTTGAGATGTCAGGCAAAGATTTTCTCACTCAGAATGCAATAAATTTTTAAAATCTAATCTCAAATCTTCTCCTGGAATTACTACCTATTTTCGGCCCCGGCTCCTGGACTAATAGGACCTACAAAAACCAGGCATTTGCCGCTTTTCTTGTGAAATACCGACATTTGGCGTTCAGAGCGTTCAGAACTCCTTGTGTGGCGAAACAACGACAGTGCGAACCTATTGGCAGCCTCGCGATTCACATTGAGGGAGTTGGTTGACCAGTCAGGCAACAGAGAGCTCTGTGCGTCGCACGCCTTCCGATTCTTCTCGCGGATGGAGAGGAACTTCATAATATATAATTTAATTGTATAACTGTGTACCCATCACATAAATTTCCAATCAATTGTGTCAGTACTTTCACAGAAAAACTATCTATATTTATAGGTACACTATTCATTTTTACGCTATAGGTAGCCAGTGGCGTAGCAAAGCAATTTATCACGGAGGGGCAACAACAGCAGCCAAAGATTATATATGTAACTATAGTATAAATATGTATGGTGGGTACTACTAGTCACAAAGAGGGCATTGTAGCATGTATACAGGGTGTCCCACGGAAAGGTTACTCCCCCCCCCCCCCCCTCATTTCCCCCCTGAATTCAGCGTAAAAAATTATGAAGAATGATGTTCTTCATAATTTTTTAAGTAGATCTCAGGAAAAATACTTTCGCGCTCGCCACTTGCACCAGAAGTTTAGCAATTAGCAAAGTAAATGTAAAATCACCGAAATTATACCTTATATCTGCACAAAACCGAAAATCCAAATTTAAAGTCCTTGTCAAAAAGTCCGGGTCATATAAAATCAATGGAAATCTGATATATAATAAATTGTAACGAAGGGGAGAATGTAAGAAGTAGATGGGAAAAAGCGTTATGCTTTGTACGACGCACAAATATGTATTTATTTTGTACTTTGTCCCGAACGAACCTGGAAGTGACAATCGGTATTTTTACCCATCTAATTTCGCAGAGGAGAAATGGTTGATTGCAAAGGTTCATTGTTGAAAAAAATTAAGCGAAAACAATCACTTAAGAATTAAGTAATTTGTATTTGAGTCTTAGGTACCTGCCTACCTACCGAGAGAAAATGAACATAAAAGTAATCATTATGTAGGGAGACGAATAGGGAAGAGCAGACACTTTGTATTATTTTTACAGCATAACCTTACGTACCTTAAATTAAGGTAGGTAATTAACCCTTCTTTTGATGGACACAAAAAGAACATTCTTACCAAACTAAATCTGTCTTTATTATGAGAAGATGCTCATGAACTGGGGAGCTCTAGGCTTATCATTGACTTACCGTTTCCAATCCAATCGTCTTTGTAGATCTTGATGTATCCCTCCAAGGGGTTCATAACTCGTAACTTTAGCACTCACTTTTACACTAATTACGGTTCCTTTCATGTTAAACATTGTATGACAATTACCACGGAATAAGATACAGGATATAGGGCATTAAACGTTGATGAGAGACATCACAATCACAATATCACAAAAAGTAAAAAAACTGAAGTAAAATGATTTATCGGTTGGTTCACATATCGATTCTTTCAATCGTTTCCATTCGACTATGGATATTTCAATCACCACAGCACAGACATTTTTCAGTCCGTGTAAGGTTCTATTAATTTTATTTTACCGTTATTCCTACTGGGACACCAAAAATCAGGGATAATTGAAGACTTTTATGAGTTAGAAAACTTATTGATGGTAAGAAGGACGCAATCGATGCTACTGCATTGAATCGATCAATCGAACGTGAATCGGAGGGCTGTGAAGGTGGAGAAAGGTAGGGGCAATGAGAGTGGGGCAAAAATGACTTATGGCTACCAGGAGGGAAATGAGGAAGGGCAGGCCCCCCCCTCAGAAGAGGGGGAACGACGTAATTTCACCATTGTTTCACTTTATAGTATCCAGCATACCATTATTTTTACTGTAGTTATTTCGCTTCTGTTGGATGGGCATTATGGGCAATTATATTATCCACGGCGTTTGGCCCTCCCTGGAACCAGCCTTGGAGGAGCGTTCTAAGTTACTAGGTAACTGGACCCACATAACAGGCGTGCTTTGCGGGTTGCAATCTCGAACTCACCGTGATTGGTACTGACGTTAGTAACGTGAAATTATAATCATTGTTCACGCAGCATCCGTTTCAAGAAGAACTTCTACATCCTCTGTGATCGTGGGGGGGCTCTGCCCACCCTGCCCCTCCTCAAATTACGCCACTGTAGGTAGGTATAATTAGGCATCTTCACCTAGAGAATTCAGGTGGTACACACCCAGAGAAGCTACGTTCCAAACTTCAGCATTTTCAGTCAAAGAACGAAATTAGCTACAGAGTCTGATCAGCTGGTTATAGTGGTTTGTCTAGTTGTGATAATTTTACTATATGATGAAAAGGAAAGTAGGTAGGTACCTACATACCTTTTGACATGGATATGTCTTTGCTCTGGGGGGTCAACCAAAAATTTCCGTCACGCAAAATTTGTGTCACAATTTCAGTGTTTTTCACGTACAATCCAGCCGTTGCTTTCGCAGTTTTCATCGCACAGAAATCGTTCGCCACTCGTTGGAAAGCGCTTGATTTATGTGATAAATATTTACATCTCAAGCTACCAATTTCCCCCTCCTTAAGTACCTGGCTACATTCCTAAACTAAGTTCATTGGACTATAAACAATTTAAATAAGCCGGTTACAATATTCTTAACGTAAAGCAATAGCATCATTTACTCCACTCCATAGGTAACATTTTCATCCTCTTGACAACAGTCGACTGTTAACAACAACTCATTGTAGTGGCTTCTCTCCACAGTTATTTTCAACATTTCTATAAGTAAACCGTTATTTTGTTGGAATTAGTCGGGATGCGGCCCAGGGATTTGTTTAAAGGATTTGTTTAAAGTTAAAGGATTTGTTTACAACTCTCGAGGACAACCGTTATGAAATCCCCAATCAAAGACATTGGTACTATCCATGTAACATGGCATCTGCTTGTAAAGCAGATAGTGGAACTCGTTTACGAGTTTGGATAGTTTTAATTTTTTCATAAATATAGCTTTTTTCCTTTTTTTCCATAATTTATCGAAGTGCAACTCGGACAGCGATTTGGGGTAGATGATAGTTAATAGGTAAATTTAAGAAAGAGGGAGGACAAAACAATACTATAACTAAGATTAACTTCTCAATCATGTGACAATAGGTACAAGCAGCATTGTTTACTATATCCATTTATAACATAAATAAATATAAAACTACGGCATAAATAGAAGAACAAGTTCGAAAGAAATGCGTGATAAATCGAGAGCTTTCCAACGAACGAACGGAGGACGATTTTTGTTCGATGAAAACTAAAGAAGTTTCATTCCCCCAGCAAGGGCTTGTTTGTACGTGAAAATTGTAAGAAAATTTCGTGACACTTCCGCGTAACGTTTTTCGCTAGTTAGTCCAATGCTAAAGCATGTTCCATACTAAAAATTAGCCGTTAAATTTATAGACGGGCCGGTGTACTTACCTAAAATGTCGTGAGCTACGTAAATATGAGAGACCTAGTTTGAATAATGAAAATAGCAACAGTTTTTTGATCAAAAGGGCAATAAACTAGGGTCAGCACAGGAAAAAGTAAAGAACGATTCACAGGCTCATATGCCCATTCTCACGAGGTCTAAAAGAAGATTTATATTGCCAGAAAAGGATCGCTGGGCTACTTTTCAACCTGGTTAAAATATATTGGCCCAGCCGCTTGAAGCATTTCTAGTTAATCAACTTGATTACCTAGAGCTCACGCCTGTTTCATTAAACTATTTTCAGGGTTAAACAAATGTTCAACGGACCACAAATAGAGAGCTGGACGAACAGACAGACACAAAACCAAAATTACTAGAAATCAATAAAACGAAAAAGGCAAAAATAATTTTTTGTTTGGGAAAACCCAGACTTTTTTCGATTCTCTCTGCTCCAACAACAGGTGGTGAATAAGCAACAACGTTCATCTCACATAAATGAACACCATAGTTTCTAAAAATAAACTAGTGGTAGCCGACCTCTCGGTAGTCATGGCGAAGCGTCGCTGACGCAGAGCGCATGGGGGGAAGTCAACAGGTGATTCCATTCATAATAATTCCTTTCCCCCACTCCCAAACGAAATAACACTATTCGCTTGATATTAATCCGATTTTCAAATTTCAAACGGATTTGTGCAAATATAATATCTCTAGCGCGGCTGAATTTTGAAATTCCTGAATTAACATTAGTTTTATGTGTTCAGTGACGTGGTAAATTAAAAAAAAAAAAAGAAAAATCTGAAAACTAAGGATGTAACATGTATATGGTTTACATAGACATTTTCAGAAACAAAATCGGACAA